>CM045728.1:4064849-4097349 GCA_024760905.1 Plotosus lineatus | reverse complement strand
AATACATTGTTTAAACAACAGCACTGATTTTCAGAAGTGCAACTTTGAACGAGAATTTGTTCCTCACAATAGACTGTATAAAATTATATCAGAAATTTCACTGGAAATCTCAGACATACAAGACAATAAAAAACATTAATTCTTAAAAAAAAAAAAAAACAAAACAAAACAAACAAAAAAAACAATAACATTAAATCAAGACGTTTGTACATAATATTTTATTTATCAGTTACTATGGGTGTATTGGGGCAGTGGTGGCCTGGCGGTCAGGTGCTGGCTCACTGATCCCAAGGTTCGGGGTTTAAGCCGAACTCAATGGAATGTTTAACCCTCCCACCCCCCCCCCCCACCCCCAATGCAGCCAACAAATAAAACGAGGGGGTGTCCACTCAGGGTCGTGTTGAACACTGAAAGGTTCTGCGGTTTCTGCTGTAATTGACTCCTGTCAGTGATCGGGTTCGGGTCATTGTACACCCAGTTTCCATTCAGAATTTGAGTGAATACAGAGCTGTCTGAGTTTATGAAGCTCCACCTGCCTGACACGTGACGGCCACGTTCTCATCAATCTGTTTTTATTATTCTTCATTTTCAGATCATCAGATTGTGAACACCAGAAATACAGACTACAGTAATTATTCAAATTCTTCTTCTACTGTTGTGTGCTAAAACAATTGTGTCCGTGTTCTGTTTGTGTGTGTGTGTGTGTGTGTGTGTGTGTGTGTGTGTGTTGGGGCTTAAACGATACAAAGGGAATATTTTTATGGTTATATTCAAGGAATCATGTGAATAAAAAAATGAATTTAATTTTTTAAAGAACATTCATACTTTAGAAACATTGTATAATGATGATAAAGATGATTGGAAGAAATCTAAGAGGAGATAAAAAGGAGAAAAAGCCTCGTACTCCAGTTGGTGGCTCCATAGCAGTCATTCTAAGCACGAATATGTTTCATTCATAAATTTTCTGAGCCACATAATCCTAATGGGGGGGGGGGATTCGTGCCCATTTCGGCCGACAGTGAGTAAGGTTGAGGTAAACCCTGAACAGCTCGCCAGACCATCGCATGACCAAGACGCGCATGAACACGCAAACGCATGAACGCACGCACGGGAACCTCTTCCTGTGAGACAGATATCCTCACCACGACAACATCCTGTCATCCACTCAATGAATATCTCTCTCTCTGTCTCTCACATTCACACACACACACACACACACACACACACACACACACACACACACACACACACACACACATATATATATATATATATATATATATATATATATATATATATATATATATATATATATATATATATATATATATATCTTCTTCTTCTTTTCCTTTCGGCTGTTCCCTCAGGGGTCGCCACAGCAAATGATCTGCCTCCATCTCTCCCTATCCTCTGCATCTTCTACTCTTACTCCAACGACCTTCATGTCCGCCTTCACCGCATCCATAAATTTTCTCTTTGGTCTTCCTCTGGGCCTTTTGCCTGGTAGTTCCAACCTCAGCATCCTACGACCAATATACTCACTATCCCTCCTCTGTACATGTCCAAACCATCTCAATCTAGCCTCTCTGACTTTGTCTCCAAAACATCTAACATGTGCTGTCCCTCTGATGTACTCATTTCTGATCCTATCCATCCTCGTTACTCCCAGCGAGAACCTCAACATTTTCATCTCTGCTACCTCCAACTCTGACTCCTGTCTTTTCCCCAGGGCCACTGTCTCTAAACCATACAACATCGCTGGCCTCACCACCGTCTTGTACACTTTTCCCTTCATTCTTGCCGATACTCTCCTATCACACATCACACCGGACACTTTTCTCCATCCATTCCAACCTGCCTGCACGCGCTTCTTCACCTCTTTTCCACACTCTCCATTGCTCTGGATTGTTGAGCCTAAGTACTTAAAATCCTCCACCTTCTTTATCTCTGCCCCCTGTAACCTCAAAGTTCCTCTTGGGTCCTTGTCGTTCACACACATGTATTCTGTCTTACTAAGACTAACCTTCAATCCCCTCCTTTCCAGGGCATACCTCCACCTCTCTAGATTTTCCTCCACTTGGTCTCTGCTCTCACTACAGATCACGATGTCATCTGCAAACATCATAGTCCATGGAGATTCTTGTCTAACCTCGTCTGTTAGCCTGTCCATCACCATAGCAAACAAGAAGGGGCTGAGAGCTGACCCTTGATGCAGTCCCACCTCCACCTTGAACTCTTCTGTCACACCAACAGCACACCTCACCACTGTCTTACATCTCTTATACATGTCCTGCACCACTCTACCATACTTCTCTGCCACTCCAGACTTCCTCATACAATACCACAGTTCTTCTCTCGGCACCCTGTCATATGCTTTCTCCAGATCCACAAAGGCACAATGCAGCTCCTTCTGACCTTCTCTGTACTTCTCTATTAACATCCTCAAAGCAAACACTGCATCTGTGGTGCTCTTTCTGGGCATGAAACCAAACTGTTGTTCCCAAATGCTGACCTCTGCCCTTAGTCTCGCTTCCACTATTCTTTCCCATAGCTTCATTGTATGGCTCATCAACTTTATCCCTCTTTAGTTGCCACAACTCTGTACATCTCCAAATATATATAATATTTGTGCTGGAAAATGCAGTTTCCTCTGGGATGAGTTATCTGTCTGTCTGTCTATCATAATTTGATATTTAGTTTATTTTACCTTAAATTATCATCTCTCTGAAATCGATGCTAGCAACTGTGTTTTTAAAATCTGTAATAATAATACGAACCACTATGTCTCCTCCCCAAATCAGAGATGAGGCTTATTTTACTCGAGAGGTTTATTAAGAGAATGAAGAGAGTAATAAATCTTTACATAAATATCCAGCTGCATCATTTACACATAGACGCCCCGGAACAGACGAAGCTTCTGATCAGTAAATGATCACTGGGCTCGCGATAAGTAAAAACAAACAAAAAAAAGAATATGGGATGGAACACTGCAAATTATGAAGCAAGGGAGTTTTTTGTCTTTAATCTGCTATATTAATCCTGGAAGAGAAATCCGGCTCCTAATCTCGCGTTGTTATTCTTATATACTCGCGTTGTTATTCTTATATACTCGCGTTGTTATTCTTATATACTGGCGTTGTTATTCTTATATACTCGCGTTGTTATTCTTATATACTCGCAGTCTTATTGCGTTAATGTTTGTGAACATTTAGGTTTTGACGCAACGGCATTGTGTTTTTATTTCCCACTAGAAAAGGTGTTTTTCTTCCCTGAGGAGTCCACCAGTGCCTACGTGCACTTAACACCGCTGAAAGCTCTGAATTTGCAGGCGTTCACGCTCTGCATGCGTGTTGCTACTGAACTCACGGGCAATCGAGAGGTCATCCTGTTCGCTTACCGCACTAAAGATTACGATGAGCTGAATGTGTGGAGAGAGAAGAATGGAAAACTCTCTCTTTACTTGAGGAGCAGTAGTGAGGGTGCTTATTTTAATCTGCCATTGTTGACATCACTCCACACTCACCTGTGTGTCACCTGGGAATCAAACAGCGGATCCACTGTGTTTTGGGTGAACGGACAACGGAGCCTTCCACAAATCTACAGACATGGTCATGAATTTGATCCAAATGGAGCTATTATTATCGGACAGGATCCCGATAAATATTTAGGAAGTTTTGACTGGTATCAGAGTTTTGTGGGTGAAATGACAGATTTACACATGTGGGATTATGTGCTGAAGGCAGATCAGATTAACAGTCTGTATAACAAAGATTACGGCTCTCTGAATGGTAATGTTCTCAATTGGGATTCTCTTAAATACACAATCCATGGGAATGTGGTTGAGAAGTACAATAATCTCAACTAGCTAAAACTGTCCAGTCATCTGTCCAGTATATTTCTCTTCTGTTCTTTTTATGTGTAATAGAGTATGTAACTGGTAATCCTGAGTAATCTATTACTTTTCGGCCGAATATTAGAGCTGGAAGAAACATGCCTATTACCACAGTCAGAGTTGTTATCTTCTGATTTAAAGTAGAAGTGAAATTCTCTTTATCTTTTACTCTTTTTTATGTTACTGTGTGCATCACAAAAATGTTTGTTGGAGATCTTCCTTGAATAAATCTGACAAAACATTTTGAACTTATTTATTTGTATTTAAGAATTTGCATATTTCAGTGAGTGAAATAACAGAAAGAGTCACCTACCTCATTTCAGGTAGTTACACAGGCAGTGCTGGCAAATGCAGCCATGAGGTGGGGGGGCACTAACCAGTGTCTCTCCCCCTCATGCCGGTCCCAAGCCCGGAGAAATGCAGAGGGTTGTGTCAGGAAGGGCATCCGACGTAAAACCAATGCCAATTACTTAAAATGCAAATCAAAAGTATTACCTCCATACCGGATCGGTCGAGGCCCGGGTTAACAACGACCGCCATCAGTGCTGTCAATCAACAGGGTGCTGATGGAAATTGGACTACTGTTGGTCGAAGACGTCAAAGAAGGAGAGGTGGGAGGCGTGTCCGTAGGCAGAGAGAGAAGAGGAAAGGCATGAGTCTAGGACTGAGATTGGGGACTTTGAATGTTGGAACTATGCACAGAAAAGGTAGAGAGCTGGTTGACATGATGCAGAGGAGGAAGGTGGACATACTGTGTGTTCAGGAGACCAGGTGGAAAGGTAGCAAAGCTAAAAGCTTAGGAGCAGGGTTTAAGCTATTTTATCACGGTGTGGATGGGAAGAGAAATGGAGTAGGAGTCATCTTGAAGGAGGAGTTTGTCAGGAATGTTCTAAAAGTGAAAAGAGTGTCAGACAGAGTGATGAATCTCAAGTTAGAAATTGAAGGCGTGATGATCAATGTTGTTAGTGCTTATGCCCCACAGGCAGGATGTAAGCTAGAAGAGAAGGAGAGATTCTGGAGTGACTTAGATGAAGTGATGCAGAGTACCCCAGAGGTGAAAGAGTGGTCATTGGTGCAGACTTCAATGGACATGTTGGTGCAGGAAACAGAGGGGACGAGGAAGTGATGGGCAGGTTTGGTATCCAGGACAGGAACGCAGAAGGACAGATGTTGATAGATTTTGCAAAAAGGATGGAAATGGCTGTGGTGAATACTTTCTTTGAGAAGAAACAGGAGCATAGGGTGACTTATAAAAGCGGAGGTAGGCGCACACAGGTAGACTACATCTTGTGTAGGCGATGTAATTTGAAGGAAGTCAGTGACTGCAAAGTCATCGTGGGTGAGAGTGTTGCCAAACAGCATAGGATGGTGGTGTTCAGGATGACTCTGATGGTGAGAAAGGTGAAAAAGGCAAATGCAGAGCAGAAGACAAAGTGGTGGAAGCTGAAAAAGGAAGAGTGTCGGGTTGTCTTCAAGGAGGAGTTGAAACAGGCTTTGGGTGGCCAGGAAGTGCTTCCAAATGACTGGACAACCACAGCAAATGTGATCAGGGACACAGGTAGGAGAGTACTTGGTGTGTCCTCTGGAAGGAGAGTAGATAAGGAGACTTGGTGGTGGAATGAGGAAGTGCAGGAGTGTGTACAAAGGAAAAGGTTAGCCAAGAAAAAGTGGGACATTGAGAGGACCGAAGAGAGTAAACAGGAGTACAGGGAGACACAGCGTAAGGCGAAAGTAGCAGTGGCTAAGGCCAAACAGAGGGCGTATGATGACTTGTATAATAGGTTGGATAGTAAAGAGGGAGAAAATGATCTATACAGGTTGGCACAGCAGAGAAATAGAGATGGGAAGCACGTGCAGCAAGTTAGATTGATAAAGGACAGAGAGGGAACTGTATTGACTAATGACAGAAGTGTGCTGGGAAGATGGAAAGAATACTTTGAAGAGCTGATGAATGAGGAAAATGAGAGAGAAAAAAGAGTAGAAGAGGTGACCGTTGAGGAGCAGGAAGTAGCAAAGATTAGTAAGGGTGAAGTGAGAAGGGCATTGAAGAGGATGAAGAATGGAAAGGCAGTTGGTCCTGATGATATACCTGTGGAGGTATGGAAGTGTCTAGGAGAGGTAGCAGTAGATTTTCTGACAAGAACATTCAACAAGGTACTAGAGAGTGAGCAGATGCCGGAGGAGTGGAGGAGAAGTGTGCTGGTGCCCATTTTTAAGAACAAGGGAGACATGCAGAGTTGCAGCAACTACAGAGGGATAAAGTTGATGAGCCATATGATGAAGTTATGGGAAAGAATAGTGGAAGCTAGACTAAGGGCAGAGGTCAGCATTTGTGAACAACAGTTTGGTTTCATGCCAAGAAAGAGCACCACAGATGCAATGTTTGCCTTGAGGATGTTAATAGAGAAGTACAGAGAAGGTCAGAGGGAGCTACATTGTGCCTTTGTGGATCTGGAAAAAGCATATGACAGGGTGCCAAGAGAAGAACTGTGGTATTGCATGAGGAAGTCTGGAGTGGCAGAGAAGTATGTTAGAGTGGTGCAGGACATGTATGAGAGATGTAAGACAGTGGTGAGGGTGTGCTGTCGGTGTGACCGATTTAATTCAAGGTGGAGGTGGGACTGCATCAAGGGTCAGCTCTGAGCCCCTTCTTGTTTGCTATGGTGATGGACAGGCTGACAGACGAGGTGAGACAAGAATTTCCATGGACTATGATGTTTGCAGATGACATCGTGATCTGTAGTGAGAGCAGAGAACAAGTGCAGGAAAATCTAGAGAGGTGGAGGTATGCCCTGGAAAGGAGAGGAATGAAGGTTAGCCTCAGAAAATCAGAATACATGTGTGTGAATGAGAAGGACCCAGGAGGAACGGTGATGTTACAGGGAGCAGAGATAACGAAGGTGGAGGATTTTAAGTACTTAGGCTCAACAATCCAGAGCAATGGAGAGTGTGGAAAAGAGGTGAAGAAGCATGTGCAGGCAGGCTGGAATGGTTGGAGAAAAGTATCCGGTGTGATGTGCGATAGGAGAGTGTCAGCAAGAATGAAGGGAAAAGTGTACAAGATGGTGGTGAGGCCAGCGATGTTGTATGGCTTAGAAACAGTGGCGCTGAGGAAAAGGCAGGAGGCAGAGCTGGAGGTAGCGGAGATGAAAATGTTGAGGTTCTCCTGGGAGTAACGAGGATGGATAGGATCAGAAATGAGTATATCAGAGGGACAGCCCACGTAAGATGTTTTGGAGACAAAGTCAGAGAGGCTAGATTGAGATGGTTTGGACATGTACAGAGGAGGGATAGTGAGTATATTGGCAGTAGGATGCTGAGGTTGGAACTACCAGGCAGAAGGCCTCGAGGAAGACTGAAGAAGAGATTTATGGATGTGGTGAAGGAAGACATGAAGGTTGTTGGAGTCAGAAAAGAAGATGCGGAGGACAGGGTGAGGTGGAGGCGGATGAATTGCTGTGGCGACCCCTGAAGGGAGCAGCCGAAAGTAAAAGAAGAAGAAGAAGACACAGGCTGGCAGTGGTGGTCGAGTGGTATAGGGTGCTGGATCGCTGATCCAAAGGTTGGGGGTTCGAGTCCGACTCTCCACAGGGTTGTCACTGCCCCCACACACACCCCCCCAGTGCGGCTAACTGGGTTATCAAAGTCGGGCCATGTCTCTCACTGTCTATGGTGAGAGGTTCATGTAAAAGAACCATTGCTGACCTTCGTAAAGAGGAGCTGCAAAGTCGTCAGCATGTTTCTGTCCCTTGCGAAAAAGAGTTGTGACAGGAAGGCCATCCGACGTAAAAACCTCTGCCAAATCAAACGTGCAAATCAGATGATTCACTGTGGCAACTCCCGAGAAAGGGAAAAACCTGAAAGGAAGAAAGAAGCACTTATTTCAGAGTGTCATCCTCCTTATTGTTTGGAGAGGGGGGGTGTCATTTTAGGGGGTGGTTCCTTCTTATGATCACTTACTTTTTGGGTTTATATCCCTACAGACTCATGAACACCAAGACTATATATTGAACTTCATTTTTACCAATCTTCTTTTGTTTTCGGTTGTTCCCTTCAGGGGGTGCCACAGTGAATCATCTGCCTCCATCTCACCCTATCGTCTGCATCTTCTTCTCTTCCACCAACTACCTTCCTGTCTTCCTTCACCCCATCCGTATATCTCCTCTTTAGTCTTCCCCGAGGCTTTCTGACTGGGAGTTTGAACCTCAGCACCCTACTACCAATATATTCATTATCCCTCCTCTGTACATGTCCAAACCATCTCAATCTAGCCCAGGGGACTGCAACCCGGCTCTGGAGCCGCATGCGACTCTTTCACCATTCTTTGGCTCCGTGGCTTTTAACAATAATGAATGTGTGTTTTCCAGTGGCTGATGGGGGCAAACGTGCTTCATATACAAAAAACACTGCAAAAAAAAAAATCTGCTTTATTTACTCACATCGGAATCACTCCAGTCTCCCAGGGGTAGAGAGTTAAACCAGCTTTCACCTGAATGACGAGAGAATCTGCCTAAGGCAGAGTCCTGCAATGGTCGGGTACCCACAGGTACACAGGTACCCAGCAGATAACCTTGCAAAGATGCTCTTTTAGGGTTGAAAATTACAAAAATGATAATTAACAGTCACGGGTGCAGGCGGATATTTATTTGGTGTGGGCAGGGTGATTTTGTGTGTATGTGTTTGTGGACATGGCTATAATTATATTAATCAGCTACATGAAAACTCTCAGTGTTTTTGATCTGCTGTGTTGTTGGAGGGAGCATGCCATGGTATTTCCAAACCCGTGTGCTCGTGGCAAGGACCGTTCTCGCCATTCCAGCAGCAGCGCAGCAAGCGGGAGAGTTTTTTTCCACTGCTGGGGTTTGTAATCCAGGAACGGAAATCACAGCTGAAGTAAGAGAAGTTAGATGAGATTTGGTTTATGCACAGCAATCTCCGAATGAAACATTTCTCCTCCCAGTGACAAAATAAAAGATTACGGTCTGGTATTGTGGTCTGGTTCAGTCTTCACTCTGAGAATGGGTCAGTCAGTACAGCATTAAGCATTTAAAAGAATGAGGTATGAGTATATCAGAGGGACAGCACATGTAAGAGGTTTTGGAGACAAAGTCAGAGAGGCTAGATTGAAATGGTTTGGACATGTACAGAGGAGGGATCGTGAGTATATTGGGAGTAGGATGCTGAGGTTGGTACTACCAGGCAGAAGGCCTAGGGGAAGACCAAAGAGCCAGACTTCCTCATGCAATACCACAGTTCCTCTCTCGGCACCCTGTCATATGCTTTCTCCAGATCCACAGAGGCACAATGCAGCTCCCTCTGACCTTCTCTATACTTCTCCATTTACATCCTCAAGGCAAACACTGCATCTGTGGTGCTCTTTCTTGGCATGAAACCAAACTGTTGTTCACAAATGCTGACCTCTGCCCTTAGTCTTGCTTCCAGTATTCTTTCCCATAACTTCATCTTATGGCTCATCATCTTTATCCCTCTGTAGTTGCCACAACTCTGCATGTCTCCCTTGTTCTTAAAAATGGGCACCAGCACCCTTCTCCTCCATTCCTCTGGCATCCTCTCACTCTCTAAGACCTTGTTAAATGTTCTTGTCAGAAAATCTACTGCTACCTCTCCTAGACACTTCCATACCTCCACCGGTATGTCATCAGGACCAACTGCCTTTCCATTCTTCATCCTCTTCAATGCCCTCCTCACTTCACCTTTTTCTCTCTCATTTTCCTCATTCATCAGCTCTTCAAAGGACTCTTTCCATCTTCCCAGCACACTTCTGTCATCAGTCAATACAATTCCCTCTCTGTCCTTTATCAATCTAACTTGCTACACGTCCTTCCCATCTCTATTTCTCTGCTGTGCCAATCTGTATAAATCATTTTCTCCCTCTTTACTTTCCAACCGAGCATACAAGTCATCAAACGCGCTCTGTTTGGCCTTTGACACTGCTATCTTTGCCTTACATTGTGTCTCCCTGTACTCTTGTTTACTCTCTTCGGTTTTCTCCATGTCCCACTTCTTCTTAGCTAACCTCTTCCGTTGTACACACCCCTGCACTTCCTCATTCCACCACCAAGTCTCCTTATAACATAACATAACATAACATAACATGAGTGGTGAGAACAGGCCATTCAGCCCAACTAAGCTCACCATTGTCCTATTCTAAAGTGACTCTAACCTTAAAGACGCTAATTCATGACTAGATGGTATCCAGCACTAGATCAAGTCTGCTTTTGAAGACTTGTAAGGTTTCTGCTTCGACAACGTGGTTAGGCAATCTATTCCACACTGAAATTACCCTCTGCGAGAAAAAATATTTCCTAATATTTGTGCTAAATTTACCCTTGAATAACTTCCATTTATGACCCCTAGTTCTACTTACAGAACTTGGCCTAAGTAATCGGGCATCGTTGACTTTATTAGTCCTCTTAAGATACTTAAAGACGTCAATCAGATCACCTCTAATTCTCCTTTTTTGAAGACTGATAAGGTTTAGGATCGTCAGCGTCTCCTCGTAGGATTCCTTTTATACCCGGAATTAGCTTTGTTGCTCTTCTCTGAACTTTTTCGAGAGTCTCGATGTCTTTTTTCAAGTATGGTCCCCAGAACTGTACACAATACTCTAAATGTGGTCTAACCAATGTGTTATACAAGAGAAGGACAACATCTTTAGATCTATACTCAATACTCCTGGCTATGTAACCCACCATCCTATTTGCCTTTTTACTGCTAACGCACAGTGGCTAGTACCAGTGAGGGACTGGTCAACCATCACACCCAGATCCTTTTCCTGAGAGGAACATTCTAGTTTTAAACCTCCCATGAAATACTCCTGTCTAATGTTTTTATTCCCTACATGTAGAACTTTACATTTAGCGACATTGAATTTCATTTGCCATGTATCTGCCCAAATTAAGTCTATCCAAATCGCCCTGAATAACCTTAGTAGACTCCAGACTATTTGCCAAACCGCCCAGTTTAGTATCACAGCAAATTTCACCAATGTGCTCTCAATGTCCCTATCAAGGTCATTAATGTAGATGAGGAAGAGCAAGGGTCCCAACACAGATCCCTGAGGGACTCCACTTCCCACAATTCCTTGCTCAGATGAAATCCCTCCAACCACAACTCTCTGTGTTCTGTCCTGTAACCAGTTCTTAATCCACTCCAGAATACCTCCTACAATTCCAACAGACCTCGTTTTAAAAATTAGTCTCTCATGTGGTACTGTATCAAATGCTTTTGAAAGTCCAAATAAATAATGTCATAGGCCCTACTCTGATCATAAGTATTTGTGGCCTCCTCAAAGAATTCCAAAAGGTTTGTCAGGCATGACCTACTCCTAGCTTAAAACCATGTTGGCTATCCTTCAAGATGTTATTATGCTCAAGAAATGACTCAAGCTTGTCTTTTATGATAGATTCCAGTATTTTGCATGCTATGCAAGTAAGACTGACAGGCCTGTAATTGCCTGGCTCTGTACGATCCCCTTTCTTATATATTGGTATAATGATACCCTGTTTCCAATCATTTGGAATTTCTCCAGTCACTAATGACTGCCTAAAAATAACCAACAGTGGTTTAGAGATGATCTCACAAACCTCCCTGAGCACCCTAGGGTATAACTCCATCTGGGCCTGCTGCCTTATTTGTCTTAAGTTTACGCAGCTTGTCCAATACTTCATTTTCTCCAAATTCAATTTCTGCCAAATGAGCTTGAGAATTGACAATTTCCTCCGGCCAAATAAAAGTCCCCTCTGTAGTGAAATTGTCAACAAAGTAACCATTAAGAGTATCAACTATGTCCTTTGTTTTCATACTGCAGTGATCCTTCTTCTTTCTTTATGCACTGGTTTTCAACTTTACCTTCTCTTTTCCTGTTACAGTACTGAAAAAGGCGCTTAGGATTACATTTCGCTCCTTCTGCAATTTGTCTTTCGTACTGCCTCCTAGCATTCCTCAGTTCTTTTGACCTTAGCTCGCATATTACAGTATTCAGCCTTAGTGTTTTCATTTCTATCCTCATGTATGCCTTATAAAGATTCTTTTTTTCCCTTAAGCTCCTACGAATATCAGAGGTCATCCACTGGAGATTACGCTTTTAAACTTACTCTTGCACACTTTTGGAATGAATTTGCTCTGAGCATCTAGTAAAACTCCCTTGAATCTACCCCACATTTCATTGACAGTTGTACAATCTAGAGCAATGTCCAGTTTATTTTGCTTAAATACTAACGCATCCTGTCAAACTTGGCTCGCCTGAAACTGAAAATTTTGCTTTTCAAAGATAAGTTTGTAACTTGCCATAACACATCAAAACTAATAGTATAATGATCACTAGTCCCAAGTGGCTCCTTTACCTCTACATTGCGTAATTCTATCAGGGTCATTACAGAGAACCAAATCTAAAACTGCATTCCCTCTTGTAGGATTATTGACATACTGCAGCAGAAAACTATCATTTATAGCATCTAAAAATGCTTCCTCCTCCTTACCCTGCGCTTTCACCAAATCCCAATCTATAGCAGGATAATTGAAGTCTCCCATAACTAAAGTTTTATCTCCACTACAAGACTGCCTAATCCTCGTGAAAAGTAGTTCATTCAAAGTGTTGTCTGAAGCTGGCGGTCGATAACACACTCCTATGTTTAAACCAGTCTCTTGTTTGCCAATGAGTCTAACCCAAATATCCTCACAGGGCAAGACATGCCCCATCTCAGTAATTTCATGCACATCCAGGTTTTCCTTTACATAGAGTGCCACGCCCCCTCCCCTCCAATTGAGTCTATCGCTCCTAAAAAGCTTATAACCTTCTATATTATATTCATCTCCGTCCTCTTCACTAAGCCAGGTCTCTGTAATTCCAACTAAGTCATAGCCCCCACCAATAACAACAGTTTCTAGTTCCTGAAATTTATTTTTTATGCTTCTAGCATTTAAATAAAAACATTTCAGCCTATTTAGACTACACTTACCAATTTGGATTACATCTGCCTGCTGCTCCGAGCCTTCCACTATTCTTTTATTCTCTAAAAAAGTTACATCACCATTACATGTGGCCTTGTCAGCTTCCATCAGGGCAGTTTGCATATCCCTATCCACAACACCTTCTGACCTCCCTGCCCCCGGAGAAACTAGTTTAAATACGGCTGAGCTACCCTCAACATACGCTGACCCAATGCAAAGGTGCCCCTTCGGTTCAGGTGTAAGCCGTCAAACTTGAACAGGTCACGCCTGCCCCAGAAGAAGTTCCAGTGCCCCATAAACCTGTACCCCTCTTTCCTACACCAGGTTCGTAGCCACGTGTTAAACCTCCAGATAAGATTCTGCTTCCCTGTGCTCGCACGTGGTACTGGTAGAATTTCAGAAAAAACTACCGTGGAGGATCTGCCCCTATCTATTCCTCTAATAATTGAGTCCCCCACTATCACCAACTCCCTCTTTTGGGGGGAAGAGGTGGCCAGGGTGCCCTGGGCCTCAATCCCCTCACTCTCAGGGTCGGGGGCCAAGTCGAGTTCCTGAAGAGACTGGAATCAATTGGACACCTCAACCTCTGGAGAAGCTGTCGCTGTACGGTGTGCACGCCCTTTCCTGCACTGCCTTCCTACTGTTACCCAACTTTCTCTCCCTGCCTGCTCTGGGCTCTCCCCCCTACCCGGATGTGGCGTACACACCTTCTCCCTAAACGTCGTACTCAGTTCCTGTGGGAACTCTACCAATTGCGGACTATGTTGTGGCGCCAATTGGCCCTGAAGACCAAGGATCTTGCTCTCCAGATGCGCAATCAGCTGGCACCGTGGCAGATGAACGCACCCTGAAAATCCGCCTCCAGAAGAGCGATCATTCCGCAACCGTCACATAGTTTTGGCCACATTTTTGAACCCCTAACTATGACCTATCACACCCTAAAAGCAATTAAAAAGTATTTAACTGCCGAGAGTGAAGCTCAAAACCAAAAATTACAAACCTGGGAACCCTGAGCAGCAGCCGCAAATAAAAACAGGGAGAGCAAATAAATGGCCTTTGCAGGGGCCGGCTTACTGCTAACAATTAAATTTTAACGGGTAGAAACAAGTCAAATCAGACAACAAGCTTGAATTTATACTATCTCTGAGGCTACAAATACACCAATTCAATAGTGAAAGAGGTTTAGCCCAGTACTCAGATATTCCCTGGCTTTTCTAAATACTAACTGCTAACATTTGAAATTAAATTTCAAAAGGGTAGAAACTAGTCAAATCAGCTTGAGTTTATACCCCTCAGACTACAAATACACCAATTTAATATTAAGAGATTAGCCCAGTGTTCAGATATTCGCTGACTGCCCGCTCAAGAACTTGTATATAGAAAGGGCAAACTAAACTAAGCAGAAATCGAGGGTGCGGAGTTCGCCTGCACTCAACGCAACGCCAAGCAGACCAGAACACAGCAGCCAGAAGGCAACGCCAAAATATCCTCAGATACCAAAAGGCTTACCAATAAGCCCACGGAGAGAAACAAAAGCAGGTTTTGGATTAGCTATGAGACGCTAGCTAAGTGAACTTCCCGGAAATCTGTCGAGTACCAAACAAAGCCTGAGGGAAAAAAGTAGCCGCTTTAATGAATATTATTTTAATATTACAATTCACTTACCTAGCTAACTATTTAACGTGTTGGTTAATTTCAATTTGCTCACGGAGACCGAAAAACCCTCCCAAATACCTGGCGCCGCTTTTGTTTGACCAGATTAGCGACTTAGCGAACTTAGGCTAAATACCAATCAATCGGTAATGGGAGGGGAAAAATGTTCTCCCTGCCCCGAAAGCTCGGCGGCAAAGTAAATATCTCGAGAGCAAATACTAATACCTTTTTAATAATTGACCTTTTGCAACAGGTATTCAAAAAAAAAGAGGAGTTTCTCCTCCACACAAAGCACCTTCCCAAACACACGTTCAGCCCAAACACACGTTCAGGAACCACCTGATCTCTCTCTCTCTCTCGCCTCTCTCTCTTCGAGCCCAAGAAGGTCGACTTCTTTCATTCTATCTACTTTCCTTCCAGATGATACACCAAATATTCTCCTACCTGTCTCCCTGATCACATTAGCTGTAGTTGTCCAGTCATCTGGAAGCACTTCGTGACCACCCAAAGCCTGTTTCAACTCCTCCTTGAAGACAACCCGACCCTCTTCCTTTTTCAACTTCCACCACTTTGTCTTCTGCTCTGCCTTTGCCTTCTTCACCTTCCTCACCATCAGCATCATCCTTCACACCACCATCCTATGCTGTTTGGCAACACTCACCCGCTACTACTTTGCAGTCACTGACTTCCTTTAAATTACATCGCCTGCACAAGATGTAGTCTACCTGTGTGCTCTTACCTCCACTTTTATAAGTCACCCTATGCTCCTGTTTCTTCCTGAAGAAAGTATTTACCACAGCCATTTCCATCCTTTTTGCAAAATCGATCAGCATGTGTCCTTCTGTGTTCCTGTCCTGGATACCAAACCTGCCCATCCCTTCCTCATCCCCTCTGTTGCCTGCACCAACATGTCCATTGAAGTGTGCATCAATGACCACTCTTTCACCTCTGGGGGTACTCTGCATCACTTCATCTTAGTCACTCCAGGATCTCTCCTTCTCTTCTCGCTCACATCCTGCCTGTGGGGCATAAGCACTAACAACATTGAACATCACACCTTCAATTTCTAACTTGAGACTCATCACTCTGTCTGACACTCTTTTCACTTCTAGAACATTCCTGACAAACTTCTCCTTCAAGATGACTCCGACTCCATTTCTCTTCCCATCCACACCCTGATAAAACAGCTTAAACCCTGCTCCTATGCTTCTAGCCTTGCTACCGTTCCACCTGGTCTCCTGAACACACAGTATGTCCACCTTCCTCCTCTGCATCATGTCAGTCAGCTGTCTACCTTTTCCTTGTATAGCTCCAACATTCAAAGTCCCTACTCTCAGTCCTAGACTCATGCCTTTCCTCGTCTCTCTCTGGCAATGGACACGCCTCCCGCCTCTCCTTCTTCAACGTCTTCGACCAACAGTAGTCCAATTTCCATCAGCACCCTGTTGGTTGACAGCACTGATGGCGGTCGTTGTTAACCCGGGCCTCGACCGATCCGGTATGAGTTTAGACTTTCTGGTTTGCATTTTGTATTTTGGCAAAAGTTTTATGCCGGATGCCCGTCTTGTCGCAACCCTCTGCATTTCTCCAGGCTTGGGATCGGCATCAGGGGGAGAGACACTGGTTAGTTTAATTTTTTAATCCTTTCTCTTTTTTCTTGTTTATTAACAAAGTTTAAACTCAGTTTTCACCAGCTGTAGGTGTGCTGATTCGTGGGAGTTCAGGTTCTGGGGAAAGAATAAAACAGGTGAATGAAAAGAGCAAGAGTTCAGAAGTGTGTTTGATAATGAGGTTGTAATCATGGCTGCATTTGGATGGGTTAATTGCAGAAGAAAAATTCCCTTACGGAATTAATACAGTATATATATATATATATATATATATATATATATATATATATATATATATATATATATATATATATATATATATATATATGTATAAAATCTAGAAGTTACAGGACTGTCTGAAATGGTTGCACCAAGGTTTTGATCTTATTTCCTCATGGCCTACAACAAATTGCACTATATAAGCATGATCATCATCATCATCATCTTCTTCCGCTTAGTCCAGGGTCGGGTTGCGGGTGCAGCAACCTCAGCAAAGAGGTCCAGACGTCCTTTTCCCGAGCCACTTCCTCCAACTCTCCCGGAGGGACACCGAGGCGGTCCCAGACAAGCCGAGAGACATAGTCCCTCCAGCGTGTTCTAGGTCGACCCTGGGGTCTCTTCCCGGTTGGACATGCCCCAAACACCAAACCAGGGAGGCGTCCGGGGGGCATTCTGACCAGATGCCCGAGCCACCTCAACTGGCCCCTCTCAATGCGGAGGAGCAGCAGATCTACTCCGAGCTCTCCCTGGATGGCGGAGCTTCTCACCTTATCTCTAAGGGAGAACCCCGCCGCCTGGCGAAGGAAGCTCATTTCAGCCGCTTGTATCCGTGATCTTGTTCTTTCGGTCATTACCCAAAGCTCGTGACCATAGGTGAGGATTGGAACGTAGATCGACTGGTAAATTGAGAGCTTTACCTTGCGGCTCAGCTCCTTCTTCACCACGACGGACCGGTACAGGCACCGCTTAACAGCAGAGGCTGCAGCGATCTGTCTGTCGATCTCTCACTCCATCCTTCCCTCACTCCTAAACAAGACCCCAAGATACTTAAACTCCTCCACTTGGGGCAGGACCTCATTCCCGACCCGGAGGGTGCATTCCACCATTGTCCGACTGAGAACCATGGCCTCGGACTTGGAGGTACTGATCTTCATCCAGGCTGCTTCGCACTCAGCTGCAAATCGCTCCAATGAGAGCTGGAAGGCCCGACTTGATGAAGCCAAAAGGACAACATCATCCGCAAAAAGCAGAGATGATATCCGATGGCCACCAAACCAGAACCCCTCATCGCCTCGACTGCGCCTAGAAATTCTGTCCATAAAAATTATAAACAGAATCGGTGACAAAGGACAGCCTTGGCAGACTCCGACTCCCACTGGAAACAAATCCGACCTGCTGTTACCAATACGGACCAAACTCTGGCTCCGGTGATACAGCGACTGAATAGCTCTAGCAACAGATCCGGAATGCCGTTCTCTCGGAGCACGCCCCACAAGATCGTTCGAGGGACACGGTCGAAAGCCTTCTCCAAATCCACAAAGCACATGTGGACAGATTGGGCAAACTCCCATGCCCCCTCCAGAATCCTGTGGAGATTATAGAGTTGGTCAAGAGTGCTGCGGCCTGGACGAAAACCACATCGTTCCTCTTGAATCCGAGGTTCGACTATCGGTCAAATCCTCCTCTCTAGTACCTCTGCATAGACTTTCCCAGGTAGGCTGAAGAGTGTAATTCCCCGATAATTGGAACACACCCTCCGGTCCCCCTTCTTAAAAATTGGGACCACCACCCCAGTTTGCCAATCCAGAGGTACAGCCCCTGATGACCACGCGATGTTGCAGAGACGTGTCAACCAAGACAGTCCTACAACATCCAGAGCCCTGAGATATTCCGGGTGGATCTCGTCCAACCCAGGAGCTCGACCACCGAGGAGCTTTTTGACAACCTCAGTGACCTCCACTCCAGTGATGGGCGGACCCTCACCTGAACCCCCAGGGTCTTCCTCTTCCACGGAGGGCGTGTTGGTGGGATTGAGGAGGTCCTCAAAGTATTCCCTCCTCCTCTCAACAACATCCCCAGTCAAGGTAAGCAGCTCCCCACCTCCACTGTAAACAGTGTTTGTGAAGAACTGCTTCCCCCTCTTGAGGCATCGGACGTTGGCCCAGAACCTTTTTGAGGCCAACCGATAATCACTCTCCAGCCCCTCACCAAACTTCTCCCATGCCTGAGATTTTGCATCTGCGACAGCCTCGGCTGCAGCACGTTTGGCCTGCCAGTACCCGTTTGCTGCCTCAGGAGTCCCACAGGCTAACAAAACCCGATAGGCCTCCTTCTTCAGCTGGACGGCCCCCTTCACCGCAGTTGTCCACCACCGGGTTCGGGGATTACCGCCACGACAAGCACCAACGACCTTACGGCCACAGCTATGGGCTTCCGACTCAGCAATGGAGGCACGAAACATAGCCCATTCAGATTCCATGTCCCCCGCCTCCTCCGGAACGTGGTTGTAGCTCTGCTAGAGGTGGGAGTTAAAGGTCTCTCGGACAGGGGAGTCAGCCAAACGTTCCCAGCAGACCCTGATTACATGCTTGGGCCTACCAGGTCTGGAGGGCAACCTCCCACACCACCGAAGCCAACTCACCACCAGGTAGTGATCGGTAGACAGCTCAGCTCCTCTCTTCACCCGAGTGTCCAGAACATATGGTCGCAATTCTAATGACACGACTACAAAGTCAATCATCGAACCGCAACCTATGGTGTCCTGGTGCCAAGTGCACTTATGGACACCTTTATGTTCGAACATGGTGTTTGTGATAGACAAACTATGACGAGCACAGAAGTCCAACAATGAAACACCATTCGGATTCAGACTGGAGAGGCTGTACCTACCGATCACACCCTTCCAAGTCACACTATTGTTGCCCACATGGGCGTTGAAGTCTCCCAAGACCACGAGCGAGTCTCCCGAGGGAGCGTTCTCCAACACCCCCCCCCAAAGACTCCAAAAAGGGTGGGTACTCTGAACTGTCATTTGGTGCATAAGCACAAATAACAGTCAGGACCCGTCCCCCCACCTGAAGATGGAGGGAAGCTACCCTTTTGTCAACCGGGGAGAACCCCAACATTTGGGCACCGAGATGGGGGGTAACAAGAATACCCACACCGGCTCGCCACCTCGCCCCATGAGCAACTCCAGAATAGAAGAAGGTCCAGCCTCTTTCGAGATGGATGGTTCCAGAGCCCAAGCTATGCGTTGAGGTGAGCCCGACTATATCTAGTTGGTATCTCTCCACCTCACGCAGCAAATCAGGCTCCTTTCCCGCCAGAGAGGTGGCATTCCATGTCCCGAAGGTCAGAGTAAGTAGCCGAGGATCGGTCCGACAGAACCCATGCCTTTGGCTGCCACCCAACTCACACTGCATCCGACCCCTAAAACTACTCCCACGGGTGGTGGGTCCATGGGAGGGTGGACCCATGTTTCTTTTTCGGGATAGGCCCGGCCAGGCTCCATGGGCATAAGCCCGACCACCAGGCGCTCGCCTTCGAGCCCCTCCCCTGGGCCTGGTTCCAGGAGGGAACCCCGGTGACCCACGTCTGGGCAAGGGACACTGCTTCCTGTGCTCTCTCTCAGATGTCATGTGTCATAGGGGTTTTTGAATCGCACTTCGTCTGGACCTTCACCCCGGACCTGTTTGCCTTGGGTGACCCTACCAGGGGCATTTGCCCCCGACAAAATAGCTCCTAGGATCATTAGGTCACGCAAACCCCTCCACCACGATAAGGTGGCGATTCAGGGAGGGGCTATATAAGCATCCATAATAATAATAATAATAATAATAATAATAATAATAATAATAATAATAATAAATAACTTCTGAAGACTCATTCCTTCTTACCTGCTGTTTATTGTGTGTAATAACTGTGGCATGTGGTGTGTGTGAGTAGATTTTATTCTCAGTTCTTATGTTTGTAATGCTCCAGTTGATAGCACAAGCTTACTGAACAGTACTCTGATTCAGCTTCAGTTGTTTCATGTAAATGTGCTCAATTCTGAACTAAAGTTACATAATAAATACACTTTTAAAGGTGGTGAATGGGGCATGCATGCAGCATGTGGGACGTCCACCCCCACTTCCTTCCCCCACCCACACACACACACACACACACACACACACACACACACACACACACACACACACACACACACACACACACACACACACACAGGTAAACAGTGAGCACACAGAGGCAGTGGTCAGCCGCACATTGAGGCATCTTGATTGGAGGTTAGTTTAGCCTTGACACTTCAGCCAAGAGGGTGCAAGAACTGGAGGGGAGTGGGGAGCACCCCCCGACACCACTCACACGGGAATCGAGCCAGCCACCTTTTGGTCCCAAACCTGGTCTCTATTCATTAGGCCACAGCTTTCTAATATTTTAGCAATATTATTTTGTTATTGTTGTTGTTGTTATTTTTTTCAAGTAAATTGAAAGGATGTCACACATTTCCACATCGCTACTCTAACTGCAGGGTAACATCACATTGAAACTCATGTCCACGTGTAATAAGTGAAGTGATTCTGATTAACCTTAAACAAAGTTCTCAGTTGATGTGAAATGTTTCTTACACACTAGGTATGGTGTTTTTGTTCCCTGAAGAGTCAAACTCTTCCTACGTGCGCCTCACTCCATCGAAAGCTCTAAACCTCCGGGCCTTTACACTCTGCATGCGCGTCTCCACTGAACTGAAGGGCGCGCGAGAGATCATCCTGTTCGCTTATCATACTCAATACTACGATGAGCTCAACATATGGCGAGAGCTTGATGGAAGATTCTCTCTTTACATGAGCAGCAGCAGTAGTGCTATGTTTACTCTACCGCCGCTATCTGCCTTCCCCACTCACCTGTGTGTCACCTGGGACTCCAGAACCGGAGCCACTGCGTTTTGGATGAACGGACGCCGCAGCATGCTGAAAATCTATAGACCCGGACACGAGGTGCGTCCCAATGGCGCTATTCTTCTGGGACAAGATCCTGACTCATACTTAACAGATTTTGAGAGTAAGCAGAGCTTCGTTGGAGAAATTACAGATGTGCACATGTGGGATAGTATACTGACTGCAAGTCAGATTAAACAGCTGTCTGAGAATCAATATCAGGGTCCACGTGGGGATGTGCTGGACTGGGATTCTCTCCAGTATAAAACTGCTGGGGACGTGGTTGAGGTGCTCGCACCTGAGGTGTAGTTCATGTTTATCTATGTTCGACGTAAATTGGATCGTCCCAGATTAAAATTCTGAGTAACAGTTCAGAGGGGTTTCTTTTGTTTTTTTTTTTATTCTCCACATAAAAACCCCCAGAGGAGTGTGATGGTATTGTCAGTATGTCCATCTTATTTCATGCTCAGGTGAAATTATTTTCTTTGGGAGAGTTCTTGAAATAAATATCAGCAACTTACTGGATATTTTGTACTGATTTATTTGACATTATTCAAGAAAGTGTTTGTTTTTCTTTAAACCATCCATTCTCTGTATGACTGATCAATTAGGGTTGTGGGGAGGGCTGAGCCTATCCTAGCCGACTGTGCGAGGAGTGGCGGAGTTACAAATTGAAGAGGTCACAAGTCTATTACAGGATTAAAACAAAAACAAACAACCATTCTCACATACTCACACACTCACACACACAGACACACTCACACACATACTCAGAGTCACACACACACACACACACACACACACACACACACACACACACAGTCATACACACACACACACACACACACACACACACACACACACACACACACACACACACACACACACACACACCCAAACACTCAACGACACAAATACCACACACTCAGACAATCACACTCATACACCAGGGATGGGAATTTTCCGCCAATCGGCGGATTTCCGCCTTTTTGTAAGTCAAATGGGTCATTTTTGAGATTGATGCAAATTCGGTGTGTAAAAATTGGGGGGCGGGGGGTCATCACTGGTCATCTGCTCATATTATATCCAAATCCAAATACACGAGGTGCTACCCTCGTTTTGTTTATCTGTGTGGTTGTTGATATCACCTAGTGGAGTGAAACACAGCTGGTTCTGGTTTATTGCACGTGTCAGGCATCGTAATATGATATGCCAGTCTGGTCATCTTGCCGTGGCAAAGATAGCAAATTTCAGATCATTAACAGAAGTGATCGAACAGCATTATGTATAAATATGACTATGAATGATATTAAGTCTTTTTATAGTATTAAATTATAAAGCTTCGTGTAAATTCTACTGATCTTATTAAACTCGGTATGATACGAATAAGCTTCCCGGTACACGGTTGAAAGCAGGGATCGGGAACCTATGGCTCGCGAGCCAGATGTGGCTCTTTTGATGACTGTATCTGGCTCTCAGATAAATCAGGTGGCTTTTCTTCACAGAATAACGAATACATAATTTCACTGTCATTTAAATAAAAATACAAAAAAAGCCATCAAATAAAACAAAAACAGATGAATAAACCTCGCACAAATCTATACATCTATTTTCAATGTCACGTCACTGTGGCGCACAGCGGAGAGCCAATCCTTTCTGTATGTGGGTGTGTCCGACACCTTGAAACTCCTCACCCCGTATCAACCAGACTATAAAGCCATCAGCAAAACCATGCAGCCCCGTATTATACGCCGTATACCCAGTTGTTTTAGTGACTGAGTTGTGTGTACTGACTTAATTTGGTCTACTTTATAGTTGATCAATGTAAATTTCCGCGACTGTGTAAATAAAAAGCGGAGATGAAGTTCTAAATAGTTTCAAAGCCAAAACCGCACCCTCCCCGCGCTCCGTGCACCTGCTGCTGCGCGCCTCGGTCACTTCGCTGCCATCGTGTACACACTTATTTTTTGACCACCACAGCACTGATATTAAGAAGTCCTTTTATTATTAATAAATAACTTCATTATGACAATGTCCTTTAAAATAAATTCAGAGTCTTTTAATACTCTAAAATTGTTGGTCTTCTTTTACAATTTAATTGTATTTTATATATATATATATAAAACTTATATAAACTTATATAACTTCATATATAACACAAACAGCTGCCACCTCCAGAAGTTCTCGGACGACTCCGCCATCGTGGGCCGTGTGTCAGAGGGGAACGAGCTGGAGTACCGGTCGGTCATCGTCGACTTCGTGGACTGGTGTGAGCGCAACCACCTGTGCTTGAACACTAGGAAGACGAAGGAGATGGTGGTCGACTTCAGGAGAAGCACTCAAACACACACACACACACATTTACTAGTGAACATCCAGGGACAGGACATTGAGACAGTGGACAGTTTCAAGTACCTGGGTGTTCACCTTAACAATAAACTGGACTGGTCCCACAACACCAGCGCCCTGTACAAAAAGGCCGAGAGTCGCCGCCACCTTCTGAGGGAGACTCAGGTCCTTCGGCATATGCAGACCTCTGCTCAGGACATTTTATGACTCTGTGGTAGCCTCTGCAATCCTCTACGCTGCCATCTGCTGGGCCCGGGCAGCACAGAGCGGGACAGGAAGAGACTGAACAAGCTGGTCAGGAGGGCCAGCTCTGTCCTCGGCTGCCCACTGGACTCTGTGGAGGAGGTGAGTGAGAGGAGGATGGTAGCAAAGCTCACATCCATCCTGTCCAACAGCTCTCACCCACTGCACCAGACTGTCGAGAGCTAAGCAGCTCCTTCAGTGGGCGACTGAGGCATCCTCAGTGCAGGAAGGAGCGCTACCGCAGGTCGTTCATTCCACCGCTATCAGACTGTACAACGCCACTTTGTAACTGTCTGTGAAAATACCGGTTATGTGCAATAAAAACCCCGTGCACTTTAATCAACCACATCTACCCCACTGACTATGAACCATATCAACCATATCAACCCATCTACTCTGCACTCAGATACATTACACTTTAATATAGGCCAATCTATAAAGTTGCTCCATTCTTTTCTTTTATTGTTTAGTAATTTATACTATTTATGTATCTATTTATTTATTTACTTATATAATATATGTATGTGTGTATGTTCGTACTTGTATCTATTTTTGCACCCCCTACTGATGGTACCTCAAGAGCCTGTAACAGTGAATTTCTCCATTGTGAGATTAATAAAGCTGTATCTTATCTTATCTTATCTTATCTTATCTTATATATATATATATATATAAAATAAAAATAAAAGGACAGGACAAAGACTTTCTATTGAAACTCCATTTATCACTACAGATCTGTTTCGAGGGGTGAAACCATCCTCTCTCTTCAGGTGATTATAGAAGAATGATTACAAAGTGCTGAGGGCAGTACTATGTCAATGAACATGGCGTCCTCTAGATGGGGTGATGTTCATTATGTATTCGGGGGTGGGTTCTCTTAAATATTGGTATCGATACATGCATATATGTGCATACATTTTTACATGCCCGTGAACTCATATATGAACACGCATATATATATATATATATATATATATATATATATATATATATATATATATATATATATATATATATATATAAAGTATTGAGCACTCTCCTACGGAAGGATCTACTCAGAAAATCATATATATATATATAAAAAGTATTGAGCACTCTCCTACGGAAGGATCTACTCAGAAAATCATATATATATATATAAAAAGTATTGAGCACTCTCCTACGGAAGGATCTACTCAGAAAATCATATATATATATATATATATGGCTGTCAGAGGATTAGATTTTTAAATATGTCTTTTTTACAAAATTTTACTTAGTCACAAAGGTTCCCGACCCCTGGTTTAAAGTGCAGTATTTGAAATTAAAACTAGCTGTAGAACCCACTGTAGGTCTATAACTGTACATGCAAATTTTTTTTATATAATTTTAATAATTTTCATAAGGTTCTCTTTAAGACATTCCTTCCAGGAGACATCAATTAAGCTCCTTTTTATAAGTATAACCCCAAACCTTTTGGGGGGCTTTGCCCCCCTGAACCCCCCAGCAAGGGTGCTGCCCCCACATCCCCGCAAGGGGCCTAGGCGGCCCCCTTGACCCCTGCCAATTTTTCCTCCTTTTGCATAAAGGCCTGTTCTCATCCCTGGAGAGAGAGAGAGAGAGAGAGAGAGAGAGAGAGAGAGAGAGAGAGAGAGAGAGAGAGAGAGAGAGAGAAAGCTGCTGACTTGCTGCTGAGCTTTACACTGAACCTTTTGTCTTGATGATGATGATGATGCTGAGGAGGATGATGATGATGACAATGATGCCACTACCGTACAAAGAGGATACAGGAACTAGATGTGTGTGTGTGTGTGTGTGTGTGTGTGTGTGTGTGTGTGTGTGTGTGTGTGTGTGTGTGTGTGTCTATGTGAGAGAGAGAGAGAGAGAGAGAGAGAGAGAGAGACGGAGGTTCGAGTTCTGGACGTCGTTGTGAACAGTACTCACAGTGAGTTTCACTTATTTATATGTTTTGTTTTTAATTTTAGTGAATTTATTATAATTAATTATATTAGACTTAATAGTGATTCTGATATTATATTATATTATATTATATTATATTAGATTAGATTAGATTAGATTAAATTAGATTAGATTAGATTGGATTATTCATATTGCATTTATTATTAATTTATTGTTTTTAATGCATGTTATTCTTATTTTTTCCTGAAATGATGTTTTGAATAGTTTAAAAATGTCTCATAAATGTACAGTATTTATTTATTTTATTTATTTATTTAGTGGAAATCTTACATCAAAAGATATCATTTAAAGACAATCTATTTTTGGATTATCAAAATATCATCATTAATAAGGTGCTTACCATAATGTTTATATTACATTGATGTTTTTTTAATTCATTATTTTTTTTTATTTATATTTTATTTTTTCATTTATTTACACACTATACAAGATATTGTGATGTAATCAGTGGTATAATATTACACACTTCAGATATTTAAATCCCAACAAAGTGAAAATATATCTGTGTGTGTGTGTGTGTGTGTGTGTGTGTGTGTGTGTGTGTGTGTGTGTGTGCGAGCGTGTGTGTATTTGCAGGAAGATGTTTGCGCTGGTTCTTGGACTGTTCTCTTTGTTGTCCTTCACCTCAGCTGCCAGAGGTGTGTATGACAGATCTCATTTGACAGTGACAGTTTATTCTATTTTATTTTATTCTGATCACTTACAGGCTTTGGTTCCCGAGTACACTTTTGGTCAGAAAGTGCAAATCGCAGGTTTGCATTACTTATTAATGCTCATTCCAGTACATTATAATTTGGTGGACACATAAAGGAATAGGAGATGTGAGGACAGGGTGGTGTAGTTGTTACTGTCAACCGTTCAGGGTTGACTCCACCTTTACCAGGAGTCGGCTGAGATGGGGCAGTGTTAGCAACACTGGCTTTGTTACACTGTATATAATGTGGTCTCCTCAACACACTGGCAATTTGCAAAAAAACCTGTTCCTGTCAACAAGCAGATAAAATCACGTTTAATGAAAAAGCAAACAAACAATTAAAAACACCTAATTCTTGACTTTAAAAAACCTTTCTTTGCATGAAATAGTTTCATTTCAAATGTTTCCATTTTTCTAGAACAAACCTAAGAGCCGCCTGGCTAGCATTGGATTTTAGCCCACACTGAGTGATATCACTCGTGGAGTTTTTGGTTTTTTATTATTTGTATGGTTGCATCTTCTAGTAGGATATGGACTGATATACTAACGGTATATTAGCCAATCATAATGTGGAATTGTTCGTATACAGTAGGCCCCCGTTTTTCGCAGTGGTTAAGTTCCAGCCCTTCCAGCGAATCATGAAATCCCGTGAGTTATTTACGCATAAGTAAAACCCTACACTGTATATGATATTACTTCTGCAAATTATTGATGGGGTTTTAAAACCCGATGTATGATATATATTTTTGGGGGGCTTTTTACACCCGAGCCATAGTGGCTTATCAGGCCGGTGCTTATCCCCGGTTTCCATAGTGTGAAGCGACGAGGAGTCCAATTAGTCCTGGATGGAAAGTTAGTCCATCGCAGGTTACCTTTCCAGTATATTTTTACTGCTACCCATTTATACTGCTGGGTGAACAGAGGCACACTTGTGGTTAAGACCTTGCCCAGGGGTCTCAGCACAGTGAAAGTCTAACTGGGATTTGAACACACAACCTCACGATCATGAGTACAGTACCCGAACCGCTACGCCACTTATACATACAGTCTGTCTGTCTTCCTTTCGGCTTTTTCCCTTTTTTTTTTTTTACTCGGGAGTCGCCACAGCGAATCATCTGATTCGCACGTTTAATTTGGCAGAGGTTTTATGTCGGATGCCCTTCCTGTCACAACCCCTTTAGCAAGGGACAGAAACACGCTGACGGCTTTGCAGCCTACTCTTTACGAAAGTCAACAATGGGTCTTTTACATGCCTCACACCATAGACAGTGAGAGACATGGCCCGCCTTTGATAACCCAGTTAGCCGCACTGGGGGGGATAGTGGCCACCTTGTGGAGAGTGGGACTCGAACCCCCAACCTTTGGATCAGCGATCCAGCGCCCTATACCACTAGACCACCACTGCCCCGTGTATGATATTGCATACAGTATACTAAAATATGCTTTTAAAACACATTCTATAGAAAGTCTTACTCATGAATACAATAATAATGCAGTAAAACGTAATAATGATGAAGTAAAATCTTTTAAATGTTGTATTAAGATAACATGTATTATTCATATATATACAGTAGGCCCTTGACATTCGCAGGGGTACGGTTCCGGGTCTTCCAGCGAATCGACATAATCTACGAGTTCTGTATGCGGAAGTAAAACTCTATGTATGACGTCACATGCGCGAATGAGCAGCCAACAGTAAAATACTATGTATTTATTACATGCACTAAAATATGCTTCTTAAACACATTGTACAGACAGTCTTCCTCATTAATACAGTATTAATGTAGTAAAATGTAGTCATGAGAAAGAAAAACTTTTCAATTTTGTACTGTGATATTTAGTAATAAAATATATAAACATTATACAGCATATCCTGTTGTAAAGCACTTGTTTTAAAGTCTCTTTCAATTATTGTTCCAGTACAGTACCTCAGTTAATTCTGAGAATGTTTGTGCATGAGATTTTATGTTCTGTAGCATGTTTAACAAACGATACCAAAAGGATAAACTTTATTACGCTTCATGTCCTTTTACATTAAACATTACATTGAAGTGACGTGTCCAAGATGGCGCTGCCTAGAGAGCAACGTCACGGAGTTCTCAGAGTGAAATTGTTTTTGTTTGTTTTAATTTGTTTAATTTGTTTGTTCATGTTTTGCACTATGCTCGTCTACGATCGGTCGACCCTACTACAGCTATGAGCAGCTTCAGCGTCGGGCAACTAAGCACGCAACAACTTCTATCGTGAGCTGCTATGCTATGCTATCATTAAGCCCAGGCGGAGTTCTCAGATTCTCCGGAGCTTGGTTAGCATTTCCGGCCATACTGCTTTAAAATGTTCAGTCCCTGTGAAACAAGATGGTCGAGCTTCATGCTCAGATTGCAGCGCAGAGGGATCTACAGGACTGTGTTTCTGTGAAACATGGCTCGAGGAGAGTACACCCGATAAGATGAACAAACAAAACAACAAATAAAACAAATTAAAACGAACAATAGCATGCTAGCTCTGCTAATAGCATGTTAGCTCTGCTTAGTTATACACGCCCGAAGATACTCCGATCTTATAGCTGTAGTAGAGTCGACTGGTCGTAGACGAGCATAGTGCAAAACATGAACAAACAAAACAACAAATAAAATGAACAAAGAAACAGTTTGACTCTGAGAACTCCGCAATGTCGCCCTCTGGGCAGCGCCATCTTGGAGACGTCACTCCAAGTTCAATGTAAAAGGACACGAAGAGTACTGTAATAAAGTTTATCCTTTTGGTATCGTTTGTTAAACATGCTACAGAACATAAAATGCCACAGATAAACATGAACTTAGGTGCTGTACTGGAATAATAATTGAAAAAGATTTTAATACAACAGCTCAGAAAAAAACGTTGTTTCTCAGGAGAAAGTCTTATTTCTTCAGAAGAGACATTCAGCGTTTCTATCGCTTAGCCAGAGAAGACGCATAGCGTTTGAGTGTTATCATAGAGCTTAACTGGTAATTAAATCACACACAAAAAAGAGGCTCATTGACAACTTGTGCGCGAAGGAGGAAAAAGGGGAGGACAATCAGCTCAACCAATCAGGAGAAAGGAAGGCAGCCATTGGCTTAATTTGAATCACGTGCCGGTTGCTCGACAGTCAGCGAATGCTCAAACCGTGGGTGCAAAAACGCGAATAGTCAAGGGAATACTGTATATAGTATCTTCTTCTTCTTTTCCTTTCGTCTGTTCCCTTCAGAATATCATCTCCCTGTACTCCTGTTTACTCTCTTCGGTCCTCTCTATTTCCCACTTCTTCTTAGACAACCTCTTCCTTTGTACACACTCCTACACTTCCTCATTCCACCACCAAGTCTCCTTATCTACTTTCCTTCCAGAGGACACACTAAGAACTCTCCTACCTGTCTCCTTGATCCCATTAGCTGTAGTTGTCCAGTCATCTGGAAACACTTCCTGACCACCCAAAGCCTGTTTCAACTCCTCCTTGAAGACAACATGACCCTCTTCCTTTTTCAGCTTCCACCACTTTGTCTTCTGCTCTGCCTTTGCCTTCTTCATCTTCTCCACCATCAGTATCATTCTGCACACCACCATCCTATGCTGTTTGGCAACACTCTCACCCACTACTACTTTGCAGTCACTGATTTCCTTCAAATTACATTGCCTACACGAGATGTAGTCTACCTGTGTGCACCTACCTCCACTTTTATAAGTCACCCTATGCTCCCGTCTCTTCCTGAAGATAGTATTCACCACAGCCATTTCCATCCTTTTTGCAAAATCTGTCAACATCTGTCCTTCTGTGTTCCTGTCTTGGATACCAAACCTGCCCACCACTTCCTCGTCCTTGTCCCCTCTGTTTCCTGCACCAACATGTCCATTGAAGTCTGCACCAATGACCACTCTTTCACCTTTGGGGGTACTCTGCATCACTTCATCTAACTCACTCCAGAATCTCTCCTTCTCTTCTCGCTCGCTGTGGGGCATATGCACTAACAACATTGAACATCACACCTTCAATTTCTAACTTGAGAGTCATCACTCTGTCTGACACTCTTTTCACTTCTAGAACATTCTTGACCAACCTCTCTTTCAAGATGACTATTACACCATTTCTCTTCCCATCCACACCATGATAAAACAGTTTAAACCCTGCTCCTAAGCCTCTAGCCTTGCTACCTTTCCACCTGGTCTCCTGAACACACAGTATATCCACCTTCCTCCTCTGCATCATGTCAGGCAGCTCTCTAGCTTTTCCTGTCATAGTTCCAACATTCAAAGTCCCTACTCTCAGTCCTCAACTCATGCTTTTCCTCTTCTCTCTCCACCTACGGACATGCCTCCTGCCGCTCCTTCTTCGACCAACAGTAGTTTACAATTTACAACAGCACCTGTTGGTGAACAGCACTGATGGTGGTTGTTGTTAATCCGGGCCTCAACTGATTCGGTATCTTGGAAATATTTTTGATTTGCATCTTAGATTTGGTGCAGGTTTTACGTCAGATGCCCTTCCTGACACACCCCTCTGCATTTATATGGGCTTGGGACCGGCATGATTGAGAACACTGGCTTGTGCTCCTCTCACGGCAGTATTTCGACAAATGTTCCAAGCAGACCCTAATTAATCACTTGGGCCTGCCAGGTCTGGAAGGCAGCCTCCCCGACTATTTATGCCAGCTCACCACCAGGTGATGATCGGTTAACAGCTCAGCTCCACTCTTCACCCAAGTGTCTAGAACATGCAGCAGCAAGTCCAGTGACAAAACTACAAAGTCGATAATCAAACTGCGACCAAGGGTGTCCTGGTGTAAAGTGCACTTATGGCCACCCTTATGTTTGAACATTGTGTTCATGACAGACAAACTGTGATGAGCACAGAAGTCCAACATTGAAACATCATTCAGGATCAGACTGGAGAGGCTGTACCTACCGATCACACCCTTCCAGGTCACAAGATCCTTGCCCACATGAGTGTTGAAGTCTCCCAAGACAACGAGTGAGTCTCCTGAGGGAGCGTTCTCTAACACACCCGCTAAAGACTCTAAGAAGGGTGAATACTCTGAACTGTCATTTGGTGCATAAGCACAAATAACAGTCAGGACCCGTCCCCCCACCCGAAGGCAGAGGAAAGCTACCGTTTCGTTGACTGGGGAGAACCCCAACGTTTGGGCACTGAGACAGGGGGCAACAAGGATACCCACAGCAGCTCGCTGCCTCTCCCCATGAGCAACTCCAGAATGGAATAAGGTCCAGCCTCTCTCGAGATGGATGGTTCCAGAGCCCAAGCTATGCATTGAAGTGAGTCTGACTATATCTAGATGGTATCTCTCCACCTCATACACCAGCTCAGGCTCCATCCCCACCAGAGAGGTGGCATCGATGTCCCAAGAGTCAGAGTCAGTAACCGAGGATTGGTCCTACAGAACCCATACCCTCAGCTGCCACCCAACTCACATTGCACCCGACCCCTATAACCTCTTCCACAGGTGGTGGGTCCATGGGAGAGTGGACTCATGTCTCCCTTTTGGGCTTGGCCTGGCCGGGCTCCGTGGGCAGAAGCCTGACAACCAGCCACTTGCCTTTGAGCCCCTCCCCCGGGCCTGGCTCCTGGGGGGACCATGGTGACTGTGTCTGGGCAAGGGAAACTGTATCTTTATGTTTCATAGTACATAGTAAAATCATAGAGGTCTTCTGAAGTCCACTTCGTTTGGACCTTCACCCAGGACCTCTTTGCTTTGGGTGACCCTAACAGGGGCATTCTGCCCCCGACAACATTGCTCCTAGGATCATTAGGTCACGCAAACCCCTCCAGCATGATAAGGTGGTGATTCAGAGAGGGGTATATACCGTATTTGATGTAATCAGTGCCCTGATCCAATAAGCCCCCCCCCACCCCCAATGTTTTTTATCTTATGTCTAATAACCGCCCATGTGTACTGGGAGCAAAATCGTAGATCAAATTTACCAATTTTATTCAGTCAGTCTCTGTAACAGTAAAATGAGGTGCTCACTGCCTGTAAAAGTGAGTTTACATGGTATTTCAAGACCCCCTGTCACTGGGGAATGTCTATAATGCTCATCAGTAACAACACATTTGATTGTTCTGCCGTGCTTTAAAAAACAGGAAAATATTTTGCTGTGTTCTCTTGGTAAATGTCCAACAACCGATGAACCATTAGAAACTGCTACAGCAAAACTA
>CM045728.1:4052349-4059849 GCA_024760905.1 Plotosus lineatus | reverse complement strand
GTGCAGTGAGGTGCATGCAGCCCCCCCTTCTCTCTCTCTCTCTCTCTCTCTCTCTCTCTCTCTCTCTCTCTCTCTCTCTCACTCTCTCACACTCGCTCTTTCTTTCTTTCACTCTCTCATTCACTCACTCACTCACTCTCACACACTTTCACTCTCACACACTCTCTCTCACTCTCATTCACTCACTCTTTCTTACTCTCTCTGCCTAAACCTCACTCTCTCTCTCTCTCTCTCTCTCTCTCTCTCTCTCTCTCTCTCTCTCTCTCTTTCTCTCTTGTACTTTTAGATATCTAACCAGTAAGAATTAATTTTACATGATAATAATTATGAATTATTATTCATTCATTTTCTATGCCACCTGATCTTAATATAGGCTGTGGGGAGGCTAGTACCCATCTCAGCCAACCCTAGGTGAGGGCAGAGTATACGTGGGACAGCCATAGCAAGATAGCAGAAACAAGAAAGTCAGCAATGGTTCCTCATCGCTCTCACCACAGACATTGAGAGACATGGTAGGCCTTAGATAACCCAGTTAGCTGCAGGGGGAGGACAGCCATGACAACCCGGTGATAGTGGAGCATGAACCCCTGACCTTGGTATCAGTCACCAGACACCTTCCCACCAGGCCTTTACTGCCCAAATGATAATTTTGACATATTATATATATATAAAATCACGCCAGTCCCAATCCTGGATAAATGCAGAGTGTTGCGACAGGAAGGGCATCCAGCGTAAAACTTTTGCCAAAATACAGAATGCGAACCATCAATACAAATTTCATACCGGATCGGTCGAGGCCCGGGTTAACAACAACCGCCATCAGTGCTGTCAACCAACAGTGTTGGTGGAAATTGGACTACTGTTGGTTGAAGAAGGAGATGTTGAACCATATCAACCCATCTACTCTGCCCTCAGATACATGTACACTTGAATATAGGCCAGTCTACAAAGTTGTTCCCTTCTTTTCTTTTATTGTTTATTAATTTATACTGTTTATGTAACTATTTATTTATTTATTTATTTATATAATATATATGTATGTGTGTATGTTTGTATATGTATCTATTTTTGCACCCCCTACTGATGGTACCTCAAGAGCCTGTAACAGTGAATTTCTCCATTGTGAGATTAATAAAGCTGTATCTTATCTTATCTTATCTTGAAGAAGGAGAGGCGGGAGGCGTGTTCGTAGGCTGAGAGAGAAGAGGGAAGGCACGAGTCTAGGACTGAGAGTGGGGACTTTGAATGTTGGAACTATGCAAAGAAAAGGTAGAGAGCTGGCTGACATGATGCAGAGGAGGAAGGTGGACATACTGTGTGTTCAGGAGACCAGGTGGAAAGGTAGCAAGGCTAGAAGATTAGGAGCAGGGTTTAAACTGTTTTATCATGGTGTGGATGGGAAGAGAAATGGAGGAGGAGTCATCTTGAAGGAGGAGTTTGTCAGGAATGTTCTAGAAGTGAAAAGAGTGTCAGACAGAGTGATGAGTCTCAAGTTAGAAATTGAAGGTGTGATGTTCAATGTTGTTAGTGCTTATGCCCCACAGGCAGGATGTGAGCTAGAAGAGAAGGAGAGATTCTGGAGTGAGTTAGATGAAGTGATGCAGAGTAACCCCAGAGGTGAAAGAGTGGTCATTGGTGCAGACTTCAATGGACCTGTTGGTGCAGGAAACAGAGGGGACGAGGAAGTGATGGGCAGGTTTGGTATCCAGGACAGGAACGCAGAAGGACAGATGTTGGCAGATTTTGCAAAAAGGATGGAAATGGCTGTGGTGAATACTTTCTTCCACAAGAGACAGGAGCATAGAGTGACTTATAAAAGCGGAGGTAGGAGCACACAGGTAGACTACATCTTGTGCAGGCGATGTAATTTGAAGGAAGTCAGTGACTGCAAAGTAGTAGTGGGTGAGAGTGTTGCCAAACAGCATAGGATGGTGGTGTCCAGGATAATGCTGATGGTGAGAAAGGTGAAGAAGACAAAGGCAGAGCAGAAGACAAAGTGGTGGAAGCTGAAAAAGGAAGTGTCGTGTTGTCTTCAAGGAGGAGTTGAAACAGGCTTTGGGTGGTCAGGAAGTGCTTCCAGATGACTGGACAACTACAGCTAATGTGATCAAAGAGACAGGTAGGAGAGTTCTTGGTGTGTCCTCTGGAAGGAGAGTAGATGAGGAGACTTGGTGGTGGAATGAGGAAGTGCAGGAGTGTGAACAAAGGAAGAGGTTGTCTAAGACGAACTGGGAAATAGAGAGGACCGAAGAGAGTAAACAAGAGTACAGGGAGACACAGCGTAAGGCGAAGGTAGTGGTGTCAAAGGCAAAACAGAAGGCGTATGATGATTTGTCTGAAAGGTTCATCAACGAGATTTTGGCAGATTATGAAGATCTTCAAAAGGCATAATCTGGTATAACAATCAAACCGAGTGGAGAGAGAACCTGAAACCCACTTGAACTTTCATTGCAACCACATGGGCACAGGTCCTGTTTTCTAATCAGCACCATTCGCAGAATGTTTAACATGACCGGCTCTCGGCTGTGTCATGACTTCAGTGCTCCAAAGCTGTGGAATGCTTCACCACTCATTGGGTGAAGGAACCTTCAATGTTTGATGTGCCTTGCTGCAGCATAGTGGCTGAGAGAAGTGTAAAGCTGATGGAGCACATCCACGCCACTTGAAAAACTGACAAATATCTGAAATGTAAATTTATCAACAGTAATAAGGAAAAGACAGAAGACAGAGCTGGAGGTAGCAGAGATGAAAATGTTGAGGTTCTATTTGGGAGTAATGAGGATGGATAGGATCAGAAATTAGTATATCAGAGGGACAGCACATGTGAGAGGTTTTGGAGACAAAGTCAGAGAGGCGAGATTGAGATGGTTTGGACATGTACAGAGGAGGGATAGTGAGTATATTGGTAGTAGGATGCTGAAGTTGGAACTACCAGGGAGAAGGTCGAGAGGAAGAGCAAAGAGAAGATTCATGGACGTGGTGAAGGAGGACATGAAAGTAGTTGGAGTAAGAGTAGAAGATGCAGAGGACAGGGTGAGATGTTGGCAGATGGTTCGCTGTGGTGACCCCTGAAGGGAAAAAGCCGAAAGGAAAAGAAGAAGAGGAAGATATATATATATATATATATATATATATATCTTCTTCTTCTTTTACTTTCGGCTGCTCCTTCAGGGGTCGCCACAGCAAATCATCCGCCTCCACCTCCCCCTGTCCTCCGCATCTTCTTTTCTGACTCCAACAACCTTCATGTCTTCCTTCACCACATCCATAAATCTCTTCTTCGGTCTTCCTCGAGGCCTTCTGCCTGGTAGTTCCAACCTCAGCATCCTACTGCCAATATACTCACTATCCCTCCTCTGTACATGTCCAAACCATCTCAATCTAGCCTCTCTGACTTTGTCTCCAAAACATCTTACGTGGGCTGTCCTCTGATATACTCATCTCTGATCCTTTCCATCCTCAAGTTACTCCCAGGGAGAACCTCAACATTTTCATATATATATATATATATATATATATATATATATATATATATATATATATATATATATATATATATATATATATATATATATATATATATTGTCTAATCTTGTAGAGAAATAAAATCAGAACTCAACCCTAGCACTGCTGAGCAATGACAACCAACATCCAAAATGTTCTACCTGAATTAATTTTCATTTCTGTACAGTACACAGTGTGAATGTCTCTCTCCCCGTGTGCAGGTATAGGCCACCTGCACAGGTGAAAAGATTCCATCCTTCATGTGTAAGAATAATATATAGCAACGTTTTATTATATTTATCTAACAAATGCTCATCTTGAAAGCATTTTAAAATACAAAGATGCATTAATGCACATTAAATCAGACCATGTGTGTGTGTGTGTGTGTGTGTGTGTGTGTGTGTGTGTGTGTGTGTGTGTGTGTTTGTGCTCACTGCTAAAAGACTTGGAACAGGGTGAGCCGGTGGGGCAGACAGTAGCAGTGTTAGTGTAGAGGGTAATGTGTGTGTGTGTGTGTGTGTGTGTGTGCGCACGGCAGCAGGACAGCATTCTGGATTCCTTCAAGCAACTCTAAATAGATTTCCAGGCAAAATGTATCTACATAAGTAAGACAGGGCTAAGAGGCACGCCAGTGTGTGTGTGTGTGTGTGTGTGTGTGTGTGTGTGTGTGTGTGTGTGTGTGTGTGTGTGTTTGGCAGATGGACACTTTTTTATGGTTTAAATTTGACAATTCCATCAGATTAAAATATGGGGAAATGAACACGCTTTAAAATGCCTGTAACTATATGTGTGTGTGTGTGTGTGTGTGTGTGTGTGTGTGTGTGTGTGTGTGTGTGTGTGTGTGTGTCTGTGTGTGTGTGTGTCTGTGTGTGTGTCTGTGTGTGTGTGTGTGTGTGTGTGTGTGTGTCTGTGTGTGTGTGTGTCTGTGTGTGTGGAAGTGTGCGTATGTGTGTAGGTGCGTGTGTGTGTGTGTGTGTACGTCTGTGTTTGTGTGTGTGTGCAAGTGTGCATATGTGTGTGGGTGCGTGTGTGCGCTTGACCCTGTGTGTGTGTGTGTGTGTGTGTGTGTGTGTGTGTGTGTGTGTGTGTGTGTGTGTGTGTGTGTGTGTGTGTGTGTGTGTGAAAATAATTCATATTCATGACGTCAAACTAAAAAATAAATGTATGATGTTGACATAATAATTGTGGCGGTATTGTGGGCAGCAGGTTCTCCCTGTCCTTGCATGGTTTCTCTCAAAGTATTGTGGTTTCCTCCAACATGCCAAAGACATGCTCATGAGGCTACTAGCTGTTCCTGATTGCCCCTCGGTGTAAATGTCAGTGTGAATGTTTGTGTGTGTTTTAGTCTTGTGATAGTGTGGTGATCCGCTCACGTATATACGTTCCAGCATCAATTGTAGGCAGAATTTCAAAGGGTAATATTAAATATTAAATCATGGTATAAAAAAATCCCCAGAGTATAAACACCATAAGAATAAAACGAGAAGAGTGTTCGTGTTTAAATATCTGGAAGGATTAATGTGACTGTTAGATTATCATAAAGATTACTGAATCTTCCGTGCATAAGGCGCACCGGATTATAAAGCACACGAAGCAAAACACAAGTCAGATTAAATCACACTTGATTTAACTCTCACAATAACTCTCAACATTGTCCAGTTATAACAATTCTTTTCCTTTCGGCTGTTCCCTTCAGGGGTCGCCGCAGCGAAACATCTGCCTCCATCTCACCCTATCCTCTGTATCTTCTACTCTTACTCCAACTACTTTCATGTCCTCCTTCACCACATCCATGAATCGTCTCTTTGGTCTTCCTTTCGGCTTCTGCCTGGTAGTTCCAACCTCAGCATTCTACTACCAATACATTCACTATCCCTCCTCTGTACATGTCCAAACCATCTCAATCTCGCCTCTCTGACTTCGTTTCCAAAACGTCTTACATGTGCCGTCCCTCTGATGTACTCATTCCTGATCCTATCCATCCTCGTTACTCTCAAAGAGAACCTCAACGTTTTCATCTCTGCTACCTCCAACTCTGACTCCTGTCTTTTCCCCAGGGCCACTGTTTCTAAACCATACAACATCGCTGGCCTCATCACCGTCTTGTACACTTTTCCTTTCATTTTTGCCGATACCTTCCTATCACACATCACACCGGACACTTTTCTCCAACCAGTCCAACCTGCCTGCACACGCTTCTTCACCTCTTTTCCACACTCTCCATTGCTCTGGATTGTTGAGCCTAAGTACTTAAAATCCTCCACCTTCCTTATCTCTGCCCCCTGTAACATCACCGTTCCTGTTGGGTCCTTGTCGTTCACACACATGTATTCTGTTTTACTGAGGCTAACCTTCATTCCTCTCCTTTCCAGGGCATACCTCCACCTCTCTAGATTTTCCTGCACTTGTTCTCTGCTCTCACTACAGATCACAATGTCATCTGCAAACATCATAGTCCATGGGGAATCTTGTCTCACCTTGTCTGTCAGCCTGTCCATCACCATAGCAAACAAGAAGGGGCTGAGAGCTGATCCCTGATACAGTCCCACCTCCACTTTGAACTCTTCTGTCACACCGACAGCACACCTCACCACTGTCTTACATCTCTCATACATGTCCTGCACCACTCTAACATACTTCTCTGCCACTCCAGACTTTTCCATGCAATACCACAGTTCCTCTCTCGGCACCCTGTCATATGCTTTCTCCAGATCCACAAAGGCACAATGCAGCTCCTTCTGACCTTCTCTGTACTTCTCTATTAACATCATCAAGGCAAACACTGTATCTGTGGTGTTTTTTCTTGGCATGAAACCAAACTGTTGTTCACAAATGCTGACCTCTGCCCTTAGTCTCGCTTCCACTATTCTTTCCCATAACTTCATCGTATGGCTCATCAACTTTATCCCTCTGTAGTTGCCGCAACTCTGCATGTCTCCCTTGTTCTTAAAAATGGGCATCGGCACACTTCTCCTCCATTCCTCTTACTCTTTAAGACCTTGTTGAATGTTCTTGTCAGAAAATCTACTGCTACATATCCTAGACACTTCCATACCTCCACCGGTATGTCATCAGGACCAACTGCCTTTCCATTCTTCATCCTCTCCAATGCCCTCCTCACTTCACCTTACTAATCTTTGCTACTTCCTGCTCCTCAACGGTCACCTCTTCTACTCTTTGTTCTCTGTCATTTTCCTCATTCATCAGCTCTTCAAAGTACTCTTTCCATCTTCCCAGCACACTTCTGTCATCAGTCAATACATTTCCCAGTTTCCACCAGCTCCCTGTTGGTCCCTGATGGCGGTAAATGTTAACTCGGGCCTCGACTAATCTGGTTTGGAAGTCATATTCAGGATTTGTATGTTTGATTTGGCATAGGTTTTACGTCAGATTCTCCTTCTGACACAATCCTCTGCATTTGTCTGGGATTGGGACCAGCATAAGAAAGAACATTGACTTCTGCCCCCACTCACGTCTGTATTGTTTAGTGATAACAATACAACATATAAAACAATACACTCCACAATAACTCTCAACACTGTTTACTTGTAATAATATAAAACAATAAAGTTACTTTTTCAGTTCATTCCTTTTCCACAAATCCATCAAATTCCCATCTTCAGTGTCTGAGGTCAGTGAGATGGAGTCTCAGCTTCAACTACACATAAGGTACATTGGATTATAAGGCACACCGTCATTTTATTTTATTTTGTGAAGATTAAAGGCTTTTAAGTGTCCCTTATGGTCCAAAAAATATAGTACGCTCACTTCACATCATCATTTGCTCCCTACTATTTCTCACATGGTATCTCTCATAGTAACATGGATCCACATGGTATCTCATGGTAGGTCCTAGAACACGTGGTATCTGCTGGTAACACATGGATACACATGCTATCGCTTGGTAAATCATGGAAGCCCATGGTATCTCATAGTAACAGATGGTAACATTGGGTAACAAACAGTGTCTCATGGTAACTCATAGTAACACGTGGT
>CM045728.1:4039849-4042349 GCA_024760905.1 Plotosus lineatus | reverse complement strand
CAACAGTCCAAATAAATACGCAGTGGGTAAATTGGAATTGAATGTGAATGCAAATGAGTGGGTGTCTGTGTTGGCCGGCTTTCTGATGGTCTACTGAACTGTTCAGGTTGTGTCATGCCTTCACCCACATTCAGCTAGCATGAGCTCCAGGCTTGGCGCAGCTTTAAAAAAAGGATGAGGTGATTTGGAAAATGCAATTCAATTTTACAAAGAAGACATTACATGTCCTTTTCAGGGGGTTCAGCTGGAGCTGACCAGAGAGCAGGGTTAGGCACGGTGGTACAGCGGCCACGACAGCGTCACAACATGAAGGTCGACGGTTCAAAAGCCGGGATCATATGTCTCAATATTGTCCTTGGTTACCTCTGGGTATTCCGGTTTCTTTCCCCAGTCTAGAAACTTGCAAAGTAGAGTCTGATTGGCTGTTCTAAATCGCCCCTAGGCGTGAGTGCGAATGGGTGTATGTGTGTTAGCTCTATGGTGGTCTGTCGAGCTGTTCAGGGTGTAGCCTGCTCTTTTTCCTTCAAACTGTCATTCTTCTTTAATGTCCACATTATCCATGTCTGCTGGTTCCTTTCCCTCTGCCTGTCCATCTCTCTCTCTCTCTCTCTCTCTCTCTCTCTCTCTCTCTCTCTCTCTCTCTCTCTCTCTCTCTCGCTCTCTCTCTCTCTCTCGCTCTCTCTGTCTGTCTGTCTTTGCATCTCTCCCTGAAGCACTCTCTCACTCTACCGATGTGACAGGCTGATACTGAAGTACTAATCGGTGACCATCCCACCAGTTCAGAACCCGCCATCCAAGCCCTCCAGCTGCCATAACTCATCACTCACACACTTACACACACACACACACACACACACACACACACACACACACACACACACACACACACACACACACACAAGCATGCATGCGTATGCACAAACACAGCGCCCGCGGTGCCATGCCGCATCACTGTCCGTGTGTCTCACAGCAAACTCATAGTCACACAAAAGGATTCTGGGTATTAACCCTGTCACATCAGACCCTCTTCCCTCTCTCTCTCTCTCTCTCTCTCCTTTTCTCTCTCTCACACACACACAGTAAAATCAGTACTAGATCATAAGGGGATGTCAGACTTTAGGTCAGAGCTTGTGGTGCAGTGATGAGCATGTTCACCTCACAGCAAGAAGATACTGGGTTCGGATTTGCAGGTTCTTTCGTTGCCTGCGTGGGTTTTCTGCACAGTCCAAACTCCAGTTTCCTGCACAGTCCAAAAATGTACACAGCATGATAATTCACTGTTCAAATGTGTGTTGGCCCTGCAGTGGTCAGGTGAGCCGTTCAGGGTGTTCACCAAGAGTTGGTGGAAATGGACAGCATCTGCCACATGAGCCTAATGAGGATTATGTGGATTAGAAAATGAATGAATGGATCGTAGCTGGTGGGGGTGTGGTTAAGTGGCAGCCTGGAAGCGTGTCTGATTTTTTAAAATATTTGATGCGTTTTATAAAATGATCGCGGCACGCCAGTGTCCTTTGATATTATTTTGATATGAGAAAAACTGAGCCCCAGTAAAGTTGAATACATACCACGGTAGCGATTGTGCTGTATTCGTCCTGCATGGTGCAGTGCTGTGGAGACAGTACTGTTTAAATGTTGTTGGTGCTCTTGGGGTGATGATAGGTGTTGGGTTTGAAAGAGACACTGTGTTTCCTTTGATGTCCAAAAAAAGCCCACTGTTCCATAACGCCCAGCTCGGTGAGTGCAGGCCGATACACCACTCTCTGCTCTGGACTTTTCCAGCTTCTTCAGAGTTATTCATGGTGTCTTTGTTGCCTCTGATTAACCACCACTCCGACACGCGCATATCGCCTGGTTTGTGAGTGTTGATGGACTGATGGACAGCCCTCTAGAGGCAGGTTTGTTGTGGTGCAATATTATTTCTATTTTGTGATAATGGATTCATTGATGCTCTGTGGGAAGTACAAGGGGTTTATATATATATATATATATATGGTGTCTATTGATTGGTGATGTTGCAGACTCTGGGGCTTTTCAGAGCAGGTGTATATATACACTGAGATTACATGACATGGACAGAGGTGTCAGGTCTGAGGGGTGAATATGCTTATAACATTCCCCCCCCCCAAGTTTTGTAATTTTGTAAAATATGTGTTTTTATAGGTCTATTGTGGGCCAGTGGTCAGGTGCTAGATCGGGGGTTGGGAGTTCAAGCCCCACTATAATCAGGTTCTTGCTGCTGTCCTCCCAGTCCATCTAACAAGGTCGGCCGTGTCTCTCACTGTCTGTGGGGAGGTTCATGTAAAAGATTCATTGCTGACTTTCATCAAGAGGAGCAGCACAGCCATCAGCAGGTTTCTGCCCTGTGATGACCTGGTGAGGCATCCAGGGTGTACTCTGCCCACACCCATAGTGAGCTGAGTTGGGTGCCAGTTTGATCGTTTGGGTAATTGTTTTTCAAACAATTTATTTCAGGTTTTTTTCAATAATTTTTTTAAAT
>CM045728.1:4022349-4032349 GCA_024760905.1 Plotosus lineatus | reverse complement strand
TGTGAATGCTTGTGGGTATGTGTTGGACTGACAACCTCTTCAGGTTGTACCACATCTTCATCCAGAATTGGCTGAGATAGGCTCCAGCCTCTCTGTAACCCTATTAGAATTAAATGGTTGGTGCTGCTATTGGCAAACAGAATTTATCATCATGGCTGATGGTGTTTATGCCCATATTTTAAGATAGGTTCCCTCAAATTTTTCCCGATGGTCTGATCGATCACATCTAGACCAATTTTACCAAAGCCTGCAGAGACATTCATTTCATCCACCCTGGCCTCTCGAGAGCAGGCCAGCATCTATACTTCCTAAGGAAACTGAGGAACGCTTTTGAATGCATTTTGACTGAGAACAAAATCCTGACAACAGCTATGCATGGATTTTCACCAAAGTTGGTGGTAACACGAGTCTACCTGAGTTCCATACATGATCTGAATTTGGAAACTGAAGGTCAAAGGTAAAGGTCAGTGCAAGGGGAAGATGTTCTGGAGATAGAACACATATAATTTGTATTGAGTATTGATAGAAATGATGTCACTATGAAACACTAATATGAAACCATATAAAGCAGTGTTCCCCAACCCCTGGGCTATGGACCGGTACTGGTCCTTGGATCAATTGATACTGGGCCACACAAGGAATAATTAATTATTTCCCTTTTCTAATTATCTGAGTCTGAACGATCTTTTATTTTTGAAAAATGTTTTATTTTGAAAAATGCCCAGATTCTATTGGTTACATCTCGGTCATCTGAACCCTAAAATATAACCCACAAGCAAAATGAGTCAGAAGCAGAAGTCTTCAGAAAGTTTCTTTGCGAAGAGGAAAAGGCCCAGTGAAGACACAGAAGAGCCAAAAACTTCCACGAAAAACAAAGCTTTTAACAGACCATACCGGAGTCCGACATGAAATATGAATTTTTCGCAATGAAGTCTTCAACACTTAAACACTGGATCTGTGTGGACGGTGCGTGAACAGAGGCGTATTGGACATGTTTCCAACATCACTGGGGATTTTGGGTGAGACTGGGCCTGAGCCTTCATTATCCCAACTGGTGCACCATCACCTGTCTTTGCCTTTAGAAGAGTTTGAGTGCTACTTCCCAAACACGAAGGAGCCATGAACTGCCAAGGAATGGATCCGCGACCAATTTGTCAACAAAACCAGGTGAATCCAGCATATTTGTGCAAGAATATCAACTATTGGAAATGGCAAATGATGGCAGACTTGAACATATGTTCGAGACAACAACTGTGCCGGTCATGATTAAAGTCATTGCAGAACCCCCCTGAGGTCTCCACCACGGCACTGAAAAGCCTGTCGCTATTTCCGACATCCTATCTGTGTGAAGCAGGGTTTTCTGCAGTGACAGAAACAATAACAAAACAACGGAGTAGACGGGACATAAGCAACACACTTTGGGTGTCATTGTCTCCCATGACCCCCAGATGAGCTCGTCTCGTCGCGCCCAGTGATTTAGTCCAGTGATGTGAAAAATATTTTCATGAACTTTATTTTCATTTTCGTGGTGTATCTTGATCTTATCTTGTGGTGGGCCTGGATAGGGGATTTTCCCTGAACTAAACACTAAACATACATCACCCAGTTAGGGCTGACCCCCCGAAGCTGGTTTACTACTGGGTTACTGAAGGGAAAAAAAAAAAAAATCTTTCACTTCCGCAGCCCAGTCAGCCTCCCTCCGGTAATCAAACCTACCAAACAGGAAATGGGACTTGCCCCAGGGGGAGGCAAAGAAAGAACCCATCTACAAATATCCTGGACTTCTTCTTTTACTTTCGGCTGCTCCCTTCAGGGGTCGCCACAGCAAATCATCCGCCTCCACCTCACCCTGTCCTCCGCATCTTCTTTTCTGACTCCAACGACCTTCATGTCTTCCTTCACCACATCCATAAATCTCTTCTTTGGTCTTCCTCGAGGCCTTCTGCCTGGTAGTTCAAACCTCAGCATCCTGCTGCCAATATACTCACTATCCCTCCTCTGTACATGTCCAAACCATCTCAATCTAGCCTCTCTGACTTTGTCTCCAAAATATCTTACGTGGGCTGTCCCTCTGATATACTCATTTCTGATCCTATCCATCCTCGTTACTCCCAGAGAGAACCTCAACATTTTCATCTCCGCTACCTCCAGCTCTGCCTCCTGTCTTTTCCTCAGTGCCTAACTTTCATTCCTCTCCTTTCCAGGGCATACCTCCACCTCTCTAGATTTTCCTGCACTTATTCTCTGCTCTCACTACAGATCACAATGTCATCTGCAAACATCATAGTCCATGGAGATTCTTGTCTCACCTTGTCTGTCAGCCTGTCCATCACCATAGCAAACAAGAAGGGGCTGAGAGCTGACCCTTGATGCAGTCCCACCTCCACCTTGAATTCGTCGGTCACACCGACAGCACACCTCACCACTGTCTTACATCTATCATACATGTCCTGCACCACTCTAACATACTTCTCTGCCACTCCAGACTTCCTCATGCAATACCACAGTTCTTCTCTTGGCACCCTGTCATATGCTTTTTCCAGATCCACAAAGGCACAATGTAGCTCCCTCTGACCTTCTCTGTACTTCTCTATTAACATCCTCAAAGCAAACATTGCATCTGTGGTGCTCTTTCTTGGCATGAAACCAAACTGTTGTTCACAAATGCTGACCTCCGCCCTTTGTCTCGCTTCCACTATTCTTTCCCATAACTTCATCGTATGGCTCATCAACTTTATCCCTCTGTAGTTGCTGCAACTCTGCACGTCTCCTTTGTTCTTAAAAATGGGCACCAGCACACTTCTCCTCCACTCCTCCGGCATCTGCTCACTCTCTAGTACCTTGTTGAATGTTCTTGTCAGAAAATCTACTGCTACCTCTCCTAGACACTTCCATACCTCCACAGGTATATCATCAGGACCAACTGCCTTTCCATTCTTCAGCCTCTTCAATGCCCTCCTCACTTCACCCTTACTGATCTTTGCTACACCCTGCTCCTCAATGGTCACCTCTTCTACTCTTTTTTTCTCTCATTTTCCTCATTCATCAGCTCTTCAAAGTACTCTTTCCATCTTCCCAGCACACTTCTGTCATCAGTCAATACATTTCCCTCTCTGTCCTTTATCAATCTAACTTGCTGCACGTCCTTCCCATCTCTATTTCTCTGCTGTGCCAACCTGTATAGATCATGTTCTCCCTCTTTACTATCCAACCTATCATACAAGTCATCATACGCCCTCTGTTTGGCCTTAGCCACTGCTACTTTCGCCTTACGTTGTGTCTCCCTGTACTCCTGTTTACTCTCTTCGGTCCTCTCAATGTCCCACTTCTTCTTAGCTAACTTCTTCCTTTGTACACACTCCTGCACTTCCTCATTCCACCACCAAGTCTCCTTATCTACTTTCCTTCCAGAGGACACACCAAGTACTCTCCTACCTGTGTCCCTGATCACATTTGCTGTGGTTGTCCAGTCATTTGGAAGCACTTCCTGGCCACCCAAAGCCTGTTTCAACTCCTCCTTGAAGACAGCACGACACGCTTCCTTTTTCAGCTTCCACCACTTTGTCTTCTGCTCTGCCTTTGCCTTTTTCACCTTTCTCACCATCAGATTCATCCTGCACACCACCATCCTATGCTGTTTGGCAACACTCTCACCCACTATGACTTTGCAGTCACTGACTTCCTTCAAATTACATCGCCTACACAAGATGTAGTCTACCTGTGTGCTCCTACCTCCGCTTTTATAAGTCACCCTATGCTCCTGTTTCTTCTGGAAGAAAGTATTCACCACAGCCATTTCCATCCTTTTTGCAAAATCTATCAACATCTGTCCTTCTGCGTTTCTTTCCTGGATACCAAACCTGCCCATCACTTCTTCGTCCCCTCTGTTGCCTGCACCAACATGTCCATTGAAGTCTGCACCAATGACCACTCTTTCACCTCTAGCAGTACTCTGCATCACTTCATCTAAGTCACTCCAGAATCTCTCCTTCTCTTCGAGCTCACATCCTGCCTGTGGGGCATAAGCACTAACAACATTGAGCATTACACCTTCAATTTCTAACTTGAGACTCATCACTCTGTCTGACACTCTTTTCACTTCTAGAACATTCCTGACAAACTCCTCCTTCAAGATGACGCCTACTCCATTTCTCTTCCCATCCACACCGTGATAAAATAGCTTAAACCCTGCTCCTAAGCTTTTAGCTTTGCTACCTTTCCACCTGGTCTCCTGAACACACAGTATGTCCACCTTCCTCCTCTGCATCATGTCAGCGAGCTCTCTACCTTTTCTTTGCATAGTTCCAACATTCAAATCCCTACTCTCAGTCCTAGACTCATGCCTTTCCTTTTCTCTCTCTGCCTACGGACACGCCTCCCACCTCTCCTTCTTCGACGTCTTCGACCAACAGTAGTCCAATTTCCATCAGCACCCTGTTGATTGACAGCACTGATGGCGGTCGTTGTTAACCCGGGCCTCGACCGATCCGGTATAGGGGTAGGTCTTCTGATTTGCATCATAAATGTTTGGCATTGGTTTTACGTCGGCCCTTCCTGACACAACCCTCTGCATTTCTCCGGGCTTGGGACCGGCATGAGGGGGAGAGACACTGGTTAGTGCCCCACCCACCTCATGGCTGCATTCCACAAATATCCTGGACGAACCATCTAAAATCCACACTACTTGAATGTGCGAAGTTGACTGGTTGGCCTGAAAATCCACGTATCAATGGCAAGTCGTTAAAGCAACATTAAGCCAATGCCAACCCTTTGTATGCTTACTTGACCCAAAAAAAATTGTGAAATCAACTCCGGCGATTAAAGATCTACATGCACCATGATGCAAATTATAATTTCCCTGCAAGTGGTCAGGGACCTTCTCAAGAACCCAACGTTTGGATAGAGGCAGACCATAAATTGCAGATGAATACCCGCGTCCTTCTCTCCCCTCTTCCCAATGAAGTTAGCCCACCTGACGGCAACAATGAAAATTCCCCTGGCTTTCTGATTTGACCAATGATTTTTTCACATCTTCAGTTCATGATGATCATATTTCTGTTTTGTTTAACCATTACTATAGAGAAATTTTAGATTTACCGATTGACAAAAGGAAGCCAGTTAAAATTGCAATAAAATCTTTTCCACAAAATGAAATTGATAAATTAAATGAAATCATTTCTGTAACTCTTGACGCAGAGTGTTCCCTGCATATTAATTGTTATTCGAACTTTAGAGGAATTACATACAGTTTCCAAACCGTCCAACAATGGAAAAAACAAGAAAAGTAAAGAACACCGGATTCAACGTAAATTAAAAGAAACAAGGAAAGACGTGGCTGGAGCGTTGCCTTAAATTAAGATCTCATGGCAAGTCAATGTAAGAAGACAAAAGACAATTTGGAGAAATTTAAAGGCGAAATATAAAACAACTAAGGAAAAAATTCTCCTTCAAATACTTGATTCCCTTAAAGCAAAGGTTAAGATCTGGACAGAGAGAAAAAGAAAATGGGAAAAGAAGAATACAATTCAGTAGACAAAACAAAATATTTAAAACCAACGAAAAACAATTTTACAGGCAACTAAACACACCTACAAGTAATGATGACCAGAGACCACCCATGAAATCCAGTGAGAGGTTTTGGTCACAGTTGTGGTCTATATCCAGCAACTGTAACCTTGAGGAACATGGGTGGAAGAAAACAGCAAAGCTACGTCAGAAAACGTTAATTCACCATTGCTGTATCTCATTACTTCGGCCTGCCTGAAGAAAACAATAAAAATGTCCAAATCTAACACAGCTCCAGGACCTGATGGCATTCAAAATCAGTTTGGAAACTGTTCTCCTGTGTCCAACCACATCTGCTCACTTGTTTTAATTCTTTGATGGACACAGGAGATGTCTCTCCTTTGTTCTGTAAAGGTCGCACAATACTCCTCCCAAAGAAAGGAGACTTGACAGATCCTAAAAATTACCACCCTATTACCTGCCTGAATACGATGTACAAAATCTTTACAGGGTGTTTACCAAATCTCATGTCATCCGATTTCTCCTCCAATGAAATGATTTACCCGGAGCAAAAGGGAGCCAGAAAGGGATGTTGGGGATGCAAGGATCAGTTATTGGTCCAGAAAATGATACTTGAAGAGGCTAAAACTTAACACCGCAACATCTCAATGTGCCGGATTGACTACAAAAAAAGCATACGACTCATACGACTGTGCAGATGAATGGATTCTGAAGTCTTTGCAATGTGTTGGCCTACCTGAGCGATTATTCCATTTACTCAAGTCTTTAATGAGTTTCTGGTCAACTCAGCTTGAGCTGTAAGGTCAGGTTAAGACGTCAGAACCTATTTGAATTAAGAGAGGAATATTCCCGGGGGATTCTTTTAGTCCTCTGCTTTTTTGTTGGTCACTTAATCACTTGAGTTTTTTTGCTCAATAAGGAGGAAGGTTATCATCCAGGACCTCCACAGCACAGATCCCCAACACCTCTTACTCATCTCCTTTACATGGATGACATCGAGCTGATTACCAAAGGAGATTCCAACTTGAAGAAACAAATTGTCCTTGTCGAGTCCTTTTCACAAGATATCGGTATGACTTTCGGACTTGATAAATGTAACATTCTTCATTTAAAATGTGGAAAGACAATCAATGATGGATCAGTTGAGTTACATGGAGGAGGAGTGGTTGAGCATCTCGTGGCAGGCCAATCGTACACTTATCTGGGGATGCAAGTTCGAGACAAGCTCCAGAATGTCCACATAAAAGACAAACTTTGGGCCGAGTACAAATCTCGTCTAAAAAGATCTGGAGTTCGGAACTAAATGCTAGAAACAAGGTCAAAGTCACAAATACTTACGCAGTGCCTGTCCTTTCTCACTCTTTTGGTGTTGTTGATTGGACAAAGGACAACATCATGGGTCTTGATCGCCTTACAAGAAGGATCATGTCTGACAACTGAGCTCACCACCCTCATTCCTCTATTAATCGTTTATATTTATCAATCAATTCCGGGGGACGAGGTTTGATTAATGTGGAGGCAAGTACATTGAGTGACCTTGAAATATGAAAATGAAGGTTATTCAAGATTAGAATTGCTTATAACTTCGAAACTTGTGCCGTTACTTGCAGCACTAATGGACTTTCAGATGGGACAATTCTCTCTGACCCTGAATGGCCTTGAAAGGTCAAATCTTATCTATCTTTTAAATCCTTTGGACGAGAAAGCAACGTATTACAGAAGATATCATAAAATGAGCACATTGGTAATTAAAACCAGTACCCATATCAGGGCTACCAATTATAATGTTTGAGAACGGTCTGTGTGAGCACTTTGCTGTGGCTGTGACTACCATGGCTACTGAGGAATGTCTGTCCATCGCAGGTACTGTACCTTCCGAGTACTTTACTATCACCAGTTTATAGTACTGGGTGGACAGAGGCACACTTGGGGTTGAGACCTTGACCAAGAGTCTTAGCATGGTGAGAGTCCAATGGAATTTGAACTCAAGACCTCTTGAACCTGAACAAAGCACCCCCATTATTAAGCCACTGGTGCCACCTGTTAGAAACTAGGTGGAGAAAATTAGAAATCAACACAGATCACCAGTTGATTTAATCCAGTCCTTCATCCACTGTAAATTTCTACATGATCAAAGCTTCTGGAAATGGAAACCACACCCTACTGGTTCCCAGAGTAGTTCCTTGGCTCTCAGATATACTGCTGGGGGTTCCCACTAGAGGTGCATTAGAAAAGAGACTGACACAAAATGATTTTTCTTTTGTGGGTTGTTTTGCGTTTTTGTGTTGGGAGCTAACTGACCGAGCTCTCACGGAAGGAAGGGACAGCACACACTCACTTTCCTGTCACTCACAGTGATGACCAGCCAATCATGGGTGACTGAGCTCATTGGTATTTGGGGGTGGATAGTGCTTTTCCTCCATTCCTCCGAGGGGTGTGTTAGACCTGCCTCCAAATACGCATTTGCCGAAGTTGGAAAAGGGGGTATGGCTAGCATTGCACGTCACGGAGGGGGTGTGTGCATGCTTTTGTCCCTCCCTGTTTGGTAGTGGTTCTGTGATAGCGAAGTCAATATCGGATGGGCGGAATTTGGATATGACTAAATTAGGGAATAAATGAGGTAAAAATCCAAAAAAAAATCTCAAACTTTTCTCAGATTTTTCTCTGTATGGACATCACTGCAATTTAGCACGTTTCCTGGCAAACAGAATATGAATCACTTGCAAGCAGAATTCACAGAGATTTCAAACATCATGAATCAGGTGAACAAACAGAGAATGTTGCACGATAAATTTGAGAACATTTTAAGAATGAAAAGCGAATTGGTTTTCACGTCAGTCTGTTTTCTATTGTGCCTCTAGTGTGATCACCTGTAACATTTACAGGATAATGCAGCCAGACCTGCATAAAAAGTTAGTATCTAACCATATTTATCCTTATATTATATCCAATGACAATAAAATGTAATTCATTTCATTTCATTTCATCGAGGCGGTGCTACAATAGCCTCACAGCAGGAAAGCCTGGGTATCTCCTAGATGAAAGGTGTGGGTGCGAGTGTGAATGGTTGTGTGTTGTGTGTTGGCCCTGCAGTGGTCTGGTGAGCTGTTCAGTATGTACTCTGCACACACCCAGAGTTGACTGAGATAGGCGCCGGCCTTCCTGTGACACTAATTAGGATTAATTGTCTTAGAAAATGAATGAATGAATAATTTCTTGTACTGATGTAACAGAGTGAAATGATTTATACAGGTTGGCACAGCAGAGAAATAGAGATGAGAAAGACATGCAGCAAGTTAGAGTGATTAAGGACAAAGTGGGAAATGTATTGAGTGATGACAGAAGTGTGCTGGGAAGACGGAAAGAGTACTTTGAAGAGCTGATGAATGAGGAAAATGAAAGAGAACAAAAAAAAAGAATAGGTGACTGTTGAGGACCAGGAAGTAGCAAAGATTAGTAAGGGTGAAGTGAGGAGGGCATTGAAGAGGATGAAAAGTAGAAAGGCAGCTGGTCCTGATGACATACCGGTGGAGGTATGGAAGTGTCTAGGAGAGGTAGCAGTAGATTTTCTGACAAGAATATTCAACAAGTTCTTAGAAAGTGAGAGGATGTCGGAGGAATGGAGGAGGAGTGTGCTGATGCCCATTTTTAAGAACAAGGGAGACGTGCAGAGTTGCGGCAACTACAGAGGGATAAAGTTGATGAGCCATACGATGAAGTTATGGGAAAGAGTAGTAGAAGATAAACTAAGGACGGAGGTCAACATTTGTGAACAACAGTTTGGTTTCATGCCAAGAAAGAGCACCACAGATGCAGTGTTTGCTTTGAGGATGTTAATAGAGAAGTACAGAGAAAGTCGGAGGGAGCTGCATTGTGCCTTTGTAGAACTGGAGAAAGCATATGACAGGGTGCCAAGAGAAGAACTGTGGTATTGCATGAGAAAGTCTGAAGTAGCACAGAAGTATGTTAGAGTGGTGCAGGACATGTTTGAGAGATGTAAGACGGTGAGGTGTGCTGTGGGTCTGACAGAAGAGTTCAAGGTTGAGGTGTAACTGCATCAGGGGTCAGCTCTGAGCCCCTTCGTATTTGCTATGGTGATGGACAGGCTGACAGACGAGGTTAGGCAAGAATCTCCATGGACTATGATGTTTGCAGATGACATTGTGATCTGTAGTGAGAGCAGAGAACAAGTGGAGGAAAATCTAGAGAGGTGGAGGTATGCCCTGGAAAGGAGGGGAATGAAGTTTAGCTGAAGTAACACAGAATACATGTGTGTGAACGAGAATGACCCAAGGGGAACAGTGAGGTTAAAGGGAGCAGAGATAAAGAAGGTGGAGGATTTTAAGTACTTAGGCTCAACAATCCAGAGCAATGGAGAGTGTGGAAAAGAGGTGAAGAAGCGCGTGCAGGCAGGTTGGAATGGTTGGAGAAAAGTGTCCGGTGTGATGAAAAGTGTACAAGACGGTGTTGAGGC
>CM045728.1:4012349-4017349 GCA_024760905.1 Plotosus lineatus | reverse complement strand
TAGATTTCCAGTGGTGATGATGTGTGAGCTGTTAAAGGAAATGCAGACTGACAGAACAGCGAGTTCTCGTGAGAGACGACGTAGTGTTGAGAGTTTCTCGCGGTTAGTTTGTGTTAAAAATACTGAATTATGCAGGTTGTGGAGGAAAACAAGTGCAAACTGTACGCATGAACTGACAGACTGCACAGCAGAACATACATTGCAATGATATGGGTTTAACATTACACAGTAATCTACTTACTGTTCTGTACTGACTTCACTGTCAGGTGACTATGAAACTCATTCGTAAAACCATTCGTAATTCATGATGATTGCGCTAATTGTGAGAAAATTTCTGACTGTCAAAAATTTTGCCATGATTATGCTGATGTCCCCTCTTTGAATCGCCACCTTGCCCTGGTGGAATGGTTTGAATGTGATAATGATCCTAGGCGCTATGTTGACAGGGCGAGTGCCTGGTGTTTGGACTCCTGCCCATGGAGCCCAGACAGGCCCAACCCAAAAAAGAGACATGGATCTGCCCTCCCATGGACCTATAGGGGTCAGATGCAGTGTGAGCTGGATGGCAGCTGAAGGCATGGGTTCTGTAAGACCAATCCTCGGCTACTGACTGTGACTCTTGGGACATGGAACATCACCTCTCTGATGGGGAAAGAGCCTCAGCTGGTGCGTGAGATACCGATTAGATATAGTCGAACTCACCTCAAATCATAGCTTGGGCTTTGGAACTTTATTCCATTCTGGAGTTGCTCGTGGGGAGAGGCGGCGAGCCTGTGCACTCATCATTGTTGCCTCTGCCTCGGTGCCCACACATTGGGGTTCTCCCTGGTTGACAACAGGGTAGCATCCCTTCGCTTTCGGGTGGGGTGATGTGTCCTGACTGTTGTTTGTGCTTTTGCACCAAATGACAGTTCAGAGTACCCACCCTTCTTGGAGTCTTGGGGGGGGGGGGTGGAGTACTTCAGTGTCCATGTGTGCAACAATAATGTAACCTGGAAGGGTGTGATTGGTAGGTGTGACTTCTCTGGTCTCAACCCGAATGGTGTTTCATTGTTGTACTTCTGTGCTCATCACGGTTTGTCCATCATGAACACCGTGTTCGAACTTAACGTATCCATAAGTGCACTTGGCACCAGAACACCCTAGGTCACAGGTCAATGATTGACTTTGTAGTCATGTCACCAGACTTGCGGTCACATGTTCTGGACACTCAGGTGAAGAGAGGAGCTGATTTTTTCACCAATATCCACTTGGTGATGGCATGGGAGGTTGCCCGCCAGAACTGGCAGGCCCAAGAGTGTAGTCGGGGTCTCCTGGAAACATTTGACAGAGTCTTCTGTCAGAGAGGCCTTTAACTCCTACCTCCGGCAGAGCTATAACCATGTCCCAAAGGAGGTGGGCAGCATAGAATTCAACTTGGCCATGTTTCATGCCTCTGTTGTTGAAGCAGCAGCCCATAACTGCGGCCCGAAGGTCATCAGTGCCTGTTGTGGCTGTAACTCCTAAACCCGGTAGTGGAGAAGGGGGCTGTCCAGCTGAAAAAGGAAATCTAATTGGGTCTTATTGGCCTGTGAGTATCCTGAGGCAGCAGACAGGTACCGGCAGGCCAAACGTGCTGCAGTCTGAGCTGTCATCAATGCAAAATCTCAGGTGAGGGCCTGGAAAGCGATTGTTGGTTCACCTCAAAAAATATCTGGATCACCATCCGACTCCTCAGGAGGGGAAGCAGTTCTCCACAAATACTGTTTACAGTGGAAGTGGGGAACTGCTTATCTCGACTGGGGATGTTGTCAGGTGGACAGAATACTTCGAGGACCTCCTAAATCCTATCAACATGCCCTCTCTGGAGAAGGAAGACCCTGGGGTTTGGTGGGTCCACCATCACTGGAGCTGAGATTGCTGAGGTAGTCATGCTCCAGGGGTAGATGAGCTCTGCCATGAATATCTCAGGGCTCTGGATGTTGTACGACTGACTTGGTTGACATGTCTCTGCTACATCACATGGTTATTGGAGGTTGTATCCCTGGATTGGCAAACTGGGGTGGTAGTCCCCTTTATTAAATAATGGGACCAGAGGATGTGTTCCAATTACCATGGACTCACACTCATCAGCCTACCCAGGAAAGTTTATGCAGGAGGTAATGGAGAGGAGGATAGAACTAATAGTTGAACCTCAGATTCAGGAGGAACAATGTGGTTTTTGTCCTGGCAACAGCACTCTTGATCAACTCTCTACGCTCCACAGGATCCTAGAGGGGGGCATGGAAGTTTGTTCAATCTGTTCAGATGATTTGTGGATTTAGAGAAAGTATTTGACTGTGTCCCTTGGGCTATCTTGTGGGGTATGCTCTGGGAGTATGGCATACCAGACCCATTGCTATGGGCTATTTGGTCTCTGTATCACTGGAGCCAGAGCTTGGTCTGCATTGGTAACAACAAGTCAAACTCGTTTTCTGTTAGAGGCTGTCCTTTATAACCAATTTTATTCATATTCCTATGGACAGGTTTGTGTTTGGTGGCCATCGGATCTCATCTCTGCTTTTGGTGGATGATGTTGTCCTTGTGGCTTCATCAATCCATAACTTTTAGCTCTCACTGGAGCGATTTTCAGCCGAGTGCACAGTGGCCAGGATGACAATCGGTACCTTGAAGTTCAACGGCTATGGTTCTTAGCTGGAAAAGGGTGGAATGCACCCTCTGCGTCTGGAATGAGGTCCTGCCCCAAGTACAGGAGTTCAAGTATCTTGGGGTCTGGTTGACGAGTGAGGGAAGGATGGAGCAGGATATCGAAAGGCGGCTCGCTGCAGCCTCTGCTGTAAAGTGGAGCTTGTATCAGTTCATCGTGGTGAAGAGGGCGCTGAACCGCAAGGCAAAGCACTCAATTCACCAGACGATCTATGTTCCAACCCTCACCTATGATTATGAGATTAGTGTCGTGATCAAAAGAACAAGATCACAGATAAACTGACTGAAATGTGTATCTTTCATCGGTGGTGGGGCTCTCCCTTAGAGCTAGAGATACCGTTGTAGGGGATCTTAATGAACTTGGAAATACAATTCCTTTAGGTTTCATCTTCTGGATGCACCCTGCCTACTTTTCATAGTCCAATCCTGCTCCAAGTGTGCTCCCAAAGCATGGAGTCATGATGCTTTTTGGAATCATGAAGACCATGAACATTATAGTCCAGTGTAAACCTAGTGTAAGATTTTTTTATTTGTTTTGGGTTCTGTGGTCGTTTTCCAAAAGACTCCTCTCAGTGAATTGTAAATGGGTGGGGTTGTCCAGCAAAGGTAAACAAGCAGATCTATTCAGTGAATGACATTTTAGGTAGTAAAAAAAATGTTAAGATGGACTATGGCAGCAATTTAGAGGAAATGGGTGCAGATTGTTAGATACTTGAACCAGGGATGGAGGAGTCTCTTGAGGAGTCTCTTGTGTGAGCCATTTACAGCATTAAGCAGATGCTCTTATCCAGAGCAACTTATAACTATAATTTTTATGTATATATAGGGCCGAGCTCAAGGGCCCAACAGTTCTGATAGTGGAGATTGAACCACTGACCTAGGGATCAGTAACCAATCACTTTATCTACTTCACCACCACCGCCCCATGTCTCATTCTAGTGACTCTGAGGACTAAAACGCTGCCATAGATGAGCATGATGGTGAATATAAAATGGTTTACATGACTAATGTTTTTCAGATGTGACTTTTCTGTCATCAGTTGGTTTAGGAACAAACAGAAATGTTTTCTGCGCTTGTTTGTGCGACTCAGCACTGGACCAAAGTGTGTTATGATGCACGGGGTCAGTGATGCAGCCCAGCCAATCCAAGTTCACATCATTACCAGTCTGGAACAGCCAATCAGAAAAGGAATATGTCTCTGAGCACGCCTCGAGTCGCAGCACTCATGTGCACTTTCAGAAGAAGCATAGACTGATGTCACTGGAAGAAACCTCTGGTGCTCTATTTTAAAGAGCTAATAACACTAATTTATCACAGGGACACTTTAAAGGAGCTATTTCATGATTTTATTCCAAATTTATTTGTCAACAATTCATCAAAATATGACATGAATGAACAAAACACTTCTCTATATATATTTAATATCCTTTCAGAGGAAGAAGTTGAGAGTTTTGGAGCGCACTGCGAGACGAGTGGAAATGGATTATAACGGTTCTTGTTGTTCTGAAGGGTTTCTCAAGGTCACGGTGGTCTTGCAAACCCCAAACCAATTTAATTTATTAACCCAATTCATGCCTCGAGTGATTCATAAGCCATCGACAGAAAGGATTATACCTTGTGTGATGGCACTGCTAACTTATTTTCAAGTTAAGCTTGATCTGTTTTATATAAAGCTCTGACACTGGAGACTCCTTCCATACAACACATCCCACCTTACAGGAAACACAACACTGCTGGTACTGAAAAAATAACCAATGTAATCAGAGCATCGCTGTGAGATAGAGATGAGATTATTCACCCGGGTTCACTGAGGTGTTCCGAGAGAACAGGACAGAGTTTCACTCCCACTAACACTCTTAAAGTGCTATAAAAGTTTGCGGTGACTTTAAGTAGCTGGCCGGTCCAATTAGAGCAGCGTTCTCGGTGTAGCCCGCAGTGGAGAAGTCGTTACTGTCGTTACTGTAGCTTAGCTGCGAGCTAGAAACCACATATGACAGGGCGAGAGCGGGAGGGGCAGTTCCACGATTGTACTGCCCCAAGGCATCGCTTGCAGTCAGTATACATATATACACTTCTCTATCCGTCTTTCTGTCCGTCTCTCCCTCCCTCTCTCATTCATTCCTCTGTGCTCATTCTACAGCACACAGTCTCTCTATCTCTGTCTCTCTCTCTCTCTCTCTCTCTCTTTACACACTCTCACGCTCTGGTCTCCTCAGTACCAGCACACGACTCATACACACAGTCTCACACACACACACACACACACACACACACACACACACACACACACACTACTCTCCTGCTCTGCTGATCAC
>CM045728.1:3972349-4002349 GCA_024760905.1 Plotosus lineatus | reverse complement strand
CTTATACCAGAATTCTCTGCAGTAAAACTACCTATATATGTGTATATATATATATATATACACACACATATATACACACACATATATATATATATATATATATATATATATATATATATATACACACACACACACACACACACACACACACACACACACACACACACACACACACTAGTATATATATATATAATTTATCTTTATTAAATAGTTAGATTTTTTTAAATAACAGAATAATTAATTCCTTTTAATTATTTTCTTTAATCTTGACAGATCAATCCTGTGTCTCCCTCCATCATGCCGAAGGAGGAGTGTAAGTTATCATCTGGCTGTAAACACAAAGAGCGTAAACCGAAGAAGCCTCACTACATCCCGCGTCCCTTCGGTAAACCATATAACTACAAGTGCTTCCAGTGTCCTTTCACCTGCATGGAGAAATCTCACCTGTACAACCACATGAAGTACAGCCTGTGTAAGAACTCACTGTCACTGCTCATCGAGTCTGACTGGCCCTATAAAAAAGGAAACCTGCTCCAGCCCGACCATCTCCGTGTGCAGCAGGGCATTGTAGGAAGTCATGGTTCGGAGCAGGAACTGGTGGAGCAGAAGGGAGGCGATGATCTGCAACTCAGTTTCACCGATGAGCAGGAGCTGGAGATGGAAAAAGGCACAGACGCTCGAGCGGAGACAAACAAGAAGGCCAATCAGAGCCCAGAACAGACGGAGGCATCTCCGAGGGGCGGGACCAAGCAGGAAGCTGAGCTTATCATGGCAGACGTGTTCTCGCTCGAGGAGCAGCTTTTAAGGGCGCGCTCAGTGGAGGTCGAATCAAAGCTGCGTCATTACCGTCTCTCCAAAACACGCCTGCTCCTGTCCGAGTCATTGCCCTGTTACCCCAACACCGTACCCCCTGGGAATGTCAACTGCCCTGATGCCCCACCCCTCAACCTGTCTCTGCTTGGGGTTGGCTATCCTTTGAGCTCTGAGCTCTTTTCCTATCTTAACCCCAGCCTCAGCACTGCAACATCATCTAATCCAGGGCAGGTCAGCTCCTTGCCATTTCTAGCTTCAGCAGCTCAGCTCACACACACTCACTCACACGCTGATCGATCAGTGCTGCCCTCACGCTTCTATTACCCCTTCTTATGTGAGCACACAGCCGCATCCGACCCGAGTAAAGCCACCAAACCCATGCCCTTCACTCCCAAACTCAACCTGTGGAAGTTTCCCTCACTTCGAACTGCAAGCTCGACTGAAGCCTGGAGTTCACCGGGCAGCTTGAGCCCCGAATCCGGGGAGAGGGTTCAGAGTCAATGGGGCGGAGAGCAAAGAGCAAAAAGGGCAGCTGCTTCCCTGGACTCCCATAATGCACCTGCAGAGAAAAAGGCAGTGCCATCGTTCCTGCTCAATCAAGCCACACCCATGTCTGTTGACCGACTCCTTCAACATAGCAGGTGAGTGAAGATGAGGTTGAAGATGATGATGATTATGATGATTATGATGATGACATCACACTACTTTTTTTTTCTTTTTCTCTTTAATCTTTGGTTATCTTTCCTCTTTGTATTATTTTGGGGGTTGTGCCGTGTCCCTAGTCTCTCCCATGGCCTTCACATTCTGTGGCACGTACTGATTGACTAACACCCTCCGTATGTGATATCACAGAGAGTGGTGCTTCCACTTTGGTACATCCCACCCACCAAGCTTCATGCACTGCTTTTACATTTATTCATGCATTTGAGGCTCTAATAATTATTTACACTCCTATTACAATGCAAATTACTATACCACAAATTTTTTAAAAGGATATAAATTATTGTTTAAATGAATCTTTGGTTTTATACAAGAAGCCTATGTACCTCATGAGGTTTTCCATTTCCATCAGGACAGTTCATGATGATGCAGGAAAGGTCACTTCTGCCATGTGAAGAGAATCTAGCAGCGCTTCACTCTGCTGTGTAATTACAGTTTAAATGAAATTTTAAACAAATGTGGGTAAAATTTGGCATCCGATCCAGGACAGTTTAGAAGGGTTTTTGACACTGGGCAAAGAATCAGGAATCACCCAGATTCCTGTGTGCAGCGAGAAGAAAATACAGACCTCAAAAATAATTGTAAAGCAGGCCACAAGGGGGCACTGGGATTTTACATTATCTTATTATAAGTTTACTTCTCTAAGTTCCACGGGTCACTTTATGAATGCACTTCATAGTATTTTTTCGAGATCTATAGTTTCTGCATTTCAATCATGGGCGGAGCTAATTACAACAAGAATTTATTTGTACACTAGCTGTTCATTGAATGACAACAAAGTTGTCAAAGTAATTCCAAGTATAACCCGTACAAAGATAAAATCGGACTACATTGGTGGTGTCCTGTACTCTCTCAGTGAATTTCTATAGTTTCTATAATTGTTTGTTGCTTTGGCTTCCTGTAGCTGCTCGCACACATTTTGCCTACAAAGCCAAAAATGTTGACTTACAAAAGTGACTTTAAACCACTTCTGTAAGTCACTCTGGATAAGAGTGTCTGCTAAATGCTGTAAATGTAAAAATGCAAATTTGTTTACATGAGTCATACACTGATGGGCATCACTGTAAATTATGGGCTGGTATTATTTCCTTTCTTTACATAAAGGATAGTGCTGTTTCCATTGTTCTAAAAGAAATGGATCCGTTTTATTTAGGGCTAGAATTCAGACAGCTCTTGGCTGGCACTCAGATATTTCAGAATCATTTCACTCAGTTAAATAAAACTATTGGATAATGGCCATTGGAACATGATTTGAAACAGCTGATTAGCGTACTGTATAGTTTTTGGACTGTGGGAGGAAGCTGGAGCACCCAGAGGAAACCCATGCAAACACGAAGAGAACATGCAAACTATACAAAAACACCCCAATCCCAGGAATCGAATCCAGGATCTTCTTGCTGTTAGGTAGACATGCTAACAACTACACCACTGTGCCCATCCATGATCAAGACGCTTCATGATATTCTATTCATTCATTTTCCAAATTGCATTTTTCCTTAGGATCACGGGGAGGCCAGAGACTATCTCGCCCCACTTTGGGTGAAGGTGGGGTACATCCTAAACATAGCCAGTCCGTCACAGTACCAACACATACACACCCATTCACACTCACACTTTAGGCAAGTGACCCTAATTAGGAGTAAGCGGTTCATAAAATGAATGAATGAATGGTTTTTCAACAGGGTTTTTTTTTTCCCCTCTGGTTCTCTTTAGTCCCAGCAATCAAACTGGGCTGGATCAGCCTTACTCAGATTTGAGAAGCTCCACCCATTTTCCAGAGGCAGGTGAAGTGAAGGACAGAGAAATGGAAGGCGGGATGGATGGAGAGATTGTGCGTGATCTTTCGTCAGCGTTGCTTGAGCTCCAGAGAGCCGAGCGAGAGGCAGAGATACACCCCGAACACGCCCACTCTCACCACATGTGGGCACAAAAAATCCGTAAAATTCGCCTGGAGCTATCTCATATCCAGCAGGCACTACAGAAGACCGCACAGGGGCCACTCGACCTGTCCATCAAAAAGGAGCCCACCGCCGTCATGACTACACTTCTGGGTGAAAAGCACGAAATGAAACAGGTGACAGACCGGAGTGTTTATATAAATTATAACTGACCAATCAGAATTGAGTATTCACATGATTAATGCAATTAAAAATCAAATTGTCTGTGCTGTAAGATGTTGTGTTGTTTCATTGTCTACCAACTCAATTTTTTTTAATTATAAATAAATATCAACCCCATTTTATTGCACAATAGCATTCAGGACAGAGCCAGGACATGAGCTCTGAGACAGGAGAAGAGGAAGAAGAGGAAACAGAGACGGAGGACGAGTGGAAGAAACGCTCTCTTGATGTCCTACTCAGGATGGGTCAGTCCCAGGGTGGTTCCACAGTAACCCCGGGTGTTGCCGTGGTGAAATCAGAACCATTGCTGAGTGATGCGGAGGCATTCTGGAACAGGACCAGGAAGTGTGAAGCTGATTCCAGCGTTCGGATGTGTTCTAAAACCCCCTCAAATTGCCCCTCTAGTCCAATCACTGCTCCAGCAGTACAATAATTGCCCCAATCATCTAATAACTATCCTACAACTGTAATCGCTGACCCAAGAACTTTAGGAATTGCCTCTAACACGAGGTAACTGTTTTCTGTATCTCCATAACTGTCATCTTATCCAATTACCCCCCGCCCCATCAAATAATTACCCCCGCCCCATCAAATAATTACCCCCGCCCCATCAAATAATTACCCCGCCCCATCAAATAATTACCCCCCGCCCCATCAAATAATTACCCTCGAACCCGAAAATCTGATTCATGAACTATATAAACTGCCCTCTTACAGCATTAACTGCTCCTGCAACTCTGACAACTGCTCATGTGTCCCATAATTGCCCTCTCACACCAAGGGCAGTACTTATAACTCTAATAACTGCCCCATCATCTCAGTACCTGCGTGCTCGCTCCAATAACCACCTCATAACTCCCATCATTACCTTCTAACTTCAGTAAGTGCCCAGTAACTGCCCAGTAACTGCCTCTGTAGCTTTCATAGCTGCACATATGCCTTCTCTACATCCCTTTGGTACAATACCTGCAGGTCTATCTCCAATAACTGCCCCGCAACTACAGTAACTGCCCCGCAACTAAACTCGCTGCTCTTTTCACCCAGTATCTACTCCTGACATTTATATCTGCACATTTAACTGAAATAGTTACCCCTTAGATACAACAGTTGCCCCTTTTCCATAAATACATGTGTTAGTGCCCCTGTAGCACCAGTAAATACCCCTGCAATCACACACCCTTTAAAACTGAGCCTTTTATCCATTAACTGTTCCTGCAGTAGAGTACCTGCCCTAACTCGAATAACTGCATTTGATTTATTAACTACCCCTCAATTTCACTAACAACCCCCTGACTCTCTCAACTACCTCCACAAAGACCTTCATACAATATTTGCTCCTTCAATGAAAATTTTCACAAATACAATGACCTCACCTTCAATTTCCCCTTCAGTACCTAATCAAAATAGCAGATTAATATCTCTCTCTCTCTCTCTCTCTGTCTCTCTGTCTTACACACACACACACACACACACACACACACACACACACACACACACACACACACAGTAGAGTGTAATAAACCTCTGTAATTATTAAAACTGACTCTGTGCACTCGTTCTAATGCTCAGTTGTACAGCACTGCTTATTTTACTTTCATTAAAACAAACAAACAAACAAACAAACAAATAAAGAAAGAAAGTCATATCTGTCAGTCAGAGGGGTGAAATTGGAACTAACTATTCATTCATTCATTCATTCATTCATTCATTTTCTATACCAGTTAGTCCTAATTAGGGTTGCGGGGAGGTTAGCACCCATCTCGGCCGACTCTGGACGAGGACAGAGTGCACCGTGGACAGCTCGCCAGGCCATCGCAGGGCACTCACGACAATTTTTTTTTTTCTGTTAATTAGTGGATGAATAAATTTTGTATAGAATGCATAAAATGTTGTTCTCTTTTCTGTGTGAAATATTTGAACGTTCACACCGGTTTTGTCTCATTTGCACTTGTGTAAATATAAACATGTATTTATTCCTGACATTATAATCTCTTCTCATTCGCTTTCATCGTTCTAATCACCTTTAACTCTCACTCGTCTCTCATTCTTAACTCAGACACATATACAACCAACGAGAAAATAACAAGAGAAAAATCAGCTTGTACTTCAGAATTATGAAATAATAAATCATAATTGTGAGATACCAGATTGTAATTATGAGATTCTAAATCATAATTGTGAGATGCCCGTTGTAATTATGAGACGCTAAATCATAATTATGAGATACCATTTTGAAATTATGAGATGCTAAATCATAATTATGAGATGCTGAGATGTACTTATGAGATATTAATTTATAATTATGAGACACTACGCAATATATACGAGATATTAAATCATGATTATGAGATGCTAGGTTGTAATAATGAGATGCTAAGTCATAATTGTGAGATACGAGTTGAGCTTATGAGATGCTAAATTGTAAGAATGAGTTAATAAGTTATAATTATTATTTACAAGGCAAGTGTTTCTTTCTGTCATGGCGGAAATGAGATTCCATAGAGACATAAACTAAGTGTTTAAAAAATTTAAGCTCTTGTACCAAAATCCAAATATTGTGTGCTTTTCTTTCATACAATCCTCAATGTAAATAAAAATAAAAAGTAAGAAATAAAAATCAAACCTGCGAAGAACTATGCTGTGATTCAGGATTTTTCTTTTAGATTTGAAATGTTAATATTTTCCATTAGTCTGTCAGAGGACAGTGAAAATCAGAAGTGAAGAGTGACAGGTGACCATAAAGTCAGTGAATGAAAGTCAAACGATCAGTTCAGTTCATTTTCTGTTACCGCTTAATCCTAATTATGGTCGCGCGGAGGATAGCACCCATCCCAGCCAACTCCAGGCGAGGACAGAGTACACCCTGGACAGCTCACCAGGCCATCGCAGGGCAGAAACAAGCTGACGGCTTTCCAGCCTACTTCTGTCGAAAGGTAAAATGACCAGCGAGAGGTGAAATTTCCTAAAGTGACTCTAAAAGGGCAAGTATGAATTTGAACCAAGATGAACTTCCATGTGATGTGATTTGAGTGGTAAACAATCAGAGCTTAAAGATTGTTGATTGAGTGATGCCACCAAACACTGAGGTTCTCAAAATATAAAAACAACAGGAAAAAACAAACATGCATATAATGACTCCGCCCACAACAGCACTGAAAGGCAGATCAGTATTAGCGTGTGCTTTACGACTGCACACCAAAAGTGTATAAGAATAATCACCAGAAGCACCACACTCAGGTCCACGCTCAGGTACACGCTCGAGTCCATGCTTGAGCCCATGTCTCTGAAACAGCTGACACTTCTGCTGAGTTTATTTTTATATTATAAGCAAATATATGGGGCATTGGTGGCCTGGTGGTAAAGGGCGATGGATCGCTGATCCCAAGGTTGGGGTTCGAGTCCCGCTCTCCACAGGGTTGTCAATTGTACTCCCAGTGCACTAACTGGGTTATCACAGGCCGGACATGTCTCTCATTGTCTCTGGTGTGAGGTTCATGTAAAAGAACCATTGTTGACTTTTGTAAAGAGGAGCTGCATAGCCGTCAGCATGTTTCAATGTGAAAGGACTTGACCAGCCATCACATGACCTTGGTCAAGAATACGAGAAGACAATATCATCTCGGTCACAGCAGCTCAAAAAACAGAGCCGCCTGAATATATATATATATATATATATATATATATATATATATATATATATATATATATATATATATATATATATCTTCTTTTCCTTTCGGCTGTTCCCTTCAGGGGTCCCAAAGCAAATCATCTGCCTCCATCTCACCCTGTTCTCTGCATCTTCTCCTACTCCAACGACCTTCATGTCCTCCTTCACCACATCCATAAAGCTCTTCTTTGGTCTTCCTCTGGGCCTTCTACCTGGTAGTTCCAACCTCAGCATCCTACTACCAATATACTCACTATCCCTCCTCTGTACATGTCCAAACCATCTTAATCTAGCCTCTCTGACTTTGTCTCCAAAACATCTTACATGTGCTGTCCCTCTGATGTACTCATTTCTGATCCTATCCATCCTTGTTAGTCCCAAAGAGAACCTCAACATTTTTATTCACACAGATGTATTTTGTTTTACTGCAGCTAACCTTCATTCCTCTCCTTTCCAGGGCATACCTCCACCTCTCTAGATTTTCCTGCACTTGTTCTCTGCTCTCACTACAGATCACAATGTCATCTGCAAACATCATAGTCCATGGGGAATCTTGTGTAACCTCGTCTGTCGGCCTGCCCATCACCATAGCTAATAAGAAGGGGCTCAGGCTGACCCTTGATGCAGTCCCACCTCCACCTTGAACTCTTCTGTCACACCGACAGCACACCTCACCACTGTCTTGCATCTCTCATACATGTCCTGCACCACTCTAACATACTTCTCTGACACTTCAGACTTCCTCATGCAATACCACAGTTCCTCTCTCAGCACCCTGTCATATGCTTTCTCCAGATCCACAAAGGCACAATGCAGCTCCGTCTGACCTTCTCTGTACTTCTCTATTAACATCCTCAAGGCAAGCACTGCATCTGTGGTGCTATTTCTTGGCATGAAACCAAACTGTTGTTCACAAATGTTGACCTCTGCCCTTAGTCTAGCTTCCACTATTCTTTCCCATAACTTCATTGTATGGCTCATCAACTTTATCCCTCTGTAGTTGCCACAACTCTGCATGTCTCCCTTGTTCTTAAAAATGGGCACCAGCACACTCCTTCTCCATTCCTCTGGCATCCTCTCATTCTCTAAGACCTTGTTGAATGTTCTTGTCAGGAAATCTCCTGCTACCTCTCCTAGACACTTCCATACCTCAACCGGTATGTCATCAGAGCCAATTGCCTTTCCAATCTTCATCCTCTTCAATGCCCTCCTCACTTCACCCTTACTAATCTTTGCTACTTCCTGGTCCTCGACGGTCACCTCTTCTACTCTTTTATCTCTCTCATTTTCCTCATTCATCAGCTCTTCAAAATACTCTTTCCTTCTTCCCAGCACACTTCTGTCATCAGTCAATACATTTCCCTCTCTGTCCTTAATCACTTTAACTTGCTGCATGTACTTCCCATCTCTATTTCTCTGCTGTGCCAACCTGTATAGATCATTTTCTCCCTCTTTACTATCCAACCTATCATACAAGTCATCATATGCCCTCTGTTTGGCCTTTGACACCACTACCTTCGCCTTACACTGTGTCCATCCTCGTTACTCCCAAAGAGAACCTCAACATTTTCATCTCTGCTACCTCCAGCTCTGCCTCCTGTCTTTTCCCCAGGGCCACTGTTTCTAAACCATACAACATCGCTGGCCTCATCACCGTCTTGTACACTTTTCCTTTCATTTTTGCTGATACCTTCCTATCACACATCACACCGGACACTTTTCTCCAACCATTCCAAGCTGCCTGCACACGCTTCTTCACCTCTTTTCCACTCTCTTCATTGCTCTGGATTGTTGAGCCAAAGTACTTAAAATCCTCCACCTTCTTTATCTCTGCTCCCTGTAACCTCACCGTTCCTCTTGGGTCCTTGTTGTTCATACACATGTATTCTGTCTTACTGAGGCTAACCTTCATTCCCCTCCTTTCCAGGGCATACCTCCACCTCTCTAGATTTTCCTACACTTGTTCTCTGCTCTCACTGCAGATCACAATGTCATCTGCAAATATCATATATATATACATACATACTATGGGCAGTGGTGGTCTAGGGCGCTGGATCGCTGATCCAAAGGTTGGGGGTTCGAGTCTGACTCTCCACAAGATTGTCACCCCCCCCCCCCCCCAGTGCGGCTAACTGGGTTATCAAAGGTGGGCCATGTCTGTCACTGTCTCTGGTGAGAGGTTCATGTAAAAGAACCATTGCTGACTTTCGTAAAGAGGAGCTGCAAAGTCGTCAGCGTGTTTCTGTCCCTTGCTAAAAAGGGTTGTGACAGGAAGGGCATCCGACGTAAAAACCTCTGCCAAATCAAAAAACGTGCGAATCAGATGGTTCGCTGTGGCGACTCCCGAGTAAAAGGGAAAAAGCCGAAAGGAAGACAGACATATATATATATATATTATATAATATTATAGATCACTTCCTGTAGGTGATCATCTAGGTAACCCTCTCAAGGTTTCAGTCAATCTTTTGGAAGTGGGAACACGCAGGACGGTTACCAAGGTGATTTCCATGTGCCACAGAGCAGTTTGCACATTGCGAGTGTCACTTGCCACTCTTCTCTTCCCATGGTGACGTTGTTTTACAATAGAATTCAAGTAGAATTTTTTTACAACATGAGAAAGAGATTTTACAAACATGTAGATGAATTTCAGCAAAAGTAAAAGTTCTGTGTCCATTTTTAATTTTTAATTTTTATTTATTTATTTATTTATTTTTTTAAAAACCCATTTTCTGTCTGATTTTTAGATTTTTACCTCCGAGGACAGATTCGTCACTGAAGTTATGTCTCAGGTCATCACGGCAACTGTCGCCAGGCGGTGATTCCTGACTATATGGTGACACACAGTGACACTCCTTCCTCCTGCATTAAAGGTGAACTGCATTAGAGCTGAACTCGAGTGTCGGGGTTTCCTGCCCTCCTGCTGCAGGGGCTGTAGGGAAAGGTCATGGTCACCATGCCGAACCTTGGGGCATAACATTGCCCCAACTGACCCCCTGCACTCCACCTCTACTTAAAAGGTCACCTGCTACAATCGTCCTTGCTCATTAACATCACGATTGCAACTTCCTGTCTTAGTGATGTCACTTCCACTTAATGTCTTAGTTCCATTCCTTTTTCATTCCCGGATCTCTCGTCAGTTTAAACTTCTGGAGGTTACAGTCTGAAGGAAGCACAGTAGCCGTCGTGCTTTTACTGAGTCCATCAGAATAAAGAAATGTAAACATGTGTAACTCACACAGTCAGTGATTCTTTTTCACAACACTGGGGTCGTTCTTTCCTCCGATAATTTCATTAAAAGCAATTAACTCATTCAGCCTGTGATTGTTTGGACACTTCCTTCCGTTTTATGCAATTCTTTCATAATTCATGTTTTTTGTATTACATTTTACAGTTTATTCTATTTAAATGTCCATGTTATGATCATTCATTATTATTATTATTATTATTATTATTATTATTATTATTATTATTAGATTGATAAAATGAATCTATTTACAATTCTTTTTATTTTTATTTCTGCGAAAGAAGAAGAAGAAAAGGAGGAGGAGGAGGAGGTAGAAATGAAGGTGAAGAAGAAGAGGGGGTGGTGTAGGAGAAGGAGTAGAAGAAGAAAGAGGAGGAGGAGGAGATGGTGGTGGGGAGGAGAAGAAGATGAAAAAGAAGAACTAGAATAATAAAATAGGAACAGGAAGAAGAGTAAGAGGATGAGAAGAAGAAGAAGAAGAAGAAGAAGAAGAAGAAGAAGAAGAAGCCGAAGGTGGGGGAGGATGAAGGAGAAGAAGAAAAAGAACAGGGGGAGGTGGTGAAGTAGGAGAAGTAGAATAGGGAGGAGGAGGGGGGGTGGAGGAGGAGAAGAAGAAGAAGATAAAGTGTCCGTGGCGGCAGTGAACTCAGAAAGTCCTGAAATCATAACATTGCCCACCTCCCTGCTTCACTGCTTCACTGTGGATACAAGAAAGAATTGAAACAACACAATCAATACGGATTTAAATAAAGATACACAAACTTTAAACACACAAAGAATGAAGATAAGAGGAAAATGATCACGTCTGAGCCAATAATTAAATCTTTAACTTCGAAACGGCTTCACAGATTGGGCTGAATGGGTTTATGATCAGAACACTTGTACATCTTTAATTTAATAATTTAATTGAATGTAACTTAATTTAACTTTCTGATTTCATTTATCTCATTTTAATTTCATTTATTTTCAAGTTCAAAGTTGATTTGTCTTATTCAGGAACATCACTACCAGCAGTGAAATTCTTGGACTCAGAGCCCCATCAATATTACAAGGGCTGCAGAACAATGCAGAAGGAAGGCTGAAGTGCCCCCCCCCCCCCCCCCACACACACACACACACACACACACTTTTTCTCAACCCAAAGAAATGTTTTAAGTTTATCTACTGACATCTCAAAACTGTTTAAAATGCGGAGTCTGTACAAGCCCAGTATAACCGACGTGGACATCGTGTAGCAAAAATGCTTCTGCGCCAAGCATAGAGTAATATAGTGGCTGCCTTCTAGGGAATGGACCGAAACATGGCTTCCAAACATTTGCACGAGAATACAAGTTTCAGCACCGCCCGGGTCAGGCCTTGGTTCTTGGGTTCGTATACAAGTATGAAAGGTTGAGATCAGAACATCGCATGCACACGCCTCGTTTTCCAAACCCAACCAAACACATACACACACACACACTTTTCAAATAACTATGCAGGCCTGTATTACACATAAAATTAACATCTAGACAAAATATGAACAAAAAAAATAAAATCTATAAATAAAATAGCCCTGCGATGGCCTGGTGAGCTGTCCAAGGTGTACCCCACCCTCACCCAAAGTTGGCTCAGATGGGCGCCAGCCTCCCTGTGACCCTGATTAGAATTAAGCAGTTCAGAAAATGAATGAATGAATGAATAAAATGAATAGAAATATAAAATAAAATATAAAAATAAATATAAAGTACAAAAAAACTAATATTTGCTTATATTGTACTTTATTTCTTTGTTATATTTTATGATTTTATTTTGTCTGATCTAAAACAGCTGAAATTTAGAATACCATACTGATATTAATGAAAATTATATTAAAAATTATGACAATATCAATAATAATAATAATAATAATAATAATAATAATAATAAAAAATAATAATAATAATAATAATAATAATAATAATAATAATAATAATAATAACTCAGACTCAAATACATAGACCAGGGGTCACCAACCTTTTTGAAACGGAGAGCTACTTCTTGGGTACCAGTTAATGCGAAGGGCTACCAGGTCGATACACACTTGTGACATAACAAATTTGCTCAATTTACCTTCATTTATATGTTCTTATTAATAATGAATGATATTCCTCTATGTCAGGGGTCGGGAACATTTATGACTAAGAGAGCCAAAAAAAAAAAAAAAACATTTAAATCTAATCCTCTGAGAGCCAAACATATTTTTTAATACTGAGACCAACAATTTTAGAGAATAATACGACTGAATTTATTTGAAACAACATTGTTATAACAAAGTTATTTATTAATAAGAAAAGTACTTCTTACTATTAATGCGACTTCTGGTACTGCATGGTTTTGCTGATAGGTTTTGCAGTCTGGTTGATTTGTAGTGAAGTTTAGCTTCATGCAGGCATTTAGGCTTCCATCTATTACGTGACCGCAGGTTGGTCTTGATGTTTTTCACGTGTGCACATGTGGCACCGTACATGGTCAATACGACAGGACTCACACTGCAGTGTTTATGTGACAGGAAGCGCGTCCCAAGGCAATCAGCTGGTATGCAGGTTGAAGCATAGCTATCAACCCCTAAGATTAATAAAGAGTGAGAAGCAGAGGTCCAGGGGTTGGTGCAGCCCCCGGTCAGGTCCAGGGTGAAAATTTGGGTTTTAAGGGTTTTTAAGGGTGATTTTTAAGCCATTTCATACAAGTTTTATATGTAATGATTAAACACAGACATGTTAACCATGTTAACAAATCTACTCATATAGATGGCAAGTATCCTAATGCAGCCATGAGGTGGGGGGGGGCACTAACCAGTGTCTCTCCCCCTCATGCCGGTCCCAAGCCTGGAGAAATGCAGAGGGTTGTGTCAGGAAGGGCATCCGACGTAAAACCAATGCCAAACTTTTATGATGCAAATCAGAAGTATTACCCCCATACCAGATCGGTCGAGGCCCGGGTTAACAACGACCGCCATCAGTGCTGTCAATCAACAGGGTGCTGATGGAAATTGGACTACTGTTGGTCGAAGACGTCGAAGAAGGAGAGGTGGGAGGCGTGTCCGTAGGCAGAGAGAGAAGAGGAAAGGCATGAGTCTAGGACTGAGAGTGGGGACTTTGAATGTTGGAACTATGCAAAGAAAAGGTAGAGAGCTGGCTGACATGATGCAGAGGAGGAAAGTGGACATACTGTGTGTTCAGGAGACCAGGTGGAAAGGTAGCAAAGCTAAAAGCTTAGGAGCAGGGTTTAAGCTATTTTATCACGGTGTGGATGGGAAGAGAAATGGAGTAGGAGTCATCTTGAAGGAGGAGTTTGTCAGGAATGTTCTAAAAGTGAAAAGAGTGTCAGACAGAGTGATGAGTCTCAAGTTAGAAATTGAAGGTGTAATGCTCAATGTTGTTAGTGCTTATGCCCCACAGGCAGGATGTAAGCTAGAAGAGAAGGAGAGATTCTGGAGTGAGTTAGATGAAGTGATGCAGAATACCCCCAGAGGTGAAAGAGTGGTCATTGGTGCAGACTTCAATGGACATGTTGGTACAGGCAACAGAGGGGACGAGGAAGTGATGGGCAGGTTTGGTATCCAGGACAGGAACGCAGAAGGACAGATGTTGATAGATTTGGCAAAAAGGATGGAAATGGCTGTGGTGAATACTTTCTTCCAGAAGTAACAGGAGCATAGGGTGACTTATAAAAGTGGAGGTAGGTGCACACAGGTAAACTACATCTTGTGCAGGCGATGTAATTTAAAGGAAGTCTGTGACTGCAAAGTAATAGTGGGTGAGAGTGTTGCCAAACAGCATAAGATGGTGGTGTGCAGGATGACTCTGATGGTGAGAAAGGTGAAAAAGGCAAAGGCAGAGCAGAAGACAAAGTGGTGGAAGCTGAAAAGAGAAGAGTGTCGTGTTGTCTTCAAGGAGGAGTTGAAACAGGCTTTGGATGGCCAGGAAGTGCTTCCAAATGACTGGACAACCACAGCAAATGTGGTCAGGAACACAGGTAGGAGAGTACTTGGTGTGTCCTCTGGAAGGAAAGAAAATAAGGAGACTTGGTGGTGGAATGAGGAAGTGCAGGAGTGTGTACAAAGGAAGAGGTTAGCTAAGAAGAAGTGGGACATTGAGAGGACCGAAGAGAGTAAACAGGAGTACAGGGAGACACAGCGTAAGGCGAAAGTAACAGTGGCTAAGGCCAAACAGAGGGCGTATGATGACTTGTATGATAGGTTGGATAGTAAAGAGGGAGAAAATGATTTATACAGGTTGGCACAGCAGAGAAATAGAGATGGGAAGGACGTGCAGCAAGTTAGATTGATAAAGGACAGAGAGGAAATGTATTGACTGATGACAGAAGTGTGCTGGGAAGATGGAAAGAGTACTTTGAAGAGCTGATGAATGAGGAAAATGAGAGAGAAAAAAGAGTAGAAGAGGTGACCATTGAGGAGCAGGATGTAGCAAAGATCAGTAAGGGTGAAGAGGATGAAGAATGGAAAGGCAGTTGGTCCTGATGATATACCTGTGGAGGTATGGAAGTGTCTAGGAGAGGTAGCAGTAGATTTTCTGACAAGAACATTCAACAAGGTACTAGAGAGTGAGCAGATGCCGGAGGAGTGGAGGAGAAGTATGCTGGTGCCCATTTTTAAGAACAAGGGAGACGTGCAGAGTTGCAGCAACTACAGAGGGATAAAGTTGATGAGCCATACAATGAAGTTATGGGAAAGAACAGTGGAAGCTCGACTAAGGGCAGAGGTCAGCCTTTGTGAACAACAGTTTGGTTTCATGCCAAGAAAGAGCACCACAGATGCAATGTTTGCTTTGAGGATGTTAATGGAGAAGTACAGAGAAGGTCAGAGGGAGCTACATTGTGCCTTTGTGGATCTGGATAAAGCATATGACAGGGTGCCAAGAGAAGAACTGTGGTATTGCATGAGGAAGTCTGGAGTGGCAGTGAAGTATGTTGGAGTGGTGCAGGACATGTATGAGAGATGTAAGACATGTGAGGTGTGCTGTCGGTGTGACCGACAAATTCAAGGTGGAGGTGGGACTGCATCAAGAGTCAGCTCTGAGCCCCTTCTTGTTTGCTATGGTGATGGACAGGCTGACAGACGAGGTGAGACAAGAATCTCCATGGACTATGATGTTTGCAGATGACATCGTGATCTGTAGTGAGAGCAGAGAACAAGTGCAGGAAAATCTAGAGAGGTGGAGGTATGCCCTGGAAAGGAGAGGAATGAAGGTTAGCCTCAGAAAATCAGAATACATGTGTGTGAATGAGAAGGACCCAGGAGGAACGGTGATGTTACAGGGAGCAGAGATAACGAAGGTGGAGGATTTTAAGTACTTAGGCTCAACAATCCAGAGCAATGGAGAGTGTGGAAAAGAGGTGAAGAAACGTGTGCAGGCAGGCTGGAATGGTTGGAGAAAAGTGTCCGGTGTGATGTGCGATAGGAGAGTGTCAGCAAGAATGAAGGGAAAAGTGTACAAGACGGTGGTGAGGCCAACGATGTTGTATGGATTAGAAACAGTGGCGCTGAAGAAAAGGCAGGAGGCAGTGCTGGAGGTAGCGGAGATGAAAATGTTGAGGTTCTCTCTGGGAGTAACGAGGATGGATAGGATCAGAAATGAGTATATCAGAGGGACAGCCCACGTAAGATGTTTTGGAGACAAAGCCAGAGAGGCTAGATTGAGATGGTTTGGACATGTACAGAGGAGGGATAGTGAGTATATTGGCAGTAGGATGCTGAGGTTGGAACTACCAGGCAGAAGGCCTCGAGGAAGACCAAAGAAGAGATTTATGGATGTGGTGAAGGAAGACATGAAGGTCGTTGGAGTCAGAAAAGAAGATGCGGAGGACAGGGTGAGGTGGAGGCGGATGATTTGCTGTGGCGACCCCTGAAGGGAGCAGCCGAAAGTAAAAGAAGAAGAAGAAGAAGAAGATGGCAAGTATCCTGTGCAGCAACATCGCAACAACACATGGAATTACACGCTGAAACTTATTAACAATGTTTACAATTCTAACTAAATCTTTATTTAACTACATTAGTAAATGAAAACATCATGTGAGCAAGTTTCACAACCTTTAGTTTTTAAGTGCGCATATGTATCTGATTTTACGGTAAAGGATCCCGCAGCCAGAAGCAGAAAGAGAAGCTTTATGTTCACGTAAAAGACATAGCCAATGGCATCTGCTCTCGGACATTACATCCTTAAAAAAATAAATAAACAAAATAAAATTGGGAAATAATTGTATTAATGCGTGAGATTTGAGACACTTTGCGTGAGAGATTGAGGAGGAGACGAAATGCGTGAGTCTCACGTTTGATGCGTGAGAGTTGACAAGTATGTTGAAGTTTTTTCATTCTGTCCATTTGTGTTTTGCTTGCCAGCTCTGCTTGGCTTCTTACACATGAGCTGATCAAAACGAGGAAAATTTACCTCTTTACCCAAAACAACTCGCGTAGGCTGTTGTATATAATCCAATAAAATTAGAGTTTCAAGGTATCAGCCCCGCCCACACACTGGAGGACAGAAAGGATTGGCTCTCCGCTGCGCGCCACAGCGACAAGTGGCATTGAAAATATATGTATGGATTAAAATGCATGAGATTTATTTATGTTTTTGATTTATTTGCTGGCTATTTTTATTTAAAGGACAACAAACTTATGTATTAGTTGTTCTGTTAAGAAAGGCCACCTGATTTATCTGAGAGCCAAATGCAGTCATCAAAAGAGTCTGGCTCGCGAGCCAAAGGTTCCCAACCCCTGAACAGGCTTGTGGGCGACTCATGTTGTCCTTGCGGGCGACCTGGTGCCCGCGGGCACCATGTTGGTGACCCCTGATATAGACACACATTCATCTCATTCAGCGAACAGAGTTAAACTTTATAACAATGACATAATAACAGCACCGAGTTCAAGCTGAATATTTATACAATTCCTTTTATGTCTTATCTTTATTATAAAATTTTCTGGATGATGATGTTGTGAGACTTGTGGAAAAGTGCTGCCCCCTAGTGACGAATGAGATTTGTACAAGCTGTTGAAAAGTTACAGATTTTAATGAAGTGTCTTTGAGTCCCGAACATGAACTGGAAGGTTCTTCCATAACTGTGGGGCTTTGTAAGAGAAGCTCCGCCCCCTGCAGTAGTCTTTATTATTCGAAGTATCACTAAGCATCCTGCACCTTTTGATCTAAGAGGGCATGGAACATGGAACAGATCATAAACGACAAGAATTTAGCTGAGATAATGTGACGCGAGGCCATTAAGTGCTTTATAGGTTAAAAGTAGTACGTACTGTATTTTATATTCGATGTGAAATGTAACTGGGAGCCAGTGAAGTGTAAATAAGGGTGGGGTAATATGCTCATATCTTCTGGTTCTAGTAACGACTCTCGCTGTTGCATTCTGGAGAGATGGATGTACTGTATAGATGAACTGAGGATCAATGTGTGGCTGGGTGGATGTAAAGATACATAGATGGATGTATAGATGGATGAGTCTTCTTCATTTCCTTTCGGATGTTCCCTTCAGGGGTCGCCACAGCAAATCATCTGCCTCCATCTCACCCTATCCTCTGCATCATCTTCTCTTACACCAACTACCTTCATATCCTCCTTCACCACATCCATAAATCTCCTCTTTGGTCTTCCTCTAGGCCAGTGGTCTCCAGCCCCTGCGCCGCGGACCGGTACCGGTCTGTGGATCAATTGGCACTGGGGTACACAAGAAATAATGATTTATTTCTGTTTTATTTATAATCTGAGTCTGAACAATCTTTTATTTTTGAAAAAACTTTTATCTTGAAAATGACCGGATTCTCTCTTTTACATGTCGGTCATTTGAGCGCTAAAATGTAACCCACAAGGGGACGGCACATGAACAGAGGCGAGTTGGACATATTTAAAACACTAGTGAAGATTTCGGGTAAGACTGAGCCGGAGCCTTCATTCTCCCAGCTGGTGCACCATCACCTGTCGTTTTTTTTTTTTAAGAAGAATTCGCGCTTGATTAAAAATGTAACACTTAATCCTGATTAGGGAGGCTGGCGCACATCTCAGCCGACTCTGGGCAAGGGCGAGGTATTATATTTACAATATAAACAAGCTACCCCCCACCCCTATCCCCGGGCCACGGTAAAATTGTCAAGCGTTGACCGTTCCACAATGATTAAAAGGTTGGGGACCATTGCTCTAGACCTTCTGCCTGGTAGTTCCAACCTCAGCATCCTACTACCAATATACTCACTATCCCTCCTCTGTACATGTCCAAACCATCTCAATCTAGCCTACCTGACTTTGTCTCCAAAACATCTTACATATGCTGTCCCTCTGATGGACTCATTCCTGATCCTATCCATCCTCAGTACTCCCAGAGAGAAAATCAACATTTTCATCTCTGCGACCTCCAGTCTTTTCTGCCTCCTGTCTTTTCCCCAGGGCCACTGTTTCTAAACCATACAACATCGCTGGCCTCATCACCATCTTGTACAGTTTTCCCTTCATTCTAGCTGATACCTTCCTATCACACATCACACTGGACACTTTTCTCCAACCATTCCAACCTGCCTGCACACGCTTCTTCACCTCATTTCCACACTCTCCATTGCTCTGGATTAGTGAGCCTAAGTACATAAATTCCACCACCTTCTTTATCTCTGCTCCCTGTAACATCACCGTTCCTCTTGGGTCCTTGTCGTTCACATACATGTATTCTGTTTTACTGAGGCTAACCTTCATTCCTCTACTTTCCAGGGCATACCTCCACCACTCTAGATTTTCCTGCACTTGTTCTCTGCTTGTTCCATCACAATGTCATCTGCAAACATCATAGTCCATGGGGAATCTTGTCTCACCTCGTCTGTCAGCCTGTCCATCACCATAGCAAACGAGAAGGGGCTTATAGCTTACCCTTGATGCAGTCCCACCCCCAGCTCAAGTTCTTTTGTCACACCGACAGCACACCTCACCCTTGTCTTACATCTCTCATACATGTCCTGCACCACTCTAACATACTTCTCTGACACTCCAGACTTCCTCATGCAATACCACAGTTCCTCTCTCGGCACCGTGTCATATGCTTTCTCCAGATCCACAAAGGCACAACACAGCTCCTTCTGATTCTGTACTTCTCTATTAACATCCTCAAAGCAAACACTGCATCTGTTGTGCTCTTTCTTGTCATGAAACCAAACTGTTGTTCACAAATGCTGACCCTTAGTCCAGCTTCCACTATTCTTTCCCATAGAGCGAGGATGAGTGGATGTATATATGGAGATATGGATGGATGTATGGATGGATGGATGGATAGGTGGATGGATGGATGGATGGATGGATGGATGGATGAATGTGTGGATGTATACTAGTCCTTCTCAAAAAATTAGCATATTGTAATAAAGGTCATTATTTTCTGTAATGTACTGATAAAAATTAAACTTTCATATATTTTAGATTCATTGCACACCAACTGAAATATTTCAGGTCTTTTATTGTTTCAATACTGATGATTTTGGCATACAGCTCATGAAAACCCAAAATTCCTATCATAAAAAATTAGCATATCATGTTCAGGTAGTCTAAACGAGCTATTAACCTAATCATCTGAATCAACCAATTAACTCTAAACACCTGCAAAAGATTCCTGAGGCTTTTAAAAACTCCCAGCCTGGTTCATTACTCAAAACCACAATCATGGGTAAGACTGCCGACCTGACTGCTGTCCAGAAGGCCATCATTGACACCCTCAAGCAAGAGGGTAAGACACAGAAAGAAATCTCTGAGCGAATAGGCTGTTCCCAGAGTGCTCTATCAAGCCACCTCAGTGGGACGTGGACTGGGCTACAGGTGCCGCATTCCCCAGGTCAAGCCACTTTTGAACCAGAAACAGCGGCAGAAGCGGCTGACCTGGGCTACAGAGAAGCAGCACCGGACTGTTGCTCAGTGGTCCAAAGTACTTTTTTCGGATGAAAGCAAATTTTGCATGTCATTCGGAAATCAAGGTGCCAGAGTCTGGAGGAAGACTGGGGAGAAGGAAATGCCAAAATGCCTGAAGTCCAGTGTCAAGTACCTACAGTCAGTGATGGTCTGGGGTGCCATGTCAGTTGCTGGTGTTGGTCCACTGTGTTTTATCAAGGGCGGGGTCAATGCAGCTAGTTATCAGGAGATTTTGGAGCACTTCATGCTTCCATGTGCTTAAAAGCTTTATGGAGATGAAGATTTTCATTTTCAGCACGACCTGGCACCTGCTCACAGTGCCAAAACCACTGCTAAATGGTTTACTGACCATGGGATTACTGTGCTCAATTGGCCTGCCAACTCTCCTGACCTGAAGCTCATAGAGAATCTGTGGGATATTGTGAAGAGAAAGTTGAGAGACACCAGACCCAACACTGTGGATGAGCTTAAGGCCACTATGGAAGCATCCTGGGCCTCCGTAACACCTCAGCAGTGCCACAGGCTGATTGCCTCCATGTCACGCCACATTGAAGCAGTCATTTCTGCAAAAGGATTCCCGACCAAGTACTGAGTGCAGAACTGAACATAATTATTTGAAGGTTGACTTTTTTGTATTAAAAACACTTTTTTATTAGTCGGGTGAAATATGCTAATTTTTTGAGATAGGAATTTTGGGTTTTCATGAGCTGTATGCCAAAATCATCAGTATTAAAGCAATAAAAGACCTGAAATATTTCAGTTGGTGTGCAATGAATCTAAAATATATGAAAGTTTTATTTTTATCAGTACATTACAGAAAATAATGAACTTTATCACAATATGCTAATTTTTTGAGAAGGACTAGTAGATGGATTTATGGATGGATGGATTTTGGAATGGATGGATTTATAAATGGACAGATGGACGCATAGATGGAAGTACACATGGATGGATGGATGGATGGATGTAGAACTGGATGGATGGATGGAGTGATGAATAGATGTATGATGGATATATATATATATATATATATATATATATACATATATATATATATATATATTTTTTTTTTTTTTAATATATATATATATTATATATATTTATATGATTGATGGATGATGTCCTCTATTAATCCGGTGAAGCAAGTTGTGAATTTAGCGTAATGTTGTAGATGGGATTATCAGATACTGATTAAATCACATATAAATTAAATTATTTTTTAATTTATATTTTGATGGACAGCAGTTTGTTCAGTGGTCTCTGGTCTCGGACTGCGTTCCAGCCTTGTGGATGAGTTTTTTAAACCTGCTGGTATCCCTGGCACTGACGCTGTTCTCCCAGCAGACCACAGTGAAGTAGACACCTGGCGCAGCGACACTTTTTTAGAAGATCCCAAACACTGTAGAATGTGAGTTTCCCTGCAGTTCTTGTGTATGGCCTCAGCGTTGGCGTTCAGTTCGAAAATCCTTTCAGAGTTTAATTGGTTCTGTGTGTTATTTAACTCAGGAGGGTTCAGTCTGCAATAAAAACTTTATGAAGTGTTTATAATCACACTGCTGATTATTCTACTGCTAAAAGCTCCAACACTGCTCTTCTATAGAACTCCGCCCTCACAACCTTTTGTTTCTTTTATTATCTTGTAGAGTCACAAATACAGTACAATTCAGTGATTTGCGAACAACTTGCAGAGAAGGGGGTCCTGGAGAACAAAGCAGACCTAAACTCAACTGTAGGTTCAAAGGTCACCTTTATACACACTCACATACACGCCACACCTGTTTCCTGTGTGGGAGGGTTATAAAACCCCATGCCTGGACATGCTTTGCAGTCTTACACACACACACACACACACACACACACACACACACACACACACACACACACACACACACATACACACACACACACACACACAGACACACACACACACACACACAGAGACAGAGAGAGAGAGAGAGAGAGAGAGAGAGAGCATTAAGAAGTATAAGAAGTAGTAGGTGAGGATGTTGCCATGCAGGAATAAGATTGTTATGAAATCTTTTAAATACAGCAGGCCCCCGTTTTTCGTGATGGGTTGGTTCCGGCCCTTCCCGCGAATCATGAAAATATGCAAATTATTGACTCGGTTTTAAAACCCTATGTATGATATTCCATGTGCTAAAATCTGCTTGTTAAACCCATTCTATAGCCAGTCTTACTCATTAGTATAGGGCGCTGGATCGCTGATCCAAAGGTTGGGGGTTCGAGTCCCACTCTCCACAAGGTTGTCACTGTCCCAACCCCCCCCCACCCCACCCCAGTGCAGCTAACTGGATTATCAAAGGCGGGCCATGGCTCTCACTGTCTATGGTGAGAGGTTGATGTAAAAGAACCATTGCTGACTTTCGTAAAGAGTAGTTGCAAAGCCGTCAGCGTGTTTCTGCCCCTTGCGAAAGGGTTGTGACAGGAAGGGCATCCGACGTAAAAACCTCTGCCAAATCAAACGTGCGAATCAGATGATTCACTGTGGCGACTCCCGAGAAAAAGGGAAAAAGCCGAAAGGAAGACAGACAGACAATGCAGTAAAATGTAGTAATGATTAAGTAAAAACTTTTCAATTTTGTACTGTAATAATACTGTATTTATGAATAAATAAAGCTTAGGCTCCTTACCAGAAGCTAGGGAAGATGCATGGTGTTTGAGTGACATCATAGTGCTTAAATAATAATTCAAAAAGAAATCAAAATTTACTTCGCAATTCAAGCAATCACGTTGATAACGTGTGAGTGAAGGAGAAAAAAAGAGGCATACACATACAACCAATCAGCAGGAGGGAGAAACAAAAGCTCTCAGCCATTGGCTAAATTTGAATCACGTGCCAGTTACTTCCAGGTTTGTCATCAATCTACGAGTATGCAGGGGCGCGAGCACTGAACCGTGAACGGTCAAGGGACAACTGTACAGATGGAATTCACTTAAAGAGAAAATCTTTTCACAACTGTAACAACATTGAAATAAATATTTTACGAGACTTTCTCCTTTTTAAATATTAAATAGAATAATACAGCTGCGCTCATAGCTGTGTAAGGATAATGTACAGCGAGCCGGTCATTATCACAAAACATCACAAAAGGAACCCCGACAGAGTGAACCAAGCCTGTGATGAAAATAATAATAATAATAATAATAATAATAATAATAATAATAATAATAATAATAATAATAATAATGGATAATAAAAAATACTAATTAGAAAAGACATTAATAGGGAGTAGCCTGCAGATAGTCTTCTTCTTCTGTTCTGATGTTTTGGAGACAAAGTCAGATAGGCTAGATTGAGATGGTTTGGACATGTACAGAGGAGGGATAGTGAGTATATTGGTAGTAGGATGCTGAGGTTGGAACTACCAGGCAGAGGGCCTAGAGGAAGACCTTCTTCTTCTTCTTCTTCTTTTCCTTTCGGCTGTTCCTTTCAGGGGTCGCCAGAGCAAATCATTCGCCTCCATCTCACCCTGTCCTCTGCATCTTCTTCTCTTACTCCAACGACCTTCATGTCTTCCTTCACCACGTCCATAAATCTTTTCTTTGGTCTTCCTCTAGGCAAGAGATTTATGGATGTGGTGAAGGAAGACATGAAGGTCGTTGGAGTCAGAAAAGAAGATGCGGAGGACAGGGTGAGGTGGAGGCGGATGATTTGCTGTGGCGACCCCTGAAGGGAGCAGCCGAAAGTAAAAGAAGAAGAAGAAGAAGAAGGTCTTCCTCTAGGCCCTCTGCCTGGTAGTTCCAACCTCAGCATCCTACTACCAATATACTCACTATCCCTCCTCTGTACATGTCCAAACCATCTCAATCTAGCCTATCTGACTTTGTCTCCAAAACATCTAACATGTGCTGTCCCTCTGATATATTCATTTCTGATCCTATCCATCCTCGTTACTCCCAAAGAGAACCTCAACATTTTCATGTCTGCTACCTCCAGCTCTGCCTCCTGCCTTTTTCTCAGCGCCACTGTTTCTAAGCCATACAACATAGCTGGCCTCTTGGACACTTTTCCTTTCATTCTTGATGATACACTCCTATCGTACATCACACCGGATACTTTTCTCCAACCATTCCAGCCTGCCTGCACACGCTTCTTCACCTCTTTTCCACACTCTCCATTACTCTGGATTGTTGAGTCTAAGTACTTAAAATCCTCCACCTTCGTTATCTCTGCTCCCTGTAACATCACCGTTCCTCCTGGGTCCTTCTCATTTACACACATGTATTCTGATTTTCTGAGGCTAACCTTCATTCCTCTCCTTTCCAGGGCATACCTCCACCTCTCTAGGTTTTCCTGCACTTGTTCTCTGCTCTCACTACAGATCACAATGTCATCTGAAAACATCATAGTCCATGGAGATTCTTGTCTAACCTCGTCTGTCAGCCTGTCCATCACCATAGCAAACAAGAAGGGGCTCAGAGCTGATCCTTGATACAGTCCCACCTCCACCTTGAATTCGTCGGTCACGCCAACAGCACACCTCACCAGTCTTACATATCTCGTACATGTCCTGCACCACTCAAACATACTTCTCTGCCACTCCAGACTTCCTCATGCAATACCACAGTTCTTCTCTTGGCACCCTGTCATATGCTTTTTCCAGATCCACAAAGGCACAATGCAGTTCTGACCTTCTCTGTACTTCTCTATTAACATCCTCAAAGCAAACATTGCATCTGTGGGGCTCTTTCTTGGCATGAAACCAAACTGTTGTTCACAAATGTTGACCTCTGCCCTTAGTCTAGCTTCCACTATTCTTTCCCATAACTTCATTGTATGGCTCATCAACTTTATCCCTCTGTAGTTGCCACAACGCTGCACGTCTCTCTTGTTCTTAAAAATGGGCACCAGCACACTTCTCCTCCATTCCTCCGGCATCTGCTCACTCTCTTAGACCTTGTTGAATGTTCTTGTCAGAAAATCTACTGCTACCTCTCCTAGACACTTCCATACCTCCACAGGTATATCATCAGGACCAACTGCCTTTCCATTCTTCATCCTCTTCAGTGCCCTCCTCACTTCTCCCTTACTAATCTTTGCTACTTCCTGCTCCTCAATGGTCACTTCTACTCCTCTTTTTTTCTCTCATTTTCCTCATTCATCAGCTCTTCAAAGAACTCTTCCCATCTTCCCAGCACACTTCTGTCATCAGTCAATACCTTTCCCTCTCTGTCCTTTATCAATATGAATCTAATTTGCTGCACGTCCTTCCCATCTCTATCTCTCTGCTGTGCCAACCTGTATAAATCATTTTCTCCCTCCTTACTGGCCAACCTATCACACAAGTCATCATTTGTTTGGCCTTAGCCACTGCTACTTTCATCTTACGCTGTGTCTCCCTGTACTCCTGTTTACTCTCTTTGGTCCTCTCAATGTCCCACTTCTGCTTAGCTAACCTCTTCCTTTGTACAAACTCCTGCACTTCCTCATTCCACCACCAAGTCCCCTTATCTACTTACCTTCTAGAGGACACACCAAGTACTCTCCTACCTGTGTCCCTGATCACAGTTGCTGTGGTTGTCCAGTCATCGGGAAGCACTTCCTGACCACCCAAAGCCTGTTTCAACTCCTCCTTCAAGAAAACATGACACTCTTCCTTTTCCAGCTTCCACCACTTTGTCTTCTGCTCTGCCTTTGCCTTCTTCACCTTCCTCACCATCAGCGTCATCCTGCACACCACCACCCTATGCTGTTTGGTAACACTCTCACCCCCTACTACTTTGCAGTCACAGACTTCCTTCAAATTACATCGCCTGCACAAGATGTAGTCTACCTGTGTGCTCCTACCTCCGCTTTTATAAGTCACCCTATGCTCCTGTTTCTTCTGGAAGAAAGTATTCACCACAGCCATTTCCATTCTTTTTGCAAAATCGATCAACATCTCTCCTTCTGCGTTCCTGTCCTGGATACCAAACCTGCCCATCACTTCCTCGTCCCCTCTGTTGCCTGCAACGACATGTCCATTGAAGTCTGCACCAATGACCACTCTTTCACCTCTGGGGGTACTCTGCATCACTTCATCTAACTCACTCCAGAATCTCTCCTTCTCTTCTACCTCACATCCTGCCTGTGGGGCATAAGCACTAACAACATTGAACATCACGCCTTCAATTTCTAACTTGAGACTCATCACTCTGTCTGACACTCTTTTCACTTCTAGAACATTCCTGACAAACTCCTCCTTCAAGATGACTCCTACTCTATTTCTCTTCCCATGCATACTATGATAAAACAGCTTAAACCCTGCTCCTAAGCTTTTAGCTTTGCTACCTTTCCACCTGGTCTCCTGAACACACAGTATGTCCACCTTCCTCCTCTGCATCATGTCAGCCAGCTCTCTACCTTTTCTTTGCATAGTTCCAACATTCAAAGTTCTACTCTCAGTCCTAGACTCATGCCTTTCCTCTTCCTATGGTCATGCCTTTGGTCTCTCTTCGACGTCTTCGACCAACAGTAGTCCAATTTCCATTAGCACCCTGTTGGTTGACAGCACTGATGGCAGTCGTTGTTAACCCAGGCCTTGACCGTTCCGGTATGGTGGTAATACTTGTGATTTGCATCATAAATGTTTGGCATTGGTTTTACGTCAGATTCCCTTCCTGACACAACCCTCTGCATTTCTCTGGGCTTGGGACCAGCATAAGGGGGAGAGACACTGATTAGTCCCCCCCACCTCATGGCTACATTAGTAGATAGTGGAGTGTAATAAAGAATTAGCAGATCTCTGAATGCTGTGATTGACCAATCACAATTGAGTATTTAAATAAGATGTATAATAAATAAACATAATCCATTGTGTAGTGGTAGTGTTACATACTGAAGTGTGTTACTGTGGGATATTTGGATTTTTGTTATTCTATTTACTCCACAGTGATTTTCCATGGATTATGATGAAACTACAATGTTATGATGTGCCCACAATATACACCAAGCACTCTTGGAAATAAAAAATCAAACAAAATGTTAACTCTATAACCAATTGCTTACTGCTGTACTCAACTCTCAATAACTTCTGCATTGGGTGCGATAATTTGGTGAATGCAAACATAGCGGCCATCTGGAGGCAAGAGTGCCAAACAATCATCAATCAAACCGGTGACCAACAACACAGACATGGATTAGCTCCCATTCATTCACTGGAGATTTCTTGGTTTGTTTCAGTGACATGGAAAATAATCCTGACTGCACACCACCTCGTCTTTCATGGTTAATTGGCTTCAACTTCTAGTCAGGACAAAACACTCCAGAGTTGCAGATTTGTGTTATTTCTGTGTTAAAATGGTTCACTCATGTTGCACTGTAGGTTGTGAAAGCTGTTCAGATGGATGAATAAGTATTTGTTATTCTTTGTAAAAAAAATAATAATAATAGCGTAGCACAGATGCTTACCACTGTAGACTACAGCTGGCTTAAGGAAGTACAGACTGATGTGTACAGCACATAGTGAGGGAGCCAAGATCTGCACTGACAGGATCATACAACAGCTAACAGAGTAGAAGAAGGTCTGGATTTAGTTCCTTTTAAAAGATACTACCATGACTGTGCTACCATGTAGTGCTTATTGTTTTATAAAAAGAATGAATGAAGATAAATGGGATTCACCACAAGACAGATGGCTCCGCCTGTCCAACACCTTGATTGTTTAAAGCTTAGTGTTTTGATTATATTTGTATCATTAGGAATGTAAATCGTTCAAACTATTAGCTTTACCGCATCACCTGCTATCACAGTGGGTGTATGTTGACCACGCTTTTTTGCCTGATCGGAAGTTGGAGCCTATTGGTGAGGGCAGCACGAGGCAATCACAAAGAGTGCACTGTCTAGATTATTCTCAACATTATTGCGTTGCTTTTCAGACAAGATGTAGATCAGAAAGTTGATAAGAATGAGGAGGAAAGTGAGTTTTAGTTGGTTAAGTTGTGCTTTTTTTGGAGGAAAACATCAAGGGTTTTTTAAATTCCATTACCAAAGCATGAAAAATTTTAAGATTCTAAAATTCCAGCGCTAAATCCAAATAAACTTTCATCTGATACGTACCTTATTCATATCATACCTCGTGTAATACAGAAATGATGGCTATTTACACCATGCTTTTATTTCTTTGTCCTCAAGACAAAAGCTTTGCTTTAGGGACCTCACACAAACACTTTGGAAATTCTATAGAATGAAAATAATCGAATGGAATTTTTAGTAATAAGAGATAAAAATGCTCTCAAAATATAAGGAGGATCTTGATCTGAATAATTAGAAATAACCTCAACAAATTAATGAATTTGTTTCTGTTATTTATAATAATGCCAACAGATACATGAGATACTCTTTCATGATTGCTGCTAAACAAAGAGCTGCAAAACTGATTTTCATTTTCTATGCAACAGTTAATAATAAATCTAAATAAACTGAAACCACAAAACAATAAAGATCTCTCATCTCATGTTATATTCATCCTTCACTTTCTGTAACCGCTTAATCCCGATTAGCATAGCGGGGAGGCTGGTGCCTAGTCCAGCTGACTCTGGGTGAGCAGAGAGTACACCCTGAACACCTCGCCAGGCCATCGCAGGGCAGAAACACGCTGACGGCTTTGAGCCTACTCTTGTCGAAAGTCAGCAATGGATCCTTTACATGAACCTCACACCATAGACAGTGAGAGACTTAGCCGGCCTTTGATAACCCAGTTAGTGCACTGGGGGGACAGTGACAACTTGGGGAGAGTGGGGCTTGAACCTTCAACCTTGGGATCAATGATCCAGCCCTTTACCACCAGGCCATCACCGCCCCTTATCTAATATTATCTCATCTTATCTTATCTCAGGAACACACTGTTTCATTACAAGGAATTTAAACATTCTATAAAAGGATTTCAGACTTTGACATGATCTGACTTCAATTGACATTAATGCACTGTTTAAAGTAATTCATCTAAAGAATTAAAGAATGATGTTATTAAACAGCATGTCCACACAGTGCTCTCTCTCTCTCTCTCTCTCTCTCTCTCTCTCTCCCTCTCTCTCTCTCTCTCTCTCTCTCTCTCCCTCTCTCTCTCTCTCTCTCTCACACACACACACACACACACACACACACACACACACACACACACACACACACACACTCATTGTTATGCAGTATTATTCACAATAATGACTCAGGTTGAAAAGTCAAGAGTTCCCTCCAGAACTTTATGAAAACTCCTGAAACCTTCCTCTACACACACACACACACACACACACACACACACACACACACACACACACAGAGAGAGAGAGAGAGAGAGAGAGAGAGAGAGAGAGAGAGAGAGAGAGAGAGAGAGTCAGATCTGCAAGAAAGACAGACAGACAGGCAAATAAATAGATTTGACACAGAGATAGATGTACAGGCAGACAGAGAGACAGACATACAGGGAGACAGTGACACAGATACAGAAAGAGACAGACAGACAGATGAACAAAGAGACAGATATAATACAGAAATAAAGAAAGACAGACATAAAG
>CM045728.1:3929849-3967349 GCA_024760905.1 Plotosus lineatus | reverse complement strand
GTCGCAGGCTTGAGTCCCAAATCAGCAGGAAAAGTGTATGGAAGATGAGCAGCACCTCCACATTAGTAGCCGAAGTGCCTGTGAGTAAGGCACCTAACCTCCAACTGGCCTCTGGGCCCCTCAGTGTGTGGCAGCCCACTGCTAGGCGTGTGTGTGCTCAGTGTGAATGTGTGTGTGGAACACACACTCACATACAAACACAGGTCAAAGAAACCTACAGTATTTTTTTTAATAATTACCTGCATTAATTTAGTTTGTGTAATAACTCAGGACATGAGATTAATCATTGCAGTCAAATAGAACAACATAATTAAGTTAAAGCAAGCACTGTGAATGTGTGTGTGTGTGTGTGTGTGTGTGTGTGTGTGTGTGTGTGTGTGTGTGTGTGTGTGTGTGTGTGTGTGTTTCCATGACAATCCATGCATGACCATCTTTCCACTGAGTCTGTGGAATTTATTAGAAAGACACCCCCCCCACACACACACACACACACACACACACACCACCACCATAGCGGCCTCATAAGCCTGTACGTATATGAATCTTCTTTGTTCTTCTTTTCCTTTTGGCTTATTCCCTTTTACTCGGGAGTCACTGCACCGAATCATCTGATTCGCACATTTGATTTGTCAGAGGTTTTTACGTCAGATGCCCTTCCTGTCACAACCCTTTAACAAGGGACAGAAACACATTGACGGCTTTGCAGCCTACGTACGTATATGCATGACTTGTGAAAACTGACACTAATGTTCTCATAACAATTTCTCCTTACAAGAGAGTGAATACTCAATTCTACCATAACACCACACACACACACACACACACACACACACACACACACACACACCTCAAAAGCCAGTAGTGTTTGATCCTGAAATAAAATTATACTTTACCCCTTTTTTGATGCCAATGTAGCATAAGCTTTAACACCACAACTCAATTCTAAAATTTCCTGTTCACACATTTATATTATTCTTCCTAATTTACATTATTTCTATTTAATAAATACACCTGTGTGAGTGTGTTAAGTAATTAAAAAAAAAACTAAAATTATCAGTACAAATCATTAAAAAGTATAAATTCAGGGAATAAATAATGGGAACCTACACAAGCACAAGGAGAACATGTAAACTCCACACAGAAACTCCCGAGCTAGGAATTGAACCCAGGACCTTCTTCAAGTGAGGCAGATGTGCTACCCACTACATCACCATGTCTTCCACATATTAGTTCACATATTTTATTATTTTATGAACAATAATGCCTAAATATGTGTGTGTGTGTGTGTGTGTGTGTGTGTGTGTGTGTGTGTGTGTGTGTGAGTGTCTTAATAAAACGTTTAACATAACCAATAAAACATAGTCAAGTTGAAAGTTGCTGAAGTTCCTCAATTCCCAAATTCTGACTGAATGAATGAATCCTATTAGAGCGGTCATGCCCAGTGGTACGGTGCAGGATTATTGAGCTGAAGGTTGGAGTTCAAGCCCCACTTTTACCAGGTTGTCACTGCTCGTCCCCCAGTGCAGCTAACTGGATTATCAAAGTCTGGACATGTCTCTCACTGTCTTTATGAGAGATTCATGTAAAAGAACCATCAATGACTTTCATAAAGAGGAGCTGCATAGCTGTCGACATGTTTCTGACCTGCGATGGCTTGGTGAGCTGTCCAGGGTGTACACTGCCCTCATCCAGAATCGATGGGTGCCAGCTTTCCCACGACGCTTATTAGGATTAAAAGGTTCATCAACTCAAACAGTTTCATTTAGTTTTCATTGCGGCATTCTTTAAAATAAATTAAATCAGATTTCACTTGCAGACTCTGTTTTTCTTGATTCAGCAACATTTTGAAAAAGTTTAGAGATGGACTTAATGAGATTTGTAAACAAATGAAAGGTGAACTTACCATGTTTTTCAGACAAAGCAAACAAACTATCATATAATCCCTCCAGCGTGTTTTAGGTCGACTACGGGGTCTCTTCCCGGTTGGACATGCCCGGAATGGCACACAAGGGAGGCGTTCAGGAGACATTCGAACCAGAAGCCTGAGCCACCCCAATTGACTCTTCTCAATGCGGAGGAGCAGCAGTTCTACTCTGAGCTCTTCCTGGGTGGCCGAGTTTCTCACCCTATCTCTAAGGGAGAGCCCCGCCACCCAGAGAAGGAAGTTCATTCCAGCCACTTGCATCCACAATCTTGTTCTTTCAGTCACTACCCAAAGCTCATGACCAGAGGTAAGGGTTGGACTATAGCTAGACCGGCTTTGCTTTGCGGCTCAACTGCCTCGAAGCAACAGGTGGAGGTGACCAATGGCAGTTGTAGTCACAATCCTGCACGTAGGTGGTCCATGGGCAAGTGGTCAGTTTTTTTTTTTCTGAAACTGAGGGCAACAGGAAAGTCCAGCAGCACCCGTGGACGACTCGGCAGCCTCTTTAGGACAGCACTGCCCACCCTCACATGGGGGAAGGAACTAGAAAAGGTGTATCAAACAAATGCTTGCCCTTCCTATTCTGCTCAGCTTACCGCGGTTGACAGACTCACCTTTATTGTGGTCAAAACATGCGAAACAAAAAACACAAACTTTTCTTAGGAGCATGGAATGTCTGACGACTACTGGATAGAGCCGATACATCAAGACCAGATAGAAGAACAGCGCTTGTTGCGAATGAACTTCAGTGATACAGAATAAACATTGCCGCACTCAGTGAAACAAGACTTTCCGACAAAGGAAAATTACCGCATTACTAATCTTGAAGTCCTGGACCAAGCTCAATCACCAACCATAGAGTCCATGCTCATCAGGGCCCAACTGTGATGGGTAGGACATGTTATCCACGTGGAAGATGGAAGAATACCGCTTGCCAAGGCACTTGTTCTACAGAGAACTTCAGAAAGGAATAAGAAACCAAGATGGCTCAAAAAAGTGCTACAAGGACTCAGTCAAACCAATCTCCAGTGGTATGAAGTCGAACCAAAGGAATTGGAGGACTGTGCCAGTGATCGATCAAGCTGGCGAGCCACCATCCATAAAGCTACTGTCACTTTCGATGATGCTCGTCACCAGAAGCTCACTGCTGCCAGAGGACAACGCCACAGAGCATCAGCAGCAGTGATCCAAACTATGGACTTTCGGTGCCCCCACTGTTCCAGACTCTGCGCCTCCAGCATGGGGTTGCGCAGCCCTCCGGAAACACAGATGAGTTGATAAAACGAAACGTCTACTTCAGACATGAAGTATATGTATACCCACGTATATGTGTATGTAGGATATATGTATGTATATGTTTGTATATGTGTGTGTATATAGGAACGTGTGTATAAATGTGTATATATAGGTATATCTGTATATGTGTATGTAGCATACACATATGCATGTGTGTGTATATGTGTGTATATAGGTATGTGTGTGTATGTGTATGTAGGATGTGTGTATGTGTGTATCTTGGTATGTGTGTATATTGTATGTATGTATACACATATATGTATGTGTATGTAGGATACCTGTATGTACTTTTTAGATATAAGATAAGATCCAGCTTTATTAATCTCACAATGGAGAAATTCACTGTTACAGGCTCTTGAGGTACCATCAGTAGGGGGTGCAAAAATAGATACATATACAAACATACACACATACATATATATTATATAAGTAAATAAATAAATAGATACATAAATAGTATAAATTAATAAACAATAAAAGAAAAGAAGGGAACGACTTTGTAGACTTTGTAGATATCCTGCCAGTCAGGGCATCTGTGGCCCTGTGGCCCATTTTTGCAGCTAAATTGCATGATCATTGCATATGTGTTCATGTCCACAAATTGATGTGTTTGAATGAAAAACAAGGAAGTGACAGATGTTGATGTACAGCTTTGTGTCTGGAGGACTGGTACGATCAGTAAAACTTGCGGTGTTGCATTTACATTATGAATGGGTTGTCTGTGCTGGGGTAAAACTGCAGAATGCACAAGGGTTATTTGAACTTTTGAGAACTGATGCGATTGTGAATTCCTGGAGGGACTAATGCGGACATGATGACTTATCAGAATGAGTATTAATGTATTAATTACAACATTTATCTTTCAACACAAATCCATACTCAGAATTCAGCAGTGCTGTGAGGCGAAGTACAAAACCACAGAATATTCTACATGCAATTAAACATCTACTTGTCAACACCAAAACTCCAAATCTGCTCTTTACATACACAAAGACATATTGTGTGTTTTACAGGTAGAGAGAGAAAGGGGGGAGAGAAATAAAGATGGAACGAGAAAGAGAGAGACAGATGAAGAAATTGAGACAGAAACAAAGAGAAAGAGAGAGAGAGACAGAAAGAAAGACAGAGTAAGACCGACATAGAGAGAGAGGGACACAGAGATGGAAAGAGAGAGAGAAAGATGGAAAGAGAGACATCAAGAGTGAGAGAGAGAGAGAGAGAGAGAGAGAGAGAGAGAGAGAGAGAGAGAGAGAGAGAGAGAACAAAACCTGCTTTTTAGGACTTTATTTAGGATCATGTTTGACATAAGAATATAACACACACACACACACACACACACACACACACACACACACACACAAATACACTCATACACACTTTCTTTCATGTGTCTGGCCTTTGAAATGGCCATTACAAAACAAAAGACTCTCCCTATAGCCAGCAGCACAGTTGGAACACGCTGCACACACACACACACACACACACACACTCTCTCTCTCTCTCTCTCTCTCTCTCTCTCTCTCTGTCTGTACAAAGAGAGAGAGAGAGAGAGAGAGAGAGAGAGAGAGAGAGAGAGAGAGAGACAGAGAGAGAGAGAAACCTTTGCTTTTGATCATGTCAGAGGGCACATCATAACCACATCACACACACTTGTCTTTTATGCACACACACACACACACACACACACACACACACACACACACACACACACACACATGGAACTGAAAGAAAGATGGAGTGAGATAAATATAAATTGGAAGAATCTTAAGTGAACCACATTTCTCTCTCTCTCTTTGTGTGTGTGTGTGTGTGTGTGTGTGTGTGTGTGTGTGTGTGTGTGTGTGTGTGTGTGTGTGTGTGTGTGTGTGTGTGTGTGTATGCGCGCGCGCGTTGGACCACTGGTTGCGGTCAGGTGATAAGTAAGTGCCATAATATAATTTAAAGTCAAGAGATATCAGTGTTGAATCTCGACTTAATATTTTACAGTAACACTCATTTTCTGAATTATGCAAATACAGAAATTACAGAAACTCTAACCAGTGTCTCTCCCTCTTACGGCGGTCCCATGCCCGGAGAAATGCAGAGGATTGTGTCAGCAAGGGCATCCAACATAAAACCAATGCCAAACTTTATCATGCAAATCACAAATTATTATTGAAGGAGGAGTTTGTCAGGAATGTTCTAGAAGTGAAAAGAGTGTCAGACAGAGTGATGAGTCTCAAGTTAGAAATTGAAGGTGTGATGTTCAATGTTGTTATTGTTTATGCTCCACAGGCAGGATGTGCGCGTGAAAAGAAGGAGAGATTCTGGAGTGAGTTAGATGAAGTGATGCAGAGTACCCCCAGAGGTGAAAGAGTGGTCATTGGTGAAGACTTCAATGGACATGTCGGTGCAGGCAACAGAGGGGACGAGGAAGTGATGGGCAGGATTGGTATCCAGGACAGGAACACAGAAGGACAGATGGTGATCCATTTTGCAAAACAGATGGAAATGGCTGTGGTGAATACTTTCTTCAAGAAGAGACAGGAGCATAAGGTGACTTATCAAAGCGGCGGTAGGAGCACACAGGTAGACTACATCTTGCGCAGATGATCCAGTTTGAAAGAAGTCAGTGAGTGCAAAGTAGTAGCAGGTGAGAGTGTTGCCAAACAGCATAGGATGGTGGTGTGTAGGATGACGCTGATGGTGAGGAAGGTGAAGAAGGCAAAGGCAGAGCAGAAGACAAAGTGGTGGAAGATGGAAAAGGAAGAGCGTCGTGTTGTCTTCAAAGAGGAGTTGAAACAGGCTTTCGGTGGTCAGGAAGTGCTTCCAGATGACTGGACAACTACAGCTAATGTAATCAGGGAGACAGGTAGGAGAGTACTTGATGTGTCCTCTGGAAGGAAAGTAGATAAGGAGACTTTCTGGTGGAATGAGGAAGTGCAGGAGTGTGTACAAAAGAAGAGGTTAGCTAAGAAGAAGTGGGACACAGAGAGGACTGAAGAGAGTAAACGAGTACAGGGAGACACAGCGTAAGGCAAAAGTAGCAGTGGCAAAGCCCAAACAGAGGGCGTATGATGACTTGTATGATAGGTTGCACAGTAAGGAGGGAGAAAATGATTTATACAGGTTAGCACAGCAGAGAGATAGAGATGGGAAAGACGTGCAGCAAGTTAGATTGATAAAGGACAGAGAGGGAAATGTATTGACTGATGACAGAAGTGTGCTGGGAAGATGGAAAGAGTACTTTGAAGAGCTGATGAATGAGGAAAATGAGAGAGAAAAAAGAGTGGAAGAGGTGACTGTTGAGGAGCAGGAAGTAGCAAAGATTAGATAAGATTAGATTTTCCGTTCATCTGAGATGGTTTGGACATGTACAGAGGAGGGATAGTGAGTATACTGGTAGTAGGATGCTGAGGTTGGAACTACCAGGCAGAAGGCCTAGAGGAAGACCAAAGAGAAGATTTATGGATGTGGTGAATGAGGACATGAAGGTAGTTGGAGTCAGAAAAGAAGATGCAGAGGACAGGGAAAAGCCGAAAGGAAAAGAAGAAGTAGACTCGTTTTCTGAACTGCTTTATACTTTTGTCGTCTTGGGAAGGCTGGAGCCTATATCAACCAACACCGGGCGAAGGCAAGGTACACCTTGAACATCTTGCCAGTCGATCACAGAACGCCACACACACACACACACACACACACACACACACACACACACACACACACACACACACACACCTGGGGCAATTTAGAACTGCTGATTAAAATAAAATGCATGTCTTTGGAATACAGTGATCCCTCGATACGTCATGCTTCAGTTTTTGTGGCTTCAGTGCATCATGGGTTTTTCAAAAATAAATAAATAAATAAATAAGGAAATTAAGGAAAAATTGGGGGGAAATTAAGGAAAATGCCCCAAACAAGGGCAATTATGAATTATGCAAAAAAAAAAAAAAAAGACAACCAAAAAAAATAAAACTGACAAAAAAAAAAAAAAAACCCAAACAAAGACAAAACAAATGAAAACAACCCCCCAACAAAACTACTTACATTTTCATGTGAGGTGCGTGTCTGACTGTGTGCATGCGCACCTCTGTATTTATATTTTATTTACATCTTATGCATTATTTTTGAATGTTTAATTGTTATTATAAGCATTTATAGCGTTGAATGTGTATTTATTGATATTATATACACATATATGTGTATGTATACGTCAATGAGGGGGGTCGACCCTGTTCCGTGGAATTCGGTGGTCATGGGGGTCTCGGTCCCCATTAACCGCGAAAAGTGAGGGATCCCTGTATCGGCGGAAAGCCATGCAAAAACAGGTCGAATTTGCAGACTCCAGACGGAAACGCCCTGGAGTCAGTGAGTCAAATGTGAGTCAGGTCAGGACTACCTGCTACTGGTACCATGTAATCCAGTACCACCTGTCTCATGGTCGGATGGTCAGCGACTCAACCGGCTCCCCCACCCAGGGAAACTTGGGTGAGGAGGGTGTGTGGACACCCAGCAGGACTAAAAACAAGACCTGTCAAAGGGCGAATGAGTTCCTTAGAACCAACGGCCAGCCATATCTTGGAGAGGAGATGGCGCCACCAAGATTATCAAGCCTGAAGAATCACCCATGAAATGACTCAAAACTCAAATTCCATACTGGATCGGTCGGGGCCCAGGATAAAAACGACCGTGCTGCCTTCTGATGCCCGCAGGAAAAGCAGTGACAAGTGGGCTACTAGTGGACAATCAAGAAGATTTGCAAAAACCAACTTCAATATTGGAACTTTGAATGTGAGAACACTGAAGGATGAAGGGAAAATTGAGTTGCTTGCGAACGAAATGTCAACAGTCAGGTGGGATGTGTTAGGGATCTCAGAAATGAGATGGACTGGTATTGGTGAAATGACAACAGCAGAAGGGCACAAAATCTGGTACAGCGGTGAGGAAGAAAAACATGTTAGAGGAGTTGGCTTTCTGGTAAAAAGAGAAACCACAAAATCAGTCATGGAATGTTCACCAGTCTCAGACAGAATAATCTCAATCCGAATTGCTGGCAAGCCAAAAAACATGACTGTCATCCAAGTCTATGCACCAACTTCAGATAGCGAAGAGCAAGAAATTGAGGAATTCTACCAGGACCTGGAAGATCTCATAAACAAAGTTCCAAAGAAGGATATTCTTGTTGTGCAAGGAGACTGGAACGCCAAGATCGGCTCTAATGAATCAAAAAACTGGAATGGAACAGTCGGAAACTATGGTGCAGGAACAACGAATAACAGGTGAAGAAAGCTGATGGGATTTGCAAAACGTCACCAACTTGTTGTTGCAAACACACCCCATAATCACAAACTCTCCAGAAGAATCACTTGGCACTCACCAAATGGACTGATACATAATCAAATTGACTATATCTTGGTAAGCAAGAAACACGCAACTGGGATAAATGCACCAAAAACTCGGTCTTTCAAGAAACCGGATATTGGAAGTGACCATGACCTAGTGATGATGGAATTCAAACTGAAACTGTGCAAAAAAGAAACCCGGCAAAGAAAAGAGAATCAGGTTTGATCTTGACAAACTGAAAGACCCAAACATTGCGTCAAAGTTCAAAGCAGAAATTGCGGGCCGCTTTGCCCCACCTCTTCTGCGTGAAAATATGGATACCCACACCTTAGGTGATAATTTCACCAAAATAATGAATGAAACAGCCAATGAAGTCCTTGGCAAAGCAAAGAAAATTAAGAAAGCATGGATTACTGACGAAATCCTTGAAGCCTGTGAGGAAAGGCGGCAGCTCAAGAAAACCAGATTTGAAAGTGACAGGAACCTTGACATCTACAGATCTGCAAACAGAAAAATAAGGAAGAAAATTATCCCAAGAAAGAATGAATGGCTGGAGGATCAAACTAAAGAAATTGAAGAAGGACTATCCAAAAATAATTGCAAGGTGGCTTACCAAGCTGTGAAGAAGTTGACAAAGGAAAGAAATGGAAGAATTAATGCAGTAGAGGATCAATATGGAAACTTGCTCACAAACAGTCTTGATGTAGCTTCTCGATGGAAGGAATACTGCAGCGAACTCTATCAACAGCGATCTAACATGGATCTGAAAATACTAGATGAAGATGTCGACAGCAAAGAGGAAGATGAAGATCAGACAATTCTCAAGACAGAAGTCGAACATGCCATCCAAAAACTGAAAGCAAACAAGACCCCAGGACGTGACAACATACCGGCTGAATTAATTAAGAATGGAGGTGACACAGTGGTTGACATTCTTTGTACCCTGTGTAATAACATTCTTCGCACTGCAATTTGGCCATCTCAATGGACGGAATCTGTTTTGATCCCTATCCCAAAAAAGAAGATGAGTAAAAAGTGCAATGACTTCCGGACAATCAGCCTCACAATCATTCTTGAACGTATTCGGCCCAAAATCTAACTAATCCTTAGTGAAGAACAGGCTGGTTTCAGAAAAGACCGCAGCACAGTCGAGCAAATCCTAAATCTTCGTCTTTTATGTGAAAAATACCGAAATCATCAAAAGAAGCTTTACCACAACTTTATCGACTTCAAAAAGGCATTTGATCGGGTCTGGCATGGTGCGTTGTGGCATACAATGAAAAAGCAAGGTGTCGGAAAAAACATGACAAAACTAATACAACAGCTATATGAGAATGCAAGAACAACAGTCCTTACTGGAGAAATTTATAGCGACTGGTTCACATCAACTGTAGGAGTTCGACAAGGCTGCATCCTCTCGCCCACTTTGTTTAACCTGTTTCTTGAAAGAATTATGGCTGATGCTTTGGAAAATTATGTACAAGGCCCGATTGTGGAGGAAGAACTGTGCACAACTTACGGTTTGCAGATGACATAGACCTTATCGCTGATACAGAAGATGAATTGAGAACAATCACTGCAAGACTGGATGCAACGGCGCGCAGCTATGGCATGGAAATCAGCAGTGAGAAAAGCAAATTGATGGTCACAGGAAGAGGTGAGGTGGGTCAGATTACTGTGTCTCTCAATGGAGAAGATCTTGAACAAGTGAAAAGATTCAAGTACAGTAAAACCTCCGCTGACGAACGCTTAAGCTCACAAACTTTTCGCCTCAAGAACATTAAATTTGCGAGCATATAGTCTCTGCTGACGAACTAGTTTTCGGCGGACAAATCAAACCACGCGGTCAAACAGCGCCACGGTGGCGGCCACGAGAAGCTGACGCACGCTCATGGCGTCACAGTTCGTCACACCCCTTTCTTTGAATGCGGAAATGGTTTGTGTTTGCTAGACATTTTGGACCATATTGAGTGTACTTTTGCTATTATGGGACCGAAAAAGACCCCACCACAGGCGGAGATCATTGAAAAACACGAGCGAGGTGTGCGTTTGTGTGACTCAGCGTCCCAGTACCAGTACGCTAAGTCTACCACCATCCTTAAGAACAAGGAAGCTATTAAGGGTGCGTGTGTGGCTAAGGGTGTTTCCAAACAGTAGGCGTTTCCAAACACTCCTTCCAAACAGTAAGTCCCTCCCTCCCTCCTCCTCCCACTCCATTCCATCAAGCCATCAACTACCATCACAAAGGTAAATAAAACCACTTTATTATACAGTACAGTTTATTTCTTTAATTACAATACAATAGCACATTTATTATACATAAAATAAGGTATATTTTTGTGTAGTTTTAAGGCTTATTTAGTAGAAAATTATGTTTTATGGGGACCTGGGAACGGATTATTCTCATTTTAATGGTTTCTTATGGGAAATAAATGTTCGGAAGACGAACTTTTCGCCTTACACACACTTTCTGGGAACCAATTATGTTCGTGAGCAGAGGTATCACTGTACGTGGGCTCAATGATCACTGAAAAGACCACAAGCGAAGATGAAGTGAAATGTAGAATTGGTGCAGCAACGAGTGCTCTGGCAAACATGGAAAAAATCTGGAAAGTTAGAAACCTGAATGTAAGACGGAAGATTCGACTCATGAATGCAATGGTTACCAGTATTCTGAAGTATGGTTGTGAAAGCTGGACAACAACAGAGAAAATATGGAAGAAGATTGAGGCGTTTGAAATGAAGTGCTACCGCCGGCTGCTTGGTATCTCTTGGAGACACAAAAGATCAAACAAATTTGTGTGGGACAAGATACAGGTAATTTGTGGCGACAGCTTCCCTGAAAGATTTATGGCAGTTGTGATGCGGAGGAAATTCACCTTCTTTGGTCACCAAGTGAGACGAAATGCCATGACGAAATGGCTGATTCAAGGAACCATCAATGGAACGAGATATCAGGGGAGACCTCAACGATTATGGCTCGATGATATTTTGGATTGGTCTGGTATTAAGAGCTTAGCCAGACTTTGCCATCTTGCAGAAGACCGACTCAAGTGACGAGAGACAGTCAAACAATGGGTGCACCAACGGTCTAATCGACTACGGTTTCAATGATGAGACGGAAACGCCCTCACCAAGTCCTGGACTCGAACTCAGGACCTTTTTTCGGTGAGGCGACATGTGAACCAGTACACCACCATGAAGCCAGGCTTCGCAGCTGTTTAGGTCCGAAAATGTTGTGATTCTGAGGTCATATTATTATTGTTCTACAGTAAATGAATATCGTGACATTCTAATATATTGATTCAAAATCGCCCTTTGGTTACCTCAGGGTTTAGAGATATAGAGACGTTTCTTGCTTGTTTGTGTGTTTATTTACTTCAGGTTTAAAAATACGTTTATTAAACTATGAGTTATTCTTAAACTATGCTAACAAGCTAACTTCCCTCAGTTTTGGTTCATAATTAACAATTACAGTACACACACACACACACACACACACACACACACACATTGACGTCACTCTGCGAGCCCTCTGAGGAGTCCTCGTGCCCCATCCCCCCTCCTTTGCTGTGAGTGGTTTAAAGTTTCATCTGTCTGCTCGCTGATTGGTCCTCGTGCGCATTCCTCCGCTCTCAACATTTGAAGCGCCTCCGCGTCCTCGCACCCTCCGGTCGTCGGTAGTGCTCGAGCTCGGTTGGATCTGAGCAGTCGAGATGCTGCCCAACACACTGCCGTGAACGGAGAAGTGCAGTAAACCGGCCGAGCGGGATTTAGAAGCAGAAATGGAATCGGTTGAGTTCAATGTTATTCAGTGTCGATGAGTTTTATTTAAATTCTCCTCCGTGTGCTGCCGCTGAGGCGAGGAAGTCATTTGGATTCATCTGGACTCGGTTGTTTTGGTTTAAATTTAATCCAAATGGAGATTTTTATGTGGCTTTCGGTCATAATGTCGGTAACTAAATTGAGTTATTCAGCCGACCAGTGCAGCTGGAGGGGAAGGTGAGGTTTTCTTTCTTTCTTTCTTTTTATTTTAAACGTGTGTGATTTTTAATGAGGGTAAAAATGAATTGCAGCGCGAGCATGTTATTTAAATACAAGTTAATGCGCGTCCCAAATCGCACCCTAGGACACTAACTAGTACGCCATAATGGTGTGGCCTATCTAGTGCACTGGGATGCATTCTGACACAGCCACGGTATTTCTATCTGGAGGAAATCTGAAGCACAGTGTCGACAGCGATTTTATCATAGAAATGTCGCTTTGGAGGTGATTTGTCTTCTTCTTCTTCTTCTTTTGTGAATTAAAAGCGTTATAAAAAGGCCAAACTCGTGATGGAGTTCCGTCACAGTTCCGTTACGCTCCCTCCACAGGACTTTAAATCGCCAGGAGCGCGCGAGCGCCCTGGAACGCGAAGACACAGAGACGCGCACGCACGCGTACACGCAAGCGCGCGCGCATCATAAAACCCCGATCATGCTTGAGGGGAAATGAATGAAATGCAAGTTTAAATCGTAGTTCCTTTAATGCTCGAATGCACTCGGTGCGTTGCACACGGAAGAATGTGCGCTTACTATGCTGGCCTGTAGGTGGCGAGGGTTACAAACCGACACAGGGAGTTTAAACTCCAGGTGATGGATGAAAACCATGCTTGAACTCTTCAGTATGGACAAGTGCTGTCAGGTTGTGAATGATCATGTGATTACTTACGTAATTCATTATTTTTACAACTAACAGTGAATTTTACATGGACAATAACTTGTTCCACAAGTTTTATATGCCAAGGCTGTGCTGTAGTGGTGTGTTTTAATGTTCTAATCTCTGGTTGTGTGTGTGTGTGTGTGTGTGCGCATGCTCGTGGCGTAGTGGGCTTTCTCGGCCAGAACAAGGTGTTGAACAGGTGTTCCTGCGCTGTGCCGAAGGCTCTGTCGAGTTCCTGTACCCCACAGGAGCCCTGCGTCTCACTCTATTACCCCACCTACCAGGACAGAGAATGGTCGGGACCAGTGGGTTACCCTCGTCTGTTTGCATCAAACCAGAGCCTCAGTGGGGTGGAGCCCAGCTTTACCTGGAGAAAGGTGGAGTCCTGGAGCTATTAGTGAGTGACACACCTGGTCATTCTCATATTCGCTGTTTCAGTGTCTTTCCTGGAGAAAGACCCGCCCTGTTCCTGCAGGCCACACCCCACAGTGACATCAGCAGGCGCATTGCGGCATTCCGCTATGAACTGAGAGGAGATTGGACTTCACGGATATCCGTCAGTTCGGTGGCCTCTGCTGTGGATATGGAAGGTGAATGGAGTGAAAGTTGAAATTATTCTGTAACGTGGAGGTGAAACGGACTCCGGCTGTCAAACGTGGCCGCTGACAGATTACACAGATTTCCTCAAACCACATTGTCAATCACATCTTCTTAATCACATTAACTACCGCAACAGTGTACATGAACCGGTTGCGTTTAATCAAAACAGAAAATATATACACACACACACACACACACAGTGGTGAGTGAAGGATGGCGATTTTGAGAGGCGGGAGGGAGAAAGGGGGATGAAAGGACAAAAGCTCAGTATGGAGAGGGGACAAGTCCTTTCAACATGCTGCATGAACCAGTTGTATCCGTGGTAACGGGGGGATGGTCAGCTGAAGGATGGTTTTTGTTCAGGAGCAAAAGACATATATGCACACACAGGATGTGAGGTAATTTTAAAAAATGCAGTGATGCGCCATAAGATATTTCTCACTCACACGACAACGTATACAAGCTGTGTGTGTGTGAGAGAGAGAGAAAGAGTGAGGGAGACAGAGGGCAACATTGATGTGGAAACAGAATAGCACGAAGTTGTAGTTTCACACCTCACTGCTTTTCAACAGGTGCTTAAAATCACAGTAATCACAACACGTACACCTATACTTTTTTCTAGGCTGTAAAAGTAATGTGCCCCCCCTTTCTTCCCTGTTCTTACACACACCAGCATCTGAATGGGTGTCCCAGTATCACAATAGCCGCAACTAGAAAGCGTGTGTGTGTGCGTGTGTGTGCGCGCGAGAGAACTGTTCATGAGGTCTTGTGTTGTATCAGGTTATTCGGTGATCGGAACTGTGTGAAGATACTTAATGTAACTTTTCTTTTTTGTGTTAGGAGCATGCAGACCGTGTAATGACACAGAGATGCTGATGGCGGTGTGCACCAGTGACTTTGGTGAGCGTCACACGTTTTTAATGTTACGCACCACCCTAGTACACATTGTCTATTCACTGAAAACCCTCTCTATCACGTTAAAGTTCATATTGAAGCACACACGTACAGAGTTCTGATTTAGACTTGGTCAGACAGAGCAGCATAGTCATAGAAACTTGGTGTGGGGGTGGGGTGTCTTTTGGGGAAGATTATATTACTGGAGTCAAAGACTTAAAACAGGGTCAACTAACGTTCAAACACAGACAATGTACAAACCAATGTCCTGTAGCTGTACACAGGTTGTATATGTGCGTGTCCACCATTCTAAGGGTATAGATGAGTATTTATGAGTAATAACTTTGTGTGTGTGTGTGTAGTGGTGCGTGGGACTATCCGCGCAGTGGAAGCAGACCTGAAACAGAGTGTGTCTGTGATCAGGGTGACTGCGACACGCGTGTACCGTCAGAAGTGGCTCCTGTTCTCCAGCGTGGGACGTCTCACCCACCATGGAGCGATCCGCACGCTGTTGCGCTGTGGTGTCCGAGCCGGATCCGGAAGCTTCCTTTTCACTGGACATGCCCACTTCGGGGAGGCCTGGCTCACCTGTGCACCCAGGTATAAAGACTTTCTGAGAGTGTACGAGCATGCGAAGCAGGACCTGCAGATCCCTTGCACCCTCGACACCTGACATCAATACAGACAGGACGAGAGTGTGAGACAGGACAACATGATCTTTGGTGGGGGGTGTAGACACTGACAGACAGACAGACCGATGTGAGTTTCTTTCCCTTTTGAGGTCATGGACCGTGTGTTAGACATTCCATTGTCCTGCACTTCAAGACGTTGAGATATAAGCAGAGTATATGTAGCGAGACGTGATGACCAGTATTCACTCCATTCACGGGTTATGTACAGAAGATATACACTTGCACTGAGGACAAGGACGCAGCTAAAACCAAATAAAAGCAGATGATATGTAGCGCGCACACACACACTAGCATAAGCTTTTGCCCAAACTGAGCCATGCTAGCATGCTAACAATATACCAACAGGGAGAAGGACAGGACGAGATGTTGAAGCACTTTCACTGCACCTCTGTTCCGATTCAGATGACTGAAATACCTTTTTAGAGTCATTATTATTATTAAAATTGTGCACATGTTTATTTTTATTCTTGTTTTGGATAAAAGTTGGATTTTTATTTGCATGACTAAGTTTTATGTTTAAGTGTGTCTGTGTCTGGGAGAAGTATATTTAACTGTAATAGAGCTGAGGGAGTAAACTGAAGAGCAATCATGCGGCATTATGAAGGCAGATGTAGCCTAATGGTGAACGTGGCTTTGGGACCGAAAGGTTGCTGGTTTGATTACCGAACCGGCAGGGATATGTGATGATGGGAGAATGAACCGCACCTTCCCTTTCACCACATAAATTGCTGAAGTGCCTTTGAGCAAAGTACCAAACCACAACTGCTCTACAGGTGTGTGTGCACTCACTTTCGATCTGTTAAATGCAGAGGAAATAACTTCCCTTATTGGTTTAATACAGTACAGACGCTCCCCGACTTACATTCATCCGTTTTATGTTTTTTTTTTTTTTTTAAAGTCAAATTTGGGGTTTTGACATACCTATGTAGTACGCTGCCATAATGATGAAATGACATAATGACGCTGCGTCCATTGTTTACAAACGACAGACTGAACGTGTGTTCTAAACAAGTTCAACGGCGCCCTTGCTCACTTGAAAGACCGGAAGTCCGCATAACCCACAGCAAGTACACTACTTTCGAAAGTACACTACTTTCGGTTTTGAGCACCTCACATAGTGTTAGCATGATTGGCTGTTTTAAGCTTCATGTAAAGTGACTCGGTATAAATAAGTGACTTATTTGAAATTAATGTTGATGTTATTTGATATTTTACAATGTTATGTTTATAATAATTGATTTGGGGGTGTTTTGAGATACGGTAATGGTATTTATGGATGTATAGTACAGTATGAGCATCACACGTCATATGTCACGAACAACTTGCGTTCACTTTCAACTTGCGTTCGGCCATCCGGAACCAATTAAAAACGTAAGTCGGGGAGCGTCTGTATATGAAAATCACAATATTGATTTCGGTGTTCGGTTCAGGCATGGAACTGCCATTTGTGGTATGTGGTGATGTTTGTGCACTATACCAGCGAAAAGGAAGAGAAACCAAACAACTCTGAGCCGCTTATTACTGCCTCACTGTGTATACTGTTATGTATCTGTGTAAATATTCCTGTAAATAAGATGTTTTAGAGAGGTTATTCTGTATATGTGAACCATGTGACTGATTAAACACATTTAAGGTTTAAGTTATTTGTGACTCTATGCATACATGTGAGAGATGTATAATATCTACACACACCTATCAGCCAATCAGAAATGAGTACAGGTGATAACACGGATGAGAGAAATAAAACTTTCTATTTAGCTTTTCCCCTCATTTATAATTTTGTCTTGCCTTCCAATAAATAACAATCAAATAATAACAACGGCGAATCTCCGTCAGAATGCTCAAAAGTTTATCATTAAATTCATATTTATTTAATGAGAAACATGTTTACTCTGAAAAGAGTAACTAAAAATCAAATAAACTTTCAATAAATAAGAGAAAATTAATGAAGTATTTGAAAAAGCATCATTCATTTTCCAAACTGTTCACTCCCACAAGGTCGATGGGAAAGGCTGGAGCCTGTCTCAGCCGTCTTTGAGTGTAGGTGGTGTAAACCATGAGTATTTCAGCAGGCCATTTCAGGGCTAACTCGTACAACCATCCACACCCCATCTTCTTAAAATTTGAACGGTCACTTAGTCTAATGTCCATGTCGCTGTATTGTGGGAGGAAACCGGTGTACTCGGATGAAAACCACAGTCACTGGGAGAATATGCAAATTCATACAGAAACTCCTCCGGGTCTGAGACTTAAACTCTTGCTTACCACAATGCTGTATGGGGGGGGGGGGGGGGGGGGGGGGGACGACACATGGAAAGAAGGAATAAACAAAACTCATTTTTATATCACCTTTAAAATCTTTTCCTTTCGGCTGTTCTCTTCAGGGGTCGCCAGGGGTGTCAAACTCGTGCCACAAAGGGCCATGTGGCTGCAGGTTTTTGTTTCAACCAAGCATCAGCACACCTGACTTGGCTCATTCAAACAACTGATAAGTGTCTTCAGGCATTTGATTGGTCAGTATCTGGACAGAGCACATAGTTGGACCAATCAACTTCCTGAAGACTCTTATCAGTTGTTTGAATGAGCCAGACTGACCAATCAAATGCCTGAAGACTCTTATCAGTTGTTTGAATGAGCCAAGTCAGGTGTGCTGCTGCTTGGTTGAAACAAAAACCTGCAGCCACATGGCCCTTTGTGGCACGAGTTTGACACCCCTGCTCTAGGCCTTCTGCCTGGTAGTTTCAACCTCAGCATCTGACTGCCAATATACTCACTATCCCTCCTCTGTACATGTCCAAACCATCTCAATCTAGCCTCTGACTTTGTCTCCAAAACATCTTACATGGGCTGTCCCTCTGATGTACTCATTCCTGATCCTATCCATCCTCGTTACTCCCAGAGAGAACCACAACATTTTCATCTCTGCTACCTCCAGCTCTGCCTCCTGCCTTTTCCTCAGCACCACTGTTTCTCACCACTGTCTTACATCGCTCATACATGTCCTGCACCACTCTAACATACTTCTCTGCCACTCCAGACTTCCTCATGCAATACCACAGTTCTTCTCTTGGCTCCCTGTCATATGCTTTTTCCAGATCCACATCAACAAATTCAGTTCCCTCTGACCTTCTCTGTACTTCTCTATTAACATCCTCAAAGCAAACATTGCATCCGCGGTGCTCTTTCTTGGCATGAAACCAAACTGTTGTTCACAAATGCTGACCTCTGCCCTTAGTCTAGCTTCCACTATTCTTTCCCATAAGTTCATCGTATGGCTCATCAACTTTATCCCTCTGTAGTTGCCGCAACTCTGCACGTCTCCCTTGTTCTTTGCTCACTCTCTAAGACCTTGTTGAATTTTCTTGTCAGAAAATCTACTGCAGTGGTTCCTAACCTGTGTTCGATCGAACCCTAGGGGTTCGGTGAGTCGGTCTCAGGGGTTCGGCAGAGTCTCTGCCAAGGAGGTCAAGACACACCTGACTCATCATGTCAATTAGTGATGACACGCCCCACTTGGCCATCACTGGCTGCAGATGATCACATTACATTGCTTGGCCAATCAGTGCCGTGGGGAATTGAGCACGCTCAGTAGTCAATGTGTGAAGTCGTGAGATTTTTTTCGGAATATTTTAATCCATGCTATGTCGAGCAAAAAAAGAAAGTGGTTGGACGAATATGTACAACATGGATTCACATGCATCACGGAACGTGATGGGACTCGGCGTCCTATCTGAATGATTTGCAATGCCAAGTTGAGCAACTCTAGCCTTGCACGGGCAAAACTAAAGGAACACTTCGTGAAACTGCATGGAGATGGGGAATACAAGAACACAACAGTACCTATGTCTTGAATTTGTAAAAAAATCACATTTTTATTTTTCACTGATAAAGGGTTCGGTGAATGTGCATATGAAACTGGTGGGGTTCGGTACCTCCAACAAGGAAAGAACCACTGATCTACTGCTACCTCTCCGAGACACTTCCGTACCTCCACAGGTATATCATCAGGACCAACTGCCTTTCCATTCTTCATCCTCTTCAGTGCCCTCCTCACCTCACCCTTACTAATCTTCTGTCATCAGTCAAAACATTTCCCTCTCTGTCCTTTATCAATCTAAGTTGCTGCACATCCTTCCCATCTCTATCTCTCTGCTGTGACAACCTGAATAGATCATTTTCTCCCTCTTTACTATCCAACCTATCATACAAGTCATCATACGCCCTCTGTTTGGCCATTGCCACTGCTACTTTCGCCTTATGCTGCGTCTCCCTGTACTCCTGTTTTCTCTCTTCGGTCCTCTCAATGTCCCACTTCTTCTTAGCTAACCTCTTCTTCCTTTGTACACACTCCTGCACTTCCTCATTCCACCAGAAAGTCTCCTTATCTACTTTCCTTCCAGAGGACACACCAAGTACTCTCCTACCTGTGTCCCTGATCACATTTGCTGTGGTTGTCCAGTCATCTGGAAGCACTTCCTGACCACCGAAAGCCTGTTTCAACTCCTCTTTGAAGACAACACGACACTCTTCTTTTTTTTCAGCTTTCAGCACTTTGTCTTCTGCTCTGCCTTTGCCTTCTTCACCTTCCTCACCATCAGTGTCATCCTGCACAACACCATCTTATACTGGTTGGCAACACTCTCACTCACTACTATTTTGCAGTCACTTACTTCCTTCAAATTACATTGCCTACACAAGATGTAGTGTACCTGTGTGCTCCTACCTCCGTTTTATAAGTCACCCTATGCTCATATCTCTTCTGGAAGAAAGTATTCACCACAGCCATTTCCATCCTTTTTGCAAAACTTACCAACATCTGTCCTTCTGTGTTCCTGTCCTGGATACCAAACCTGCCCATCACTTCCTCGTCCCCTCTGTTGCCTGCACCAACATGTCCATTGAAGTCTGCACCAATGATCACTTTCACTCACTTTCTTTCACCTCTGGGGGTACTCTGCATCACTTCATCTAACTCCAGAATCTCTCCTTCTCTTCTAGCTCACATCCTGCCTGTGGGGCATAAGCACTAACAACATTGACTATCACACGTTCAATTTCTAACTTGAGACTCATCACTCTGTCTGACACTCTTTTCACTTTTAGAACATTCCTGACAAACTCCTCCTTCAAGATGACTCCTACTCCATTTCTCTTCCCATCCCCACCATGATAAAACAGCTTAAACCCTGATCCTAAGCTTCTAGCCTTGCTACCTTTCCACCTGGTCTCCTGAACATACAGTATGTCCACCTTCCTCCTCTGCATCATGTCAGCCAGCTCTCTACCTTTTCCTGTCATAGTTCCAACATTCAAAGTCCCTACTCTCAGTCCTAAACTCTTGCACTCTCTGCCTACGGACACGCCTCCCGCCTCTCCTTCTTCGACCAACAGTAGTCCAATTTCCACCAGCACCCTGTTGGTTGACAGCACTGATGGCGGTCGTTGTTAACCCGGTCCTCGACCGATCCGGTCTGGAGGTAATATTTGTGATTTGCATGGTAAAGTTTTGCATTAGTTTTACGTCGGATGCCCTTCCTGACACAACCCTCTGCATTTTTCTGGGACCGGCATAAGGGGGAGAGACACTGGTTAATGCTCCCTATGGCTGCATTATATCACCTTTTAAATTTTATTTTTAATTTGTTTTTTAAAATATAGGATAATAAACAGCAAACATTTAGTGACATTATTTTATTTATTTGTTTTTGTCATTTTCATTGGAGGGAGTTAAAAACTGGCACTTCACCTTCTATTGTATCCATTCTGTCATGTTTTTAATGACCTGACAAGTTTGTGTGTGTGTGTGCATGTGTGTGTGTGTGTGTGTGAGAGAGAGAGAGAGAGATAGAGTTTGTGTGATAACCCTGTAATCTCCATGGAGAACACAGCCACCACAGTAATACACTTTTTGTTCTATAAGGGTCTGCAGATGGCCCTAATCCCCTAAAAATGCAGAGTGAAACCTCTCCCTCTCTCTCTCTCTTTCTGTCTGTCTCTGTGTTTGTGTCTGTGTCATGGGGGTCTTGAGGCCATTCAGTGTTTTTCGTTCGCGCCAAAATGGACAATGTGAATGAAGATTGAAGATGTAGAGGAGCGAACTGTCAGTCTTTTCTCTTCAACCTCCTTCATTCACTAAATCTCTCTCTCTCTCTGGTGCAAAAAAGCAAATTTAAAAGGAAATAAAAATACATACAGTCCTAAACATCAAGAAAGTTACATACAAAATAAAATGTAAAAAAAAAAAAAAGCTCTGCTTGCAGGGACTTGAACCCATAATACTTAGCTCAGAAGAAAATGTGTCTTATTCATTCGGCCACTGGGAGAACTGACATGAACGATTTCATCATGCAGTTACTGCATGTTATTGGTTCATTTGCTGATACAGGGATCCCTCATGTTCCATGGTTAATTGGGACCGAGATCCCCACGTGACCACCGAAATCCGCGAAGTAGGATCACCCACTCCCCCAAGCCCCCCAGACTGACGTTTACATACATGTATATGTGTATATAATATCAATAAATACATATTCAACGCTATAAATGCTTATAATAACAATTAAGCATTAAAAAGTAATGCATGAGATGTAAATAAAAAATAAATACACACATACAGACATGCACACATGCATGTGAACACACTCAGATGCGCACCTCACAACAATGTAAGTAGTTTCGATGGGAGATTTTGGGTTCTTTTTTTGTTTTGTGCCGGTTCAGGGGTTTTTTTTTTTTTGCACAATTGGCCTTGTTTTTGTTACATTTTCCTTAACCTTTCCCCTATTCTTCCTTAACTTCCTTATTTTTTAATACGATGAATATTAAAAAAAAAAAAAAAAAAACGCGTTGCACTGAAGCGCGAAGTAGCATGAATTGAAGCGCGAAGTAGCACGGGATCCCTGTATTTCATACTTGTATTATCTCAGTAAAAGGATTTCATTTTGTGCGTGTTCTATTTGGCCAACAGATATACTGTCCCTGAAAGCTGCTGTTTACCCAGAAATATTCAGTGTGGTGCAAATGCGTACTTTAGTGTCCCGAAGTAAACAACTTGAAAAAATTAAAAGCTCGCAGAGGATGGTTTCGTTCCATTGATTTTGTGCATGTGAAATTTGGTCAACAGTTATGCTTTCAATGACAAACTGCTCTTGACCCACAAATATTCAGTACAAGAGAAGTTCTTTGTTATCCTGAAATAAACAAGTTAAAAAAAAATGAAAACCTAGCAGAAAACGGTGATGATCCATTGACCTCTTCACTACGGTCTTAGCCTTTTCCACTGTACCACTCTGCTTGCAGGTCAACCTATATGGAACTTGAAGCCCCCTCTTTGCCTTCGGAGGTCAGTGTCTTATCCTTCAGGTGACTGGAGTCACAGCCCTGACTGAGTTCACGCAGTCATTGAATTATTGGTTCATTTGCTGGTAGATCAGACCTTTGTCATCTCAGCGACAGGCTTTGATTTTGTGCATGCTCAATTTGGTCAACAGATATACTTTCCATGACAAACTGCTCTTGACCCACAAATATTGCGGGTGTGCAAGATAAATTCTTCATTTTCCCGCAATCAACAACTTGAAAAAAATTGCAGGCTCGTAGATAAAAATGTGATTTTTCAACTCCTTTACTGTTGCCTCAGCATGTCTCTGTCGCTGATTGCTCCAGATGGGACTTGAACCCACAATCATTGACTTAGGAGGCGACTGGAGTCACAGTGCGACCTGAGGTCCTCACGCAGTCACTGACTGGTTGGTGGATTTGCTGGTATTCAGATTTGTTTTGTTTCAGTGACAGGATTTCATTTTGTGCTTGCTTGGTTGATCTAGATCAGGGGTCGGTAACCTTTGCCATTCAAAGAGCCATTTGATCCCGTTTTCCACAGTAAACAAAACACAGGGAGCCACAAATCCATTTTTGACATTTAAAATCACCTTTTCCTTCATGCTAATATAAAAACAATGTGTGGCATTGATTTAAATGACTGCAGAGACAATTAAATTACAATTCTGCTTGCAACAAAAACATTTAGATAAAAAAAGACGAATAAAAATGTACTTTCAATGAAAATTCCCAATGTCTATTTGAGGCCTGAGGCAGTGGCGGCCTGGTGGTAAAGGTGCTGGATCACTGACTGGGGGTTCAAGCCCCACTCTCCACAGATTGTCAGTGTCCCCCCAGTGCAGCTGACTGGGTTATCAAAGGCTGGCCATGTCTTTCACTGTTTATGGTGCCAGGCTGGAAAAGAATTTTTGCTGACTTTCAACAAGAGCAGCTGCATAGCCATCAGCATCTTCCTGCCCTGCGATGGCCTGGCAAGCTGTCCAAGGTGTACTCTGCTCTTGCCCGGAGATGGCTGGGATAGGCGCCAGCGTGTCTGCGATCCTTATTATAATTAAGAGGTTCAGAAAATGAATGAGTGTGTTTGAGTCCTTCTTGTATTTTTATAAAGAAAAAGAATATCTATCCCACGAAGGGAGGGACGGGGTGCAGCCAGATGTGTAACGGGTCGGGTAGACGAAGCATCACTCCCTTTGTGGAATTTTCTTTTTCTTTATTCGTTATATTAATGTTGTTTTGTCATAGTTTTAATTTGCAAAAATGACATCAACACAGAAAAGTATATGAATATTTATTTGAAGGAGGAGCCTGCTCAACATTCTTTTAAATAATAGTAATGCTTAATGCTGCACTGACCGACCCATTCTCAGAGTGAGACTGAACCACACCCAGTCTTTTATTTTGTCATTGGGAGGAGACTTATTTAATTCGGGGATTGCTGTGTATAAACAAATCTCATCACCGTCTCTTACTTCAGCTGTGATTTCCGTTTCCATTTCCGGCAGCGGAAAAAATGTCTTGCTCGCTGCGTTACTAATGGCGAGAACACTGCGCATGAGCACAAGGGTTTGGAATACCGTGGCTCCCTCCACCAACACAGTAGATCCAAAACACTGAGACTCTCATTGTAGCTGATTGATATAACGATAGCCATGTCCACATGAACACGCGCACAAAATTGCCCCGCCCACACCAAATACTGTAAATATCCGTCCACACCCATGACTGTTAATTTTCATTTATGTAATCGTCAACCCAAAAAGAACATTTTCCTCAAGGTTACCACTGGGTACCTGTGGGTACCTGACCGTTGCAGGACTCTGCCTTAGGCAGACTCTCCCGTCATTCAGGTGAAAACTGGTTTAATTCACTCTTGGTGGCCCAGAGTGCTTCCGTTGTAGATAAATAAGTGGCATTTTCCTTTTGCAGTTGTTTTTGGTGATGCAGTGGTGTTTGTAGATGAAGCACGTTTGTACCTGTCAGCCGCCATAAAGTACAACATTCATTATTTTTAAAAGCCATGGAGCCGCGGGTTGCTCACCCCTGATCTAGATGTTTTCCCTGACGAGCTGCTTTTTGACCCACAAATACCCCTTTTGGACAAGATGAAGACATTATCGTCCACCGTAAACTATTCAAAATCCACAAACCTAGCAGAGAATGGTTTCGATCCATTGACCTCTGGGTTATGGGCCCAGCACGCTTCCGCTGCGCCACTCTGCTCCCTCAGCACCCCATGAGGGACTTGAATAAACAATTCCTCCATCAAAAGTACAGTGTCATGCACATTGGGCCACAGATTTGAGTGATTTCAAAAGGCAGTAGCTGAATGATTGCTTCTTGTGCTGGTATATCAGACCTTTGTCATCTCAGCGACAGGCTTTGATTTTGTGCACGCTCAATTTGGCCAACAGATATCCTTTCCATGACAAACTACTCTTGACCCACAAATACTTAGTGTGTGCAGGTTAAATTTTTAATTTTCCCACAGTCAACGAGTTGAAAAAAATGAAACGTTCATAGAAAATGGCTGTTCTTTCTCAGCCCCCTCACTGAGTGCTGAGCAAATTTCTGCTACAACACTCTGCTCTCCAATTACCCCAGACGGGATTTGAACCCGCAATCCCTGGCTTAGAAGGCCAGTGCCTTATCCATTAGGCCACTGGAGTCACAGACTGAGCTGAACCCCTCACATAGTCACAGAGCAATGATGCATGAGCTGGTCTCTCAGATCTGTTTTGCTCAATGAGAAGATTTGATTTTGCACTTGCTTGATTTGGTCAACACACATATTTTCCCTGACAACTGCCGTTTGGCCCACAAGAACTCCCTGTGGACAAAATTAAGACCTTACTCTGCAACGTAAATTATTTGAAAATCTCAAACCTAGCAGACAATGTCCTCTGGGTTATGGGCCCAGCACGCTTCCACTGCGCCACTCTACTCACTCAGCAGCCTGTTTGGAATGCAAAGCCACAATTCCTGCATTAAAAGAAAGGTTTAAAGCAGAAATGAAACGCCGACTAAATAAGTTGTCGGTAGCTTAAGTATAGTTTATTGAAGCGATTGTGGCTAAAATTTTATATCATGAATAAACCATTGCACACACAGCGGTTTTGTTTTATGTGCTTGTCATATAAGTTATCAACCCGAAAGCCACCATTGCTAAGTGCCCGCCTACACAAAGTTACTGTGACATCACTTGGTTGGTACAAAGTACCACATGAAATATAGTGCATACATATCACAGCATATTATATGACATAAACAATATGGAATCGCACGCCAACAACATGCATAGTTTTTCAGCAGAAGACAATTATTTTTTAGAGGATAAAGGCAATATGGGGTGGAGGAAATGCCTGCTCATCTACAGGCGTATGTGACGTGCTTCACCAAATGTAGTGTTGCAACTGACACCAGAGCGTTTGAGACAAAACGCGGCTTATCCGGACTTCTGATCTGACAAGTACAATTACCATATCTCATAAAACACCCCAAAATCAATTATTATAAATATATCAAATAATATCAACATTAATTTCAAATAAATTAAATTCAAGCAAAATAATTTCAAATAGATAAATTTTAATCAAATTCACTCATCAAATATCAAATACAGTATCAAATATAACCTTTAATATTCTCTATGATGCGATGTTTCTGCTTGTAAATGGTTGCGATGGTCGACGGATGGTCACTTTAAATGAAGCTGAGCCGAGTCACTTTACATGAAGCTTAAAACAGTGAATGGACACTGACATGTTATGTGAGGCGCTCCACCAAAAGTAGTTTACTTGCTTGTGCTTGAGACAAAGTGCGGGTTTTCCGGACTTCCGGTCTTTCAAGTGAGCAAGGGCGCTGTTGAATACTTGTTTAGTACTCAGCCTGCACTGATGTGAATCACCAGCAGAGCAGAGAAGTCTCTTTCTTTTCTGGATTCGGTTTTTCATTCATTTTATAACTCTCTTTGCTTAACTGAGTATGCATGGTAGATTGCGCCAATCCAAACAGATAGTTAATTGAGTCTTGGGAAAACTGGAAATTCCGGCATCTGCCGAAAAACTTTCACCCATGCCAGCAGGCTTATGCTTCTGACCAACCATATTTGCTTAGGGTTACAAAAGTCCACAAAAAAGTGTAAGCACAAAGATCACAGAGATGCAGACTAGATATTTTCCCTGACAAACTATTTTTGACCCACAAATACCCCTTTTGGACAAGATGAAGACATTATCATCCAACGTAAACTATTCAAAATACATAAACCTAGCAGAGAATGGTTTCGATCCATTGACCTCTGGGTTATGGGCCCAGCACGCTTCCACTGCGCCACTCTGCTCCCTCAGCACCTTACAAGGAACTTCAATAAACAATCTCTCCATCAAAAGTACAGTGTCATGCACATTGGGCCACAGATTTGAATGCTTTCAAAAGGCAGTAGCTGAATGATTGCTTCTTGTGCTGATATATCAGACCTTTGTCATCTCAAGCTTTGATTTTGTGCACGCTCAATTTTGTCAACAGATATCCTTTCCATGACAAACTGCTCTTGACCCACAAATACTTTGTGTGTGCAGGTTAAATTTTTATTGTCCCACAGTCAACGAGTTGAAAAAAATGGAAATGTTCATAGAAAATAGTGGTTCTTTCTCAGCCCCTTCACTGAGTGCTCAGCAAATTCCTACTGCAAAACTCTGCTTTCCAATTACCCTACACAGGATTCAAACCCACAACCCCTGGCTTAGAAGGCCAGTGCCTTATCCATTAGGCCACTGGAGTTACAGGCTTACCTGAGCTCATCACATAGTCACTAATCAATGGTGCATTTGCTGATATCTGATCTGTCAAGTAAGTAAGTGCGCTTTGAATACTTGTTTAGCACTCAACATTCACTTTCTTACTTGAAAGATCAGAAGTCCGGATAAGCCGCATTTTGTCTGAAAAGCGCCGGTGGAGCACGTCACATATGCTTCCGAGCCTATCCGATGGAATATCGCCAACGTTAGTCCAAGAACCCCGGCTGAATTGGACGCTGGGAATGATAATCGGGATATTGACAGTGATCACGGACATGCCGGTGAACATGACCAGATCAGCAATTTTATGTGCACTTGTGACAATTGTGCTCCGTTACCACAAATGCCTCGCTGCCAAGACACTGCGCTTGACCATCTCTTGCGAGCTGAGGGGGAGCTGACCTGCATAACAAACCACAGACTGTTTCCTATGCATTGCCTTGAAAGAGATATTTTAGAGGTGGCCATGGTCTCCATGAGAGATGTTCGTGCTGAAACCCTTGAACGCCTCATAAATAGTTGGTAGGTTTACAGATCAAGTCAGAATTGTCATGTTATTATCTATAGTTCTCATGTTGTTGTCTGTCTGTCTTCCTTTCAGCTTTTTCCCTTTTACTTGGGAGTCGCCACAGCAAATCATCTGATTCTCACATTTGATTTCGAATCATCTGATTTGCACAGATGACACACATTTGATTTGGCAGAAGTTAGTTACGTCGGATGCCCTTCCTGTCACAACCCTTTTAGCAAGGGACAGAAAAACGCTGACAACTTTGCAGCTACTCTTTACAAAAGTCAGCAATGGTTCTTTTACATGCCCCTCACCATAGACAGTGACAGACATGGCCCACCTTTTGATAACCCAGTTAGGCGCACTGGGGGGGGGACAGTGACAACCCCGTGGGGACTCAAACCACCAACCTCAGGAGCAGCAATGCTGCGCCCTATCCACTAGACCACCACTGCCCCAGGGTGGTCATGCTGTTGTCTATGGTTGTGTAATATTCCATCCCTCTCTGTGTTCAACCTGGAGAGCTCGTTTTTCCGCCCTTCGCTTACGTGCTGATGCTGTATTACTTTGCAGTGTGCTTGGTCTGTCAGTGCTTGTAATATTGTATGCAGAAAAGTCAAATACGGTTGGAACTGATCCTGGTTTCAACGATGCGGTTTTGGACCACACCATGGGACCAATTTCCTCGGATTTGTATGTGTGTACAAAATCTTCTGTCCTGAAATGGGCATTGAAAATGTGTGCGCTTTCAGTCACTGGTGGGTCGGCACGTTTCAATGCACTGAGCCAGGCTTTCAATCGCTTACTGTTGCTTAAAGGCAGTCGGTGAAAGTGCGCGCCTTTACGTTTATAATCGCTCTTTGTACAGCCCGGTGCGATACAATGTTGACTGGTACTTAAGGGATTTTTATTATTATGCATTGATGCGTTGCTTGCCATTGTAATATTTACACAAGTTCACGACCACCAACCCAGTGACGTCACAGGAAACGGCTGGGGACCAATGGCAGCTTACATGGTCTTACACCGCGAATTTCAAATTGGATTTACATTATAATCAGGGCGATTTTCAACTAATCAGATGTAAAAATGTGATATTGAGGACCAATTGAAGCGAGACAATATTACATTGCATTGTGCTTCATTTCCCCTTTAATGCACATTGGACCACAGATTTGAGTGACTTCAAAACAGTCCCAGAATGATTAGTTCATTTGCTGGTATCTCAGACCGGTCATCTCAGTGACAGGCTTTGATTTTGTGTATGCTCAATTTGGTCAACAAACATACTTTCCATGATGACAAACTGCTCTTGACCCACAAATATTTCGGATAGACAAGATAAGTTCTTCATTGTGTCAAAGTCAACACCTTGAAAAAATTGAACAGTTGCAGGAGATGGCTCCAGCATGCTTGTTGATTACCACAGATGGGATGTGAACCCACAATACCTGGCTAAGAAAACTGTCTTAGCCATTAGGCCACTGAAGTAACAGCATGAAGTGGTTTTATCACACAGTCACTGACTGACTGATTGATTGATTCATTTGCTGGTATTTCAGATCTGTTTTGTCTCAATGACAAGATTTGATTTTGCACTTGCTCGGTTTGATCAACATATATATTTTCCCTGAAAAACTGCTTTTTGACCCACAAATCCTCCCTGTGGACAAAATTAAGACCTTATTCTGCAATGTAAACTATTTGAAAATTTCAAACCTAGTAGAGAATGGTTTCAAGCCATCAACCTCTGGGTTATGGGCCCAGCATGCTTCCACCACACCACTCTGTTCCCTCAGCATCCTAGGTGGAATTTGAATCCACAGTCTCTGCATTTGTGGAATTTGAATCCACAGTCTCTGCACATCGGACCAAAGATTTGAGTAATTTCAGAAGGCATTCGTTGAATGATTGGTCCCCAGGTGCAGCTAACTTGGTTATAAAAACCTGGCCATGTGTCTCACTGTCTATGGTGAGAGACATGTAAAAGAACCATTGCTGACTTTCGACAAGCGTCGCCTGCAAAGCTGTCAGCATGTTTCAGCCCTGTGATGGCCTGGTGAGTTGTTCAGGGTGTACTTTGCCCTCGCCCGGATTCAGCTGGGATGGGCAACAGCCAACCCGCAACCCTAATTAGGATTAAGCGTTCACAGAACATGAACTGATTAGAGTCATCTCAGTGGCAGGCTTTGATTTTGTGTATGCTCAATTTTGTCAAGAGATATACAGTTGGTCCCCATTACTCGTGGGGGTTCGGTTCCAGTTCTACCCGCGGATCAAGAAAATCCATGAGTTCTTTACCCGGAAGTAAAACCCTATGTATCATATTACATGCGCAATGATCAATGCAAAAGTAAAACTCTATGTATATTACATGCATTAAAATATGCTCATTGAACACATTCTATAGACAGTCTTACTCATTAATACAGTAATAATGTAGTAATGATTAAGAAAAACTTTTTAATGCAGCCATGAGGCGGGGGGGGGGGCACTAACCAGTGTCTCTCCCCCTTATGCCGGTCCCAAGCCCGGATAAATGCAGAGGGTTGCGACAGGAAGGGCATCCGGCGTAAAACTTCTGCCAAAAAAAAAAATGCAAATGATCAATACAGAATTCATACCGGATCGGTCGAGGCCCGGGTTAACAACGACCGCCATCAGTGCTGTCAACCAACAGGGTGCTGATGGAAATTGGACTACTGTTGGTCGAAGACGTCGAAGAAGGAGAGGCGGGAGGCGTGTCCGTAGGCAGAGAGAGAAGAGGAAACGCGTGAGCCTCGGACTGAGAGTAGGGACTTTGAATGTTGGAACTATGCAAGGAAAAGCTAGGGAGCTGGCTGACATGATGCAGAGGAGGACGGTGGACATACTGTGTGTTCAGGAGACAAGGTGGAAAGGTAGAAAGGCTAAAAGCTTAGGAGCAGGGTTTAAACTGTTTTATAATGGTGTGGATGGGAAGAGAAATGGAGTAGGAGTCATCTTGAAGGAGGGGTTTGTCAGGAATGTTCTAGAAGTGAAAAGAGTGTCAGACAGAGTGATGAGTCTCAAGTTAGAAATTGAAGGCGTGATGGTCAATGTTGTTAGTGCTTATGCCCCACAGGCAGGATGTAAGCTAGAAGAGAAGGAGAGATTCTGGAGTGAGTTAGATGAAGTGATGCAGAGTACCCCCAGAGGTGAAAGAGTGGTCATTGGAGCAGACTTCAATGGACATGTTGGTGCAGGCAACAGAGGGGACGAGGAAGTGATGGGCAGGTTTGGTATCCAGGACAGGAACACAGAAGGACAGATGTTGATCGATTTTGCAAAAAGGATGGAAATGGCTGTGGTGAATACTTTCTTCAAGAAGAAACAGAAGCATAGGGTGACTTATGAAAGCGGAGGTAAGAGCACACAGGTAGACTACATCTTGTGTAGGCGATGTAATTTGAAGGAAGTCAGTGACTGCAAAGTAGTAGTGGGTGAGAGTGTTGCCAAACAGCATAGGATGGTGGTGTGCAGGATGACACTGATGGTGAGAAAGGTGAAAAAGGCAAAGGCAGAGCAGAAGACAAAGTGGTGGAAGCTGAAAAAGGAAGAGTGTCGTGTTGTCTTCAAGGAGGAGTTGAAACAGGCTTTGGGTAGTCAGGAAGTGCTTCCAGAGGACTGGACAACCACAGCCAATGTGATCAGGGAGACCGGTAGGAGAGTACTTGGTGTGTCCTCTGGAAGGAAAGTAGATAAGGAGACTTGGTGGTGGAATGAGGAAGTGCAGGAGTGTGTACAAAAGAAGAGGTTAGCCAAGAAGAAGTGGGACATTGAGAGGACCGAAGAGAGTAAACAGGAGTACAGGGAGACACAGCGTAAGGCGAAGGTAGCGGTGTCAAAGGCCAAACAGAGGGCGTATGATGACTTGTATGATAGGTTGAACATTAAGGGGGGAGAAAATGATCTATACAGGTTAGCACAGCAGAGAAATAGAGATGGGAAAGACGTGCAGCAAGTTAGAGTGATAAAGGACAGAGAGGGAAATGTATTGACTGATGACAGAAGTGTGCTGGGAAGATGGAAAGAGTACTTTGAAGAGCTGATGAATGAGGAAAATGAGAGAGAAAAAAGAGTAGAAGGGGTGACCGTTGAGGAGCAGGAAGTAGCAAAGATTAGTAAGGGAGAAGTGAGGAGGGCATTGAAGAGGATGAAGAGTGGAAAGGCAGTTGGCCCTGATGACATACCAGTTGAGGTATGGAAGTGTCTAGGGGAGGTAGCAGTAGATTTTCTGACAAGAATATTCAACAAGGTCTTAGAAAGTGAGCAGATGCCAGAGGAATGGAGGAGAAGTGTGCTTGTGCCCATTTTTAAGAACAAGGGCGATGTACAGAGTTGTGGCAACTACAGAGGGATAAAGTTGATGAGCCATACAATGAAGCTATGGGAAAGAATAGTGGAAGCAAGACTAAGGGCAGAGGTCAGCATTTGTGAACAACAGTTTGGTTTCATGCCAAGAAAGAGCACCACAGATGCAGTGTTTGCTTTGAGGATGTTAATAGAGAAGTACAGAGAAGGTCAGAAGGAGCTGCATTGTGCCTTTGTGGATCTGGAGAAAGCATATGACAGGGTGCCGAGAGAAGAACTGTGGTATTGTATGAGGAAGTCTGGAGTGACAGAGAAGTATGTTAGAGTGGTGCAGGACATGTATGATAGATGTAAGACAGTGGTGAGGTGTGCTGTCGGTGTGACAGAAGAGTTCAAGGTGGAGGTGGGACTACATCAAGGGTCAGCTCTCAGCCCCTTCTTGTTTGCTATGGTGATGGACAGGCTAACAGATGAGGTTAGACAAGAATCTCCATGGACTATGATGTTTGCAGATGACATTGTGATCTGTAGTGAGAGCAGAGACCAAGTGGAGGAAAATCTAGAGAGGTGGAGGTATGCCCTGGAAAAGAGGGGATTGAAGGTTAGTCTTAGTAAGACAGAATACATGTGTGTGAACGACAAGGACCCAAGAGGAACTTTGAGGTTACAGGGGCAGAGATAAAGAAGGTGGAGGATTTTAAGTACTTAGGCTCAACAATCCAGAGCAATGGAGAGTGTGGAAAAGAGGTGAAGAAGCGCGTGCAGGCAGGTTGGAATGGATGGAGAAAAGTGTCCGGTGTGATGTGTGATAGGAGAGTATCGGCAAGAATGAAGGGAAAAGTGTACAAGACGGTGATGAGGCCAGCAATGTTGTATGGTTTAGAGACAGTGGCCCTGGGGAAAAGACAGGAGTCAGAGTTGGAGGTAGCAGAGATGAAAATGTTGAGGTTCTCTTTGGGAGTAACGAGGATGGATAGGATCAGAAATGAGTACATCAGAGAGACAGCACATGTTAGATGTTTTGGAGACAAAGTCAGAGAGGCTAGATTGAGATGGTTTGGACATGTACAGAGGAGGGATAGTGAGTATATTGGTCGTAGGATGCTGAGGTTGGAACTACCAGGCAAAAGGCCCAGAGGAAGACCAAAGAGAAGATTTATGGATGCAGTGAAGGCGGACATGAAAGTCGTTGGAGTAGGAGTAGAAGATGCAGAGGATAGGGAGAGATGGAGGCAGATCATTTGCTGTGGCGACCCCTGAAGGGAACAGCCGAAAGGAAAAGAAGAAAAAGAAGAAGAAGATCAGACCTGTGTCTTCTTCATGACAGGCTTTGATATTGTGCATGCGCAATTTGGTCAACAGATATACTTTCCATGACAAACTGCTCTTGACCCACAAATATTCATGTATACACAATAAGTGTCCCGCAGACAAGAAGTTGAAAAAATGAAACTTTAGTAGAAAATGGTTTTGAGTTATCAACCTCTTCTTTATGGTCTTACCACTTTCCACTGCACCACTGTACTTGTTGATCAACCCATGTAGAACTTACAGACCCCTTGGTGGCTTAACAGCCAGAGTCTTATCCTTTGGGTGACTGGAGTCACAGCCTTGCCTTGTTCATCACCCAGTCCCTGAATGATTGGTTCATTTGCTGGTCCAGTAGGCCCTTGACTATTCATGGTTTTGCACTCAGAGTTTGCATATTCACGGACTGCCGAGCAACTGTCACGTCATTCAAATTCAGCCAATGGCTATCCTCCTTCCTGCTGATTGGTTGAGATGATGCAACGCCCCTTTTCCCTCATTCGCGCACAAGTTGTCAATGAGCTTTTTTTCGTGTGTTTTAATTACCAGTTAAGCTGGATGATGCCACTCAAATGCTGTGCGTCTTCTCTGGCTAAGCGCTAGAAAAGGTAATGACGTTGGATATCTCTTCTGAAGAAATAAGACTTTCTCCTGAAGAAACGACAGTTTCCTCTGAAGTGCTTGAAGAGGAATAATCATCTGAAAGCACTCTAGTATTAAAGTCTTTCGCAATCATTATTCCAGTACAGTACCTAAGTTAATGTTTAAAATGTTTGTGTGTGTGATTTTATGTACTCTAGTGTAGCATGTTTATCGTTTTGTTTTGTTTCTCCAATTTATTACAATCCGTGTTCTTTTATGTTCTTTTTGGTATGGTTTGTGTTTTTGGGGGACTTTGATTTTGACGGTTGTGTTCTCTATCTCTAACTGTCTGCTCCGGCTGAGGGGCGTGGCTGAGCTGCTTCGTGACTCACACCTGAATTTCACTCTTCTTGTCTCCTCTCACTAAACACAAGCATGCTCACCTCTGTGCCAGAGGATTAACTCACATCACGTCGCTGCTTGTTTGTACTGTAACGGTCTCTCACTCTAAAACTCTGTTTTCTGCCTGCTCCAGCTGAGGGGCAGCGCCGGGGGGGGGGGGGGGCGTGACAACCGTTGACAGTGGGGCTTGAACCCCTACCCTTAGGATCCACAATCCAGCACCGGGCTACCACTGCATTAGTAAACTATCCTGTTATTAATAAAATAAATAGTGTTGAATAGTGTAGTTTTATAAAGTAAAATGGTTGTGCATGTGCTGCTCTGAGCTGTTTTGGGTGTACTCTACCTTCACCCTGAGTTGGTTGAAAGGCACTAGAGTCCCCGAGACCCAATTCTGATTAACTACTTCAACAAATGAGGACGAATAAATCACAGACTTTTCCTTTTATTGAATTTTGGAAAACATTCTAGCTTTTTAAGAAACGTTTCTCTCACCAGCTTGTTGCTGATAAGAGATGTTTACATAGGCATCTAAAAAAGGCATAATTCCAATATGATATTTATCATTTTCATATCATCTGAATTTAGTAAAGCGTCCTCAAGGTATTTAACAGACAGTGACATTGTTTGTATGGCAGTAATAACTACGGCAGCCATTCCGTATGTGTGTGTGTTTGGTACAGGTGCCAACCGAAAGTACAGTTTCTTCCCCCTAACACACTCGCACACTGAGTGGCTGCCAGATGGGCTGACCGAAACTACAAGTCAATCCCACTCTCCCTCTCTCTCTCTCTCTCTCACACACACACACACAGTATAGTGAGGAGAAGATAATATGTCAGCTGGTAGAATGAGTTTATCAGTGTTTTGCAACAGCGTGATAAAGAATGTGGCTGTGAGAGAGAGAGAGAGAGAGAGAGAGACAGGTGTGTGTTCAAGGCTGTTGGCCGTTTTCCACGTGAAACCTTTCTGCATTGTTTCCTCACTATAAAGTGTAAACACTCACACACCTTTCAGACTGGAGCTGAGTATTTCTGCTGTATTTGCTTTTCTTTGTCTCTAGCGAAATGTGGGTGGAGTGATAAACAGCATAGTCCACTGATGGGGCACAGACTCACCTGCTACCTTTCAACACTAATACTCAAGTTTAAATCTGCCAAATCCTGAGGGATAGAAAATAGCGTGGAGCCGTAGTTTTTCTGATGATTAGGTTGTGAGGCAGATGTGTTATACACCACTCCCCCTTGTCACCCTCTCATGAACATGAAGCTCTAATTTTGCATTGGTTGATACTCTCCTACATTACCCACAATGCCATGGTACTTCCTTTTGATTGTGGTGCAGTGAAATTTAATCATACTTAGAAAGTCAGGAGAAACATCAATGGTTCTGACCACAAAATCCAAGATGGCTGCTGTATATTAGTAGAAAGTAAAAGTCATACATTTTGATATTCATCTTATTATTTTTTATTTTGATATTTATTTTATTTGACATTTATTTATTTACACTTCAGTAATCTATGTATTTCATTAGATCATTAGAGCACACAGAGTCTGACTCTCTTAGACATGCTGCCATTGTGTTCTACATATACAGTGATCTTGTGCTACTTCGTGCTTCAGTTTCTGCAGCTTCAGTGCATCGCGGGTTTTTCAAAAAATTTTCATAAAAAAATTAAAAAATAAGGAAATGAAGGAAAAGTAGGGGGAAAATTAAGGAAAATGCAGCAAAACAAGACTAATTATGCAAACTTGCCCTCCCAAAGGAAAACAACTCAAAAACACCCCAACAAAACTACTTACATTTTAATGTGAGTTCCGCATCTGAGTGTGTGCACACGCATCTGTTTACGCACATGTGCGGCGCACCTCTGTATGTGTGTATACACTATTTATATTTTATTTTCATCTCATGCATTATATTGGAATGTTTAATTGTTATTATAAACATTCATAGTGTTGAATATGTATTGATTGATATAATATACACATATACTTGTACTTTTTTTTTTGCTTTGCTGAAATGTGTAATCGACCCCAATCGAACATCTCGATCCCTCATCTGAGAGCCAAACGTCTGGCTTGGAAGAGCAAAATCAAACATGATTTACACCGGTTTAAAACAGGAAGACTTTGTGAGGAGGACGAGCATCAAAAGTGGAGGAGGATTGCCAAGAATATACCCAGTGGCCATAATCAATGCTCTGATGGTTCTGATCCATTCAGCTACCATATTCATTTACGAGTGGCAGTGATGATAATGATGACGCTTCGACGCCATGAAACTGTGACACCTGAATGTGATGTCATAACGGCACTCAACCCCGATGTGGAAGGAAGAAAATACAGCCACAAGCAACAAATTAGTTTGAACAGATGTTTCAGTGTAAACAGTGAAAATACCAAGGGTGGAGTTTAGCGTTAAGAGCCCACCCTTTCACATACTCACTCTTATTACATACGATACAGCCAGACGGATAATCCCAGCAGCTGTACAGATGAAATCACTCACACACACACACACACACACACACACACACACACACACACACACACAAAACACTACTGAATTCTGTAAACAGAAGCAAAACTATTTGCCTTCTGGGAATAAGTTGCCTCTCCTCCACACTGCTCCTGATCTGGAAACTTCCCAACTCTGACTCTCTGGGTGTTATGACTTCATGAGAAATTGAAATAGAAAAGTGTGTGTGTGTGTGTGTGTGTGTGTGTGTGTGTGTGTGTGTGTGTGTAAGAATTCTCTCCCAACTGCGACACGGATTAAAGAGGAAAAACT
>CM045728.1:3919849-3924849 GCA_024760905.1 Plotosus lineatus | reverse complement strand
GTCCATCGGGCTATCCTGTGGGGCATGCTCCGGGAGTATGGTGTGCTGGACCAGTTGATATGGGCTATTCGGGCTCTGCATCACCAGAAACAGAGCTTGGTCCACATTGGTAACAACAGGTTGAATTCATTTCCAGTCTGGGTTGGAGTTTGCCAAGGCTGTTGTTTGTCACCTATTCGGTTCATATTTTTTATGGACAAAATTTCTAGGCGCAGATGAGGCGTTGATGGCTTCTGGGTTGGTGGCCATCGATCTTTTTGATGCTCTTTTTGATGTTGTCCATTTGGCTAGAACAGGGGTGCTTAATCCTGCTCCTGGAGATCTACCTTCCAGAAGGCATTCGTTCCAACCCCAATCATGCCCATCTAACCATCCAATCATCTAATCAAGGAACTTTGAAATGTCTTAAGATCTGACTGGATCTTACATGTCTCATGGGCCACATTAGGGTTGGAGATAAAGTCAACTGGATGGTAGATCTCCTGGAGCAGGATTGAGCACCCCTGGGCTCGAAAATGCTGGAGGGATTATGTGTCTTGGCTGGTCTGAGAATGCTTCAGTGTCCCCGGAAGTGCTAGAGGAAGTGGCCGTGGAGAGGGACATCGACCTCATTGCTTAGGATGCTGCCCCGCGACCTGATCCTGGATTAAGAAAAAGATGATGATGATGATAATGATGATGATGATGACATACATCTGAATATACTTACATACCTCTACACAGACATCGATCTATCTATCTATATATTGGGGCTTTTTACACCCAAGCCATAGTGGCTCATCAGACGGGTGCTTATCCCCGCGCGCGAGAGAAAGATAGAGGGAGAGAGAGAGAGAGAGAGAGAGAGAGGTGTGTGTGTCTGTGTGTGTGTGTGTGTGTGTGCGCGTGTGTGTGTATGTGTGTGTGTTAATAAAAATGTTTAATAATGGTGTAATTAATAAATATGTTAATAAAATGGTTTCATAAGTTAATAAAATGTTTAAATGGTTTAATTAATAATTTTCTTTTACTTTTAACACATATTTCATACAAAATTGGTGTACTTTTATCATTTTTAAAGTGTTTATGGGGTTTGTCCAGTCTAAAGACTGTAGCCTTGGAACGAATCAGGCGTTTAACATGTAAGATGTGGCCTCTACTTACGAAATCCCCGTGTTACAAAAAGGGCTCTGGAACGGATTAATTTCCTAAGTTTGTAAAGTAGGCACCCTACCTACGAAATTAATCGTATGTTTCTGTACGTTTGGTGTGTTTGAGGTGACTCTAGTAGTAAAAGCCCCATCCATGATCCTTGTAGGAGCACTGTATGTGGTTTCAAAAATGAGTGAATGTGTAATGAAGGACATGTTCTACTATTTCAAAAGTAGTAGCTCGGACATAATAGGGATGTGGACAATCAGGGAAATGACCATCATGTTCTTGGTATTCCTATTTGACTTGGAAAGGTGGATGGTGAAATAAGAAACTTTGCAGGACCAGAGATGCTGTGCAGAGGACCTTGGGATCAGCTTGCCAGCAGATATGGTATGGTATGATATGGTATGGTATGGTATGGTATGGTATGGTATGGTATGATATAATGCAGCCATGAGGTGGGGGGGCACTAACCAGTGTCTCTCCCCCTCGTGCCGGTCCCAAGCCCGGAGAAATGCAGAGGGTTGTGTCAGGAAGGGCATCCGACGTAAAACCAATGCCAATTATTGATGATGCAAATCAAAAGTATTACCTCCATACCGGATCGGTCGAGGCCCGGGTTAACAACGACCGCCATCAGTGCTGTCAATCAACAGGGTGCTGATGGAAATTGGACTACTGTTGGTCGAAGACGTCGAAGAAGGAGAGGTGGGAGGCGTGTCCGTAGGCAGAGAGAGAAGAGGAAAGGCATGAGTCTAGGACTGAGAGTGGGGACTTTGAATGTTGGAACTATGCACAGAAAAGGTAGAGAGCTGGTTGACATGATGCAGAGGAGGAAGGTGGACATACTGTGTGTTCAGGAGACCAGGTGGAAAGGTAGCAAAGCTAAAAGCTTAGGAGCAGGGTTTAAGCTGTTTTATCACGGTGTGGATGGGAAGAGAAATGGAGTCGGAGTCATCTTGAAGGAGGAGTTTGTCAGGAATGTTCTAGAAGTGAAAAGAGTGTCAGACAGAGTGATGAGTCTCAAGTTAGAAATTGAAGGTGTAATGCTCAATGTTGTTAGTGCTTATGCCCCACAGACAGGATGTGAGCTAGAAGAGAAGGAGAGATTCTGGAGTGACTTAGATGAAGTGATGCAGAGTACCACCAGAGGTGAAAGAGTGGTCATTGGTGCAGACTTCAATGGACATGTTGGTGCAGGAAACAGAGGGGACGAGGAAGTGATGGGCAGGTTTGGTATCCAGGACAGGAACGCAGAAGGACAGATGTTGATAGATTTTGCAAAAAGGATGGAAATGGCTGTGGTGAATACTTTCTTTGAGAAGAAACAGGAGCATAGGGTGACTTATAAAAACGGAGGTAGGTGCACACAGGTAGACTACATCTTGTGTAGGCGATGTAATTTGAAGGAAGTCAGTGACTGCAAAGTCATCGTGGGTGAGAGTGTTGCCAAACAGCATAGGATGGTGGTGTGCAGGATGACTCTGATGGTGAGAAAGGTGAAAAAGGCAAAGGCAGAGCAGAAGACAAAGTGGTGGAAGCTGAAAAAGGAAGAGTGTCGTGTTGTCTTCAAGGAGGAGTTGAAACAGGCTTTGGGTGGCCAGGAAGTGCTTCCAAATGACTGGACAACCACAGCCAATGTGATCAGGGACACAGGTAGGAGAGTACTTGGTGTGTCCTCTGGAAGGAAAGTAGATAAGGAGACTTGGTGGTGGAATGAGGAAGTGCAGGAGTGTGTACAAAGGAAAAGGTTAGCCAAGAAGAAGTGGGACATTGAGAGGACCGAAGAGAGTAAACAGGAGTACAGGGAGACACAGCGTAAGGCGAAAGTAGCAGTGGCTAAGGCCAAACAGAGGGCGTATGATGACTTGTATGATAGGTTAGATAGTAAAGAGGGAGAAAATGATCTATACAGGTTGGCACAGAAGAGAAATAGAGATGGGAAGGACGTGCAGCAAGTTAGATTGATAAAGGACAGAGAGGGAACTGTATTGACTAATGACAGAAGTGTGCTGGGAAGATGGAAAGAGTACTTTGAAGAGCTGATGAATGAGGAAAATGAGAGAGAAAAAAGAGTAGAAGAGGTAACCATTGAGGAGCAGGATGTAGCAAAGATCAGTAAGGGTGACGTGAGAAGGGCATTGAAGAGGATGAAGAATGGAAAGGCAGTTGGTCCTGATGATATACCTCTGGAGGTATGGAAGTGTCTAAGAGAGGTAGCAGTAGATTTTCTGACAAGAACATTCAACAAGGTACTAGAGAGTGAGCAGATGCCGGAGGAGTGGAGGAGAAGTGTGCTGGTGCCCATTTTTAAGAACAAGGGAGACGTGCAGAGTTGCAGCAACTACAGAGGGATAAAGTTGATGAGCCATACGATGAAGTTATGGGAAATAATAGTGGAAGCTAGACTAAGGGCAGAGGTCAGCATTTGTGAACAACAGTTTGGTTTCATGCCAAGAAAGAGCACCACAGATGCAATGTTTGCCTTGAGGATGTTAATAGAGAAGTACAGAGAAGGTCAGAGGGAGCTACATTGTGCCTTTGTGGATCTGGAAAAAGCATATGACAGGGTGCCAAGAGAAGAACTGTGGTATTGCATGAGGAAGTCTGGAGTGGCAGAGAAGTATGTTAGAGTGGTGCAGGACATGTATGAGAGATGTAAGACAGTGGTGAGGTGTGCTGTCGGTGTGACCGACGAATTCAAGGTGGAGGTGGGACTGCATCAAGGGTCAGCTCTGAGCCCCTTCTTGTTTGCTATGGTGATGGATAGGCTGACAGACGAGGTGAGACAAGAATCTCCATGGACTATGATGTTTGCAGATGACATCGTGATCTGTAGTGAGAGCAGAGAACAAGTGCAGGAAAATCTAGAGAGGTGGAGGTATGCCCTGGAAAGGAGAGGAATGAATGTTAGCCTCAGAAAATCAGAATACATGTGTGTGAATGAGAAGGACCCAGGAGGAACGGTGATGTTACAGGGAGCAGAGATAACGAAGGTGGAGTATTTTAAGTACTTAGGCTCAACAATCCAGAGCAATGGAGAGTGTGGAAAAGAGGTGAAGAAGCGTGTGCAGGCAGGCTGGAATGGTTGGAGAAAAGTATCCGGTGTGATGTGCGATAGGAGAGTGTCAGCAAGAATGAAGGGAAAAGTGTACAAGATGGTGGTGAGGCCAGCGATGTTGTATGGCTTAGAAACAGTGGCGCTGAGGAAAAGGCAGGAGGCAGAGCTGGAGGTTGGGGAGATGAAAATGTTGAGGTTCTCCCTGGGAGTAACGAGGATGGATAGGATCAGAAATGAGTATATCAGAGGGACAGCCCACGTAAGATGTTTTGGAGACAAAGTCAGAGAGGCTAGATTGAGATGGTTTGGACATGTACAGAGGAGGGATAGTGAGTATATTGGCAGTAGGATGCTGAGGTTGGAACTACCAGGCAGAAGGCCTCGAGGAAGACCGAAGAAGAGATTTATGGATGTGGTGAAGGAAGACATGAAGGTCGTTGGAGTCAGAAAAGAAGATGCGGAGGACAGGGTGAGGTGGAGGCGGATGATTTGCTGTGGCGACCCCTGAAGGGAGCAGCCGAAAGTAAAAGAAGAAGAAGATGGTATGGTATGATATAATATGGTATGGTATGGTATGATATGGTATGGTATGGTATGGTATGGTATGGTATGATATAATATGGTATGGTATGGTATGGTATGGTATAGTATGGTATGGTATGGTATGGTATGGTATGGTATGATATAATATGGTATGGTATGGTATGGTATGGTATGATATAATATGGTATGGTATGGTATGGTATGGTATGATATAATATGGTATGGTATGATATAATATGGTATGGTATGATATGATATAATA
>CM045728.1:3827349-3909849 GCA_024760905.1 Plotosus lineatus | reverse complement strand
CAGCTGCGGAATTCTGTCCTGAATACTGGGTTGTATGGATGATTGCGACATGGCGTTGGATGACCACTTGGAGACAGAAGTTAATTTTATTCCTCTGTTTTCCTGGAGATGTACTCCAGCTATTTGTCTTATGATGTCACTACTTTCTCTGGATGAAGATATAGTGCTGTAGAACAGTGGTTGTCTACATAACACAGTAAAGTGGGACACTTATACGTGTGTGTGTGTGTGTGTGTGTGTGTGTGTGTGTGTGTGTGTGTGTGTGTGTGTATGCCAGTGTCACACTTCTTTCACATGGCCAGAATTCCTCTGAAATAGAGAACAGTGTTTATTTGATTTTTATCTTTGCAGGATGTGATCAGCGGGATTCATGCAGCAACTTAATTCTAGTTCAGTGGTTCTTCACCTTGTTGGCGGTGCTGAACCCCGCCAGTTTCGTATGCGTATTCACCGAACCCTTCTTTATTGAAAAATAAAATGTGATTTTTTTTCAAGACACAGGTTTTCACTGCAGCACCAAACCGAACTGTGCATTACCATCACTGTGGTCAAAGAACAAAACCAATACAACACATGAACTCCGCCCATCAAAACTACTTACATTTTTATGTCAGGTCTGCATCCGAGTGCGTGCACGCGCATCTGTGTGTGAACACGCGTGCGCGTCTGTATGTGTGTGTATTTGTTTTATTTACATCTTATGCATTATTTTTGAATGTTTAATTGTTATTATAAGCATTTATAGTATTGAATATGTATTTATTAATATTATATACACATATACATGTACGTATACGTCAGTCAGCACAGGGTTAATCCTACTTTGTAAATCATGCAGATAGGACGCTGACTAGCATCACGTTCCGTTATATATGTGAATCCATGTTGTACATATTCGTCCGACCACTTTCTTTTTTGCTCAACATAGTATGGATTAAAACATTAAGAAAGAAATCACATGACATACCATCACGACAGTCACAACTCGGCTACTGAGGGCACCAAATTTCCTGCAGCACAGATTGGCCAAGCAATGTAGCGTGATCACCTGCAGCCAGTGATGGCGCACAGGGGCGTGTCGTCATGAATATGAGTCGAGAGTGTGTCTTGACCTCCGCCGAACCCCTGAGACTGACTCACCGAACCCCTAGTTTTTGATCGAACCCAGGTTAAGAACCACTGCTCTAGTTATTTAAAATTTTCCAAGTTTCTGCCTGAAATGATCATCGCCTGTTCCTTCCCTTCAACAACAGCTACTTCTCTATCAGACTACATTTATCAACCACTGAGGCCAAAGGCGAGCATAGGCATGCGTCCTCCGAGGGATGTGACTCCGTCCCAGAGCATTTTTTCAAGCGGATTCATGGGCAGCATTGAGGGTCATGCTTCAGAAAAACTCATGATCCGCCTCCTTGTACAGTGGCAATGAAAAGTTTGTGAAACCTTCAGAATTTTATACATTTGTACAGAAATGTGACCTCAGAGATCTTCAGTTTCACACAAGACCTAAACCTAGAGCAGAAGAACCCAGTTTTATAAATGAGACAAACATATTTCACTTAGTCCTGTATTTCATTCATTCATTCATTTTCTGAACTACATAATTAGGGTGGAGGGTGCGGGCGCCCATCTCAGCCAGTTCTGGACAAGGGCAGAGTACACCCTGGAGAGCTCACCAGACCATCACAGAGCAGAGACACGTTCACGGACATGGGTACATGAACTGAATCTCAAGAGAAAGTGGGTCATACAGCACGACAGTGATCCTGAGCCTGACCTTAATCCAATTGAGATACTGTAGTATTGTACCTGCTGCAAGCTGTTCATGCAAGGACACCTACTGACAGCCCAGAGCTGAAGCGGTTCTGTACAGAGAATTGTTAATTGGCTAAAATACCCCCGAGCTGATATGCAGGACTGATCAACAGTCTGATCGTTGTGCTGCACCTTAAAGTGGTGCGATGAAGATGTTCCAATTTGCAAAAAGAGCACATTGACTGGAATAAAGAGAAATGGAGCAGCATTTTGTGGACAGAGTGTGGATGGTGTGATGTGAATGTAAGGGAAGGTTCAGAAGGTGTAGTGTGGATGGTGTGATGTGCATGGTGTAGTGTGGATGGTGTAATGTGGATGGTGTAGTGTGCATGATGTAGTGTGCATGTAAGTGAAGGTCCAGCAGGTGTAATGGGGATGGTGTAGTTTGCATGGTGTAATGTGGATGGTGTAGTGTGGATGGTGTAGTGTAGATTGCACAGTGTGGATGTAAGTGAAGGTCCAGCAGGTGTAGTGTGGAGGGTGTAATGTGGATGGTGCAGTGTGGATGGTGTAGTGTGGATGTAAGTGAAGGTCCAGCAGGTGTAGTGTGGATGGTGTAGTGTGGATGGTGTAGTGTGGATGGTGCAGTGTGGATGGTGTAGTGTGGATGTAAGTGAAGGTCCAGCAGGTGTAGTGTGGATGGTGTAGTGTGGATGGTGTAATGTGGATGGTGCAGTGTGGATGGTGTAGTGTGGATGGTGTAATGTGGATGGTGCAGTGTGAATGGAAGTGAAGGTCCAGCTGGTGTAGTGTGGATGGTGTAGTGTGGATGGTGTAGTGTGGATGTAAGTGAAGGTCCAGCAGGTGTAGTGTGGATGGTGTAGTGTGGATGAAGCAATGTGGATGGAGCAGTGAGGATGGTGTAGTGTGGATGGTGTAATGTGGATGGTGCAGTGTGAATGGAAGTGAAGGTCCAGCAGGTGTAGTGTGGATGGTGTAATGTGGATGGTGTAATGTGGATGGTGTAGTGTGGATGGTGCAGTGTGGATGATGTACTGTGGATGGTGCAGTGTGGATGTAAGTGAAGGTACAGCAGGTGTAGTGTGGATGGTGTAGTGTCGATGGTGCAGTGTGGATGTAAGTGAAGGTCCAGCAGGTGTAGTGTGGATGGTGTAGTGTGGATGGTGTAGTGTGGATGGTGTAGTGTGGATGTAAGTGAATGTCCAGCAGGTGTAGTGTGGATGGTGTAGTGTGGATGGTGTAGTGTGGATGGTTTAGTGTGGATGTAAGTGAAGGTCCAGCAGGTGTAGTGTGGATGTAAGTGAATGTCCAGCAGGTGTAGTGTGGATGGCGTAGTGTGGATGGTGTAGTGTGGATGGTGCAGTGTGGATGTAAGTGAAGGTCCAGCAGGTGTAGTGTGGATTGTGTAGTGTGGATGGCGCAGTGTGGATGTAAGTGAAGGTCCAGCAGGTGTAGTGTGGATGGTGTAATGTGGATGGTGTAGTGTGGATGGTGTAGTGTGGATGTAAGTGAAGGTCCAGCCGGTGTAGTGTGGATGGTGTAATGTGGATGGTGTAGTGTGGATGGTGTAGTGTGGATGTAAGTGAAGGTCCAGCAGGTGTAGTGTGGATGGTGCAGTGTGGATGGTGTAGTGTGGATGGTGTAGTGTGGATGGTACAGTGTGGCTGTAAGTGAAAGTCCAGCAGGTGTAGTGTGGATGGTGTAGTGTGGATGGTGTAGTGTGGATGGTGCAGTGTGGATGTAAGTGAAGGTCCAGCAGGTGTAGTGTGGATGGTGTAGTGTGGATGGTGTAGTGTGGATGTAAGTGAATGTCCAGCAGGTGTAGTGTGGATGGTGCAGTGTGGATGGCGCAGTGTGGATGTAAGTGAAGGTCCAGCAGGTGTAGTGTGGATGGTGTAGTGTGGATGGTGCAGTGTGGATGGTGCAGTGTGGATGTAAGTGAATGTCCAGCAGGTGTAGTGTGGATGGTGTAGTGTGGATGGTGCAGTGTGGATGGTGTAGTGTGGATGGTGTAGTGTGGATGTAAGTGAAGGTCCAGCAGGTGTAGTGTGGATGGTGTAGTGTGGATGGTGTAATGTGGATGGTGCAGTGTGGATGGTGTAGTGTGGATGGTGTAATGTGGATGGTGCAGTGTGAATGGAAGTGAAGGTCCAGCAGGTGTAGTGTGGATGGTGTAGTGTGGATGGTGTAGTGTGAATGTAAGTGAAGGTCCAGCAGGTGTAGTGTGGATGGTGTAGTGTGGATGGTGCAATGTGGATGGTGCAGTGTGGATGGTGTAGTGTGGATGGTGTAATGTGGATGGTGCAGTGTGAATGGAAGTGAAGGTCCAGCAGGTGTAGTGTGGATGGTGTAATGTGGATGGTGTAGTGTGGATGGTGCAGTGTGGATGGTGTACTGTGGATGGTGCAGTGTGGATGTAAGTGAAGGTCCAGCAGGTGTAGTGTGGATGGTGTAGTGTCGATGGTGCAGTGTGGCTGTAAGTGAAGGTCCAGCCGGTGTAGTGTAGATGGTGTAGTGTGGATGGTGTAGTGTGGATGTAAGTGAATGTCCAGCAGGTGTAGTGTGGATGGCGTTGTGTGGATGGTGCAGTGTGGATGGTGCAGTGTGGATGGCGCAGTGTGGATGTAAATGAAGGTCCAGCAGGTGTAGTGTGGATGGTGTAGTGTGGATGTAAGTGAAGGTCCAGCAGGTGTAGTGTGGATGGTGTAGTGTGGATGGTGTAGTGTGGATGGTGCAGTGTGGATGGTGCAGTGTGGATGTAAGTGAAGGTCCAGCAGGTGTAGTGTGGATGGTGTAGTGTGGATGTAAGTGAAGGTCCAGCAGGTGTAGTGTGGATGGTGTAGTGTGGATGGTGCAGTGTGGATGGTGCAGTGTGGATGTAAGTGAAGGTCCAGCAGGTGTAGTGTGGATGGTGTAGTGTGGATGTAAGTGAAGGTCCAGCAGGTGTAGTGTGGATGGTGTAGTGTGGATGGTGCAGTGTGGATGGCGCAGTGTGGATGTAAGTGAAGGTCCAGCAGGTGTAGTGTAGATGGTGTAGTGTGGATGGTGTAGTGTGGATGTAAGTGAATGTCCAGCAGGTGTAGTGTGGATGGCGTTGTGTGGATGGTGCAGTGTGGATGGTGCAGTGTGGATGGCGCAGTGTGGATGTAAATGAAGGTCCAGCAGGTGTAGTTTGGATGGCGTTGTGTGGATGGCACAGTGTGGATGTAAATGAAGGTCCAGCAGGTGTAGTGTGGATGGTGTAGTGTGGATGGTGTAGTGTGGATGGTGTAGTGTGGATGGTGCAGTGTGGATGGCGCAGTGTGGATGTAAGTGAAGGTCGAGCAGGTGTAGTGTGGATGGTGTAATGTGGATGGTGTAATGTGGACGGTGTAGGGTGGGTGGTGTAGTGTGGATGTAAGTGAAGGTCCAACAGGTGTAGTGTGGATGGTGTAGTGTGGATCTAAGTGAATGTCCAGCAGGTGTAGTGTGGATGGCGTTGTGTGGATGGTGCAGTGTGGATGGTGTAGTGTGGATGGTGCAGTGTGGATGTAAGTGAAGGTCCAGCAGGTGTAGTGTGGATGGTGTAATGTGGATGGTGTAGTGTGGATGTAAGAGAAGGTCCAGCAGGTGTAGTGTAGATGGTGTAATGTTGATGGGAAGGGACAGTTGAGAAGGGGACTAATTTCAGTGGGGTGATCGCTGTGGGGAAGAAGCTGTTCCTAAACCTTTTGTTTTTTCTCTGAACACTCCTGAAGCGCCTTCTGGAAGGGCGGAGCTGAAAGAGGCAGTGCCTTGCGGTCCATGACAGGAATCATACAGATTTGATATATTTCTCTTTATGCTTTGATTTGGAAGTGAATGTGTCGTGTTCCCAATACAGTTGCGTGTTGGGAAATAAAGTGATTATCAGGATTTTGAGTTTTATTCACTTCATAAAAACACTGATACGATTTGGAACACGACCCTGTGTGATTCTGAATCATTTTCCTTTATAAATAAATGACAGTAAAATATTTAATTCCTTTGGCTAAACTGGGGCTTCCCTTTATTTAGGACTTGTAAGAAAACCTGATGATTTATCATTTGTTTTCTGAACCGCTTAACCCTAATTAAGGTCACAAGGAGGCTAGCCCAATCCCAGCCAAGGGCGGAGTACACCCTGGACAACTCACCAGGCAGAAACACGCTGCCCATGAAGCAGCCTACTCTTGTCGAAAGTCAGCAGTGGTTCTTTTACATGAACCTCACACCATAGACAGCGAGAGACATGGCCAGCCTTTGATAACCCGGGGGAACACTGGCAACCTGCTGAGAGTGAGGCTTGAACCCCAAACCTTGGGATCAGTGATCAAGTGCCTTTACGATACATACGGGTCGTTTTACTGCTGCGTGTTCTGATACACAACCAAGAACTGGAGAACTGACACCAAAAACAGTGGTGGCCCAGTGGTAATGTGCTGGATTACTGCTCCCAAGGCCGGGGGGTTCAAGCCTCACTATCACCGGGTTGTCACTGCTGATGCCCCAGTGCACTAACTGGGTTATCAAAAGCCGGTCATGTCTGTCAACTGTCTGTGGTGGAGGTTCATGTAAAAGAACCACTGCTGACTTTCGTAAAGAACAGCTGCATAGCTGTCAGCATGTTCCCACCCTGCGATGGAGCTGTCCAGGGTGTACTCTGTTCTTGCCCATAGTAATAATCAGCTGGTGCTGTGCCCAGCAGTGGTCCACTGACCCCTCTGTGAACAGCAACTAACTATGCAATTCAAGAACTTTAAAGCTACAATTTTATTAGTTTTTTTAAAGAATGAGAATATTTCATCCATTCATTCAACTTATTCACTTAAACCGAATGAGGGACCTGGGATGGGGTGGGGTATTACACCCTGGACTGCTCACCAGGCTGTTGCAGGACCAAGAAACATTGACACTCGCACCAATTGGAACAGCCAGTTAGCTTACTGCGCGCGTGTTTGGACTGTGAGAGGAAACCAGAATACCCAGCGGAAACCCACAAAAGCACAGGAAGAACCTGCATCCTGAACCGTAACCTTGGCGTAGTGAGTACACTGTGCGTGTGGAATTTTATTTTTTCTTGAAGAGGCTGTGATCACCTTTATTCAATCATTTATTACATTCATCCTCACATCACGTTCTCTCTTGTTCCACGACGACTGCACCGGAATCACGTCGTCTCTGTGCAAATCTCTCTTTGCGCAAAAGGAAACATAAATCCATGGAGATAATGAACACATCTGAGATGATTTGCTCGGATACTCGATCGACTCAGATGAGACTACCTGCCAATGAAGACGATGTCCGGTTGCTAATGCTGGGCGAACAGATATTGTCGTTCACTCCCTGTAGGTCATCTGGCAGTTTTAGTCCAAAGAAAAGGCCAAAAGATTGTGATGTCATTGTTCATGGTTTTGTTTACATACAGTGCTGTCATACTGTACAAAACTGTATTACATTTGCTTCACCAACGTTTACTTATTTTAAGACCACCACGACCAGGGAGGAGTGAAAGCATGCAAAGGCCCTCTTCGTGACATGCGACGCTGGCCACCCGCCTCCTTTGAAATTTCTGTGCCACATGTGTTTGGGGGCGGTTTAACACAGTCGGAGGGAAAGCACTATCCGCCTCTTCGTACGAATGAGCTCACAGAGACTCATGATTGGCTAGTGATCGCTGTGATTGACAGGGAAGTGAATGTATGCTGCCCCTCCCTCCTATTACAGCTCAGCCAATTAACTCCCATGGACTCCCAGTTGCGGACGGCCGAGTGCATTAACCCAGATTCAAACTTGTGGTCTTTGGGTTAATAGTGAGAACGATATTTCTGCATCATCATCATCATCATCATCATCATCATCATCTTCCGCTAAGTCCAGGGTCAGGTCGCGGGGGCAGCAACCTAAGCAAAGAGGTCCAGACGTCTCTCTCCCCAGCCACTTCCTCCAACTCTACCGGGGGGATACGAGGCGGTCCCAGACAAGCCGAGAGACATTCCCTCCAGCATGTTCTAGGTCGGCCCCGGGGTCTCTTCCCGGTTGGACATGCCCAAAACACCACACCAGGGAGACGTCATATTTCTGCATTACGGCTCTAAATATTTATAATAAATCAAAACCCCTCATGCTGACGGCCCTCCCAAGCCAGACCGCAGTATCTGCAATTTTAGCCAAATTGGCCTTTTATGTTTTTCTGACTAAGTGCAATCAGCTCCACCTAGTGCGCTCAATTTTCTCAGTTTCATGATTTTGCAGATACTGCGGTCTGGCTTGGGAGGGCAGTAGATGTGATAACTTGTGTTGACTGTGATGACCACTGCACATTGTATTAAAGAGCAGTGAAGTTTTTCCGACTCGTCTTTCCTGTCATCAGTTGGTTTATGAACAAAAAGAAAAAATTTCCATGATTTCTGCACTTGGTGTTGGTGCAGCTCAGCACCGGACCATAATGTGTCCCCACACAGGGTCAGTGACGTAGCCCAGCCAATCCAACAAATTCACGTCACTACCAGGCTGCAACAGCCAATCAGAAAGACAACTGGTCTTCGAGCACGCAGAGAATCGTAACACTCGAAAGTAGTTTGAAAAAGAGCGTAGACTGACATTGCTGGAAGGAACCAGTGATGTTATAGTTGATCATTTTAAAGAGAAAATAAAAAAATAAATAAAAATCACTAATTAATCACAGGTACCCTTTAAATATGTTCCTGATCTCTTCTGAGATATCAAGTTCATGTTTACGTGGCCACGCTAACCCGGTATACACTGTATGAATTTGTGCTGCCCCAAACGAAAGATGACCGGCGTGGGACCATCATGGCTATTTCTTATGGTGGTCCGACATCCTACCACGAACAAGGTTCAAAGACGTCTTGTCACAAGCTTGTGACCAGACACAGCCTGCGATCATTCTGTGACCGTGTCAGAAATTTAGGATGATCACACAGTGTGTGTCTGCTGCCACCACCTGGCACCCAACCATCAAGAAACACATGTGAGAGTAATAGTTATGTGTCTTTAAACTTTTCTCCACATAGTGTACCATTGCGTATGTACTTTATTTCTGTTTATGAAATAAAATATATAATACAGACATACATGGTGTAACTTTGTATATTCCATTGTACAGTCAATGTCATCTTGTTCATTACATCGTTGCAGACAACAAAACTTTAGTTATACATCCATTTTACATTCATGTACGGCTTTGCTAATGGAACCACAAATTGTGAAACCTAGTCTAAATCTTCAGGTTAAATAAAACAAGACGTAAATCACACCATCAGAGTCAAAACCAGCCGTCAAAATGACAAGCAGGTTTCATGGCCTGATTTGATGTACAGTAAAATTGTCAGGATTTCGTCTCATCAAACATTTTCTGAGTTTTATGACGTCTAACTGAATGAAGGTTTTTGGAAAGCACATCATTTCAGAACATATGAATCCAGAACATGATGAAATTTGTTGAGTCTGCTGGACGTAATCTGTAGCATCTGCACAATCCTTTACCCCATGTCCAAACGGATCGATTTCGAAGGTGTTTGCGTACTTACACTGAAACAACCAAAAGCTCGTGTTCCATTAGTGAAGCTGTACTCATACCTTTGCTCATACCTTCGTACCATATACATACCATTGTATATGCCATTAGACAGTCTATACAGACGCTCCCCAAACTACGTTCATCTATTTTACATTTTTTCGATTTTATGTTTTGGGTTTTTTTTTTTTTTAAAAAAAGTCAAATTTTGAGTTTAGACGTACCTACGTAGTACGCTGATGTAATGGCGCAATGACGTAATGACACCGTGTCCATTGTTTACAAACGACAGACTGAACGTGCCACTTGTTCTGCCCAGTTCAGTTTTATATATATCAGTTATATAGCGTGTTGCCCTTGTATTAAGACGTCGTCTCTGTGATCTTTGTGTTTACACTGTTTTGCGGACTTTTGTAACCCTAAGTAAATCTGGTTGGTCAGAAGTGTAAGCCTATGAGCATGGGTGCAAGTCTCATACACAGAGATGAATTAACTATCTGCTCACATCAGCACAATCTACCATGCATACTCAGTTCAGCAAAGACAGTTGTACAATGAATGAAAACCCAAATCCAGGAAAGAAAGAACTCTCCGCTCTGCTGGTGATTCACATCAATGCAGGCTGTGTTCTAAACGAGTTCAACGGCGCCCTTGTGCACGTAAAATACCGCAAGTCCGCATCACCCACAGCAAGTACACTACTTTCGGTTTTGAGCGCCTCACATATTGTAAGCGTTGATTGGCTGTTTTAAGCTTCATGTAAAGTGACTCGGTATAAATAAGTGACTTATTTGAAATTAATGTTGATATTATTTGAAATAATTTTACAATGTTATGTTTATAATAATTGATTTAGGGGTGTTTTATGAGATACTGTAATTGTATTTATGGATGTATAGTACAGTATGAGTGTCATACATCACACCTCATATGTCACTGTAACAACTTACATTCACTTTCAACTTACATTCGGCCGTCCGGAACCAATTAAAAACGTAAGTCAGGGAGCGTCTGTATACCTTTGTGTTCAGTGTACACTTTACAGTCTTCAGTCAGACCAAAGATTATTGACTCCATGGTGCACTGTATGATTTGTGATAATCTTATACAGTAAGTCTGTAACTCTGGGGGCAATCCTGGTTGAGTTTGGGACTAAAACAGTTGTTGGTTCGATTCCCGAACTAGTAGACTGCATCTTCCTTTCCTCCAGCTTCAAGTCTAAAGTACCTTTGAGCAAGGCACCTCACCCTCCACCTGCTCCCTGGGTGCCCCAGTGTGTATGTGTGTGTGTGTGTGTGTGTGTGTGTGTGTGTCAGTTGTGCTCACTTTCTGAATTTTTTTTTTATTATTATTATTGTATTTTGATATACAGTATGAAGGGAAAGTATTTCCTTTGCATTTAACCCATACACATACTTGGAGCAGTAGGCTGCTACACACACATTGGGGCATCTGGAGAACAGTTGAGGGATAGGTGCGTTGCATATGGAGGAAGGGAAGGTGCAGCTCACCCCCCCCCCACACACACACACACACACACACACACACACACACACACCACACTCAGGAATCGAACCAGTGACCTTTTGGTCCCAAAGCTGCTTCTCACAGCATTAGGCTACGGCTGCCCCACAAATAACATTCTGGTTCCTTCGAGCTGGATTCGAAACAGAGAACTAAGGATTTCAGTGTATCATCGGATGGGGGAAATTCAGAGGAAATAATTTCCCATGTGGAAATAATACAGTACACCGAAGTAAAACAGTAAAAACAACATAAAGACCCAGAGAAGGCTGAACAAATTAAAATAAAATCAGATTGCTTACTGTAATGTTTGTCTCGTGGAACTGAGTGGAACTGAGTGTGGTTTATTTTCATGCATGCAATCCATAAACATAAAGACAGTGCAGAACATTGAAAGAACATTTTTGGTCGAAACTGTAGAATTCAGAGATGTAATATTACAATAGGAAAGATAATGAAGTAAAATGCTGAAGAATCCACCAGCTGTTGCTCAAATTATCGCGCAATATTATAAACCTAACCTGCATATCATGTGCCATCCGCATCACCGTCATTTAATAACAACCCAGAATACATTCCTTCTTAAATAAGCTCTTTAAGTGCATTATTCAGAAAAATAAGCATATTTACCCCTCCCACCACACACACACACACACACACACACACACACACACACACACACACACACACACACACACAAACATACTCACACTCACACACACATCAATATGCCAAAGAAATTATTTTGAGATTCCACTTCCATGAAGAATGATGTTTGAATATTAATTCAGAAGGTTAGAATATAGATGGTCCTTTTCAATGGATCCCAGAGAGATCTTCAGGTCTTCAGCGATACCACTGATCTAAAAAAAAAAAAAAAAAAAAAAGCAGACGGTGTCTTTAATATTATAACAATTGTACATAGTCTGTCTCAGAAAGTAATTAACTGAAGAATTAATTTTCTGCATGCTATATACCTGCTGAGTGATTATAAGCTCAGGTATTACCTTTTGACTTTATGTAGCATCTGTCACATGTCACTCGTCCCCTGTGCACCCACAGAGTGTCCCCTGCTGCCAGGTTTCCCAGAGCAACATAGCAATTATCACACTGAGGAAAGAAGCAGGAGAAGGAACAGGTGACTCCATGCTCGAGTCTATACAGTACACAGTGTTAAAATTCCCTCGAATAAACATCCAATTTTGGAGACGAATAATTCAACAGTAGCGACGACAGAAACGGGTGGGAAGTAAAAAAAAAAGCGACAGAAAATGTGATGTGGAAATTCACTGGACAAACCGAGATAAATCATTTATTCTTTTATGTTTAATCTTAATTAGTGGTGCAGGGAGGCTGGTTCCTATCTCAACCGACTCCAGGTTAAGGTAAGGTACATCCTGAACAGCTCACCAGACCATCACTGGGGGCACTCACGCACAACCATTCACAGTGACACTCACACCTGGGGGCAATTTGGAACAGCCAGTTTACCCACTGTGCATGTTTTTGGACTGTGGCAGGACACCAGAGTAACCAGAAGAAACCCAAACAGGCACGAGGAGAAGATGCAAACTCCACACAGAAACGCCACAGCAAAGGGAATTGAACCTAGGACCTTCTTGCTGTGATGTGGATGTGCTGAGTCACTACGCCACCGTGCCGCCCTGAATTCCAGACAAATATTAAATAAAAATATTAGGCTCAGAATTTGGTGGACGCTGTTATCCGGCGTGACTTACAGTTATCCTTTTTATACAACTGAGAGATTCAGGGTTAAGGGCCTTGCTCAAGGACCCAACAGTAGCACATTGGTGGACTGAGGCTTGCATCCCTGACCTTCAAGTCATTAATTCAGAGCCGTAACCACCGAGGCACCTTTCCAAGGACAGTGCCACCGTTGACTTTGAAAAGATGTGCAACCTTGCCCATCAGGGTCGGCGTGGTTAGGGCGTTCGGGGTTCCGGACCTGTCGAAATGGGTCATTCGGTCACTGTATAACTGGAGTGGGAGCTTGTTCTTAATCCCAACAGTTAGTCAAGACTCAGTCCTGGTGGTTGCTGGACTCTGCCAAGGCCTTTTCGCACCAAATCAGTGTGTAAATGTAAACAACGTTTCTGTCCTATCATCTGTCTGTTTAATAAAACTCTGGCATCCTTCCCAGGTGTCTCTGCCTCGCCTGTTACAACATTACACATGTTTACAGTGATAATAATGGCTGTTGAGAAACTTTCTTGCTCATAAAACCGATTTTTTATTTGAATGGTGGACCATTGACTTCCGTAAACTTCTCGCCTGTTCTTATGTCGTATTAACTTGTGCATAAAGCTCTCATATCTCACCACAGGCTCGGCGAGGGCGTTTCTGGGTGGAGTTTATACATTCTCCCTGGGCTTGTGTGGGTTTCCTCTGGGTACTCCGGTTCCCTCTCACAGTCTAAAGAGGTGCACATTAGGCTAAATGGCTGTTCCCAATTGCCCCTAATTGCAAGTGTGAGTGATGTATCGTGTGTATTATGTGATGGAAGGGCAAGCTGTTCAGGGTGTACCTCGTCTTCTTCCAAACTCGGCTCGGCCTCCCTACGACCCCAGCAGGATTAAAAGGATATCCTGAGCATTGCTATATTACCTTGAAGCAGAATGTGTGACTGAAGATTTGAAGGTCATCCAAAATGATCCTTTCTCCTTCAATAATGTTTTTAGCACAGAATGAGCAGAGATCCCGTTTACCAACAATCCTGCAAAGACATCACCATCAGGTTCAATTCAGACATGGCGTAACAGATCATTAGCAGACAATTAAGGTATAATTAATGTATACAAAGGTTAAGGTAGGTAAAGTCTGTTGGGTTTTTACACCCGAGCCTAGTGGCTCATCAGGCTGGTGCTTATCCCCAGTTTCCGTAGCGTGAAGCGACCAGGAGTTCAACTCCTCCTGGATGGGACGCTAGTCCATCGCAGGTTACCTTCCCAGTATATTTTACTGGTTCCCATTTAGACTGCTGGGTGAACAGAGGCACACTTGTGGTTGAGACCTTGCCCAGGGGTCTTAGCACAGTGGGGGGTCTCGGATGGACAGGATCAGAAATGAGTACATCAGACGGACAGCCCATGTTAGATGTTTTGGAGCCAAAGTCAGAGAGGCTAGATTGAGATGGTTTGGACATGTACAGAGGAAGGATAGTTAGTATATTGGCAGTAGGATGCTGAGGTTGGAACTACCAGGCAGGCCTCGAGGAAGACCAAAGGAGAGATTTATGGGTGTGGTGAAGGAAGACATGAAGGTCGCTGGAGTCAGAGAAGAAGATGTAGAGGACAGGGTGAGATGGAGGAGGATGATTTGCTGTGGCGACCCCTGAAGGAAACAGCCGAAAGGAAAAGAAGAAGAAGAACCTCCGATTATGAGCACATCACCCTAACCACTATGCCACCAGCCCCACCAAATTAATGTATAAAAATAGACATTAATTACTGAATGAATATTGCGGCGGGTTTTCAAGACTAAGGCGACATGCTTTTACCTGGATGATGTTGAAGAGGATGGATTCAGGGGCGAGGACACAGGTGAGAACACTTTCACGGATGGGCTGTGGATTCTGTGCAGAAAGACAGACAGAGAAAGAGAGAGAGAGAGAGAGAGAGAGAGAGAGAGAGAGAGAGACAGAGACAGAGACAGAGAGAGAGAAGGTGAGTTAAATCGAGAGAGGGAGAGATACAGAGAGACAAACAGACAGAACGAGGGAGATAAAGACAGAGATACAAAGAAAGCAATAGAGAGTGAGAGAGACAGAGAGACAGACAGGAAGTCAGAGAGACAGTGAGAGAGAGAGAGAGAGAGAGAGAGAGAGAGAGAGAGAGAGAGAAAGAGAGAGGCAGACAGGGAGGCAGAGAGAGAGACAGACATGGAGGCAGAGAGAGAGAGACAGAGAGAGAGACATACAAGGAGGGAAACAGAGAGAGATGTAATATGTAAATCCTCTGTTTTAAGATTGGTAAAAATGCTGTTTTGGTTGTGTTTGTAGTTGTGTATGTGTGGTGGTTGTGTGGAGGTATATGTTCAGGGGTGTATATGTGTGGAGGTGTATGTGTGTGGGTGGATGTGTGGGGAGTATATGTGTGGAGGTATGTGTGTGGGAGGGTGTATGTGGGGGTGGATGTGTGGAGGTGTATGTGTGGGGGTGTGCATGTGTGTGGGTGTGAATGTGGGTGTGAGTGTGATTGTGTATGTATGTGTGTGTGTCTGGAGGGGTGGATGTCTGGGGGTGTATGTGAGAGTGGGTGTGTGTGAGGGGTGTATGGTGTGTGTGTGTGGGGGGTGGATGTGTGGGGTGTATGTGAGAGTGGGTGTGTGTGAGGGGGTGTATGGGTGGGAGTGTATATGTGTGTGGGGGTGTATATGTGGAGATGTTTATGTGTGTGGCTTTGTATGTGTGTGGATGTGTGGGGGTATATGTGTGGAGGTGTGTATGTGTGTGTGTGTGTGGGGGGTATGTGTGTGGGGATGGCTGTGTGGAGGTGTGTGTGTGGGGTGTGTGGGGGTATATGTTTGGAGGTGTTTATGTGTGTAGGGGTGGATGAGTGCAGGTGTATATGTGTGGAGTGCGTGTGGGGGTGTATGTGTGTGGGTGTGGGTGTGTGGGTGGCTGTGTAGAGGCGTATATGTGGAGGTGTATGTCAGTGTGGGTGTGTCTTGTGGTGTGGATGTGTGGGGGTATATATGTGTGGATGCGTGTGGGGGTGTAGAGGTGTGTGTGGGGGGTTTGTGGGGGTATATGTTTGGAGGTGTGTATGTGTGTGGGGTTGGATGAGTGGGAGTGTATATGTGTGGGTGCATGTGGGGGTGTATGTGTGTGGGTGTGGGTGTGTCTGGGGGGATGGCTGTGTGGAGCGTATGTGTGGAGGTGTAGGTCACTGTGGGTGTGTATGTGGGTGTGGGGGTGGATGCATGGGGGTATATGTTTGAAAGTGTGTATGTGTGTGGGGGTGGATGAGTGTGGGTGTATATGTGTGGAGTGCGTGAGCGGGTGTATGTGTGTGGGTGTGTGGAGGCATGTGTGTGGGGGGATGTGTGGGGGTCTATGTTTGAAGGTGTGTATATGTGTGTGGGGGTGGATGAGTGGGGGTGTATATGTGTGGGTGCATGTGGAGGTGTATGTCACTGTGGTTGTGTGTGTGGGTGTGTGTGGGGGTATATGTTTGGAAGTGTGGATGTGTGTGGGGGTGGATGAGTGCGGGTGTATATGTGTGGGTGTGTGCGTGGGTGTGGATGTGTGGGGGTGTATATATGTGGGTGCATGTGGGGGTGTATGTGTGTGGTGTGTGGGGGGATGTGTAGGGGTATATGTTTGGAGGTGTGTATGTGTGTGGGGCGGTGGATATGTGTGGGTGCATGTGGAGGTGTATGTCACTGTGTGTGTGTGGGGGGGTGTGTGGGGGGATGTGTGGGGGTGTGTATGTGTGTGCGGGGTGGATGAGTGGGGGTGTATATGTGTGGGTGCATGTGGGGGTGAGTGGGGGTGTATATGTGTGGGTGCGTGTGGGGGTGTATGTGTGTGGGGAGTGTATGTGTGTGGGTGTGTGGGGGTATATGTTTGGAGGTGTGTGTGGGTGTGGGGAGTGTATGTGTGTGGGTGTGTGGGGGGATGTGTGGGGGTATATGTTTGGAGGTGTGTATGTGTGTGTGGGGGTGAATGAGTGGGGGTGTATATGTGTGGAGTGCGTGTGGGGGTGTATGTGTGTGGGTGTGTGGGGGATGGCTGTGTGGAGGCGTATGTGTGGAGGTGTATGTCAGTGTGGGTGTGTGTGTGGGTGTATATATGTGGGTGCGTGTATGTGTGTGGGTGTGTGTGGGGATGTGTGGGGGTATATGTTTGGAGGTGTGTATGTGTGTGCGGGGTGGATGAGTGGGGTGTATATGTGTGGAGTGCGTGTGGGGGTGTATGTGTGTGGGGAGTGTATGTGTGCATGTGTGTGGGTGTGGGGAGTGTATGTGTGTGGGTGTGGGGGATGTGTGGGGTATATGTTTGGAGGTGTGTATGTGTGTGTGGGGGTGAATGAGTGGGGGTGTATATGTGTGGAGTGCGTGTGGGGGTGTATGTGTGTGGGTGTGGGTGTGTGGAGGTGTGTGTGTGTGTGGGGATGTGTGGGGGTATATGTTTGGAGGTGTGTATGTGTGTGCGGGGTGGATGAGTGGGGGTGTATATGTGTGGAGTGCGTGTGGGGGTGTATGTGTGTGGGGAGTGTATGTGTGCATGTGTGTGGGTGTGGGGAGTGTATGTGTGTGGGTGTGGGGGGATGTGTGGGGGTATATGTTTGGAGGTGTGTATGTGTGTGTGGGGGTGAATGAGTGGGGGTGTATATGTGTGGAGTGCGTGTGGGGGTGTATGTGTGTGGGTGTGGGTGTGTGGAGGTGTGTGTGTGTGGGGGTGTGGGGGTATATGTTTGGAGGTGTGTACGTCTGTGGGGGTGTATGACTGGGGGTGTATATGTGTGGGTGCGTGAGGGGGTGTATGTGTGTGGGTATGTGTGGGGGATGGCTGTGTGGAGGTGTATGTCAGTGTGGGTGTGTGTGTGGGTGTGGGGGGGGTGGATGTGTGCAGGTGTACGTGTGGAAGAGAATTTTTAATAAAGAAAGAGAAATGCAGAAATCTTACTCAGAGTTGTTGATGTGTTTAGAAGTAACTGAAGTACTATAAGTAAAATCTGAAGACGTCCTCGGGGAGCTGAAATACACAGAAGTGTTCTGATTACCTTCAGATTGTATCATCACTCACAAACCGCTAATCCACACGAGAGTCATGAGAACCAGGTAGGTTTCGGGTCGAGCATGGCATTTCCGTTACCTGCAATCCTGAACTCCACCACTAGTCACCACTAAAGTTGTACACACGGCAGCTTTATTATTAGAATAATGAGATCAATGTAAACGGAGGTACCTTGGATCCAGGCTTGAGTAGCTTTCTGTTCTGCTTGTGAAGGACGGGTAGGTATTATCTGAGCTTGTGTAGGACTCGGTGTGATTCCTGTTGGGGGTAAGGGGTAATTTTATTATAATCTTACCCTGATCATGATCTGGTTACGTGCTCTTTATGGTCAATGTATCTGTAAGCGTTAGCAATTATTCACAAACGGTAGACTTTCAGCAGCATTCACCAAGCAAAATAAACAAATAATTAAATAACATTCTAATACGTCTTTTAAATCACACAAACAGGTGCGAAAGAGGTGTGTAATAAAATCTTTTTAAACCTCTATCAGATTAAAGTATAATATATACCACACAGAAACAAAGTTTATATTCACGTTGTAACCATGACAACGGCGGGTCAGGTGAGATCTCAGAACTCCGAGTAGAATTAGGTTTTGTGCATTTAAAGATTTCTTGAGGACTTTTATTCAGCATGTAAGATATACAGCAGGCCTCCATTTTTCATGATGGTTCGATTCCTGTCCTTCCCGCAGATCATGAAAATTCCCGAGTTATTGACGTGGTTTTAAAACCATATGTATGATATTACATGCACTAAAATCTGCCTGTTAAACGCATTCTCTCGCCAGTCTTACTCATTAATACAGTAATAATGCAGTAATAATGTAGTAATGATTAATAAAAAACTTTTTAATTTTGTACTGTGATAATATTTATGAATAAATAAAGCACTTAGGCTCCTTACCAGAAGCTAGAGAAGATGCAGCGTGTTTGAGTGACATCATAGCACTTAAATAATCATTAAAAACACACGAAAAAACGTGAATTCACAATTCAAGAAATCACGTTGATGACGTGTGCACAGAAGGAAAAAAAAAGAGGCGTACACATCATCTGCAACCAATCAGCAGGAGGGAGACACAAAAGCTCTCAGCCATTGGCTAAATTTGAATCATGTGCTGGTTACTTCCGGGTTTGTCTCCAATCTACGAGTATGTGGGGGCGCGAGCGCTGAACCGTGAATGGTCAAGGATCTACTGTACTTCACATCAAACGCAAGAACAACACACTGAAGCCGGTTATGGTTCATCCTCTGGGCCTTCTGCATGGTAATTCCAACCTCAGCATCCTACTACCACTATACTCACGATCCCTCCTCTGTACATGTCCAAACCATCTCAATCTAGCCTCTCTGACATTGTCTCCAAAACATCTTACATGTGCTGTCCCTCTGATGGACTCATTCCTGATCCTATCCATCCTCGTTACTCCCAAAGAGAACCTCAACATTTTCATCGCGAATCAAACATTTTCTGAGCCGCTTAATTTAATTTTAATTAGGGTAATCCCTATCACAGCTAAGGGCGGGGCACATCTTGGCCACCTCGTCAGGCCATCACAGGGTAGTGGGTTTGAACCCCTAACCTACAGAGCCATAAGCCAGAACCCTACAACCAGGCCTCAAACATAACCCACTCAGGATAATGTTGACCAATCAGATTATTCATTTCTCATGTGATATATATTAATATTACAATATTTGAAGGGTGCACTGTGGTACCTTGGATCCAGGCTTGAAGAGTATCTCTCAGTTCTGCTTGTGACGGAGTAGCTTTTATCTGGGCTCGTGTACGTCTCAGTTTCAGTCCTGTTAAAGGTAAAGGTCATTTTATTATAATTGTTTTACTTTCATTAAATAAATAAAATTGTTAATATCTTTTTTTTTTTTTTTCCCCATTCAACATTTCCCATTCAATGGCCAGTGGTGGTCTAGTGGTATAAGGTGCCGGATCGCTGATGCAAAGGTTGGGGGTTCGAATCCCAGTCTCCACAAGGTTGTCACTGTCCTCCCAGTGGAGCTAACTGGGTTATCAAAGGCCGGCCATGTCTCTCACTGTCTCTGGTGTGAAGCATGTAAAAGAACCATTGCTGACTTTCGACAAGAGTAGCTGCAAAGCCGTCAGCGTGTTTCCGCCCTGCGATGGCCTGGCGAGCTGTCCAGGGTGTACTCTGCACTCGCCTTGAGTTGGCTGGGATGGGCACCAGCCTCCCCATGACCCTAATTAGGATGAAGCGGTTACAGAAAATGAACTGAACATTTCCCATTCAGTCTCAGACTATTAAATAAATATTAAATAAAATGCAATCGTTTCCACAATGTCTTTCTGAAACTGCCAGTTTCCTCTTGTACGCGAGTGTTAATGAGCCCTGCACCGGCCGCCATGACATTAATAACATCTCCATCTTCATTATTTCTCCTGAAATGGTTTACTTCCATCTGTTTATCACTCAATCTCAGACTTTTACATTTTCTACCAAGTGGTACCGCACCAGCAAGTTCTCACACAGAGACGAGATCGTTTCCTCCGGTCACGCTTTCACGTTGTCTTCATTGTAAACAGATACAGAACCAAAACAAGATGTAGTGCAGGTGAGTAAGAAATACTAAGCTTGTGAGCTGGGGTGGTTTCAACAGGAAACATTTACATTCATCTGGAATGAAGTGATGATGGCGAATAAAACACACCATTCACAGGCCTCAACATTTCAAAAATTTGGGGAGCAGTTTATGGATCACGGGTAAATGACAATGAGCTGCGTGACCCACAGGCTGCGTGAAATGGCTCCTGAAGTAAAACTAAATAATTAAACAAATGTGGTACTGAATCCGTTAGATTTGAGCTTTGAAGTTCAGTAGATGTGTGTGTAATATCTAATGTATTGTTGAATTTTCTAATATTAAAGAATTAAATTATTCACATACCTAATTATTTTCAAACATTAAATTTTAATCTAAATAATCATCAGTGTTCTGATAAAACTGCTGGAATACTTTTAATACACGAACATGCAAAGTTTCAACTATCAACAAAACAGCCAAACAGCAGCAGCACCTACCTGAACCTTTAACGTTCAAGCGACCGAGTGGGGTCATATATGATCCCGCGTATATATATTTGGGCGCCATTTTTCTTTTAATGCTAATCAGAAAAACGTTTCCTACCGAGAATTTGTCGATCTATTTGTCCGGTATTTGTTGATAGAATTTTGTAAGGATGGGCCAATCCATGTGGCGAGTATAATCCAAACTCATGCTGGTCACTTATGACCTTGGGAAGATCTATCAGATTTTTGAGATGATATCTTCAGATGGTATTGATGGTTCTTCATTTGGACAGTGACATGTTTCAGATAGTTCAGCCATGTCATTATTACTATTTCTATTACCATATTGAAATTATCTTCCTACACTGTAATACAGATTTTATACAAAGAAACTTTACTCTTTATGATTTGTTTTCATTTTTGATGCAAAGAAAAAAAGCAAAGAAATAAAAGGTAACATGCATATTACAAGATGCACCAGATGAGGGTTGTGTAAATAAATGTAATACTGTTCTATCAGTGGGCTATTTCTCTCGGGGCAGTGGTGGTCTAGTGGTATAGGGCGCTGGATCGCTGATCCAAAGGTTGGGGGTTCGAGTCCCACTCTCCACAAGATTGTCACTGTCCTCCCCCAGTGCAGCTAACTGGGTTATCAAAGGCGGGCCATGTCTCTCACTGTCTATGGTGAGAGGTGGATGTAAAAGAACCATTGCTGACTTTCGTAAAGAGGAGCTGCAAAGTCATCAGCGTGTTTCTACCTCTTGCTAAAAAAGGGTTGATTATTGATTAAAATGGATTGGGCACAATTTATCCAACTTAATAAAGCCCTCTCCAGGTAGTTACAGTAATTATATTACAAAATATACAGCAAGATACGGACAAGGGAAGGATATATATACAAAAGAATTAAAGGGATCGTTTAGTATTACAAATAAATATTTGTACACATTTGAAAACATTCTGGTTTTCTCTAAGAGAATAATCTGCATTGCCATTTAAAATGAGATTATATTGATTGGTGCTCTTTGATGGACAATGTGCTCTCAAGTTTTTAACATTTGTTCACGTTGAAAATTATATCAGGGACATTCTAGAAAATAGTGAAAAAACATTGTGACACTTGTGGCCACACTGACAGCGTGCATCATCCTTTACATTCATTCGAAATAAATCATAATTAAGTGAACTCGACAGATATCTTAATCTTGTGTGTAAAATGTTTAACTTCCTTTTCCCGTATGGAAAATATACCGGTGCACATTTTGGTTTTAGACGAATCGCTGATCTAAATGAAACTACGGAATTGCTGTCTCTGGTTCCTAGTGGGACATCATTCCACAATTTAACTGTTGATGGAAAAAATGAAAGTGTTGAATATTTTAATCGTGTAGGGGGTATACTATAATCATGGCTATTTCTTAATGGATAGTTCGTTCTGTTCGCTACTACTGGAGGTAGTAGATCACAGAGAAAAGTTGGAGAAAGACGTTTGTGTATCTTATAAAATAACATTAATTTACGGACACGCCTTCTTTCAGACAGCAATTCCCAGCCCGTTTCAAAATATAGTGATTGAGAAGAAGCCTATCTTGGCAGTCCAGTAACAATACGGGCAGCTTCAAGCTGTAACTTTTCTAATCTGTTGGCTTGCTCAATCGAACACCCGTCCCATACCTCACATGCATACTCAAAGTTTGGTCTGATAAATACGGTGTAAATTTTGGACAGTTTAGTAGACTTTTAGTCTACTAGACTTTTAGACTTTTAGACTTTTAGGACAGTTTAGTAAACTCTGTTTAGTAGAAATTTTAACTTTCGAAGTGAGCCTATCATTCTGGAAGTCTTTTTAACAATATTTTCAACATAAAAGTGCCATCCCCCATTTAATGAAAAACATAAACCCAAATGTTTGTGAGATTCCACTGCTTTCACTTTACAGCCGTCAAAATACAAATCAATATCCTGATTATTTTTAATAGTGAAGAGCATAGTTTCAGTTTTTTCTGGGTTATATGAAACTAACCAATCCTTTGCCCAATTGCATAGAAGTTCTAAATTTTCATTCATAAGCTGTTCCATTAATTGCTTTTCTTTTGACAATTAAAAAAGGGTTGTGACAGGAAGGGCATCCGACCTAAAAACATTTGCCAAATCAAACGTGCAAATCAGATGATTCGCTGTGGCGACTCCCGAGTAAAAGGGAAAAAGCCGAAAGGAAGACAGACTGTTCTATCATTGTGTGTTTTTGCTTTTTTGTAAAAATATATCGAATTCCAGACATTATTACATAAGATGATGGATAAATATATTAGGGGAGTGATATAAATATGAAGAACCCTAAAACAATCAATTTATATATAAATATTCCTATAGAAAGTCACTGGGCTCACACATGACCCCACTCGGTTACATTAGTCACAGAAATAGATTGATTGCTTGAGGGTCAACTGGCTGAATTGGGACGTTCACGACTTGCGAATGATATTAATACCTGGACCTCCGTTGTGTCGCTATAACATTATTTTAATAATTCACAAGGTATTAATTAATAAATGTAGAAACGTCTTAACTAATTTGTACGATATACTTGTAGCGAATCTTGCATCTTATTTTGGTAACATAGCATCATCATTGATGTTTAGTATTTTGAAGTCGTTCTTTAAACGAATAGTTTCTGAAAGTTTTGGCGTGAACTCACTGTGTCAGCCATTTTTGTTTTTATTCACAACATTCAAACCCATTTTCAGGCAGTGCGCGGCAGAACACACTCAATTATGGAAGTGAAATAGGTATGCGACCATGTTGTTGTTTGTGGGTTTCAAAAGACTGCTGACCGGTCGCAGAACCGAACGTTTGGTCGCGTCAATTGTCGAGGCTTGTATTCACCTGTGAACGGGAAATTTTAATGGCTGTACAGGTACTAATACTACAGTGGTTGGTTCAGGGTGCACTGTGGTACCTTGGATCCAGGCTTGAAGAGTATCTCTCAGTTCTGCTTGTGACGGAGTAGCTTTTATCTGGGCTCGTGTACGTCTCAGTTTCAGTCCTGTTAAAGGTAAAGTTCATTTTATTATAATCGTCTTATCTTCATTAAATAAATAAAAGAGTTAATATTTTATTCTTTTTCATTTAAAGTTTTCTTTTTGGTCCCAGATTATTAAATAAATATGGAATACAGCGGTGTCTGTTGGAAATAAAGTGGAATCGGATCTTTGATGTCTTTCTGAAACTGTCAGTTCACTCCTGTACACGAGTGTTAATGAGCCCTGCACCGGCCAAAGTTTCATCAATCAGAATAAACGCCAAACACCAGTGGAACCAAGCTGAACCATTAACTGGCTGAACTGGGATGTTCACTAATCGCTAACATTAATACAGTACCTGGCAGTCAGCTGGGGCCAGTGGTGTAGTGGTTAAGGTTTTGCGCCATGTCATGATCAGGAGGTTGTGAGTTCGAATCCCACTGAGACGCTCACTGTGCTAAGACCCCCGGGCAAGGTCTCAACCACAAGTGTGCCTCTGTTCACCCAGCAGTATAAATGGGTACCAGTAAAAATATACTGGGAAGGTAACCTGCGATGGACAAGCGTCCCATCCAGGAGGAGTTGTACTCCTGGTCAGTTCATGCTATGGAAACCAGAGATAAGCACCGGCCTGATGAGCCACGAGGCTCGGGTGTAAAAACCCAACAGACTTTACCTACCTTACCTGGAAGTCCAGTGGGTTGTAAAACATTATTTTGATCATTCTTCTTCTTTTCCTTTCAGCTGTTCCCTTCAGAGGTCGCCACAGCAAACCATCCGTCTCCATCTCACCCTGTCCTCTGCATCTTCTTCTCTTACTCCAATGACCTTCATGTCTTCCTTCACCACATCCATAAATCTCTTCTTTGGTCTTCCTCTAGGCCTTCTGCCTGGTAGTTCCAACCTCAGCATCCTACTACCAATATACTCACTATCCCTCCTCTGTACATGTCCAAACCATCTCAATCTAGCCTCTCTGACTTTGTCTTCAAAACATCTTACATGGGCTGTCCCTCTGATGTACTCATTTCTGATCCTCGTTACTCCCAGAGAGAACCTCAGTATTTTCATCCCTGCTACCTCCAGCTCTGCCTCCTGCCTTTTCCTCAGCGCCGCTGTTTCTAAGCCATACAACATCGCTGGCCTCACCACCATCTTGTACACTTTTCCTTTCATTCTTGCTGACACTCTCCTATCGCACATCACACCGGACACTTTTCTCCAACCATTCCAGCCTGCCTGCACACGCTTCTTCACCTCTTTTCCACACTCTCCATTGCTCTGAATTGTTGAGCCTAAGTACTTAAAATACTCCACCTTCCTTATCTCTGCCCCCTGTAACCTCACTGTTCCTCCTGGGTCCTTCTCATTCACAAACATGTATTCTGATTTTCTGAGGCTAACCTTCATTTGTCTCCTTTCCAGGGCATACCTCCACCTCTCTAGATTTTCCTCTACTTGTTCATCTGCAAACATCATAGTCCATGGAGATTCTTGCCTAACCTCGTCTGTCAGCGTGTCCATCACCATCACAAACAAGAAGGGGCTCAGAGCCGATCCTTGATGCAGTCCCACCTCCACCTTGAATTCGTCAGTCACGCCGACAGCACACCTCACCACTGGCTTACATCTCTCATACATGTCCTGCACCCCTCTAACATACTTCTCTGCCACTCCAGACTTCCTCATGCAATACCACAGTTCTTCTCTTGGCACCCTGTCATATGCTTTTTCCAGATCCACAAAGGCACAGTGCAGTTCCCTCTGACCTTCTCTGTACTTCTTCTCCTGCTTCAACACGACCCTTGTCCTTTTTCAACTTACACGACTTTGTTTTCTGCTCTACCTTTGCCTTCTTCACCTTCCTCACCATCAGCGTCATCCTGTACACCACCATCCTATGCTGTTTGGCAACACTCTCACCCACTACTACTTTGCAGTCACTGACTTCCTTCAAATTACATCACCTACACAAGATGTAGTCTACCTGTGTGCTCCTACCTCCGCTTTTATAAGTCACCCTATGCTCCTGTTTCTTCTGGAAGAAAGTATTCACCACAGCCATTTCCATCCTTTTTGCAAAATCGATCAACATCTGTCCTTCTGTGTTCCTGTCCTGGATACCAAACCTGCCCATCACTTCCTCGTCCCCTCTGTGGCCTGCACCAACATGTCCATTGAAGTCTGCCCCAATGACCACTCTTTCACCTCTGGGGTTACTCTGCATCACTTCATCTCACTCACTCCAGAATCTCTCCTTCTCTTCTCGCTCACATCCTGACTGTGGGGCATAAGCACTAACAACATTGACCATCACGCCTTCAATTTCTAACTTGAGACTCATCACTCTGTCTGACACTCTTTTCACTTCTAGAACATTCCTGACAAACTCCTCCTTCAAGATGACTCCTCCTCCATTTCTCTTCCCATCCACACCATGATAAAACAGTTTAAACCCTGCTCCTAAGCTTCTAGCTTTGCTACCTTTCTACCTGGTCTCCTGAACACACAGTATGTCCACCTTCCTCCTCTGCATCATGTCAGCCAGCTCTCTACCTTTTCCTTGTATAGTTCCAACATTCAAAGTTCCTACTCTCAGTCCTAGACTCATGCCTTTCCTCCTCTCTCTCTGCCTACGGACACGCCTCCCGCCTCTTCACAAGGAATTAATTAATAAATGTAAAAGCTTCTTCCCTAATTTGTACGATATACTTGTAGCGAATAATGCATCATATTTTGGTAACATAGCATCATCATTGATGTTTTAGTATTTTGAAGTCACCTTTAAACGAATATTTTCTGAACGTTTTGGTGTGAACCCACCATGTCGCCGTTTTTTTTTTTTTTTTTTCACGACACATAAACCCATTACGGGTTCCATTATGGAAGTGAAATAGGTACAGGACCATTTAGGTGTTCGCGGATTACGAAAGACCGCTGACCGGTCGCAGGACCGACCGTTTGGTCACGTCAATTGTCGAGGCTTGTATTCACCTGTGAACGGGGAGTCTTAATGGCTGTACAGGTATTAATACTACAGTGGTTGGTTCAGGGTGAACTGTGGTACCTTGGATCCAGGCTTGAAGAGTATCTCTCAGTTCTGCTTGTGACGGAGGAACTTTTATCTGGGCTCGTGTATGTTTCAGTTTCAGTCCTGTTTGAGGTAAAAGTCATTTTATTATTATCGTCATATCTTCGTTAAATAAATAAAACAATCATTATCTTATCTTTTTTTTTCCATTCAGCATTTCCCATTCAGGCCCAGATTATTAAATAAATACGGAATACAGTGATATTACTTGGAAATAAAATGGAATTGGATCCCTGATGCCTTTATGAAACCATCAGTTTCCTCCTGTCCGCGAGTGTTTATGAGCCCTGCACCGGCCGCCATGACATTAATAACATCTCCATCTTCATTATTTCTCCTGAAATTGTTTCCCTTCTGTTTCTTATCACTCGATCTCAGACTTTTACTTTTTCTACCAACTAGTACTGCACCGCCAAGTTATCACACACAGATGCGATCGTTCCTCCAGTCACACCATCACATTATTATTTTTGTAAACAGATACAGAACCAAAACAAGATGTTGTGCAGGTGAGTAAGAGATACTAAGCTTGTGAGCTGGAGTGGTTTCACCAGAAAACATTTATATTCATCCAGAATGAGATGATAATGGAGAAGAAAACACACTAATGGCTGTACAGGTGTTCAGACTACAGTGGTTGGTTCAGGGTGCACTGTGGTACCTTGGATCCAGGCTTGAAGAGTATCTCTCAATTCTGCTTGTGACGGAGGAGCTTTTATATGGGCTGGTGTACGTCTCAGTTTCAGTCCTGTTTTGTATAAGAAGCATTTTTATGTAATTTTATCTTTGTGATATATTTACAACAGTTATAATTACAGTTCCTACATTTACAGATTTTCCAGATCATGTAAAGTGTAAACCATGGTACCTGGGATCCAGACTTGATGAGTACGTTTCTGTTTTGGTTGTAAAGGAGGAGAAGGTTTTCTCTGGGCTCGTGGAGCTCTCAGTTTTATTACTGTTTGGGGAAGAATAGGTAGATCATCATTTTTCTTTTTGTTATATATATGATAATAATAAGCAAGGTTTATAATAATTAAACCTAAGCTGTGGATCTTGAAAGTCAAGGTTCCATGAACCAAGCTTCGGTCCTTAGAAGAGGCGATGGAGGAATAAAAATTAAAATTTTGCTCTCATAAATAAAATAATCACTGACTGATTTAACCAGAAACATGTTTATTTAATGCAATTAATCTTTTAAAGAATGGCATGGTGGTGTAGCGATTGAGATGGTTTGGACATGTACAGAGGAGGGATAGTGAGTATATTGGTAGTAGGATGCTGAGGTAGGAACTACCAGGCAGAAGGCCGAGAGGAAGTCCAAAGAGAAGATTTATGGATGTGGTGAAGGAGGACATGAAGGTCGTTGGAGTAAGAGTAGAAGATGCCGATGGCAGGGTGAGATGGAGGCAAATCATTTGCTGTGGCGACCCAAGAAGGGAACAGCCGAAAGGAAAAGAAGAAGAAGAAGAAGAGGCTGTCATAGTGGTGTAGCGGTTGGCATGCCATGCCGTGTTATAGCAAGAAGGTTCTGGGTTCAAGTCCTGGATTTGTGTGGAGTTTGCTTGCCCTCTTTGTGCTTCTGAGTTTCCTCCAGCTGCTCTGGTTTCCTCCCACGATTGAAAGACATGCACATTAGGCTAACTGGCTGTTCAAATTTCCCCATGTTGTAAGTGCGAATGGTTGTGTGTGTGTGTGTGTGTGTGTGTGTGTGTGTGTGTGTGTGTGTGTGTGTGTGTGTGTGTGTGTGTGTGCCTAATGGATTCTGTCAGACGAGTTCCCACTTGTTACGGATAGGAAAATTTAGAGGATTGAAATTGCCATGTGAAACCAGCAAAGCACGACAGACCACGACATAAACTATATACACTTTAATACTATGAACAAAATAAGACAAAATTCACATTATGTATAACTTAGACCTAAACCATATACAAATTAACCAAGGGTCCCATAGTCACCAAGCTCCTGCAGCAGGGTAAATTTAGTGATGGCATATGTGCTGGTAGGGAAAGGCTTGCCATCCCACGTGTCCATCCTCGCGTGGGCTGTGCGTGGACGTGGATGATGGATTGTGTCGATGAAGTCCCGAACAACGAAACTTAGGTGAAGTGTGTTCCATGGTTCACCTGAGATGAGTTGATCCATGATCCACCTGAAGAGCCACGATGAGACTGGAAGAGGCCCCAGCCAATCAGGCACAGGTCCTTAATATAGATTCTCCCAACAAGTTGTTTTCTCTCTTTTAAAAGCCAGAACAAGAGCAGGCAAGCCCAGACAAGCCCCAACATGTCTGTGTTGCTCCTCCCCTCCATTGGATTGCGCAACTCCAGTCCTTTCCACCGTTTTCTATAGGATGCAGCACTCCCCTGTGATTTTGCAACACCCCAAAGCATTGTACAATACCACCAGTACACGTGCACCCAGGTCTCACACCACTACTGCCTTAAAGTACATGTGTCCTTAAACGTAGTGCATCTGTGTGTGAAACTATCAATAGCCCTGACTCACTAATGTGTACCAGTGAGTAGAAACAGCAAACATATATTATATAAGTATTTTAGCAAAGATACGCAGGACCCCCAATTGAGACTTAATGACCACCTTTTACATTACACATAAATGCACATGCTCGTAACAGTGTGTTGGCCCTGTGATGAACGAGGGAGCTGTTTATGGTACACTTCACCTTTTCGCAGAGTCAGCTGAGATCCAGCCTCCAGCCTCTCTATAACACAATGAACTATTCACACTTATTTCCAAGAGCAACTTATAACAACCAGTTAGCCTAAGGTCTTCTTCTTTTCCTTTCGGCTGTTCCCTTCAGGGGTCACCACAGCAAATCATCCGCCTCCATCTCACCCTGTCCTCTGTATCTTCTTCTCTTACTCCAACGACATTCATGTCTTCCTTCATCACATCCATAAAGTTCTTCTTTGGTCTTCCTCTAGGCCTTCTGCCTGGTAGTTCCAACCTCAGCATCCTACTGCCAATATACTCACTATCCCTCCTCTGTACATGTCCAAACCATCTCAATCTAGCCTCTCTGACTTTGTCTCCAAAACATCTTACATGTGCTGTCCCTCTGATGTACTCATTCCTGATCCTATCCATCCTCGTTACTCCCAGAGAGAACCTCAACATTTTCATCTCTTCTACCTCCAGCTCTGCCTCCTGTCTTTTCCTCAGCGCCACTGTTTCTAACCCATACAACATCGCTGGCCTCATCACCGTCTTGTACACTTTTCCTTTCATTCTTGCTGATACTCTCCTATCGCTCATCACACCGGACACTTTTCTCCAACCATTTTCAACATTTTCTCTTCCCATCCACACCGTGATAAAACAGTTTAAACCCTGCTCCTAAGCTTCTAGCTTTGCTACCTTTCCACCTGGTCGCTTGAACACACAGTATGTCCACCTTCCTCCTCTGCATCATGTTAGCCAGCTCTCTATCTTTTCCTTGCATAGTTCCATCATTTAAAGTCCCCACTCTCAGTCCTAGACTCATGCCTATCCTCTTCTCTCTCTGCATACGGACACGCCTCCCGCCTCTCCTTCTTCGACGTCTTCGACCAACAGTAGTCCAAATTCCATCAGCAGCCTGTTGGTTGACAGCACTGATGGCGGTTGTTGGTAACCCGAGCCTCGACCGATCCAGTATGGGGGTAATAATTCTGATTTGCATCATAAAAGTTTGGCATTGGTTTTACGTCGGATGCCCTGCCTGACACAACCCTCTGCATTTCTCTGGGCTTGGGACCGGCATAAGGGGGAAGAGACACTGGTTAGCCTTAGGTGAATGTCTTTAATTTGTGGGATGAAACCAGAATAGGTACAGGGGGAACCAGAGTAAGTACAAAGGAAACCCACATCGGTACAGTGACTACAGTAAACTCTGCACAGAAACACCCTTGCTGAGCCCAGGACTGGAACCCAGGACTTTTTTTGCTGTGAGGTGAATGTGCTGACCATTACCCCAGCAGGCCACCCAGAGTTAAACTATTGAGTGAATGATTGTTTCTCACAAAGGTGTAAAGTTTAAAGGAAGCTGAAGACGAGAGGACCCAGAGTCCAACCCTGATGTGCAAAGTTGAAGAACTAGATGAGTCAGATCTGTACTGTTTATCCGCCATCAAGTACAGAGCATCAAATCACACACATTTAAACTGTACATGTATGGTTCATGTAGTCATAACTGTTTTATTCAGCCATATTAATATAATCAGTGTAATTATTAAAAACACTGGGATCTTATTAACTGTTAATACTACAGTGGTTGTTTCAGGGTAAACTGTGGTACCTGGGATCCAGGCTTGATGAGTAGGTTTCAGTTTTGGTTGTAAAGGAAGAGTAGGTTTTATCTGGGCTTGTGACACTCTCAGTTTCCTTCCTGTTTGTGATGAAGATAATTTTATTTGTTATATACACAGATCAACCATAACATTAAAAACAAAATAGTCTGATGAAGGTAAATGATCAGTTCTTGATGTGTTGGAATCGGGGAAAATGAAGGTCTTGATGGATGTTCTTGGTATGCAGTGCTAAGAACCTACCAAGCTGTATGTGGTATTGTTTCTAATCGCTGTATAATAATAATAATAATAATAATAATAATAATAATAATAATAATAATAGAGATGCAGGAACATGGTAGTGTAGTGATTCGCATGTCCGCCATGCAGCAAGAAGGTCCTGGGTTTGATTCCCAAGCTGGGCGTTTCTGTGTGGCGTTTCATGTTCGGCTTGTGTGGGTTTCCTCCGGGTACTCCGGTGTTTTCCCACAGTTCAAAAACATGCACAGTAGGTTACTTGGTTGTTCCAAATCATCTCTAGGTGTGAGTGTGAGTATGAATGGTTGTGTGAATGTCGGCCATGCGATAGCCTGGTCAGCTGTCTAGTGTATCCCTCGCCCAGAGTCGGCTGAGATGGGTATCAGCCTTCTTGCCACCCTAAGTAGGATTAAGTGGGTCAGAAAATGAATAAATGAATGATAGAGATCTGAATAATAATTTTTAACTCCGCCTCAGATGTGAATCCTCTGAGACAAGTCTCTACGTACCTGACTGATGTCGTTGGAGGTGGTGGAGGAGGAGTGCTAGGCACTTTTGGTATACTCTCAATGCTGTTAATCATGAACAATAAAAAAAAAATAATAATAAAATAAACAAAACAAAAAAACATTAAGTGGTTGCAGACTAAATTATTTTCTCTTAATGTTACATCATGGAACAATCCCACTGTGAAAAATAAATAAATAAATAAATCAATAGCCCCGCCTTATGTAAAATTTTTAACCTGTCTTATTTATTATAGTTCAGCTATTAAATATTTACATTTTATATTCGTGTTTACTGACCTGTCAACAACTTCTTCAGGCGGATCTGGAAACTTTTCGTATTTAGAACTTTTAACAGGGCTGAGCCTTTGGTTTTGCACACACACACACACACACACACACACACACACACACACACACACACACACACACACACACACACACACAAGGAAATCTTAAGCACTTTGTTCATATTCAGTAGGAAATTAAGAAGCTGTGAATATGAACATACAGAATTACAGTCATAGCGTGAATCTGTTTACATCACACACCCAGGAAACAAGTATCCAATACGCCAACTACTTCCTATTAAATATATTCCCAATCAATGATTCACAGGAAACACTGAGCAAATATTAATATTAGCACAATAAAATACCACAGGGAAGGAAATTCTCAAATTGTAATGCATTAAAAGTTCTATATAATGATGTAGAATGACATCACAGATGTATAAAGATGCAAACTGAGGCGTGTATAATTGTTGGCGTAACACCAGCTTCATGTTGGGTTCTGCACAAAGATACAAATGTCTCTAAGTGTTCAGGTGGAATTTTATCTTGTTCCTCGAACAATAATGTAGAGAAATAATACTAGTACTGTGAGAAGGCTATGGAGAGCATCAGATGAACCAAAACACCTACGACTGTAGTAACACAACTGTAGGACGTCGTCAGGCATCACAGAGAAAACAGAGGAGATGGACCTGACCTCAAGAATTACCTCAAAGAATAAAAAAATTTAAAACATGTTCAAAGCTCCATGACACACCCACATCTGTGACAGTGTTTTCCATCACATGACAGGTGAGTTCGGTGGGACACACCCACACCTGTACTTGGAATCTGACCCGGTTTCCGTGGTTGACCTGTTGTGTACATGTCGAGTGATGGATGCGACGGGAGCTTAACCACCAACATTGCTACACTGTTCAACATTCTTGTAGTGAAGTTCTAGGGAGACACCGCCGTTCGGTGCTGAATGATTTGTTTATGTGCATTCAGAGAGGAGAGAGCAGAAGTATTAGCCAATCAGCATCAACAGCATTAACCAATGCAACCGAGCAAAGCGTTCTTACAATGTTCAACAGATTCTTTATATATATATATATATATATATATATATATATATATATATATATATATATATATATATATATATATATATATATATATATATATATATAAATAATGCAACCATGAGGTGGGGGGGGGCACTAACCAGTATCTCTCCCCCTCATGCCGGTCCCAAGCCCGGAGAAATGCAGAGGGTTGTGCAGGAAGGGCATCCGACGTAAAACCAATGCCAAACTTTTATGATGCAAATCAGAAGTATTACCCCCATACCAGATCGGTCGAGGCCCGGGATAACAACGACCGCCATCAGTGCTGTCAATCAACAGGGTGCTGATGGAAATTTGACTACTCTTGGTCGAAGACGTCGAAGAAGGAGAGGCGGGAGGCGTGTCCGTAGGCAGAGAGAGAAGAGGATAGGCATGAGTCTAGGACTGAGAGTAGGGACTTTGAATGTTGGAACTATGCAAAGAAAAGGTAGAGAGCTGGCTGACATGATGCAGAGGAGGAAGGTGGACATACTGTGTGTTCAGGAGACCAGGTGGAAAGGTAGCAAAGCTAAAAGCTTAGGAGCAGGGTTTAAACTGTTTTATCATGGTGTGGATGGGAAGAGAAATGGAGTAGGAGTCATCTTGAAGGAGGGGTTTGTCAGGAATGTTCTAAAAGTGAAAAGAGTGTCAGACAGAGTGATGAGTCTCAAGTTAGAAATTGAAGGTGTGATGCTCAATGTTGTTAGTGCTTATGCCCCACAGACAGGATGTGAGCTAGAAGAGAAGGAGAGATTCTGGAGTGAGTTAGATGAAGTGATGCAGAGTAACCCCAGAGGTGAAAGAGTGGTCATTGGGGCAGACTTCAATGGACATGTCGGTGCAGGCAACAGAGGGGACAAGGAAGTGATGGGCAGGTTTGGTATCCAGGACAGGAACGCAGAAGGACAGATGTTGGTAGATGTTGCAAAAAGGATGGAAATGGCTGTGGTGAATACTTTCTTCCAGAAGAAACAGGAGCATAGGGTGACTTATAAAAGCGGAGGTAGGAGCACACAGGTAGACTACATCTTGTGTAGGAGATGTAATTTGGAGGAAGTCAGTGACTGCAAAGTAGTAGCGGGTGAGAGTGTTGCCAAACAGCATAGGATGGTGGTGTGCAGGATGATGCTGATGGTGAGGAAGGTGAAGAAGGCAAAGGCAGAGCAGAAGACAAAGTGGTGGAAGTTGAATAAGGAAGAGTGTCGTGTTGTCTTCAAGGAGGAGTTGAAACAGGCTTTGGGTGGCCAGGAAGTGCTTCCAGATGACTGGACAACCACAGCAAATGTGATCAGGGACACAGGTAGGAGAGTACTTGGTATGTCCTCTGGAAGGAAAGTAGATAAGGAGACTTGGTGGCGGAATGAGGAAGTGCAGGAGTGTGTACAAAGTAAGAGGTTAGCTAAGAAAAAGTGGGACATAGAGAGGACCGAAGAGAGAAAACAGGAGTACAGGGAGCCACAGCGTAAGGCAAAAGTAGCAGTGGCTAAGGCCAAACAGAGGGCGTACGATGACTTGTATGATAGGTTGGACAGTATAGAGGGAGAAAATGATCTATACAGGTTGGCACAGCAGAGAAATAGAGATGGGAAGGACGTGCAGCAAGTTAGATTGATAAAGGACAGAGAGGGAAATGTATTGACTGATGACAGAAGTGTGCTGGGAAGATGGAAAGAGTACTTTGAAGAGCTGATGAATGAGGAAAATGAGAGAGAAAAAAGAGTAGAAGCGGTGACCATTGAGGAGCAGGATGTAGCAACAATCAGTAAGGGTGAAGTGAGAAGGGCATTGAAGACGATGAAGAATGGAAAGGAAGTTGGTCCTGATGACATACCTGTGGAGGTATGGAAGTGTCTAGGAGAGGTAGCAGTAGATTTTCTGAAAAGAACATTCAACGAGGTCCTAAAGAGTGAGCAGATGCCGGAGGAGTGGCGGAGAAGTGTGCTGGTGCCCATTTTTAAGAACAAGGGAGACGTGCAGAGTTGTGGCAACTACAGAGGGATAAAGTTGATGAGCCATACGATGAAGTTATGGGAAAGAATAGTGGAAGCTAGACTAAGGGCAGAGGTCAGCATTTGTGAACAACAGTTTGGTTTCATGCCAAGAAAGAGCACCACAGATGCAATGTTTGCTTTGAGGATGTTAATAGAGAAGTTCAGAGAAGGTCAGAGGGAGCTACATTGTGCCTTTGTGGATCTGGAAAAAGCATATGACAGGGTGCCAAGAGAAGAACTGTGGTATTGCATGAGGAAGTCTGGAGTGGCAGAGAAGAATGTTAGAGTGGTGCAGGACATGTATGAGAGATGTAAGACAGTGGTGAGGTGTGCTTTTGGTGCGACAGAAGAGTTCAAGGTGGAGGTGGGACTGCATCAAGGGTCAGCTCTGAGCCCCTTCTTGTTTGCTATGGTGATGGACACACTGACAGACGAGGTGAGACAAGAATCTCCATGGACTATGATGTTTGCAGATGATATTGTGATCTGTTGTGAGAGCAGAGAACAAGTGCAGGAAAATCTAGAGAGGTGGAGGTATGCCCTGGAAAGGAGACAAATGAAGGTTAGCCTCAGAAAATCAGAATACATGTGTGTGAATGAGAAGGACTCAGGAGGAACAGTGATAAATAACGAAGGTGGAGGATTTTAAGTACTTAGGCTCAACAATCCAGGGCAATGGAGAGTGTGGAAAAGAGGTGAAGAAGCGTGTGCAGGTAGGCTGGAATGGTTGGAGAAAAGTGTCCGGTGTGATGTGCGATAGGAGAGTGTCAGCAAGAAAGCGATGTTGTATGGATTAGAAACAGTGGCGCTGAGGAAAAGGCAGGAGGCAGAGCTGGAGGTCACGGAGATGAAAATGTTGAGGTTCTCTCTGGGAGCAACGAGGATGGATAGGATCAGAACTGAGTATATCAGAGGGATAGCCCATGTAAGATGTTTTGCAGACAAAGTCAGAGAGGCTAGATTGAGATGGTTTGGACATGTACAGAGGAGGGATAGTGAGTATATTGGCAGTAGGATGCTGAGGTTGGAACGACCAGACAGAAGGCCTAGAGGAAGACCAAAGAAGAGATTTATGGATGTGGTGAAGGAAGACATGAAGGTCGTTGGAGTCAGAAAAGAAGATGCAGAGGACAGGGTGAGATGAAGGCGGATGATTTGCTGTGGCGACCCCTGAAGGGAGCAGCCGATAGTAAAAGAAGAAGAATATATATATATATATATATATAAAAACAAAAATAAAAGGACAGGACAAAGACTTTCTATTGAAACTCAATTTATCACTACAGATCTGTAGTGATAAATGGAGTTTCAATAGAAAGTCTTTGTCCTGTCCTTTTATTTTTGTTATTTGCTCTACCAAAAAGTATTGAGCACTCTCCTACGGAAGGATCTACTCAGAAAATCCTCTCTCTCTCTCTCTCCCTCCTTCTCCTCTCTCTCTCTCTCTCTCTCTCTCTCTATATATATATATATATATATATATATATATATATATATATATACACACAAACACACACACATTTAATCCTACGTTATTCAATGCACTTCACAGCAGGACACTCTAGGCTGCAGTTCGGTGATCAACTTGTACTCATGTCACCAGACTTGTGCTGAGCTGAGCTGTCAACCAATCACCACCTGGTAGTGAACTGGCACTGATGGGGGGGGGGGGGGGGGGAGACCCCCCTTCTGCCCTTGCAGTCCAATGGCTGTAGATAGGGTCTCCTGGCAGTTTGGGTGGATGTCCACCTATCATTGGAGCTGAGGTCACTGTGGTAGTCAAAAAGCTCCTCGGTGTTCAGGCTTGGAGGGTGGATAAGATCCACCCTGAATATCTCAGGGCTCTGGATGTTGTAGAACTGTCTTGGGTTGGCAAGTCTCTGCAACATTGTGTGGTCATCAGGGGCCGTGCCTGTGGATTGGCGAACCGGGCTGGTAGTCCCCCTTTTTCTAAAAAAAAATGGTGTGTTCCAATTATCGTCGAATCACATTCCTCAACCTACCTAGGAAAGTCTATGCAGGGGAACTGGAGAGGAGGATCTGACCGACAGTTGAACCTCGGATTCAGGAGGAACAATGTGGTTTTACAATCGGTCTACATGCGTTATGTGGATTTGGCAAAGGCTTTCGAAAATTGTCACTTGGGTTATGTTGTGGAGGTGTGCTCCGGACGTACAGCATTCCAGACCCGTTGCTATAGTCCATTCAGTCTTTGCATCACTGGAGCCAGAGCTTGGTCCGTATTGGAAGCAACAGGTTGAAATTATTTCTGATGAGAGTGAGAGTCCATCAAGGCTGTCCTTTGTCACTGATCCTGTTCATAATTTTATGGACAGAATTTCTAGCCGCAGCGGAGGCGTCGAGGGGTTCTGATTTGGTGGCCATCGGATCTCGTCTCTGCTTTTTGTGGATCACATTGTGCTTTTGGGCTCATCAAGCCGAGACCTCCAGCCGGAAAAGGGTGGAATTAACCCTCCGGGTCTGGGTTGAGGTCCTGCCCCATGTGGAGGATTTCAAGTCTCTCATGGTGTTGTTCACGAGTGAGGGAAGAATGGAGCGGGAGATCTACAGGCAGATTTCTGCAGTCTCTGCGGTAAGTGAAGCCTTTACCGGTCTTTCATGGTGAAGATGGAGCTGAGCCACAAAGCAAAGCTCTCAATTTACCAGTCAATCCACGTTCCAACCTATGATCACGAGCTTCGGGTAATGACTGAAAGAACAGGATCACGGATACAAGTTATTTAAATGAGCTTCCTTCACCGGATGGTGGGGCTCTCCCTTGGAGATATTGTAAGAAACTGAGACATCTAGGAGGAGCTCTGAGTAGAACCGCTGCTCCTCCATATTGAGAGGAGCCGATTGAGGTGGCTTGGGCATTAAGTTACAATGCCTCCTGAACGCTTTCCTGGTGTGGTGTTTCAGGCATGTCCAAACAGGAAGAGACCCCGGGGTCGACCTTGAACACACTACAGGGATTATACCTCTCGGCTGGTCTGGGAATGACTCAGTGTACCCCCAGAGGAGCTGGAGGAAGTGAATGGAGAAAGATTTGTCGGGACCTCATTGCTTAGGCTGACCACCCCAGCAACCCGATCACGAATTAAGCAGAAGAAAATGATGATGATGATGATGATGATGATGATGATGATGATGATGATGAAGTATTATAGTCTAGCACAGTAGTGCAGTGGTTATCATATCAGCCTCATAGCAATAAGGTCTCATTGCAATGATGGGGGTGTGAGACATCATTGCAGGGGGTGCACGAAGCAAGGCTGTAACTTTTAAAATAAATATCTTCTTTCGATAAAATTTAGTATGATTCCACATCCTTTATCCTTGAACAAAATATAAAATGTAGCAGGTGCAAAGTCAGAGCAAAATCTTTTTAGGGGTGCAGGAGTAAAAAAATGTTGGGAACCACCACTTTAAACTATGCAGTAATGTCGCCATTGCACAAGGACCCTGCATGATATAGTCCGTAAGTAGAGGAGAACTTCTACAGTGTGAGGCACCCTTGCTCGGCGCAAATAGATTATTATGACCTGGGAAAGTTATAATAAAATGTCTCCCCCTATTGGCTGCAATAAGAATGGTTTGCCTCATGTTTTTAAATTACAGAGGGCTTTTTTTTTTCGGAATGTCTGGATTTTTATTTATTTTTTTCTCAACATGATCCCATGCACGGATTACCTCCAAAATCAAATGGGCTCTCGCCAGACCTCAGCCCTACCCCTTCACCAAGTTTGAAAAAAATCTATCAAATCAGTAGTGTTTGTATGAGCCTGCTAACAGACAGACGCACACCAGTGAATACATGATGGAATGAGAAGTGTATCACTTACACTTTGTCGCTTGTGTTCGAGTTTGCTTCTGAGAACACCCGAGCTGTAAAACTGTTCGACACGGTAGTTTTCCTATAAAAATAAAATGATAAAATGAGCAAATCCATGCATTCCTGAGGATCCTGACGCAGGGCTGTGCTGTGTGTGTGATCTTACTTTTCAGGAACTGGTGGCCTAGAAGACGTATTGGTGGTTTTCTTTGTAACCGTCTGACTCTCCGTGAACCTACAACAACATTATTAATAACCTCAAAGTGCGAGGAAAGGAAGAACGTTCCAGGCCCTGGTGATGGCGTAATGTCGAGTACCTCTTTGTTGGCGAGCTCACTGAGGTGTTTACATTTTCTTTGGTGCTCTGCTTTGTAGCTGCTGTCTTGGTGCTATGGAAACCAAAGCAAAAGCAAAGAGAGAGAAATGATCTCGGATCTGAGTACGAATGATAATCACAGCAGGACTTTATAGCGCTCACCTGTCGGTGCCACTCTTCGGTGTTCTGAGGCCACTTAGGACGTCCTTGCCGTAGTTAGGATCGTCACTATAAAGCAGGTGGAAGGTGTATGTGTGTCATTGAGAGATTATTCATTCATGGTATGAAGATACTCCAGATATTTTGTGGTATTTGGGTGTGTGTCTGTGTCTGGGGTGTGTCTTACTCTACGAGTTCATCTTCTTCTACACCTCTCTTAATCCAGCTGTTGTCTTGAAGAAGTGCTTTCCTTCTCGCCATAGCGACTCGAATTTCCCGACTGGGTTTCAACACCTGGAGAACAGTACAGGGTCTGAATACAGGATACAGGGGAGGAGGCTGTACTGAACCTCGACACATTAGTCCCCAACTGCACCTTTACTTAAAGTAATTTTGGGTCATTATTTAAAAAAAAAAAAGTTCTGTTCAGATACCAAAAGTAAAAATAAACGGCTAAACTGAAGAGATGATGATGATGATGATGATGATGATGATGAAGAAGGTGGAGCTTTGAGTGAAAGGAAACATTTTGAAATCGCCATTTAAATTTATTTAATCCGTCTTGAGGGCAGTGTGGTGGTGTAGTGCTTAGCACGTCCTCCTCACAGCAATGAGAATCCGGGTTCGAGCCCCGGGCCCAGGGGAGAGTATTTCTGTGTGGAGTTTACTTATTCTCAGTGTACAGCACTACCATGGGTTTCCTTCGGGTATTTTGGTTTCCTCCCGTAGTCTGAAGACACGCATATTAGCCTAACAGATTATTCTAAATTGACCCTAGGTGTGTGTGTGTGTGTGTGTGTGTGTGTGTGTGTGTGTGTGTGTGTGTGTGTGACAGTGATGCTCCTGCAAGTTGCATGGATGACTTTAAATAAAAGCAATTCTGTGTGTAATGTTTCTTGTATGTGTGTGTGTGTGTGTGTGTGTGTGTGTGTGTGTGTGTGTGTGTGAGTGTGTGTGTGTGTGTGCGATGGCCCAGTAATGGTTTGGTGAACTCTTCAGGGTGTACCCAACCTTCACCCAGAGCCAGTGGAGATAGGCTTCGCCCCCCACGACTCCAATTTGGGTAAACATCCCAGTCACTGAGTGAGCGATAACCGGGTCTAATTTCTTCTTCTAAAAACTACAATTTTCCTTAAATAACAAATAAATATATTATAAAACTGCTCTTGTGGAAAAATTGAAATTTCTGCAAAAATAAATAAATAAATTGAAGGTCCTTGCTGCGTCGGTTCATATATTACATCATATTATAAATACAGATGATAGATAAAATATAAACATGACTTTTAATGAAATTTTTTCAAACTGTAAATTGCACACATATATGTGCACCCCGCCCCCAACACACACACGTAAACGTTGAACACACACACACACAAACACAAACACACACACACAAACACACACACAAACACACACACACACACAAACACTGAACACACACACACGTAAACACTGAGCACACAGGCACACACACACACACACGCGTAAACAATGACCACACACACACATACACACGTAAACAATGACTACACACACACACACACACACACACACACACACACACACACACACACACACGTAAACAATGGCTACACACACACACACACACACACACACACACACACACACACACACGTAAACAATGACTACACACGTAAACAATGAGCACACACGTGCTCACACACACACACACACACACACACACACACACACACACACACACACACACATGAACAATGAGCACACACACACACACCCCCACACAAAAACAAACAGTGAACGCACACACACAGTTGCACACACACACACACACAGAAGGAAATGAGTTCCATCCAAACAGGTTTTACATGATGGACTCCTCGAGTTCTAACATGTTTCCAGTGTGCATGTGAGTCACTTCTCTCATTTAAAACTTTTTAAAAGACGTGAGTACTTTAGTCATGTGTGCCATGAAGAGCTTCACAATCTTCACTATACTGTATTGATCCTGCCAAAGACATTTAGCTTCCGTATGTAAACAGCCTACTGAGGGCACGCACACACACACACACACACACACACACACACACACACACACACACACACACACACACACACACACACACACACATAACACACACGCACACACACACACACACAAACACTGGGGGAGAGCAGTTGGGTTTAGGTACCTTGCTCAGGTTCACTTCAGCTATGAAGCCCTGTAGTGACTTCGTGGTCAAGGAGAGGTTTTACTGATCTTTAGACCTTCTCTGATCTGCCTAGAGCTGATTGTTGGTTGAGTTCTTCCCATTTTTGTTCTTCTTCCATCTTTTCGAATAGAAGATTTTCACTTTCTTCCACGTCTTTCATGTTTTTTTGCAATTTTGAATCATTTGGGATCATTTTATCTGACCAGCCTCTCATTCTCGGCTCTTCTTCATAGGTTTCTTCTCTGCAATCAGCTTTTTAATCTAGGTACACTCTTCTTCTGAACAATGTCTGGATCGACCCATATTCCCCAGGATTTCAGAGAGAAATGTTTATAAAGAGCAGCTACAACATTCGCGGACCTTCCTTCCTTAAATACGGACAATGATTGGCTCCTGGTTTTTAAAGAAGGAATGACATCACTAATTGAACTCCTCACTATTATTTTGAACACGCCCCTTTCAATTGGTGATAAAATTGCATAGAATCAGCGGCATGCGGGTCAGGACTGTTGGTTCTGTTCGATTCTTTTACTCTACTACACCTGATAGTACATTATTCACCCTGAAGAAACATCATTTCTACCAAAAACACGGATTGATCAGGTTAGTGATGGTCTGACTGATTATTTTGAACACGACTGTATGAATGGGTCGGGTGGCTCGGTGGTGGAGTGGTTATCACATCCTCCTCACAGCTAGAAGGTCCTGGGTTTGAGTCCTGGGTATTTTTGTGTGGCGTTTGCTTGCTCTCCCTGTGCTGATGTGGGTTTCCTCCAAGAATTCCGGTTCCCTCCACTGGTCAATAACATGCGCAGGAGTATAACCGGCCGGTCCAAATCACCCTTAGGTCTGAGTGTTAGTGTGAGTGGTTGTATACGTGTTGGTCCTGCAATGTCCCGGTGAGCAGTTCAGGGTATACGCTGTTCTCAACCAGAGTCAGCTGAGATGGACTCTAGCCTCCCTGCAACCTTTATTAGGATCAAGTGGTTTGAATTGCATAAGTTATTACTTTTGGTTTAATTATCACTAAAACTGTTCCCCTACGGTCCACATTACTGCCCGACTGATTGAATCAACACCATCTTCCATTTTTTACAGAATTTCTTAAACAAACCTTTAAAAGCTACAGGAGAAAATGATAAATAGTCAAAAGTAAAATATTTTGAGTGAAAGTGTCACATGGATGATTCTGATCCGGTTCATCTCTCGGTGTTGAGTTGAAGAATTCAGCTCAGATTTAACATGAAGGCAAATAAATCCCCGACTGCCCCCTGAACAACCATTAGGGTTGATATGATAATCCGACGAGGTGATGATGAGTCAGTGTCTCAGTTATGCTTTGATCTATCAGACGGTACCAGACCCGGTTCAGGCAGCAAAACAGCCCAGAAAGGGTGGAGATTATTTGGTGCATGTGAGGTTCCCTTGTGGTCACTCACAGTTATACTGTACAGTGTTCAGGGAGAGGACAGAGCCCCCGGAGTCCAAAAACTCAAACAGATCAATAACGTCCAGCCAGAAACTCGGAATTTCAGCATGCAAACTTTACGAACGGTATGAAATTAAAGCTGCAGTTTCCTCCAACTCCTCTCATGTAGAAAAGCCATCTCAACTTTAACCTGGTCCAAATTATTGACCCGTTTATAACCGAGGGAAACACGGGGAATTTCCTTCAAAATATCCTTCAGAACTTTCCAAGGGAACGTTCTTTAATTCTGAAGAATCAGAAATATGGACGAAATATGGATGAAAATGGTACGTGTTACACACGGTTAAACCTCTAGTCATTAATCGGGACTGTTTCCATCACAAACCAGGGGAGTTTCATATGACACACCCACACCTGCTCAAGGAATTCGGCCAGTTTTCAGGCGTGGACCTGTTGAACACGTGTTTTGTGATGGAAAGAACACAGACTGAAAAACTGAAGAGTGCAGCTCTAAAATAAGTGCCTGGATAATAACCTGAAAACTGGTAGTTTAAATGACAGTATTGTACAGAAACTACCGATGCTGGAGTTTGTTTTCTGTACCAGGTGATGCGACAGAGTTCGTACAGGTACAGGTACTGGTACAGGTACAGGTACAGGTACTGGTACTGGTACTGGTATGATTCCATTCATATTTTGAGGGAGGTAGTGAATGTTTTTCTTTCTGTAGTCATTGTTCTGTCAACTGCGCCTGTATGGGTGGGAAGTGAAATAACCAGTCCTTACAATTCACACCCATTTAAATACCTTTCAAATTCTTATTCTCACCATTTTTACCATCGAGTGACTCACACTTTTTCTTTTATATCTGGGTTCTGCCATTAGAGTTAAACGCATCAAAGTATTCAGTCAACTAAACATCTATAAAGTACACACCGAAACTCCAAAACAGCTATGATCTATAGATCTAAACTCCAAACTACAAACATCTATTACCTATGCTCTAAACATCTATAAACCACAGACCAAAACTACAGACCATAAACAGCCATGATCCATAGATCTAAACTCCAGATTATAAACATCTATAAACTACATACCTGAAGTCCAAACAAACAGCTATGATCTATAGATCTAAACTACAAACATCTATTTCCTATAGTTCTAAACTCTACATGATAAACATCGACAAACAGCCATGATCTATAGATCTAAACTCCAGATTAGAAATGATTATGATCTACAGACCTGAACTCGAAACATCTATAAACTACAGTGCTCTAATTCCCAGCTGATTGAAATCATTGTCTTTTATTAAATTTATACAATAAAGTTGTCACATAAACACTAAACTTTTAAAAACTTTTGAAAATCTTCTATTCAGGTTTTCAACATGTTAATGGTTAAATTCTGATCATTCTGGGTTGCCGGTTTTAATCCTCACAAATCCCCCCAATTTAACATTTTTTTTTATGCCAGAGTCCACTGAAATGTGTACTGACATCGATCTTCTAATGTGATCCCACTTCATCCTAACATTATCACCACTAATAAACAAAGCCAAATACGTAAGAAACACTCGTTCATCTGATAAACATAAATATAAATATAAATCAATAAAGTAAACCCAGTGCAGAGAACATTCCCAGCTCAGTTTAAATCAGTCGATGTTCTACCTGTGATTCACACTCACCTGTTCTCTCCACCTGAAGAGGCAGACTGCTGACAGTGATGTGAGCTCTTCAGGTTCTGACACTGTTCCTTAAGCCACGAGGAGGCGGGAGGGGGGAGGGACCATGACAGTACGTTACCCTGCACCACAAACCTGTAAGGTGACTTCACTGTGTTAATCATCCTTCAAAAGGATGTAAATACAATACCGACTTTTACAACACAGAGGAGCTCAGGGAACTACATTCCTTTACGATTCGTTATCAACATCGCTATTAGCTGAGAGTAATGTCGTGGCTACTCTTCTTCAAGTCCAAAAACAACACAAACAACACACCCACACACCCACACACCCACACACACCCACACACACACACACACATACAACAAACATTTCATACAGAATTGCCTTTATTTAAAGTCACCCATGCAGCCTGCAGGAGCATCACTGTCTACATTCATTCACTGATAAGTTGCTTAATCCTAATTAAGGTCGCAGGGAGCCATTAACACTCTGAACAGTCCACCAGAACATCACGTAGAGGTCTCACACGCACTCTTACACCTCAGGGTTATGTGGACCAGCCGATTAGCCAACAGTGCAGGTTTTTGGACTGTGATTTTCCTTTTTTTGTTTGTTTGGTTTTTATTTTTACACTGGCCTGACTGTGACCTTTAACGCTGATGGAAGGTATACTGTTCGTAAAAACTTTAAAATGATAACTTAGTGCAGAAGATGAAGATTATCAGCATATTGTTTCTTTATCAGCTAGCAGGATTTTGGAAAAAAAAGCCACTGCATTGATTTGTACCTTGGAGGAGGGATGGGATACGGACCCGGCCAGAACCCGTAACATTATTATATATGGATCACAATCCATTAATTTATGAACATCTTTGTAAAGTACTTGAATTAAAGGATTTTTTAATGTCAGCAGGATTCTGTAAATATACAGAACGTTTTTGATCAAGTGGTGCAGCCTGGAAAAATCTCAGTACATTTTGGAGATGATCCATATATATACAGTGTATATATATATATATATATATATATATGTGTATTCTGTCTTCCTTTCGGCTTTTTCCCTTTTACTCGGGAGTCGCCACAGCGAATCATCTGATTTGCACGTTTTATTTGGCAGAGGTTTTTTTTTTTTTTACGTCGGATGCCCTTCCTGTCACAACCCTTTTTAGCAAGGGACAGAAACACGCTGACGACTTTGCAGCTACTCTTTACGAAAGTCAGCAATGGTTCTTTTACATGCCTCACACCATAGACAGTGAGAGACATGGCCCGCCTTTGATAACCCAGTTAGCTGCACTGGGGGGGACAGTGACAACCTTGTGGAGAGTGGGACTCGAACCCCCAACCTTTGGATGAGCGATCCAGCGCCCTATACCACTAGACCACCACTCCCCCTTTATATATTTTATATATATATATATATATATATCTCTGGAAAAAGCATATGACAGGGTGCCAAGATAAGAACTGTGGTATTGCATGAGGAAGTCTGGAGTGGCAGAGAAGTATGTCAGAGTGGTGCAGGACATGTATGAGAAATGTAAGACAGTGGTGAGGTGTGCTGTTGGTGTGACCAACGAATTCAAGGTGGAGGTGGGACTGCATCAAGGTTAGGCAAGCATCTCCATGGACTATGATGTTTGCAGATGACATTGTGATCTGCAGTGAGAGCAGAGAACAAATGGAGGAAAATCTAGAGAGGTGGAGGTATGCCCTGGAAAGGAGAGGAATGAATGTTAGCCTCAGAAAATCAGAAGACATGTGTGTGAATGAGAAGGACCCAGGAGGAACGGTGATGTTACAGGGAGCAGAGATAAGGAAGGTGGAGAATTTTAAGTACTTATGATCAACAATCCAGAGCAATGGAGAGTGTGGAAAAGAGGTGAAGAAGCGTGTGCAGGCAGGCTGGAATGGTTGGAGAAAAGTGTCCGGTGTGATGTGCGATAGGAGAGTGTCAGCAAGAATGAAAGGAAAAGTGTACTAGACGGTGGTGAGGCCAGTTATGTTGTATGTCCAGAAACAGTGGCGCTGAGGAAAAGACAGGAGGCAGAGCTGGAGGTAGCAGAGATGAAAATGTTGAGGTTCTCTTGGATGGATAGAATCAGGAATGAGTACATCAGAGGGACAGCACATATAAGAGGTTTAGGAGACAAAGTCAGAGAGGCTAGATTGAGATGGTTTGGACGGCACGGTGGCGTAGTTGTTAGCACGTCCGCCTCACAGCAAGAAGGCCCGGGTTCAATTCCCGGCCTGGGCGTTTCTGTGTGGAGTTTGCATGTTCTCCCCATGCTTGTGTGGGTTTCCTCCGGGTGCTCCGGTTTCCTCCCACAATCCAAAGACATGCACTGTAGGTTAATTGGCCATTCTAAATTAGGGACTACAGATGGAAACTAGCTATTAAGCTATAATCTGGTACAGTACATCTCTGTCTCTATGAGCTTAATGTTCCTGTACATTGTCCCTTAAATAAATAAATAATAATAATAATGTACAGAGGAGGGATCGTGAGTATATTGGTAGTAGGATGCTGAGGTTGGAACTACCAGGCAGAAGGCCTAGAGGAAGACCAAAGAAGAGATTGATGGATGTGGTGAAGGAAGACATGAAGGTCATTGGAGTAAGAGAAGAAGATGCAGAGGACAGGGCGAGATGGAGGTGGATGGTTTGCTGTGGCGACCCATGAATAGAACAGCTGAAAGGAAAAGAAGATACATATATATATATATATATGAGAGAGAGAGAGAGAGAATTTTGTGAGCAGATCCTTCCGTAAGAGAGTGCTCAATACTTTTTCGTAGAGCAAATATAAGTAAAAATAAAAGGACAGGACAAAGACTTTCTATTGAAACTTCATTTATCACTACAGATTACTTCTTCTGTAATCACCTGAAGAGAGAGGATGGTTTATATATATATAAGGGAAAATGCAGCCATGAGGCGGGGGAGGGGGGGTCACTAACCAGTGTCTCTCCCCCTTATGCCGGTCCCAAGCCCGGATAAATGCAGAGGGTTGCGACAGGAAGGGCATCCAGCGTAAAACTTCTGCCACATTTAAAAATGCAAATGATCAATACAGAATTCATACCGGATCGGTCGAGGCCCGGGTTAACAATGACCGCCATCAGTGCTGTCAACCAACAGGGTGCTGATGGAAATTGGACTACTGTTGGTCGAAGACGTCGAAGAAGGAGAGGTGGGAGGCGTGTCCGTAGGCAGAGAGAGAAGAGGAAATGCGTGAGCCTAGGACTGAGAGTAGGGACTTTGAATGTTGGAACTATGCAAGGAAAAGATAGGGAGCTGGCTGACATGATGCAGAGGAGGAAGGTGGACATACTGTGTGTTCAGGAGACAAGATGGTAAGGTAGCAAGGCTTGAAGCTTAGGAGCAGGGTTTAAACTGTTTTATAATGGTGTGGATGGGAAGAGAAATGAAGTAGGAGTCATCATGAAGGAGGGGTTTGTCAGGAATGTTCTAGAAGTGAAAAGAGTGTCAGACAGAGTGATGAGTCTCAAGTTAGAAATTGAAGGCGTGATGGTCAATGTTGTTAGTGCTTATGCCCCACAGGCAGGATGTAAGCTAGAAGAGAAGGAGAGATTCTGGAGTGAGTTAGATGAAGTGATGCAGAGTACCCCAGAGGTGAAAGAGTGGTCATTGGAGCAGACTTCAATGGACATGTTGGTGCAGGCAACAGAGGGGACGAGGAAGTGATGGGCAGGTTTGGTATCCAGGACAGGAACACAGAAGGACAGATGTTGATCGATTTTGCAAAAAGGATGGAAATGGCTGTGGTGAATACTTTCTTCAAGAAGAAACAGAAGCATAGGGTGACTTATGAAAGCGGAGGTAAGAGCACACAGGTAGACTGCATCTTGTGTAGGCGATGTAATTTGAAGGAAATCAGTGACTGCAAAGTAGTAGTTGGTGAGAGTGTTGCCAAACAGCATAGGATGGTGGTGTGCAGGATGACACTGATGGTGAGAAAGGTGAAAAAGGCAAAGGCAGAGCAGAAGACAAAGTTGTGGAAGCTGAAAAAGGAAGAGTGTCGTGTTGTCTTCAAGGAGGAGTTGAAACAGGCTTTGGGTAGTCAGGAAGTGCTTTCAGATGACTGGACAACCACAGCCAATGTGATCAGGGAGACCGGTAACAGAGTACTTGGTGTGTCCTCTGGAAGGAAAGTAGATAAGGAACCTTGGTGGTGGAATGAGGAAATGCAGGAGTGTGTACAAAAGAATAGGTTAGGCAAGAAGAAGTGGGACATTGAGAGGACCAAAGAGAGTAAACAGCAGTACAGGGAGACACAGCGTAAGGCGAAGGTAGCAGTGTCAAAGGCCAAACAGAGGGCGTATGATGACTTGTATGATAGGTTGAACAGTAAGGAGGGAGAAAATGATCTATACAGGTTAGCACAGCAGAGAAATAGAGATGGGAAAGACGTGCAGCAAGTTAGAGTGATAACAGACAGAGAGGGAAATGTATTGACTGATGACAGAAGTGTGCTGGGAAGATGGAAAGAATACTTTGAAGAGCTTATGAATGAGGAAAAAGAGAGAGAAAAAAGAGTAGAAGGGGTGACCATTGAGGACCAGGAAGTAGCAAAGATTAGTAAGGGTGAAGTGAGGAGGGCATTGAAGAGGATGAAGAATGGAAAGGCAGTTGGTCCTGATGACATACCGGTGGAGGTATGGAAGTGTCTAGGAGAGGTAGCAGAAGATTTTCTGGCAAGAACATTTAACAAGGTCTTAGAGAGTGAGAGGATGCCAGAGGAATGGAGGAGAAGTGTGCTGGTGCCCATTTTTAAGAACAAGGGAGACGTGCAGAGTTGTGGCAACTCCAGAGGGATAAAGTTGATGAGCCATACAATGAAGCTATGGGAAAGAATAGTGGAAGCAAGACTAAGGGCAGAGGTCAGCATTTGTGAACAACAGTTTGGTTTCATGCCAAGAAAGAGCACTACAGATGCAGTGTTTGCTTTGAGGATGTTAATAGGAGACACAGAGAAGGTCAGAAGGAGCTGCATTGTGCCTTTGTGGATCTGGAGAAAGCATATGACAGGGTGCCGAGAGAAGAACTGTGGTATTTTATGAGGAAGTCTGGAGTGACAGAGAAGTCTGTTAGAGTGGTGCAGGACATGTATGAGAGATGTAAGACAGTGGTGAGGTGTGCTGTCGGTGTGACAGAAGAGTTCAAGGTGGAGGTGGGACTGCATCAAGGGTCAGCTCTCAGCCCCTTCTTGTTTGCTCTGGTGATGGACCGGCTGACAGACGAGATTAGACAAGAATCTCCATGGACTATGATGTTTGCAGATGACATCGTGATCTGTAGTGAGAGCAGAGAACAAGTGGAGGAAAATCTAGAGAGGTGGAGGTATGCCCTGGAAAGGAGAGGATTGAAGGTTAGTCTTAGTAAGACAGAATACATGTGTGTGAACAACAAGGACCCAAGAGGAACTTTGAGGTTACAGGGGGCAGAGATAAAGAAGGTGGAGGATTTTAAGTACTTAGGCTCAACAATCCAGAGCAATGGAGAGTGTAGAAAAGAGGTGAAGAAGCATGTGCAGGCAGGTTGGAATGGATGGAGAAAAGTGTCCGGTGTGATGTGTGATAGGAGAGTATCGGCAAGAATGAAGGGAAAAGTGTACAAGACAGTGATGAGGCCAGCAATGTTGTATGGTTTAGAGACAGTGGCCCTGGGGAAAAGACAGGAGTCAGAGCTGGAGGTAGCAGAGATGAAAATGTTGAGGTTCTCTTTGGGAGTAACGAGGATAGATAGGATCAGAAACGAGTACATCAGAGGGACAGCACATGTTAGATGTTTTGGAGACAAAGTCAGAGAGGCTAGATTGAGATGGTTTGGACATGTACAGAGGAGGGATAGTGAGTATATTGGTCGTAGGATGCTGAGGTTGGAATTACCAGGCAAAAGGCCCAGAGGAAGACCAAAGAGAAGATTTATGGATGCGGTGAAGGCGGACATGAAGGTCGTTGGAGTAAGAGTAGAAGATGCAGAGGACAGGGAGAGATGGAGGCAGATCATTTGCTGTGGCGACCCCTGAAGGGAACAGCCGAAAGGAAAAGAAGAAGAAGATCAGGGAAAACAGCTCCAAAGCTGTAAAGAAAGTGAAAAGAAAAGAACAGAACACTGAAATATCTCTCAGAAACAGTCATCAGATTCTGCATTAAAAAAAATAAAGACCAGGGTCTCACGGCACACAAAACCAGAGAAGATCCAATTTAATAAGCAGTACAAATGATCTACTGACGTGTGAAAATAAAAAGGATCAACAGCCTCGGAGCAGTGTTTGCATATTTTTTAATGTTATATAAACACACTGGGGAAAACAGTGTGTGTGTGTGTGTGTGTGTGTGTGTGTGTGTGCGCGCGTTACTCACACTCGTATCTCTAGTTTACAGTGCGAGGTTTTTCAGAAGATCCTGATCTTCCTAGTTATTGTCTGTCAGATTCAGTTCTGAGATGAGACTATGAGTTTGTCCTCAGAGCTGAAACTAGCACGCTCATACAGACACACACACACACACACACACACACCCTCATGCACATTCACATACACACACACACAGAGACATACAGACATGCTCATACAGACACTCACACACAGACTCATGCACATTCACACACACAGAGACATACAGACACGCTCATACAGACACACACAAACACTCATACACTCACAGATACACAGAGACACACACACACACACACACATGCACACACACAGAGACATACAGACACACACACACACAGAGACATACAGACACACACACACAACCACTCATACACACCAACACTCACAGACACACAGAGACACGCTCATAGAGACACACATAAACATACACACACGCTCATACACACGCTCATACACACACACACACACACACACACTCATTCAGACACACACACACACACATACAGACTCATGCACACTCACACGCACACACACACACAGAGAGACATACAGACACACTCATACAGACACACACACACTCATACACATCAACACTCAAAGACATACAGAGACACGCTCATAGAGACACACACAAACATACACACACACACACACACACACACACACTCATATAGACACACATGCTCATACACACACACACACACGCTCATACACACACACACACACACACACACACGCTCATACAGACACACACACACACACACACACACACACACACGCTCATACAGACACACACACGCTCATACACACACAGACACTCATACACACACAGACACTCATACACACACACACGCTCATACAGACACACACACGCTCATACAGACACACACACACTCATACACATCAGCACTCAAAGACATACAGAGACACGCTCATAGAGACACACACAAACATACACACACACACGCTCGCTCACACACACACACACACACACACACACACACACACTCATATAGACACACATGCTCATACACACACACACACACGCTCATACACACACACACACGCTCATACAGACACACACACACACACACACACGCTCATACAGACACACACACGCTCATACACACACAGACACTCATACACACACACACGCTCATAGACACACACGCTCATACAGACACACACACGCTCATACAGACACACACACATGCTCATACAGAGACACACGCTCATACAAACACACGCTCATACAAACACACACACGCTCATCCAGACAAACACACGCTCATACACACACACACACACACACGCTCACACACACTCATACAGACACACACGCTCATACAGACACACACAAACATACAAACACACACGCTCATACAAACACACACACGCTCATCCAGACACACACGCTCATACACACACACACACACGCTCACACACACACTCATACAGACACACACGCTCATACAGACACACACAAACATACACACATAATACACACACGCTCATACACACACACGCTCATAGACACACAAACACCCTCATACACACACGCTCAAACAGGCACACATGCTCATACAGACACACACGCTCATACACACACACACACACACACACACACATACACGCTCATACACACACACACACACACACACACAAAAATACACGTACATATAGACCCACGCACACTCACGCTCATACACACACTCAGACACACATGCTCATAGAGACTCATGCACACACACAGACACACACACGCTCATACAGACACACACACAAACATACACACATGCTCATAGACACAAATGCTCATACAGACACACACATACACACGCTCATACACATGCGCACACACACACACACATGCGCATATAGACCCACGCGCACACACACTCACACACACACACACACACACACACACACACGCTCATACAGATAAACACAGGCACTCACAGACACACACACACACACACACAGATGCACAGACACACACAGACTCATACAGACACACACACAGTGAGTGAACATAAATACATTAAATAATAATAAACTCTGATCTGCAGATAAAATATTTTATTAGAAACATTTTCTACAGGAAATATTACAAAACATTAGTGGAAAATATATAAAATAGGTATAAGTACACTGTGTGTGTGTGTGTGTGTTCTGTCCTAAACGCCCCTCAGTCATTGAGGTTCTCGTCTTCCTCCACGTCTTCCTCGTCCTCTCCATCACTCTGTGTGTGTCTCTGTGTGTTATCCGTGTCCCGATGGGGTGTGTTTGTGTGTATTGTGTCCCCGAGGTCGATTCTGAGTCCGATAGCTTTCTGCAGAGCGTCGAGACTGCGAGCGCTCACGTACACGCTCACGTTCACCGAAGGATGCAAACGTCTCAGATCCTCCAGCTTCATCCATGCCTGTAACAATGCAATACACATTACATGTGACCTTTGACCCTGAGACCCATTTTGTCCTTTACTCTCAGTGGATACATTGCATGCATTGTATGAAAAAATAAGTGCACCTTTCCTAACTCCATATTTAAATAGAAGACACAGACAAACTATGACCTCGTCGGTGTCGGTATCAGCATGGACAGGGACAGGGACACAGGCATAGGACAGACTCGGGCAAAGAAGGGCAGGATGTCACATATATACATATATTGGGACTTTTGGGCCTTGTTTACATCAGATCATCTCTCTCTCTGTCTGTGTCTGCGTGTGTGTGTTTGTGTGTGTGTGTGTGTGTGTGTGTGTGTTGACAGGCCTTTTGGTAGCTGGCTTCTTGACAATGATGCTCAATGATGAACCCAAAGACATCGCCAACTCTCACTGCAGCATCCAGATCGGACTCCTCTAACAAATTCTCACACTCTGATAGAGCTGCTGCAGGGTCCTGTTCATACAACCTGCACATCCACGCGCACACACACACACACACACACACACACACACCATACACACACCATACACACACACACACACACACACACACACACACACACCATACACACACCATACACACACCGGATGTATATTGCATGAATCCGTAAGTGGTTGCGTGCATTTTGTTCTGTGGGAGCATGATGTGCGTTACCTGCGCGCCTGTATGAATTTCTTGATGAGTGTGAGATGGTGTGTGAGTCGTGTGAGGTGCACATCTGTCTCGTCTCCATGGCGACTCTTAGCTTTGGACAAACACTTGTATGCTTCTGTGAGAGCACCATATGCCTTCTCATAATCCTGATAATCATCAATCTCCACCTATACACACACACACACACACATACACACACACCCACACACGCACACACACGCACGCACACACACGCACTCTGCATATTTTTGTCATATCTGAACGTAGAGCATTGTATTTCCTCTGAATACCCACAATGCATCACTACATGTTTACAGTATAAGATAATCATGAGTCATGCCATATTAACAACGACCGCCATCAGTGCCGTCAACCAACAGGGTGCTGATGGAAATTGGACTACTGTTGGTCGAAGACGTCGAAGAAGGAGAGGCGGGAGGCGTGTCTGTTGCCAGAGAGAGAAGAGGAAAGGCATGAGTCTAGGACTGAAAGTAGGGACTTTGAATATTGGAACTATGACAGGAAAAGGTAGAGAGCTGGCTGACATGATGCAGAGGAGGAAGGTGGACATACTGTGTGTTCAGGAGACCAGGTGGAAAGATCGCAAGGCTAGAAGCATAGGAGCAGGGTTTAAGCTGTTTTATCACGGTGTGGATGGGAAGAGTAATGGAGTCGGAGTCATCTTGAAGGAGGAGTTTGCCAGGAATGTTCTAGAAGTGAAAACAGTGTCAGACAGAGTGATGAGTCTCAAGTTAGAAATTAAAGGTGTGATGGTCAATGTTGTTAGTGCTTATGCCCCACAGGCAGGATGTGAGCGAGAAGAGAAGGAGAGATTCTGGAGGGAGTTAGATGAAGTGATGCAGAGTACCCCCAGAGGTGAAAGAGTGGTCATTGGGGCAGACTTCAATGGACATGTTGGTGCAGGAAACAGAGGGACGAGGAAGTGATGGGTAGGTTTGGTATCCAGGACAGGAGCAGAAGGACAGATGTTGGTAGATTTTGCGAAAAGGATGGAAATGGCTGTGGTGAATACTTTCTTCCAGAAGAGAGAGGAGCATAGGGTGACTTATAAAAGTGGAGGTAGGAGCACACAGGTAGACTACATCTTGTGCAGGCGATGTAATTTAAAGGAAGACAGTGACTGCAAAGAAGTAGCGGGTGAGAGTGTTGCCAAACAGCATAGGATGGTGGTGTGCAGGATGATGCTGATAGTGAGGAAGGTGAAGAAGGCAAAGGCAGAGCAGAAGACAAAGTGGTGGAAGTTGAAAAAGGAAGAGTGTCGAGTTGTCTTCAAGGAGGAGTTGAAACAGGCTTTGGGTGGTCAGGAAGTGCTTCCAGATGACTGGACAACTACAGCTAATGTGATCAGGGACACAGGTAGGAGAATACTTGGTGTGTCATCTGGAAGGAAAGTAGATAAGGAGACTTGGTGGTGGAATGAGGAAGTGCAGGAGTGTGTACAAAGGAAGAGATTAGCTAAGAAGAAATGGGACATTGACAAAACCGAAGAGAGTAAACAGGAGTACAGGGAGACACAGCGTAAGGCAAAGGTAGCAGTGTCAAAGGCCAAACAGAGCGCGTTTGATGACTTGTATGCTAGGTTGGAAAGTAAGGAGGGAGAAAATGATTTATACAGGTTGGCACAGCAGAGAAATAGAGATGGGAAGGACGTGCAGCAAGTTAGATTGATAAAGGAAAGAGAGGGAAATGTATTGACTGATGACAGAAGTGTGCTGGGAAGATGGAAAGAGTACTTTGAAGAGCTGATGAATGAGGAAAATGAGAGAGAAAAAAAGAGTAGAAGAGGTGACTGTTGAGGACCAGGAAGTAGCAAAGATTAGTAAGGGTGAAGTGAGGAGGGCATTGAAGAGGATGAAGAATGGAAAGGCAGTTGGTCCTGATGACATACCGGTGGAGGTATGGAAGTGTCTAAGAGAGGTAGCAGTAGATTTTCTGACAAGAACATTTAACAAGGTCTTAGAGAGTGAGAGGATGCCAGAGGAATGGAGGAGAAGTGTGCTGGTGCCCATTTTTAAGAACAAGGGAGACGTGCAGAGTTGTGGCAACTACAGAGGGATAAAGTTGATGAGCCATACGATGAAGTTATGGGAAAGAATAGTGGAAGCTAGACTAAGGGCAGAAGTCAGCATTTGTGAACAACAGTTTGGTTTCATGCCCAGAAAGAGCACCACAGATGCAGTGTTTGCCTTGAGGATGTTAATGGAGAAGTACAGAGAAGGTCAGAGGGAGCTGCATTGTGCCTTTGTGGATCTGGAGAAAGCATATGACAGGGTGCCGAGAGAAGAACTGTGGTATTGCATGAGGAAGTCTGGAGTGGCAGAGAAGTATGTTAGAGTGGTGCAGGACATGTATATGAGATGTAAGACAGTGGTGAGGTGTGCTATCGGTGTGACAGAAGAGTTCAAGGTGGAGGTGGGACTGCATCAAGGGTCAGCTCTCAGCCCCTTCTTGTTTGCTATGGTGATGGACAGGCTGACAGACGAGGTTAGACAAGATTCCCCATGGACTATGATGTTTGCAGATGACATTGTAATCTGTAGTGAGAGCAGAGAACAAGTGCAGGAAAATCTAGAGAGGTGGAGGTATGCCCTGGAAAGGAGGGGAATGAAGATTATCCTCAGTAAGACAGAATACATGTGCATGAATGACAAGGACCAAAGAGGAACGGTGAGATTACAGGGAGCAGAGATAAGAAAGGTGGAGGATTTTAAGTACTTAGGCTCAACAATCCAGAGCAATGGAGAGTGTGGAAAAGAGGTGAAGAAGCGTGTGCAGGCAGGTTGGAATGGTTGGAGAAAAGTGTCCGGTGTGATGTGTGATAGGAGGGTATCGGCAAAAATGAAAGGAAAAGTGTACAAGACGGTGTTGAGGCCAACGATGTTGTATGGTTTAGAAACAGTGGCCCTGGGGAAAAGACAGGATGCAGAGCTGGAGGTAGCAGAGATGAAAATGTTGAGATTCTCTTTGGGAGTAATGAGGATGGATAGGATTAGGAATGAGCACGTCAGAGGGACAGCACATGTAAGACGTTTTGGAGACAAAGTCAGAGAGGCTAGATTGAGATGGTTTGGACATGTACAGAGGAGGGATAGTGAGTATATTGGTAATAGGATGCTTAGGTTGGAACTACCAGGCAGAAGGCCTAGAGGAAGACCAAAGAGACGATTCATGGATGTGGTAAAGGAGGACATGAAGGTCGTTGGTGTAAGAGAAGAAGATGCAAAGGATAGGGTGAGATGGAGGCAGATGATTCGCTGTGGCGACCCCTGAAGGGAAAAGCCGAAAGGAAAAGAAGAAGAAGAAGATGATTCATGCCATAACCCGTAATGCACTGTGGAACTCAGAGCCGATGGCTGCCTCAGGCCTGGTGTAAGGTTTAGGACACATCACTCACACACCCTGTACCTGTGCACAGGCCTGGTAGAAGCCGGCAAGCAGCTCCAGCGCACGTCCTTTGGTGTAGAAGCTGATGATGTTCTTCATGATCTCCGGGTCTTTCCTCCAGTCCAGAGACTGCAGGTAGTTCCCCGCCATCACATAGATCTCTTTCTGCCGAGACACGCCGGCAAAGAAGACGATCTTGTCTGTATCACCTGACTTCAGCAGAGCTCGCATTGCCTACAGAGGACATAAAGAGCCTTTAGACTGATCGTGCACTCACAGACCGCGACCTTGTGAAAATAACGCCCTGCACACCTTGATCTTTTTCCCAGCTTGGGTGTATTTTTTGGTTGCTAGGTGATAGTTGCCCTGGCGCATGCAGCAGTCTGCAATTTGCTCTAGCAGTTCCTTACGCGCCTCTTCAGAGAGGTGGGCGGAGCTTTGTGACACGGTCATGCTCTCAGCCAGATCTTCGTTGATGGTCAGGTTCTGATCCAAGCACAACTTCAGCGCCTCATTATACTACACACACACACACACACACACACACACACACACACACACACACATATGCATACACACGCACAGATACTCTGTTATAAATACAAATCTGTGTGATTCTGTGAATGTGCTTCTGGGCATATGTGTATGAGTGTGTGTGTGTGTATGCGTGCGCACGTGTATGTGTATATCTGTGTGTGTATATCTGTGTGTGTATATCTGTGTGTGTGTGTGTGTATGCGCGCATGTGTGTATGTATGTGTGTGTGTGTGTGTGTGTGTGTGTGTATGCGTATGAGTGTGTGTGTGTGTGTGTGTGTGTGTTTGTGTGCGTGCACTTGTGTGTGTGTGTGAGTGTGACGCGCATGTGTGTGTGTGTGTGTGTGTGTGTATGCATGTGTGTGTATGCGTGCGTGCGAGTGTGTGTGTGTGTGTGTGTGTGTGTGTGTGCACTTGTGTGTGTGTGCGTGTGTGTGCGCACGCGCATGTGTGTGTATGCATGTGTGTGTATGCGTGCGTGCGAGTGTGTGTGTGTGTGTGTGTGTGTGTGTGTGTATGTGTGTGTATGTGCGTGTGTATACACACACACACCTTCTTCGCTGCTACCAGTAGCTGTACGGCTTTGTGGTAGTGTGCATGCTCGATGAAGAAGTTGGAGCAGCGTGTGAGCACGGCCGGGTCGCTGTTCTCATTCAGTTCCTCAGCGATCAGCTGCAGGGCCCCGAACTGCTCCGTACTGAATGCCAACTCCAGAGCTTTTGACACTCGACCTGCCTGCAGACAGAACCGGACAATAAGGTATTACATGACATCAGTGCCCGAGCCGTGGTGGCCCAGCGGTTAGGTGTTGGATTACTGGTATTGGATTACAAGGTTGGCAGTTCAAGCCCCACAATGACCGAGTTATTACTGTCCCCCCAGTGCACTAACTGGGTTATCAAAGGTCAGCCATGCCTCTCACTGTCTATGGAGTGAAGTTCATGTAAAAGAACCATTGTTGACTTTTATAAAGAGGAGCTGCATAGCCATCAGTGTGTTTATGGCCTGGCAAGTTGTCCAGGGTGTACTGTGCCCTCGTCTAGACTCGGCTGAGACTGGCGACAGACTTCCTGCGACCCTAATTAGGATTGAGCGGTTCAGAATATGAATGAATGAAGGATAACAGTGACCTCCAGTGGAGGGATCAGTACCTGCACTCAGTATTATTTTATTAATGGTGCTATGACCCTGTTTCTCGTTTTGTGTGTGTGTGTGTGTGTGTGTGTGTGTGTGTGTGTGTGTGTGTGTGCATGTGTGAGCGTGTGTGAGCGTCACCTTGTGGTACAGCATGACAGCTCGGTCCATGTGCTCTCCCCTCTCCTCGTAATAGGCGGCCGTATCCATCATGTCCTCCGGGTTGCTGAGCAGCGCCAAGTTCATCAGCTGCTCGTCCATGTGGTTCTCCTTACACAGCCGGATGGCGTTATTGTACGCCTGAGCACGTGTGTAGAAGTGCACCGACTGGCTGATCTGATCCTGACTCTCGTATTGCCGTGCCACGTGATAGGACGCTGCTCGGTTTCCGGTCTCATTGGCGATCTCGCTCGCCTGGAGAAAGTGAGCATTTCTGTCATTCTGATACGAACCACTTATGTCCTGATTTTACTCCACCATGGGTCATCAAAAGGTCTGGGGTGGGGCTTATTATTATTATTATTATTATTATTATAAACGTGATATTATTAGCAGTTCTTTTTTTTTCAGTCGGATAATGATAAGACATTTTACCTTCTGGATGTTCCCCAGGTAGCAGTGTACACGCACTTGAGACAGGTAATCCTGAGCGTAGTCATAGTAACGCAGTGCAGCTTCCATTTCAGATTGGCTCTCCAGATAATGACCCCACCACTTATACAGGGACCTGTCCAGGTAACCACATCACAGCAAAGAAGAAAAAAGAGCTTCGGTTAACATTAGAGCCTCATTAAAGAAAATAATAAATCAATCAATAAATAAATAAATAAATAAAAATACCACCACTACAAGTGACACACAAATAAACACAGATTTCATAAAGTGTCCGGGTTATTTTAAATCCAAATTCAATTGTGAAGTTTAAATTCATTCATATATACTGTATATTCTGAACTGCTGAAGCTTAATTAGGGCTGCAGGGAGGATGGAGCCTATCTCAGCCGAATCGGTCCGAAGACAGAGTATACCTTGAACGGCTCACCTATCAATTACACACACACACACACACACACACACATGCATGCAAGACACACGCATGCGCACGCACACACACACACACACACACACACACACACACACACACACACACACACACACACATACACGCACACACACACGCACACACACACATACACGCCAAGCACACATGCACGCCAAGACACATATGCACACACACACACACACACACACACACACACACACACACAACACGCACACATACACACACACACACACACACACACACACACACACACACACACACACACACACACACACACACACACACACACACCTAGGGGAAATTTCAAGCAGGCAATTAGCCTAATATACATGTCTTTAGATCCTGGGAGGAAGCTGAAAGACCCTGGACGAAGCCGTCAATCCCACCTCAACGATATACAGCTTTAACGACACCACCGTGGGATTTGCATTTAAAAAAATAAAAGTCAGCATGGAGAACAGAGAGATCTGAACCAATCAGAATTCAGCACTTACTTCTCCTTCATCTTGTTAATGTAAAGCTCCAGAGCCATGATGTCGTCCATCAGCATGCGAGGAACTTCAAAGCGGTGTGTATCAGAACGCTCGTAGCTAAGAGAGTGAAACACAGTATAATTAATAATTATATTATAAGAACAACAACAAACATTTATAATAATAATAATCATAATAATTTTCTCTCAGGGCAGCACGATGGGGTCTTGTTTACCATGTCCACCTGACAGGAAGAAGGGCCTGGGTTCGATTCCCAGCTCGGGGGTTTCTGTATGAAGTTTGCATGTTCTCCCGGCGGTCGTGTGGGTTTCCTCTGGATGCTCTGGTTTCCTCCCAAAGTCCAAAAACAAGTAGGCTAACTGGCTGGCCCAAATCTCCACTAGGTGTGAGTGTGAATGGTTGTGTGAGTGTCGGCCTTGCAATGGCCTAGCAAGCTGCTCAAGGTATCTCCTGCCCTTACCCACAGTTGGCTGAGATGAGTGTCAACCATAATTAGGATTAAACAACTCAGAAAATGAATGAGTTACTGAATTTACTTTCAGGTCATAGATTCAAATTGTGTGTTTGTGTGTGTGTGTGTGTGTGTCTATGAGTGTGTGTGTGTGTGTGTGTGTGTGTGTGTGTGTGCTCACTAGGTTAGACCCAGGCTCTTGTCACTGGTGTTCTCCAGGTGTTGTGCATAGCTGTAGTAGGTGCTGCGCAGGTGGATGCGGTCGTGATTCTCTGCCGTTTCAATGGCTCTCTGCCAATCACCACGTGCCTGATAAAACTTATTCAACAGGTCGAACCTCCCGCAGGAACGATACAGAGCCTCAGCTTCATCCTACGAACACAATCATAAGCACACTGCATGGGTGTCCGTCCCAACCCCCGTACTGCCCAGTACCTGCAGTCTTCTACCCCGTCCATCGATGGACAGGGACCAGGACTATGCAGATCTTCCTGCACCACCTATCTGAGATTCAACATGAACAGAGACTCAGATCTTTACGGATGATGATGATGACACTGGTGCACAATCTGGTGTAAACAAGGTAGACTTGATTCATTGTGTGTGTGTGTGTGTGTGTGTGTGTGTGTGTCTCACCAGCATGCCAAGTTGCATAGCAAGCACTGCAACTCGTGCCTCAAGCTCTGGCTCTTTCTCCGCCTCTCTGAGCGCTCGAGCTGCACGGGCGTTTCCCATGTTACCCAGACACACACGCGCCACATCTAGACGCCGAGTCTTCACACACATACGAGCCATATTCTCCCACACGGCCTCACTGAAACACACACACGCACAGAGAGAGCGAGGGAGAGAGGGAGAGAGAGAGAGAGAGAGAGAGAGAGAGAGGGAGAGAGAGAGACACCCACACACACAATAAAAGGTGTTATGAGGTGGCTGTGCTGGCTGTTATTCATCCTTCGGTGGGTTCGATGGGGGTCACGGTGAGGTCAGCGTGATTGCTGTTCCCAGCAGTGTCGCGGTCCCCGGTGTGGTCCATCACTGTGTTCGGATGATGTTATACGATCTATTAGCCCTTTATATTTATATTTATTCCTCCACACGAGTTTAAACTATGAGATATAGAATAAAGAACGTGTGTGTTAGATGGCGAGGGAACAGAACCCACACTGAAAAAAATATGTAATATGCCGGACGGTTCTGGGTTCTAGTCCTGGGCTCGGCCAGGGCATGGCTGTGTGTGTGTTCGCCCGGTGATAGACTGACTGACTAGATTTCTTCTTGCTCGGCCTTAATAAGGTAAAGTCTGTTGGGCTGATTATTCCCGGGCCTACAGACCCATCAGAACCAGAGCTTATCACTTAGCAGTTTTCATGAAGAGACAAGGAGTTCCACTCCCCCTGGATGGGATTTTCATTGGTCTCTAGTGGACAGAGGCACACCCTACCCAGGGGTCTTAGCATGGTGGGGGTGTGTCTAATGGGGATTCAAACCAAGGACCGCTCCAATAAGAAACTTCTCCAGCACCAAGAAGTTTTGATTCCAGTGCGCCGTTCATTTATCCACCAGATTAATTACTCGGGTCCCCGGAGACTGTAAGGTACCTCCGCACAGATGATGAAGTAAAACTGGCTTTAATTGCCCATGTCACATGTGCTACGGTACGTACACGTGACAAAATCAGACCAAAAATTGTATTTAATGGACTTAAGGGCTGCGGTTTGACCTTAAAGGTTCACACAAGGCTTCATCATGTACCTCCTCCTCTTCGAAAATGTTTTCCATAAATACAGACGCTCCCCAACTTACGTTTTTAATTGGTTGCGGACGGCTGAACGTAAATTGAAAGTGAACGTAAGTTGTTACAGTGAAGTATGACGTATGACGTTCATACTGTACTATACATCCGTAAGTACCATTACCGTATCTCATAAAACACCCCTAAATCAATTATTATAAACACAACATTGTAAAATAATATCAAATAATATCAACATTAATTTTAAATAAGTCACTTATTTATACCGAGTCACTTTACTTAAAGCTTAAAACAGCCAATCAACGCTTACAATATGTGAGAAGCTCAAAATCAAAAGTAGTGTACTTGCTGTGGGTTATACAGACTGCCGGTCTTTCAAGTGAGCAAGGGCGCCGTTGAACTCGTTTAGTACTCAGCCTGCACTGACATGAATCAGCAGCAGAGCGGAGAGTTCTCTTTCCTTTCTGGATTTGGGTTTTCATTCATTGTACAACTCTCTTTGCTTAACTAAGTATGCATGGTGGATTGTGCCGATCTGAGCAGATAGTTAATTCATCTCTGTGTATGAGTGTATGAGACTTGCACCCATGCTAGTAGGCTTACACTTCTCACCAACCAGATTTGCTTAGGGTTACAAAAGTCCACAAAACAGTGTGACAAAACACAAATATCACAGAGACGACGTCTTAACACAAGGATAACGTGCTATATAACATAGTTACATATATATATATATGTAACATATATATATATGTAACTGAACTGGGAAGAAGGAGGGGCACATTCAGTCTGTCGTTTGTAAACAATGGACGCAGCGTCATTATGTCCTTGCGTCATTACGTCAGCGTACTATGTAGGTATGTCTAAACTCAAAATTTGACACTTTTTTTTGGAAACAAAATCCATTTCCACTGCTGTGCGGATGACACCCAGCTGTATCGCACCAGCTAGCCCCTCCCTCTGCGACTGTATCACAGAAATACAAACCTGCATCTCACTTCCTGAAATTAAACAGTGACGAACCAAATGAACATCATCCAAAACTGACAGCTTTTCTCTCACAATTTATAACCTCCTCTGTATCGGGTATAAGATGAGGTTGAGGGTACTTCGAGTCAAATATGTGTTCTTGTGGAACCATTAGGAATTAAGTAGAACTATTTTGCATGTGTTCGTCAGCATATGGAAGTACTTAAAAAAAATTCCTAAAATTCCGATACGGTCTCCTGGGAAGATTGTGGAAAGTGGTTTGATTTGGCACAGAATGACCCGACTATTTTTTTTTTTTCAAATTGTCCCCAGGGGTGAAAGTTTGTATGAATGGTTACATGTGGATCCTGTCCTGTGATGGACTGACCAGCTGTTCAGGGTGTCCTCTGCCTTCTTCCCAAATTGTCTGAGGTCCCGTGACCGGAGTAGTATTAACTGTGTCAGCAGAGCATGTAGATGATGTGACCTACAAGTCTAACCCAAAGACATGTGACATGGTGGTCATAATGCTCTCCAAGGTGATGCTCGTAGAGGGTGACGTCGCGGAGTTCTCAAGAGTCAAATTGTTTCCTTGTTTGTTTTTTTGTATGTTGTTGTTTGTTTGTTTTTTGCATTATGATCGTCTATGACCGGGCGACCCTACTACAGCTATGAGGTAAGTCTGTTGGGTTTTTACACCTGAGCCTTATGGCTCATCAGGGCGGTACTTATCCCCGTTTCTGTAGCGTGAAGCGACCAGGAGTTCAGCTCCCCCTGGATGGGACGCTAGTCCATCGCAGATTACCTTCCCAGTATATTTTACTGGTACCCATTTATACTGCTGGGTGAACAGAGGCACACTTGTGGTTGAGACCTTGCCCAGGGGTCTTAGCACAGTGAGGGTCTCCGTGGGATTCGAACTCACAACCTCCCGATCACGAGCGCAGCACCCTAACAGCTATGAGACCGCAGTCCTTTTGGACGTTTAGAACTGAGCACGCGCAACTTCTATCCTGAGCTAATGGTAGCTCAATGCTAGTCGCACCCCAGATAACAATAAGCCCAGGCAGAGACGCGGCAGGTGGGGAGGAGCTGATGACTCCGGCGCTTGGTTAGCACTCCCGGTCATACTGCTTGAAAATGTTCAGTCTCTGCGAAACAGGATGGACAAGCTTCATGCTCGGACTGCAGCGCAGAGGGATCTACAGGACTGCTCCATGCTGCGTTTCTATGAAACATGGCCCGAGGAGAGTACACCCGACGAGGCGATTACACCAGCCGGCTACACGGCCTTCAGGGAGGACCGGAGCACAGCGGATAGCAACAAGGCCTGCGGCGGAAGAACAGCGGATCTCATTAAATAAACCTGGTGTACTGACTGTAGATTATCGCTAAACCCTGCTCTGAGAATGGACAACATCTAACTTTGAAGTTGTGGCCATTTTGTTTACCCAGAGAACTGTTCATTGTTTTTCCCCCAAACAAAATAATGGGCATAGTGCAATATAAATATAATATAATATAATATAATATAATTTGGTACAATTTAATTTATTGCTGTTGCTTTCTACAGATTATTTGATTATTTATTCATTGTATTATTAAGTATTATTATTAATCATCATTTTATTTTAATTCCATTACTTTTATTATTACTATATTGTTTACTGGGTCTGTGTAAGGCCCTTTTAAATATAGAACTTTTATTTATTTATTTTATAGCAGTTTGTGTTTTTGTTGAGTTTTCTTTTCTGTTTGTAACTCGACTCTTTGAACAACCGCACATAGAATTCCTGGGTGTGTATAAAGGCACAATGGCGATTAAAATTCTTGAATCTTGAATAATGATTTGCGAACAGCAGGCTTTGTTTTTCTAGGAAGAATTTCCAGTAAGGGAAACCGTAAAATTTCAGAATCTATAAACAAAAACAACAACAACAACATTCTGTACAATTGTATGTTTAGAACTTTGAGACAGCAGTTTAGGAAAGAACCATATATGGGCATTGAGAGTATCCAGAACGTTCCTCCATTGTTGTCAGATTTGAGGAAAAGTAAATTACACGGTGAAAGATTCCTGTCGTCTTCTCAGACCCGAACCGCATTTCCCATGAATCCCTGAGAACAAAGTACACTCTGCGACCGTTTCTTTGTACATTCCAGAAAAATCCTCTCAGTTCGACTCGAGTTTGTAGGCTGCGCAGGGTCACGTTCTGGAGAAAGAGAGGAACTGGTCTAGTGAGAGACGGCGCAGAGCACAAAGCACAGAGCATGTCAGGCTTTGATTATTCCTGAAGTTACAGTGGTTGACTCTCCGCAGCACCTCCATCCATCTCTCACTTCACACATCACTCATTCACTCTCATCCACCTCCATCCATCTCTCACTGCACACATATCTCATACACCTCCATCCATCTATCACTTCACACATCACTCATACGCTCTCATAGACCTCCATCCATCTCTCACTTCACACATAACTCGCATGCTCTCATACACCTCCATCCATCTCTCACTTCACACATCACTCATACGCTCTCATACACCTCCATCCATCTCTCACTTCACACATAACTCGCATGCTCTCATACACCTCCATCCATCTCTCACTTCACACATCACTCATACGCTCTCATACACCTCCATCCATCTCTCACTTCACACATAACTCGCATGCTCTCATACACCTCCATCCATCTCTCACTTCACACATCACTCATACGCTCTCATACACCTCCATCCATCTCTCACTTCATACATCACTCATTCGCTCTCATCCACCTCCATCCATCTCTCACTTCACACATCACTCATACGCTCTCATACACCTCCATCCATCTCTCACTTCATACATCACTCATACGCTCTCATACACCTCCATCCATCTCTCACTTCACACATAACTCGCATGCTCTCATACACCTCCATCCATCTCTCACTTCATACACCACTCATACGCTGTCATACACCTCCATCCATCTCTCACTTCACACATCACTAAAACACTCTCATCCATCTCCATCCATCTCTCACTGCACACATATCTCATACGCTCTCATACACCTCCATCCATCTCTCACTTCATACATCACTCATTCGCTCTCATCCACCTCCATCCATCTCTCACTTCATACACCACTCATACGCTGTCATACACCTCCATCCATCTCTCACTTCACACATCACTCATACTCTCTCGTACACCTCCATCCATCTCTCAGTTCATACATCACTAATACACTCTCGTACACCTCCATCCACATCTCACTTCACACATCACTCGCATGCTCTCATACACCTCCATCCATCTCTCACTTCACACATCACTCGCACGCTCTCATACACCTCCATCCATCTCTCACTTCACACATCACTCATACGCTCTCATACACCTCCATCCATCTCTCACTTCATACATAACTAATACATCTCATACACCTCAAGCCATCTCTCACTTCACATATCACTCATTCACTCTCATCCACCTCCATCCATCTATCACTTCACACATCACTCATACGCTCTCATAGACCTCCACCCATCTCTCACTTCACACATCACTCATACGCTCTCATACACCTCCATCCATCTCTCACTTCACACATCACTCATACGCTCTCATAGACCTCCACCCATCTCTCACTTCACACATCACTCATACGCTCTCATACACCTCCATCCATCTCTCACTTCACACATCACTCATTCACTCTCATCCACCTCCATCCATCTCTCACTTTTCACATCACTCATAGGCTGTCATACACCTCCATCCATCTCTCACTTCATACATCACTCATACACTCTCATACACCTCCATCCATCTCTCACTTCACACATCACTCATACGCTCTCATACGCCTCCATCCATCTCTCACTTCACACATCACTCATTCACTCTCATCCACCTCCATCCATCTCTCACTGCACACATCACTCATACGCTCTCATACACCTCCATCCATCTCTCACTTCATACATCACTCATACGCTCTCATACACCTCTATCTATCTCTCAATTCATACATCACTCATACGTGCTCGTGCACCTCCATCCACAGCTCACTACACACATCACTCACACGCTATCATACACCTCCATCCATCTCTCACTTCACACATCACTAATACGCTCTCATACACCTCCATCCATCTCTCACTTCAGTTCGACTCGAGTTTGTAGGCTGCGCAGGGTCACGTTCTGGAGAAGAGAGGAACTGGTCTAGTGAGAGACGGCGCAGAGCACAAAGCACAGAGCATGTCAGGCTTTGATTATTCCTGAAGTTATGGTGCGTTGACTCTCCGCAGCACCTCCATCCATCTCTCACTTCACACATCACTCGCACGTTCTCATACACCTCCATCCATCTCTCACTTCACACATCACTCACATGATCTCATACACCTCCATCCATCTCTCACTTCACACATCACTCACACGATCTCATACACCTCCATCCATCTCTCACTTCACACATCACTCATACACTCTCATACACCTCCATCCATCTCTCAGTTCATACATCACTAATACACTCTCATACACCTCCATCCATCTCTCACGTCACACATCACTCATACGCTCTCATACACCTCCATCCATCTCTCACTTCACACATCACTCATTCACTCTCATCCACCTCCATCCATCTCTCACTGCACACATCTCATACGCTCTCATACACCTCCATCCATCTATCACTTTACACATCACTCATACGCTCTCATAGACCTCCACCCATCTCTCACTGCACACATCTCATACGCTCTCATACACCTCCATCCATCTATCACTTTACACATCACTCATACGCTCTCATAGACCTCCACCCATCTCTCACTTCACCCATCACTCATACGCTCTCATACACCTCCATCCATCTCTCACGTCACACATCACTCATTCACTCTCATCCACCTCCATCCATCTCTCACTGCACACATCTCATATGCTCTCATACATTTCCATCCATCTATCACTTCACACATCACTCATACGCTCTCATAGACCTCCACCCATCTCTCACTTCACACATCACTCATACGCTCTCATACACCTCCATCCATCTCTCACTTCACTCACACGCTCTCGTACACCTCCATCCATCTCTCACTTCACACATCACTCATACGCTCTCATACACCTCCATCCATCTCTCACTTCACACATCACTCATTCACTCTCATACACCTCCATCCATCTATCACTTCACACATCACTCATACCCTTGCTGACACCACACCCATCTGCTCTTCATTTACAGCAATGCCCTACTCTGTTCCTCTCTCTTTCTCTCTCTCTCTCTCTCTCTCTCTCTCTTTCGCTCTCTCTCTCTCTGTCAATCACTCTATTTCTCTGTCTCTCTTTCTCTCCATCTGCTTTTAATTTAGCACCAAACCCCTACTCTGTTCATCTCTCTCTCGCTCTCTCTCTCTCTCTCTCACATACAGATGTGAGCTGTTTACTAAAGTTAGGCAACAGGAAATTCCCGGACTCTTTGTGGGGCCCTGATCTGGGGCAGAAAGAAAAGTGTGCAGAGCATTTAGGGGTAAAAAGTGCCAAATATAACATCGTGTACTCACAACACCTCAACCCTGTAATAACAGAGAGAAAGAGAGAGAACGACAGAGAGTCAGGAGGGGCGTTGTATTCTTCACCATTTCTGTTTTCCTTTCAGGAAACGCATCCTGTTTCTGGAGGTACAAATTTGTCACAGAGACACACAGAGAGAGAGAGAGAGAGAGAGAGAGAGAGAAAGACACTTGGTGACAGATAAACTGAGGTGCATTCATACATCAAATCGCAGCACAGGAAAGAGAGAGAGAGAGAGAGAGAGAGAGAGCGAGAGAGAGAGGGAGGGAGAGAGGGAGGGGCAGAAAGAGGGGGGCTGGGAGTCCACCCCAAACTATCTGGCAGGCATCAACACACAGCTGTACAAGCAGAGGCAGAGAGAGAGAGAGAGAGAGAGAGAGAGAGAGAGAGAGAGAGAGAGAGAGAGGCGGTCTGAACACGGAGAGAGATTTGAAATCCTAGAGAGACAGAAAGAGATCAGAACACACAGAGAGTCCTGATGATGGAGAAAAAGATATGATCACAGAGAGAGGGATCTGAACAAACAGAAAATAAGAAGATAGAGGGAATGTGGAACATGGAGAGAGAGATCTAAACACACGGAGACAGAACTGAACACAGAGCGAGAGAGAGAGAGAGAGAGAGCTGATCACCGAAAGCATTCGTAAATGGAGTTGAAGATCTGTGAGTGGATGTTATAAACTGAAGACAGAAGTGTGTGCTGTGTTATTTGTGTGTGTGTGTGTGTGTGTGTGTGTGTGTGTGTGTGTGTGTGTGTGTGTGTGTGTGTGTGTGTAATGGCCGTGGATCTAACTGCGACGAGTGTGAGAGTGTGTGAAGCCCCACAGAATGAAGAGGAAGGCTGAAGATTCCCGAAACTTCGAAACCTCCCCGGATCACCAGACACACACTCGATCATAATGAGCGGAGATGTTCTCTAGCTGAGCTCTTTCACAGCGTACGAGTCTCCCGGTCTACTTTGCGCACGTGTGCGCGGTGTGTGTGTGCGTGTGTGTGTGTGTGGGTGTGGGTGTGTCGGGGCGCATGGCCGTGGGCAGGCTGGTGCCGGTGGCTGTTGCTGTAGCGCTGGTGTCACTGGTGCTGAACGTGCTAGCGGCACTGGGCTCGGGCTGGGCCGTGCAGGCGCTAGAGGACGGTCGTAAACGCAGCGTGGGACTCTGGAAGATGTGCGCGCATGACACGGACACGCATACGCTTCAACACGCACTCGTCGCCACCGCGCCGTGCCAGAGCCTCGGTTGGGGAGCCGACTTCGCGGGATACCAAGAGTCACGCAGCACTGTGAAATGTGAGTATGTGCACTGTACACGTGTAATCCCATAATCACGTGGTGTCATGTTAGACATTACAAAAACTTTCCGTTCCAAGTCTTGGAGGTGCGATGCTAATAATGCTAATAAATAACAGAAGCATAGCCTTCAGTTTTGCATAAATATATTAAAAGTGCACGTGAGAAGTCAGCTCTCACGCTCCGAACAGAGTTCACCAGTGTCAGACCACCACCCCAACACCAGTGCAGGGGGGCGTGGCCTACAGAAACACAGCGACTGATCCAGCACACCTACAAGTAAAACACATTAAAATAGCTTGATTATACTACATCAGATCAGCGGAAAAGGAACCAATCACATCCTCAAGAGAAATCCACCGTCCTTCACACACGCACATGCCCGCACGCACACCACCGCCCTCATCTTTCGGTATTGATTGATTGATTATCAGACCTGGTTATAACTCGAAGACGTGCATTAATAATAGAGTCCAAGGCAGTGTGTGTCCTGGCTATCTCAGACTCGAACTTCTTTACTGTCCAATCATAGCACTGTCTTACACCAAATCATGTGCCAGACAGGACAGGACAGGGCAGGACAGGACAGGACAAAAAAACAAAACAAAATAAAATATAATAAAAGATAAGCAAATTAGCAGCAGCATGCTAGCACAGTGGTTCGCACTGGGTCCTGGGTTCGAATCCCAAGTTCGACATGTTGATAGGCTGTTTCAAATCACCCTGAGGTGTGCACGAAACAATGGCCTACTGAGCTGTTCAGGGGCATGACCAGTCCTCACCTAGATTCGGCTTAGATGGGCGCCAGTCTCCTTGTGACCCTGGTTAATATTAAGTGTTTTAGAAAATGAATGAAAAGATGAGATTATGTACAGAGATTGTTTTCAACATTGTTTATTCACTTATTCTCTGGTCTACAAAATCCTAGTAATGGTCACAGGGAGGCTGAGGCCCTTCTCAGCTGACTCTGGGTGAAGGTGGGGACACCCTGAACAGCTCACCAGTTAATAGCAGGGAATACACCCACAGAATCATTCACACTCACACCTAGGGGCAAATTAACAGACAGTGATCCGGATGTGCATGTCTGTGGAAGGAAACCGGATTACCCAGAGGAAACCCACACAAGAACGGTCATGTCCCGTGTGGCCGTCTCACATTTTTTAATAAGATAAATGAATAAATGTGAAAGTCGTGTTTCAGAACCGATTGTGAGCTCAACCACACCAGCACGGCTTTAAAACCTGACAGCATGGTTCTGTTTATAATTTGTACACTGTATCATCAACCAGTCCAGTCACGATGGACTCTATAATCCTAACACTACCACCCCCAGCTCTACTGTCACATCACCACACCGCTGAAAGGGTCCACAGCTTCCAATCAACCAGGAGACCAGGATGATTTTCCTCTAACAGCCTGACCCAGAGTGTGTTCTGCACCGCACTCCACTGTAACGCATCAAAAGTCTGGGGTTATATAGAGGGTCTATCATACATTGACTTAGCGGTTACGATAGAAACCATAATCTATTAGAACCGGTGCATTAATACAAACTTGCATGAACATCAAAGCCGTCATTATAGAACAGTGGTACAGGGCGCTGGATTGCTGATCCAAAGGTTGGGGGTTCGAGTCCCACTCTCCACAAGGTTGTCATTGTCCCCCCCCCAGTGCAGCTAACTGGGTTATCAAAGGCGGGCCATGTCTCTCACTGTCCATGGTGAGAGGCATGTAAAAGAACCATTGCTGACTTTCATAAAAAGTAGCTGCAAAGCGTCAGCGTGTTTCTGTCCCTTGCTAAAAAGGGTTGTGACAGGAAGGGCATCCGACGTTAAAAAGCTCTGCCAAATAGAAAGTGTGAATCAGATGATTCACTGTGGTGACTCCTGAGTAAAAGGGAAAAAGCCAAAAGGAAGACAGACAGACAGACCATCAATCAACATCTTCTGACCAATCACGATCCAGAACTCAACAACGCTTAGGCGTAACGGTTCGTCCACTTTGTCATTATGGATGCAGTGAAACAGCAGTGCGCGCGCGTGTGTTTACAGATGGACAACACACTCTTAAGTCTCCCGGAACCTGGTACATCTCTGTCTTCTTCTTCTTCTTCTTCTTCTTCTTTTCCTTTCGGCTGTTCCCTTCAGGGGTCGCCACAGCAAATGATCTGCCTCCATCTCACTCTATCCTCTGCATCTTCTACTCTTACTACAACTACCTTCATGTCCGCCTTCACCACATCCATAAATCATCTCTTTGGTCTTCCTCTAGGCCTTCTGCCTGGTAGTTTCAACCTCAGCATCCTACGACCAATATACTCACTATCCCTCCTCTGTACATGTCCAAACCATCTCAATTTCGCCTCTTTGACTTTGTCTCCAAAACATCTAACATGTGCTGTCCCTCTGATGTACTCATTCCTGGTCCTATCCATCCTCGTTACTCCCAAAGAGAACCTCAACATTTTCATCTTGCTACCTCCAGCTCTACCTCCTGTTTTTCCCCCAGGGCCACTGTTTCTAAACCATACAACATTGTTGGCCTCAACACCGTCTTGTACACTTTTCCTTTCATTCTTGCCGATACCCTCCTATCACACATCACACTGGACACTTTGCTCCATCCATTCCAACCTGCCTGCACATGCTGCTTTCCACACTCTCCATTGCTCTGGATTGTTGAGCCTAAGTACTTAAAATCCTCTACCTTCCTTATCTCTGCACCTGTAACCTCACCGTTCCTCTTGGATCCTTATCGTTCACACACACATGTATTCTGTCTCACTGAGGCGAACCTTCATTCTCCTCTTTTCCAGGGCATACCTCCACCTCTCTAGATTTTCCTGCACTTGTTCTCTGCTCTCACTACAGATCACGATGTAATCTGCAAACATCATAGTCCATGGAAATTCTTGTCTAACCTCGTCTGTCCATCACCATAGCAAACAAGAAGGGGCTGAGAGCTGACCCTTGATGCAGTCCCACCTCCACCTTGAACTCTTCTGTCACACCGACACCACACCTCACCACTGTCTTACATCTCTCATACATGTCCTGCACCACTCTAACATACTTCTCTGCCACTCCAGACTTCCTCATACAATACCACAGTTCTTCTCTCGGCACCCTGTCATATGCTTTCTCCAGATCCACAAAGGCACAAATGCAGCTCCTTCTCACCTTCTCTGTACTTCTCTATTAACATCCTCAAAGCAAACACTGCATCTGTAGTGCTCTTTCTTGGCATGAAACCAAACTGTTGTTCACAAATGCTGACCTCTGCCCTTAGTCGAGCTTCCACTATTCTTTCCCATAACTTCATTGTATGGCTCATCAATTTTATCCCTCTGTAGTTGCCACAACTCTGTACATCTCCCTTGTTCTTAAAATGGGCACAAGCACACTTCTCCTCCATTCCTCTGGCATCCTCTCACTCTCTAAGACCTTTTTAAATGTTCTTGCCAGAAAATCTTATGCTCCCTCTCCTAGACACTTCTATACCTCCACCGGTATGTCATCAGGACCAACTGCCTTTCCATTCTTCATCTCTATTTCTCTGCTGTGCTAACCTGTATAAATTACTGTTACTGTCCAACCTATCATACAAGTCATCATATGCCCTCAGTTTGGCCTTTGACACTGCTACCTTCGCCTTACGCTGTCTCCCTGTACTCCTGTTTACTCTCTTCGGTCCTCTCTGCATCCCAGTTCTTCTTAGCTAACCTCTTCCTTTGTACACACGCCTGCACTTCCTCATTCCACCACCAAGTCTGCTTATCTACTTTCCTTCCAGAGGACACACCAAGTACTCTCCTACCTGTCTCCCTGATCACATTGGCTGTGGTTGTCCAGTCATCTGGAAGCACTTCCTGACCACCTAAAGCCATTTTCAACTCCTCCTTGAAGACAGCACGACACTCTTCCTTTTTCAGCTTCCACCACTTTGTCTTCTGCTCTGCCTTTGCCTTCTTCACCTTCCTCACCATCAGCTTCATCCTGCACACCACCGTCCTATGCTGTTTGGCAACACTCTCACCCACTACTACTTTGCAGTCACTGACTTCCTTCAAATTACATCGCCTACACAAGATGTAGTCTACCTGTGTGCTCCTACCTCCACTTTCATAAGTCACCCTATGCTCCTCTATCTTCTGGAAGAAAGTATTCACTACAGTCATTTCCATCCTTTTTGCAAAATTGATCAACATCTGTCCTTCTGTGTTCCTGTCCTGGATACCAAACCTGCCCATCACTTCCTCGTCCCCTCTGTTGCCTGCACCAACATATCCATTTAAGTCTGCACCAATGACCACTCTTTCACCTCTGGGGGTATTCTGCATCACTTCATCTAACTCACTCCAGAATTTCTCCTTCTCTTCTAGCTCACATCCTGCCTGTGGGGCATAAGGACGGCACGGTGGCGTAGTGGTTAGCACGTCCGCCTCACAGCAAGAAGGCCCGGGTTCGATTCCCGGCCTGGGCGTTTCTGTGTGGAGTTTGCATGTTCTCCCCGTGCTTGTGTGGGTTTCCTCCGGGTGCTCCGGTTTCCTCCCACAATCCAAAGACATGCACTGTAGGTTAATTGGCCGTTCTAAATTAGGGACTACAGATGGAAACTAGCTATTAAGCTATAATCTGGTACAGTACATCTCTGTCTCTATGAGCTTAATGTTCCTGTACATTGTCCCTTAAATAAAATAAATAAATAAATAAATAAAATAAGCACTAACAACATTGAGCATCACGCCTTCAATTTCTAACTTGAGACTCATCACTCGGTCTGACACTCTTCTCACTTCTAGAACATTCCTGACAAATTCCTCCTGCAAGATGATTCCTACTCCATTACTTTTCCCATCCACACCATGATAAAACAGCTTAAACCCTGCTCCTAAATCTGTAGCCTTGCTACCTTTCCACCTGGTCGCCTGAACACACAGTATGTCCACGTTCCTCCTCTGCATCATGTCAGCCAGCTCTCTAGCTTTTTCGTTCATAGTTCCAACATTCCAAGTCCCTACTCTCAGTCCGAGACTCACACATTTCCTCTTCTCTCTCTGCCTACGGACACGCCTCCCGCCTCTCCTTCTTCGATGTCTTCGACCAACAGTAGTCCAATTTCCACCAGCACCCTGTTGGTTAACATCACTGATGGCAGTCATTGTTAACCCAGGCCTCGATCGATCCAGTATGAATTTTGTTTTGATCATTTGCATGAGAAATGTGGCAGAAGTTTTACGCCAGATGCCCTTCCTGTCGCAAACCTCTGCATTTATCCAGGCTTGGGACCGGCATGAGGGGGAGACACTGGTTTGCCCCCCCCCGGCTACATTAACCTGGTACATCTCTGTATCCGTCCAAAATTAGGTACAGGAAAAGGAAGGACACAGCAGAGGATTGTAGGTGACAGGAAGTGATGCTCACATGGTACAGCTGTGTGTGGGAGGCCACATGCATTAGGATATGCACACACACGCACACACGCACACACACACACACACACGCACACACACCTGAGTCAGGACATCTGAGGATCCTGTGACTCAGATCTTTTATACATGTCTGAACACATACACGCGCACACAGGAACACACCAATAATCATTCTTCATTTTCTGTAACTGCTTAATCCTAATTAGGGTCGTAGGGGGGCTGGCGCCCCTTCCAGCCGACTCCGGGCGAGGGGACAGCACACCCTGGACAGCTCGCCAGGCCATCACAGGGCAGAAACACGCTGACAGCTATGCAGCTCCTCTTGTTGAAAGTCAGCAACGGTTCTTTTACATGAACCTCACACCACAGACAGTGAAAGACACGGCCGGCCTTTGATAACCCAGTGAGTGCACTGGGGGGGCAGTGACAACTCGTGGACAGTGGGGCTTGAACCCCCCAACCTTAGGATCAGTTATCCAGCACCTTTAGCACCAGGCCATCGCTGCCTTCACACCAATAATGTTAGCTCTCACCTTTGTAACCTTTGTTTATTACCTTTTGTGTGAGCTTTGCAGAAGGTACTGTGATGTGCCGGTTTTCATTCCGCAGGAAAGTGTGTTTGTCTGTGAACACTCCACGAGTGTGTGCTCAGTCCTAGTAAGGCATCACCTTTATCGCGAGATGTATATAATATTGATTATATATTGTTGATTATATATTGTTGAAACTGTAGTAAACTCATGGCAGTAGTAATGCCATTAATAGTAAGTACATCTTGATCTAATACCACATGTTTGCTCCACCAGGTCATTATTTGAGGTATAAAAGGTTTTGTGAGGACCAGAGGAAGATCTCCTGCATTTATTTACACTACTATGGCAGAACTGGATCCTCACAAAAGGGTCACAGTTCTGTAGGACATTAACGGTTCGTGGTCTGATCTTATTCATTCATTTTCTGAACCAATTAATCCTAATTAGGGTCGCGAGGAGGCTGGCGTCGATCTCAGCAGAGTCTGGGCGAGGGCCGAGAACACCCTGGACGGCTCACCAGGCCATCGCAGGGCTCGTCTGACCTCGTGATGTTGAATCTATTGGTTTAATCTCCCAGTTTGTGCTAAAACACAACCACAGTACACACGCTGACCCCGACTGAAGTGAAATATCTTTAACGTGGTCAACAACCGAGCGGTATTTGATCTTGTTGGTTTACATCACAGATCATTTCAATCAATTTAAACAGATTATTTCCAAAGAGAGGAAATTTTTTTTAATTCAAATAACAAAAGTCAAAGTTTCAGATTTATCCAGAAACACGACATGTTTAACATATTCTTATCGAAATAATTCGCATGGACGCCTCTGAGCAAAAAGGTCCCCAGGCTCTTTTAGGCATTAGCGAGGAAAAAAGCTGGATTGTGATTGGTCAGTTAAATGTCTAAACATCGTTAGTGCACATTATTGTTTCTATAGTAACAGGTCATTCGCAGGAACTAGATTAATAGAATTATTAACTGAAGACGAGGTGGATGTTGCTGAATATTCCTGGAGAGAGTACAGTGATATTACACATATTGCATGGATTTATTTATTTATTTATGTTTTTTGAGATGGCATGTTGTAAACTTTCTAAGCAATAAAAAGTTCTGCATCTCCAATATTTTGTCACCTTGTTCTGACCTTGACATCCCAAAAGCAAATTATTTACGGGACTCAGGTGGGGAGCTCAGGTAGGGAGGGGCACCCTAATGGTAAGAGAAGCGGCTCTGGGATCGAAAGGTTGCTGGTTCAATTCCTGAACCAGCAGGGAAAATGTGTAGCGGTGGGGCGTGAGCTCCGCCTTCCCTTCCTCCACATTACTGGCTGAAGGTCCCTCGAGTAAGGCACCAACACTCCAACTGTTCTCTGGGTGCGGTTGGGCTGGGGGTGTGAGTGGGTGGGTGGGGGGGGGTCTCCCCACCAAGGTTAGTGAAAATCAGTGTATGGGTGAAACAAGGATTTTGTCCTCAAGCAAACTGAAACAATTTGATGATGATGATGATGATGATGATGATGGTGGTGGTGGTGATGAGGAGAACGAGGTTTACTGCTGGTGACCATCTGTGGACGAGTTGATACAGAAAACTACTCATCTATAGAATGATGACCGTAACTTGACTTCATCGCACCATTCTGATACTCAGTATTTTCAAAAACAGAGCACGCGCACACACACACACACAATTAATAATTATTTCCATGAGAACAGACGGAGTTTCTCTCAGTTTGATATCACAGGAAGTGAATTTCATTTTGTTTATATTTACTGCTTTCTGATTCCGGTCTCAGTGCAGTTCGACATGATGCGTGCCTGTAACCTGATGGCGACAACGGCTCTCGCTGTGGGTCAGCTCATCTTCCTGCTGGGAATTCTGAAGATAAACTGCATTACCCAGGACTCTCCTTGGTGGGAGGAGGCCATCGCTGCCCTGTTTCAGTTGGCCAGTGAGTACAAACACTCCTCAAACAGATCCAGACTTTATCACAGCCTCATCCGCTTCCTCACGACTGATTCGCTTCAGACATCTCAAAAACAGAGGCGAGGTCATTGTACGCCCTACCCACAATGCATTGCTCCAGTCCCACATGGTTTCATCCTTTCGTAATAAATGGAATGGTTTCTACTGATATTTCAATTTTAGTGTTATTCACAGAAATGTGCAAGCTGGACAGAAATCACTGCGGATCCAGCGAGCTCTAAATAAAATAACAAAATCATCAGTGTTGAATTTGTTCGACTTCGCTCGCAAATTTAACCGCCAGAACCATAAATAAGCCTGGGATGGTAATTACTTCCTCAGTTATTGATGTTCCGATGCTGATGAACTGGAATGGGAATATTATTTTTGTTTACATTGAAAGTCGAGTCAACTGGTCCAAATTATAGCTGCAGAACCTTATTTTATATATCACAGATAGATTATATTTATTTATTGTTTATATTTACTAATGGACATGTCCATGTCCTTGTCCATTAGTAAATGTACATGATTGGACATGTACAGAGGAGGGATAGTGAGTATATTGGTGGTAGGATGCTGAGGTTGGAACTACCAGGCAGAAGGCCTACAGGAAGACCAAAGAGACGATTCATGGATGTGGTGAAGGAGGACATGAAGGTAGTTGGAGTAAGAGAAGACGATGCAGAGGACAGGGTGAGATGGAGACAGATGATTTGCTGTGGCACCCCCTGAAGGAAACAGCCGAAAGGAAAAGAAAGTTATATTTACTAATGTGTATCCAAAACCGTCGCTGATCAACAATATTTTACTTGGGGCTCCCGACTGGCTCATCGACAAGGTGCGCGATGATTATCCCAGTGATTGCGAGTCCGAACCCGAGTTAATGCCACAGCCGTCCGTGCCCATGAGAGCTAATCGGTCGAGCTCTCACACGAGGGAGGGATGGCATACACTCGCGTCCCTGCCACTCACAGTGATTGTCACCCAATCACAGGCGTCTGCGAGTTTATTTGTACGAGGGGGTGGATCGCGCTTTTGTTAGACCGTCCACAAAATTCGCGTGCACAGCAGTGGCTAGCGTCGTGTGTCATGGAGGGAGTGTGTGAATGCTTTCAGCCCTCCCTGGTCGGTGGTTGTTGTGTGATAGGGAAGGCATTACCTGATGCGTGGGAATTGGATTAGGTTCCTAAATTAAGAGAGACAACGCGGAAAAATCCAAAAAATGTTTTAACTTATTCAAAGGTGAAACATTTGTTATGCTAGTTGTGTCAGACATTGGCTACCACGTGACAGACTCAGTCTTTAAACCATGGCAACGTTCACCGGGTGGCACAAACATCACGCTGCATTTACCAGGACTTTTATTCTCACGTACAGCGAGTTTCAGGAGATTTAACAACAGTGAGGTTAAAACCAGGAATCAACAATCTACAACCGAGAGCCACATTCATCTCAACCCACGTCTAACACAACCCACGAAAGTACATTCACCCACACCCTGAAAGCCCCGCACGGTCCTCTCAGCTCACTATGGACACACACACACACGCACACACACACACACGCACACACACACACACAGACAGGCACATGCGCGCACGCACGCACACACACACACACACACACACACACACACACACACACACACACGCGCGCGCGCGCACGCACGCACGTACACACACACACACACAGACAGGCACATGCGCGCACGCACACACACACACACACACACACACACACACGTGCGCGCGCACGCACGTACACACACAGACATACACACAGACACGTGTGCATGCGAAACATATGCGCACACACACACACACACAGACAGGCACATGCGCGCACACACACACACACACACGCGCGCGCGCGCACGCACGTACACACACACAGGCACATGCGCGCGCACACACACACACACACACACGCGCGCGCGCGCGCACGCACGTACACACACAGACATACACACAGTCACATGCGCGCACGCACGCACACACATACGCACAGACACGTGTGCATGCGAAACATATGCATGCACACACACACACACACACGCACAGACATACACACAGATACATGCATGCGCACACGTACGCACACACACGCACACTAGTGACTGATGGTGTGACTCAAACCTGTGATTGGAATACACCTTGTCGTTGTGCTGACAGAAAGCCCAGCGGTTTGAACCAAGGTATGAACACTGACGGAGAAATTTGCAGCTTAAATCACCGACTACAATCCATCAGATTCTGATTCAAACACAGAACATATTCTATAAATATAACATTTTAAATGTTATATATGTGGCGACCCCTGAAGGGAACAGCCGAAAGGAAAAGAAGAAGAAGATAACATTTTAAACCGAACTCTAAATATAAAGCTTGATATCAGCAAATACATATAAAATACGTATTACATGGCATTGACAGTACGTGCAAGCTGATTGGTCGTTTGAGCGGGCAGTAAATCAGATATCCGGACTGGCTTGTGTCCGATTGGCTCGGTAGCTAGCGTCTGTGTACACCACAATCTTCAGCAGCTTCCAGAGTAGCGTTCAGCTTTTTTTTCTTTTTTTTTTTAAAGGAGGAAAAGTTGTACAGGAAATATCCAGGTTAAAAGGTTTATGAAGGTGTGTGGAGCTCATTGGAAAACTCTCGTTCCTCACAGGAAGGAAAACCAGCCCAACCTTTCAAAGTCACGGATTAAAGACGAGTTTGCTCCTGAAGCTATGACGATTGTACAGTACGTCGTCTGACGGCGGTACGGTGACGTGGTGGTGGTGATCACATCCGGCTGACGGAAATAAGGACCGTTCGAAGTTTGCATGTTTACCTGGATGCTCCTCTGGTTTGATCCCACAGTCCAAATACATCCACCGGAAACTGCTCCACGTCACCCCTCCGACCGACTGGAGAACTGTTCAAGTAACTGGTCTTCGCTCAGAATTGGCTGAGACAGGCTCCAGCCTCCCCACGACCCTAATCAGATTCAGTAGTTCAGCAAATGATTTATTAATTGTGTTCTTTTTTTTTATTATTTGTAAGAATATATTTTCCGGCGGAACGATGGCATTGTGGTTAGCACACCAGCCTCACAGCAAGAAGGTAGAACCCTAAGGATTAAGCGGTTCAGAAAAGGAATGAATGAATGTTTTCTCCAACGAGAAAATGTACTGAGGATGAGAAGCTTGGTCATCAGGAGGGGCTCAGAGTAGGATTGCTGCTCGTCCACGGTGAGAGCAGCCAGTCAAGGTGGTTCAGGCCTCTGGTTCGAGTCCCTCCCAAACGTCTCCCAGGTGAGGTGTATCGAGCATGTTCGACCGGGAAGAGATCCAGAACACGTTAGCGGGACTATGTCTCTCGGCTGCTCTCAAAATGACTTGGTGTCCCCCAGAAGAGCTGGAGAACATGGCTGGAGAGAGGCACTATCGGGCCCTCACTGCTTAGGCCCCTGCAACCTGACCCCGGAACAAGTGGAAGAAGATGATGAAGCATTTCTCTCATGTTGTTGAATTGTTCACAG
>CM045728.1:3822349-3824849 GCA_024760905.1 Plotosus lineatus | reverse complement strand
TCTTGGCCTCTCTGCTTTTCACAGAGCCGAGGGTAGATCATCCATACACATATTTCCATGAGCCCTTTTACTGTACACACACACACACACACACACACACACACTCTATAAGACACATCGGTGCTCCGAGCACAGACACGTGACTGAACTCAAACCCGTCCCTCACCTGTGGGTTCAGCCATGAGTACAATGTCGACTTGAACGTAGACAGTCCTAGACCGAGCGGATGTGAAGGTTTACCCACGCTGGAGGTTCTGTTCTGTCTTTAAGAGGAAAATGTTTGATTCGTGCATGCAGCGGTCACTTTTTCCAGTTGATGTAGCAATTTTATTCCGTGTCTGTAGCGAGCTTTCTGTCAGACCTCCTGCACCTTTTCATGCTTTAATTCATTCCTTTCTCCGTGATGATCTCGGCTCTGGGAATCAGACACGTCGGTTGATATGAGTAACAATGTCATTAAAATTCCAGTATAGAAATTCTCACTAAAAACGTCAGCTTTCCGGGAAGAGCAGTACAATAGTATTTTCCCTGGAAGTTCTCTGATCCGAACCTTTTATCTTTTGATGATAGGCTGAGGGTCATACAGTCAGGAGGGGCTGAGAATGTTTCTCACGGTAATTAAGACCCGATCTCATCCAGCTCCTCAACTAAAAACAAAACGAGTTCGAAAAGAAAAGTACCGAGCGCAAGATGAGCCGCTGCCGCAGTCTGGCCCGGGCAGGATCCGCTTTCTCTCTGGAGGTGTACGACTGCGAAAGATCAGACGAACCTCCGATGTTTAGGTTTCGTAGGATGTCAGATCATTCCCATATCAGGACAGACCAGGCGTTCGTGAGGTGGGGGACACAGTCAGAAGAGTTGAGCGTACAGAATGCTGTGCCATGGTAACGGCGATGTCCTGATAATGTTTTCTTTTGTCATTCCAAATAAATTCCCACCAGCGGAGGAAATTCTTTCCTGCGTATCACTCGGTGTCTGTACCTGCCTGATTCCTGAACATGCAGTGAGACGTACGCGGACGCATTAATTAGGATCATCAGTTGTCTTCATCAGAACAAGCAAAAATTTATTCTGTAAAGATTTCCACAAGGTGCCACACGTGTCCCCACGCTCCCGCCGTGCTTGTGTGGGCTTCCTCTGGGTACTGGGGTTTCCTCCGACAGTACAAAAACACGGGGATTCGGTCACCTGCAGGTGTGAAGGTGAGTGTAAATGGGTGTGTCAGGGTCACGCTCAGTAATACATAGCCAGTTGATACGTAAGAGCCGTAGCTGGGATTACCGTTACCATCCAATGGCCTTTCCGGTGGAGTGTTTGTGGCGGACTTTGGTAAGAACATGGGCTGAGCTTCTGTGCTGCATACGTGGCAGCTGTCATGTCTACCAGTAGTAACTATGACGTGAACGTGACAGTCGATGTTCCACGTACATTTTTACTTCCGTGGAAATCTATGGGCACATCAACAACAATGGTTGAACTGATCTGGTGCTCCATTCAAAAAGACCCGACCTTCCAGGAATGGATGTCATGCCCTCCTGGCGTGCTGCGACGGAAGTACATGGAACATTTACGGGATGATGACAGACTCCAGGGAGGTAACAACAACAAAACAATTCTACTGGAAAGTAATTCTGGTGAAGAAAGACCAGGACTTTAGCCTTGCAGTGACTGGGGACCAGTTTAGCAGAGGACTCCGCCTATCAAGCATAGTCAGTTACGATTGGTTCTCATTTCCCATCACCTTAATGGAGATTTCGACAAAACATCTCTCTCTCTCTCTCTCTCTCTCCCTCTCTCTCTCTCTCTGTCTCAACATCTCACCAAAATAAATGTCTTTATATTCTTTAATAAATAATTATGCCACACGTACCAAATTAATCATTGCAAACTTTCATGTCAATATTTAAATATTGATGTTGCATGATCTATTTACATATTCACTTTTTACTTGTGCACAAAGCCAAAAGAGTAACAGTGTCTGGTCTGCACCTTTCCATCGCCAACAAATCCGGGGAATGAAAGCGCTGGCGGTCATGAAAGGGCTTTACATGTTACTGAGAATTGGACCCAAATTCAATAGAAAGGAAATGTGCAAGGAGGAACACACAGGCCGGGGTGTGTGGGTGTGTGTGTGTGTGTGTGTGTGTGAGAGAAAGAGACTCAGGTTAGATTGTGAGGGAGCGGTGGAAGGAAGGATGAATGGACGAGAGTGGAAGGAAACCAGTGAGATTACGGTTTACCAAAAAAAGACAGAAACAGAGAGAAAGAAGGGAGAGAGGCAGAAAGAGAGGGACAGGAAGAAACAGAGAGGGAGGAGAGATGGAGACAGAAGGGCGAGAGAGTGAAAGAGAGGGGACAGTAAGACACAGAGAGACACAAGGGAGAGAGAAGATGTTTGTACTGGAACAATTGGTGTAATGGGCGGGGTCACTGGGTTTCTGGGAACAGAAATTTATAATAACATGCTTCCCTTTGACTGTGAAGAAAGGGGGCAGGGTCA
>CM045728.1:3812349-3817349 GCA_024760905.1 Plotosus lineatus | reverse complement strand
TTGGTCTTCATCTCTCCTTCTTTCAGGAACTGGATGGGTTTTCCTGTATCCTGGATACTTTGATGGTTGACTTCCACTCTGCGCTGGTCCACCACTATGGCAATCTCTCTTAAGACAGTGTTGTGCCTCCATCGGTACCTCCCCTCTCCCAGAGCCTTGGGACATGCGGAGAGGATGTGATTCAGGGAGCAGTTGTTTCCTTTACACAGAGAGCATGAGGCGTCCTCCTCTTTTCCCCAAATCCACAAATTAGAAGGTGTAGGAAGCAGGTCTGACACAGCACGTAGTAGGAAGCTGAGCTGTCCTTGATCAGTATTCCACAGTTCCTTCCATGTGAATGGGCGCTGGATGGCTGATTCCCATTTGGTCCAGCTGCCTTGGCTTCCTAACCCCACTGCTCTGACAAACCTGGTGTGTTCCGCTTCTTTTCTAGTTTGTTGCACAATCATATCTCTTCTTGTTCGGTCAGCTGCCGTGCTCCATCGATTACCCTCGTAGTTGCCAAGGCCTAATCTTCCTTTGTAATCTGTTCCCACCAGCTCTTGATGACACAGGTCCTCCTCTGCCACTTGGACTGCTTTGCGGGGATTCCATTTTCTACCAGCCTTCACAGTTTCCCCTGCTTGCTGCACTACTGTGTCCTTGGACAAACGTAGGGTAGAAATGGCTCTAACTTTTGCAGTCTGGAATTCTTCAATCACAGATGACAGAGGCAAACTTAGCTTAGCTGACCTGCTGTAAAGATTCCTAAATAATATTGTAATTTTATGAGGTTATTATTGATGCTTTTTTTTTGTGTGTCACAGCTGGAGCTGCAGTAAAGGTTTTATAGCCATAAAATAATTATTGAGGGTTCGATTGATTCAGACGGAGCACTACTGAAGACCTCGGTGTGAAATGCACGGCCCAACACTGCTTTTTTATATATACAGTACTGTACTAATATGTAAGGGAAATTATTTCCTGCGTATTTAACAATCCAGAGTGATCACACACAAACAGTGAGCACACACACACACACGCACATGTAAACAGTGAGCACACACACACACACACACACACACACACACACACACACACACACCACCCAGTGCAGTGTGTATTTGTTTGTGTGTGGCAGGCATGTGCCAGTCTGCACGTCTGCGGTGTTCATGCCATATAGGAAATGCACTATTCTAGTCTATGGTAAAGTGTGGGGAAGTACACACATCTCTCTCTCTCTCTCTCGCTCTCTCACACTCACACACACACACACACACACACACACACACACACACACACACACACACACACAGTGTGTTCTCCATCTGTAAACCAGACCTCTAAGTCAACACACATACACATGCGCATACGCATGCGCGCGCACACACACGCACACACACACACACACACACACAAATGAGAAGAACCCCAAACATTCATTTATTCATCGTGGGACAATAGCACTGCTGCCACTGTGCCATACAATTAGATCAGATTAGTCTGCGTGTGCGGGTGTGTGTGTGTGTGTGTGTGTGTGTGTGTGTGTGTGTGTGTGCGGGTGTGTGTGTGTGTGTGTGTGTGTGTGTGTGTGTGTGGTGATAACTTGGATATGTATTTACCTCTCTTATGATTACAGCCATAAACTAACCTGAATTTAAACTGCATTACAATTGTAATGAATCTTCACTCAGAGGTGGTGATAGCTTCATGTTAACAGGAAATTAAACTTAAATTTAATAAAATCTGACGTACTTTAAAATATCAGACACCCTGCTGTTATTACAAGCTTCCATAGCAAGGGAAACAGACCAGTAATAAAGAAGCACAATGAGGGGACACCCATCTTTGAATCGCCACCTTATCGTGGTGTCCTAATGAGTCTAGGAGCTATGTTCTTGGGGGCATTATGTCCCTGGTAGGGTCACCCAAAGCAAACAGGTCCTAGGTAAAGGTCCAGACGAAGCATAGTTCAAAACCCTCTATGGATAAACATAAAAGGACACAGTTTCCCTTTCCGGAATGCAGGTCACTGGGTCCCCCATGGAACCAGGCCTGGGGAAAGGGCTTGAAGGCGAGCGCCTGGTTGTCGTTCTTCTGCTTATGGAGCCCGGCCGGGCCAGGCCCGGCCCGAAAAGGAGACATGGGCCCGCCCTCCCATGGAGCCACCACGTGTGGGAGGGGCTACAGGGGTCAGGTGCAGTATGAGTTGGGTGGCAACCAAAAGGCAAAAAAGTGGGAAGGGATGTCTGGATCTGATAGCTTAGGCTGTTGCCTCAGATTGAGTGGAGGAAGATGATGACTGCGGGGACACTGTACTGCAAAAACGCCACATGTGATTCATGTGAATGTGAGTGTAAATACAAATACTGATATACTGGTATATCAGTGAATGGCAGTTATACCATTCGTTCCTATAAAGAGATACACGCTTTTCTGATGTACATAAACCTCAACTCGTAGTATGTGTAGATCTTCCTACTTTTATTTTAGTCAGAACTTCACTAGATAATCTGATTTGTTAGTTTATTATCTGTGTAATGTTATTATTGCCATTAACCTGTAGATAAACTAAAAAAAAAAAAAAAAAGAATCATGTTGTATTCACACAAATTTGCACATACGGAGCCTTTTCAAACAGAACTTTCCACCGGACTTACAACTTTGAAATTGTAAGTTGAAACTACCTGGTAATGGAAGTATCCAAATGTTCATACATATCAGGTGAGTTTGGAAGACCTTTCCTTTCATTTCACTTTAACTTATAAAATAAAACGTGGCCCAGATAATGTATATATGTTATAATGTGAAATGTGTGAATCTGGTTGGTTGGTTGGTGTGTGTGTGTGTGTGTGTGTGTGTGTGTGTGTGTGCGCGCGTGCACCTTTTGATGAGTTTGATAGCTCTAAAAGCCTCATCCATGTCCCCGATGGTGAGGTAGAAGCTGAAGTTGAGCATGGCATCCCTGGTCTGCTTCTCACAGTTCTCCAATCCAACGAAGTCACGCAGAGCTCGCTGCACCACCATGTGGTTGGAAGAGGGAACTGTAGCAGGAGCTGTCGAAGTTGTGTTAAACTCTCCTGGCTAGAACCACAAACACACACACAGTACACCAAAACATGTTGCTTTAAATGTTTAATGTAAAACTACACGAGAATAGCAAATCTCATAATTAAAAGCAAAATGTAAAGAATATATTTTTTAGAAATAAGTAAATATCATTATGATCTGATATTTAAAAAATAAATTAAGTAAACAAGAGACAAACAGGATAGAACAGATTCACTCACATGTGAGAGAAAGACCCCACCTCTCCGAAACAAGAGCTGATCATTAAGAGTCAAACATAAAAGCAGGAAGAATGAAAAAAGAAAATAGACAGAAAATGCTGCAGATGAAAGGAAAAATAATGAAGCAATGAAATAAAATTAAAAGGATGGAGCATAGATGCAGCATGTCTGTGTGTGTGTGTGTGTGTGTGTGTGTGTGTGTGTGTATACCTTGCAGGTGTAGTAATAGTAAGGTGTATCCAGTGCCAGTAGTCCTTGAACAGAAGCAGGTCTGGGCTGCAAGTCTTGTAGGAGAAGTCCGTGCTCCTGAGTCACGAAAAACGTCACCACCAACACGTCCACCTAACAATAGACACCATATCAACACGTCCACCATCAATAAACACGACATGAGTACAGCCACCAAAAAACACCGCACCAACATGCCCACCCATCATTAAACACCACATCAACACATCCACCGTCAATAAACACCAGACCAATACGCCCATTCATCAATACCACACCAAAATGCCCACCCACCAATAAAAACCACAGACATTAACACACCCACATACCCAAACACCAACATGTACGACAATCAATAAATACCACATCAACACATTTACTATCTATAAACACTACACCAATACGTTTGTCCACAAATAAACACCACATCTACACATCCACCATCAATAAACATCACGTCTACACGCCCGGCCATCAAGACACACCACACCACAGCAGCCCTTCCACCCATCAATACCACACCAATATGTCCAACCACCAACAAACACCGTATCAAGACATCCACCATCAACAAACAACACGCCTACATGCCCGGCCATCAAGACATACCACACTAAACACATCCACCCATCAATACTACACCGCATCAACATATCCAGCACCAATAAACACCACATCAACATACGCACCTAGAATAAACACTACACCAACACATCCACCCATTAATAAACATCACATCAACACATCCACCCCATCAATAAACACCACACCAATACATCCACCATCAATACCACACCAACACATCCACCCATTAATAAACACCACACCAACATGTTCACCCATCAATAAACACTACACCAGTAAGCCCACTCATCAGTAAACATCACGCAAACGAGTCCACTCATCAGTAAATACCACACCAAACGCGTTCACCCATCAATAATTTGTTTGTTTGATTTTTATTAAATTATTTAATTTATTTACCTTGTCCGTGGCATATGATTGGTTTGTGATTTGGTACTCGGCATTTACAAGAACGGCCTCGCACACAAATAGGCGTGGCTCACTCTCATCCCAGAACTGAGAGACTGGATAACGACCTGCAAGTTCCAGTTCCTTACCCTGAGCTCTGTATCACACACACACACACACACACACACACACACACACACACACACACACTACATCAAGCTTTACATTATTAGTGTTATTATTTTAAAATTCATCGGTACTACACACACACCTTTGGTTGTCATCAGACTGTGAGAGGCCACTAAGCGGTCGACCGGTGAAGAAGTCAAATTGAGAGAGCGTGTCCATCTCTACATCATAGAAATACACTCTGTGAGCAGGACGACCATTTACCTGCACACACACACACACACACACACACACACACACACACACACACACACACACACACCTCTATTACACAGTAATTGCATTGTGCATTCTTCTTCTTTCTTCTTTTCCTTTCGGCTGTTTCCTTCAGGGGTCACCACA
>CM045728.1:3772349-3807349 GCA_024760905.1 Plotosus lineatus | reverse complement strand
CACACACACACACACACACACACACACACACAGAGAGTAAACAGAGATCACTGCATTCAAATAAAAATTAAAACATAGATTGCAAAAGCTACAAACAGTCAAGAAAGAAAGAGAGAGAGAGAAAGAGACAGACAGGTGAAAGAGACACACCATCAGCCGTGCTAACATAGATAATTTGTCCTTCTTGTGATCCTGGAGACCAAACTCCGCCACCTTTCCCACTTTTCTTCCAATTAAATTTATCCAGAGCATCTTCATCACCACTGACCGCTGCTTTCGCCAGCATTGCAACATCCCTACACACACACACACACACACACACAGTTAATAGTTTGTTACTCGTCCAGGTGTGAGCACTCAACCTAAATACCTGTAACAAGTAATTACTAGTCCAGGTGTGAGCACTAAACCTAAATACCTGGAACAAGCCCATACTAGTTCAGGTGTGAGCACTAACCCTAAATACCTGTAATAAGTCCTTACTGGTCCAGGTGTGAGCACTAAACCTAAATACCTGTAATAAGCCCATACTAGTTCAGGTGTGAAAACTAAACCTAAATACCTGTAATAAGTCTTAACTTGTCCAGGTGTGAGCACTAAACGTAAATACCTGTAATAAGTCCTTACTGGTCCAGGTGTGAGCACTAAACCTAAATACCTGTAATAAGCCCATACTAGTTCAGGTGTGAAAACTAAACCTAAATACCTGTAATAAGCCCATACTAGTTCAGGTGTGAGCACTAAACCTAAATACCTGTAACAAGTCTTTACGAGTCCAGGTGTGAGCACTAAACCTAAATACCTGTAACAAGCCTATATTAGTTCAGGTGTGAGAACTAAACCTAAACACCTGTAACAAGTCCTTACTAGTCCAGGTGTGAGCACTAAACCTAAATACCTGTAACAAGTAATTACTAGTCCAGGTGTGAGCACTAAACCTAAGTACCTGTAATAAGTCCTTATTAGTTCAGGTATGAGCACTAAACCTAAATACCTGTAATAAGTCTTAACTTGTCCAGGTGTGAGCACTAAACCTAAATACCTGTAAGAATTCCTTACTAGTCCAGGTGTGAGCACTAAACCTAAATACCTGTAATAAGTCCTTACTCGTCCAGGTGTGAGCACTAAACCTAAATACCTGTAATAAGTCCTTACTAGTCCAGATGTGAGCACTAAACCTAAATACCTGGAACAAGCCCATACTAGTTCAGGTGTGAGCACTAAACCTAAATACCTGTAATAAGTCCTTACTAGGCCAGGTATGAGCACTAAACCCAAAATACCTGTAACAAGTCCTTACTAGTCCAGATGTGAGCACTAAACCTAAATACCTGTCACAAGCCCATGCTAGTTCAGGTGTGAGCACTAAACCTAAATACCTGGAACAAGTCCTTACTAGTCCAGGTGTGAACACTAAACCTAAATACCTGTATCAAGTAATTACTAGTCCAGGTGTGAGCACTAAACCTAAATACCTGGAACAAGCCCATACTAGTTCAGGTGTGAGCACTAAACCTAAATACCTGTAATAAGTCCTTACTAGGCCAGGTATGAGCACTAAACCCAAAATACCTGTAACAAGTCCTTACTAGTCCAGATGTGAGCACTAAACCTAAATACCTGTCACAAGCCCATGCTAGTTCAGGTGTGAGCACTAAACCTAAATACCTGGAACAAGTCCTTACTAGTTCAGGTGTGAACACTAAACCTAAATACCTGTAACAAGTAATTACTAGTCCAGGTGTGAGCACTAAACCTAAATACCTGGAACAAGCCCATACTAGTTCAGGTGTGAGCACTAAACCTAAGTACCTGTTATAAGTCCTTATTAGTTCAGGTATGAGCACTAAACCTAAATACCTGTTATAAGTCTTAACTTGTCCAGGTGTGAGCACTAAACCTAAATACCTGTAACAAGCCCATATTAGTTCAGGTGTGAGCACTAAACCTAAACACCTGTAACAAGTCCTTACTAGTCCAGGTGTGAGCACTAAACCTAAATACCTGTAATAAGTCCTTACTAGTCCAGGTGTGAGCACTAAACCTAAATACCTGTAACAAGCCCATACTAGTCCAGGTGTGAGCACTAAACCTAAATACCTGTAATAGGATTCAACTTCCAGCCTCAGATAAAAAAGAAACCAATTTTCATTATGTCTGAGAGCGCCACTGTTCATAAACACAATCATTTCCTGGAGTTGGAGAGCGGTTTCTGAAACTGATGGGACATCATTCGCAAACATAAGAGCAGAGAGATAATTAAGTTCTGGTGATATATGTACTAGTATACCACAGCCACCACAGTCCTCCATATACACCATCAGCTGGTTAATAAAAAGAGAAAATAACTGAGGACTGAAAATGCCTCACAGATAATCTACCTTCCACCAATACAACAATCGTATAGAATTGACAAACCAACTCCATTTTTTTTTAGACTTGCCTCAAGAATGTTGTGATTTACTCTATTTGTTCAGAAACATCTTTGTATGAAACCTATGGCGATCCATTAGGAGAGGGTAACCAGTTTTACTGTTTCTCTCAAGAAGGGGTGTGTGTGTGTGTGTGTGTGTGTGTGTGTGTCTCACTCTGTGGGTGATGTGGATCTAAAGATGCAGTTGGTTAAAGGTTTATTGTAGGTTTGTTTCGTCACAGGAATTCCGTTCAGTTTTCCGCGAGCATCCAGTTTCCACACGACCAGCACCCCTGTCTGCACACACACACACACACACACACACACACACACACACACACACACACACATCCATATACAGTGTTCTAATTATACAGTGGTAGCAGAAGTACATTTTGTTATGTATGTTTGTGTGTGTGTATCTGTGTGTGTGTGTGTGTGTGTGTGTGTGAGTGTGTGTGTGTGTGCGTGTGTGTGTTGACCTCATCCCCTGTCACCAGTCTGCTTCCGCTACAGCTCCACTCCAGCAGTGTGATGCAGGTGGTGTGTGTGTTGCTGGGCAGGGGTGTGTGTTCTCCATGTGGGTGTGTCAGTAGCAGGGCCTCTCCTGTCTCCCAGCCCACAGCTAGCACTGGTTTATTGGGATGCCAACGCAACAGCACAGGCGCACATCCACGCTCGACATGACACAATTCCACACGCTCTCCCTGAAATCACACACACACACACACACACACACACACACACACACACACACACTCAGGAGTCCTGTCAAACCTTCACGTGACTCAGTCAATTTTAACTCACCTCTTCTTCTTCTTTTCCTTTCGGCTTTTCCCTTCAGGGGTCGCCACAGCGAATCATCTGCCTCCATCTCACCCTGTCCTTTGCATCTTCTTCTCTGATACCAACTACCTTCATGTCCTGCTTCACTACATCCATGAATCGTCTCTTTGGTCTTCCTCTAGGCCTTCTGCCTGGTCGTTCCAACTTCAGCATCCTACTACCAATATATTCACTATCCCTCCTCTATACATGTCCAAACCATTTCAATCTCGCCTCTCCGACTTTGTCTCCAATACGTTTTACATGTGCTGTCCCTCTGATGTACTCATTCCTGATCCTATCCATCCTCGTTACTCCCAAAGAGAACTTCAACATTTTCATCTTTGCTACCTCCAACTCTGCCTCCTGTCTTTTCCCCAGGGCCACTGTCTCTAAACCATACAACATCGCTGGTCTCATCACCGTCTTGTACACTTTTCCTTTCATTCTTGCCGATACCCTCCTATCACACATCACTCCGGACACTTTTCTCCAACCATTCCAACCTGCCTGCACACGCTTCTTCACCTCTTTTCCACACTCTCCACTTCTCTGGATTGTTGACCCTAAGTACTTAAAATCCTCCACCTTCCTTATCTCTTCTCCCTGTAACCTCACTGTTCCTCTTGGGTCCTTGTCATTCACACACATGTATTCTGTCTTACTGAGGCTAACCTTCATTCCCCTCCTTTCCAGTGCATACCTCCACCTCTATAGGTTTTCCTGCACTTGTTCTCTGCTCTCACTGCAGATCACAATATCATCTGCAAACATCATAGTCCATGGAGATTCTTGTCTAACCTCGTCTGTCAGCCTGTCCATCATCATAGCAAACAAGAAGGGGCTCAGAGCTGACCCTTGATGCAGTCCCACCTCCACCTTGAACTCTTCTGTCACACCGGCAGCACACCTCACCACTGTCTTACATCTCTCATACATGTCCTGCACCACTCTAACATACTTCTCTGCCATTCCAGACTTCCTCATACAATACCACAGTTCCTCTCTCGGCACCCTGTCATATGCTTTCTCCAGATCCACAAAGGCACAATGCATCTCCGTCTGACCTTCTCTGTACTTCTCTATTAACATCCTCAAGGCAAACACTGCATCTGTGGTGCTCTTTCTTGGCATGAAACCAAACTGTTGTTCACAAATGCTGACCTCTGCCCTTAGTCTAGCTTCCACTATTCTTTCCCATAACTTCATCATATGGCTCATCAACTTTATCCCTCTGTAGTTGCCAAAACTCTGCACATCTCCCTTGTTCTTAAAAATGGGCACCATCACACTTCTTCTCCATTCCTCTGGCATCCTCTCACTCTCTCAGACCTTGTTGAGTGTTCTTGTCAGGAAATCTACTGCTTCTTCTCCTGGACACTTCCATACTTCCACCGGTATGTCATCAGGGCCAACTGCCTTTCCATTCTTCATCCTCTTCAATGCCCTCCTCACGTCACCCTTCAAAGTACTCTTTCAAAGTACTTCTTCAAAGTTCTCTTTCCATCTTCCCAGCACACTTCTGTCATCAGTCAATACATTTCCCTCTCTGTCCTTAATCATTCTAACTTGCTGCACGTCCTTCCCATCTCTATTTCTCTGCTGTGCCAACCTGTATAAATCATTTTCTCCCTCTTTACTTTCCAACCGAGCATGCAAGTCATCATGCCCTCTGTTTGGCCTTTGACACCGCTACCTTCACCTTACGCTGTCTCTCCCTGTCCTCCTGTTTACTCTCTTCGGTCCTCTCACTGTCCCACTTCTTAGCTAACCTCTTCCTTTGTACACACTCCTGCACTTCCTCATTCCACCACCAAGTCTCCTTATCTCCTCTCCTTCCAGATGGCACACCAAGTCCTCTCTTACCTGTCTCCCTGATCACATTTGCTGCAGTTGTCCAGTCATCTGAAAGCACTTCCTTGCCGCCCAAAGCCTGTTTCAACTCCTCCTTGAAGACAACACGACACTTCCTTTTTCAGCTTCCACCACTTTGTCTTCTGCTCTGCCTTTGCCTTTTTCACCTTACTCACCATCAGCGTCATCCTGCACACCACCATCCTATGCTGTTTGGCAACACTCTCACCCGCTACAACTTTGTAGTCACTGACTTCCTTCAAATTACATCGCCTGCACAAGTTGTAGTCTACTTGTGTGCTCCTGCCTCCGCTTTTATAAGTCACCCTATGCTCCTGTCTCTTCTGAAAGAAAGTATTCAACACAGCCATTTCCATCATTTTTGCAAAATCTACCAACATCTGTCCTTCTATGTTCCTGTCCTGGATACCAAACCTGCCCATCACTTCCTCGTCCCCTCTGTTGCCTGCACCAACATGTCCATTGAAGTCTGCACCAATGACCACTCTTTCACCTCTGCGGGTACTCTGCATCACTTCATGTAAGTCACTCCAGAATCTCTCCTTCTCGTCTAGCTCACAGCCTGCCTGTGGGGCATAAGCACTAACAACATTGAACATCACACCTTCAATTTCTGACTTGAGACTCATCACTCTGTCTGACACTCTTTTCACTTCTAGAACATTCCTGACAAACCCCTCCTTCAAGATGACTCCTACTCCATTTCTCTTCCCATTCACACCATGATAAAACAGCTTAAACCCTGCTCCTAAGCTTCTAGCCTTGCTACCTTTCCACCTGGTCTCCTGAACACAGTATGTCCACCTTCCTTCTCTGCATCATGTCAACCAGCTCGCTACCTTTTCCTGCCATAGTTCCAACATTCAAAGTACCTACTTTCAGTTCTAGACTCATGCCTTTCCTCTTCTCTCTCTGCCTACGGACATGCCTCCCGCCTCTCCTTCTTCGACCAACAGTCGTCCAATTTCCACCAGCACCCTGTTGGTTAACAGCACTGATGGCGGTCGTTGTTAACCCGGGCCTCGACCGATCCGGTATGACATTCTTTGTAGTGACTCGCATATTTTATTTGCCATTTGTTTTACACCGGATGCCCTTCCTGACGCAACCCTCTGCATTTATCCGGGCTTGGGACCGGCATGAGGGAGAGACACTGGTTTGTGCCCCCCCCCCAGGGCTGCATTCAATTTTAACTCACCTGATGCAGGTAAATGTCCACACAGCCTCCAGAGGCGGGGTTAAATGACCCGACAGCCAATAAGGGCTGAGCAGAGTGCCAAGTGAGAAGAGTCGCCTCCCCGTTCCCGGCAGGTGCGTCAATACGGTGATCAAAATAAACAGCCATGTGATGACCTTCAGCCTGAATTTAATTCACCTTTAATTACACAGGCACAAACAAGAAAGTTACTGTTGGCATCTTACTGGATGATTTGAAGTCCAAGGGATTTCTGGCGAATGTTATTACCTCTCAAAAAACATCTCATGAAATTAAAAATAATCAATACAGTATTTCACTTTATATCAAACACTTCACGCTTTATTCACTGATCCATCCCTGCCACTGTGAACGCTACACCCCCGTTCCAAATCACACTTCCCTAATACAGAGTGCACTCTGAAGAGAGCACACATCATTACAACTTTTATTATGTAGTGCACTTATCCAGGCAGTGAGACGCTCATCGAAACACAACTAAATTTTGCGGCCCTGCTGCAGAAAAACAGCCGTTAAAACCGAAGCTGCTCCAAAAGTAGAAATCTATAATATTTTATAAAAGATTACCTTTCAACCGTGTGATCTGGAGCCAGTTTTATGATTTATAAATCCGGTCTGAACAATAAACTCGCCGTAAATCGGAACTTACTGTTTTCTTCAGGCTCCGCGAGGCGTCGTTTCCGGTTACCGAGGCAACCTGAACACTCACGGGGACAAATTTCAAAATAAAAGTCTTTACTAACTCAACTACTCAGCCTTTTAGAAATGAATGAATGAATGAGCGCGAAATCACAAGAATATGACGTGAAGCCTTTGGCTGTTATAGTTGCTCACCACTATGCCACCATACTCTCGAGAGTGAGAAGATTTTTTTTTATTAATGGCAGGATCAGCTGAATGAAAACTTACTGTTTGAATTCGACATCAAAATAGAGAGTAATTTCTGTGGAGAAAATGAACACTGTTTTGCTGTTTAATTTCCCATGCATGTGTGGGTTTCCTCAGGTTACTCTGGTTTATTTCCACAGGGAGAAAACTGGTCTGGGAGGATGACAAGAAGAAAGCAGCAACGTTGTAGGGTTAGCAGGAATTTCTGGCAAGTACTGTAGTACTGGTTATGTTCTGTGTGATAACAACCTCACCAATCTTCATATATCTGGGAGGCCTTTTCTTGTGTCTCTTATCAGCCTCCCAGACCAGTTTTCTTCTCTTTTTGTCAATTTTAGATGGTCGTCCAGCTACTTGTACTGTATCATATTTTCTTCACAGTAAATAATTGTCTTCACTGTGTGGTACATCAACTGCCTTGGAATTTTTTGGTACCCTTATCCTGGGTCTATTAGCAACAGAGCGCAGAATGACATAATGGGAGACTCCATCTCTTTATCTCATCCTAAACACAAGAACACCACAGGGCTGTGTTCTCAGCCCCCTTCTCTTCTACCTCTTCACACAAGACTGTTCCTCTTCTGTTCCGGCATTTGTGGCAATAGTTTATCCCCTTTAATATCCTTGCACTAATTCTGAATGGGAAAAAAAATGTTACCTTCAACATGCTTATAGGGCACCTCACTCAGAAAAATAAACCCTACCCCACTCATGGATTGACCCACCATCAAATTGAGTCACACAATGTAGACTTGTATATGACATTTTTGAAAACATACCCTGCATGAACCTCACTATAGTTCAGGTAAAAAATTGTGCTCTATGTAGACATAGAGAAAGCTAGACTATGGGCAGAGGACAGGATTTGTGACCAACAGTTTGATTTCATGCCAAGAAAGAGCACCACAGATGCATTGTTTACTTTGAGGATGTGAATAGAGAAGTACAGAGAAGGTTAGAGGGAGCTGCATTTGTGCCTTTGTGGATCTGGAGAAAGCATATGACAGGGTGCCGAGAGAGGAACTGTGGTATTGCCTGAGAAAGTCTGGAGTGGCAGAGAAGTATGTTAGATTGGTGCAGGACATGTATGAAAGATGTAAGACAGTAGTGAGGTGTGCTGTTGGTGTGACAGAAGAGTTCAAGGTGGAGGTGGAACGGCATCAAGGATCAGCTCTGAGCCCCTTCTTGTTTGCTATGATGATTGACAGCCTCACAGACGAGGTTAGACAAGAATTTCCATGGACTATGATGTTTGCAGATCACATTGTGATCTCTGTAGTGAAAGCAGATAACAAGTGGAGGAAAATCTAGAGAGGTGGCGGTATGCCCTGGAAAGGAGAGGAATGAATGCTAGCCTCAGTAAGTCATAATACATGTGTGTGAATGAGAAGGACTCAAGAGAAATGGTGAGGTTACAGGGAGCAGAGCTGAGGAAGATGGAGGATTTTAAGTACTTAGGCTCAACAATCCAGAGCAATGGAGAGTGTGGAAAAGAGGTAAAGGAGCATGTGCAAGCAGGTTGGAATGGTTGGAGAAAAGAATCTGGTGTGATGTGTGATAGGAAAGTATCGGCAAGAATGAAAGGAAATGTGTACAAGACAGTGATGAGGCCAGCAATGTTGTATGGCTGAGAAATTGGTGCTGAAGAAAAGACAGGAGGCAGAGCTGGAGGTAGCAGAGATGAAAATGTTGAGGTTCTCTCTGAGAGTAACGAGGGATTGAGATGGTTTGGACATGTACAGAGGAGGGACAGTGAGTATATTGATAGTAGGATGCTGAGGTTGGAACTACCAGGCAGAAAGCCTAGATGAAGACCAAAGAGGAGATTTATGGACGTGGTGAAGGAAGATATGAAGGTCGTTGGCATAAGAGAAGATGCAGAGGACAGGGTGAGATGGAGACAGATAATTTGCTGTGGCGACCCCTGAAGGGAATAGCCAAAAGGAAATGAAGAAAACGTCTCTTTTTTTCTTTTCGGCTTTTTCCCGTTCTCGAGAGTCGCCACAGCGAATCCTTTGATTCGCACATTTGATTTGGCATAGGTTTTTATGTCGGATGCCCTTCCTGTCACAACCCTTTTAGCAAGGGACAGTCAGCAATAGTTCTTTTACATGCCTCTCACTATAGACAGTGAGAGACATGGCCCGCCTTTGATAACGCAGTTAGCTGCACTGGGGGGACAGAAACAACCCGGTGGGGTCTCGAACCCCCAAACTTAGGATCAGCGATTCTGCGCCCTATCCACTAGACCAGGGGTCGGCAACCCGCGGCTCCAGAGCCGCATGCGGCTCTTTCACCTTTCTGGTGCGGCTCCATGGCTTTTCAAAATAATGTTGTAGTTTACGGTGGCCGACGGCTGCACCACAAGCTGCTGATTTACTCACACGGCACACTCACATTTACTCCACCAATCACTGATCATCAAAAGAAAAGAAAAAAAAATCTAGATTGGACATTATTGTTTCAATTCTGAAGTGGAGCCATCTTGGTGAGATCACCTTGCTTTAAGTGTTAAACAGTAATGTGATCTCACCAAGATGGCTCCACTTCAGAATTGAAACAGTAATGTCCAATCTAGGGTTTTTTCACCTGAATGATGTGGGTTCCCTTCCAATGCTCTTTTAGGGTGGAAAATTACATTGATGAAAATTAAGGGTCGGTGTGGGCGGATATTTATTTGTTATGGGCGGGTGATTTTTGTGTGTGTCCACAAGAACACACACAAAATAACCCGCCCACACCAAAGAAATATAAAAGAGCCCTAAAAGAGCTCATGGCAAGCAGCAGCACATTGAGAGAGATTTTTTCTGCCACCGGGTTTGAAATCCAGGAACGGAAATCACAGCTGAAGTAAGAGACGTTGGATGAGATTTGTTTATACACAGCAATCTCCGAGTTAAATAACTGTCCTCACAGTGACAAAATAAATAACTAGGTGTGGTTCAGTCTCCACTCTGAGCATGGATCGGTCAGTGCAGCACGAAGCATTAATATAATTTAAAAGAATGTTGAGCAGACTCCTCCTTAAAATAACTTTTCATATACTTTTCTGTGTTGTTGTCATTTTTGTAAATTAAAACTATGACAAAACAACATTAATATAACAAATAAAGAAACGGAAGATCCCACGAAGGGCGTGATGGTGAGGTAGATACCCAACCCATTAACACATCTGGCTGTTCCCCGTCCCATGCTTTGTGGGATAGATATTCTTTATAAAAATACAAGAAGGACTCTGACACATTCATTCATTCATTTTCTGAACTGCTTAACATACCTGTCAAGTTGTACGGTTTTGGCGTAATTTGTACAAGTGAGCACTGATTTTTAAATGTGTACGCCGTACGTCCGAAATCTGTACGTTTTTCGATCATTTCGTCTTTTTTTTTAACTCCGTTTTTTGTGTCACCGTTTCGGTAAAGAGACGATACGCCGAATTGGTCTGTAGCCGTTTTCTGGCGAGAATCGCGCGTTGCGTTTATCGTCTGCTATCGTCTGCTCTTTCCGACCACGTGACCGCACTTTCACTTCCGCCATCATTCAAGTCAAACTTAATTGCGAGCTCAAGTGCCATGAAGTGAAGCCATCAAAAGAAATGATTGAAAGTGCCAAAAGTGCTACATATAGTTATAATAAAGATCACTGTTAAATTTTCTTAATCATGCAGCTGAAGATATTACTGTTTTATTTGATTGCTCCAGGTTATATGTTACAACATTACCAATAAATTCATATTATATTAAAAATAGAGTTTAATTTTTGTTTCATGTTGCACGCGATAATAAGACGCGTAAGATTAGTTGCTATTTTGTAAGGGCATAAGTAGCCATTTGTAAGATCACCAACGGCCTAGGGTTGACAGGTATGGCTTAATCCTAATTAGGGTCGCGGGGAGGCTGGAGATTTTTTTTTTTAAATCTAAATGTTTTTGTTGCAAGCAGAATTGCAATTTAATTGTCTCTGCAGTCGTTTAAATCAATGCAACACATTGTTGTTTTATATTAACATGAAAGAAAAAGGGAAAAAAATTATATGCAGCGTTATTTGATTTTAAATGTCAAAAAAGGATTTGTGGCTCCCAGTGTTTTCTTTAATGTAAAAAATGGGTCTAAATGGCTCTTTGAATGGTAAAGGTTGCCGACCCCTGCACTAGACCATCACTACCCCGAAATGAAGAAGTAAACTATGATTATTTCTCAACTACCATATGAACTTTATTCTTTATGATTGTTTCATGTTTTTCTGTAATTTGATAAGAATTTGCCCTTTACATTCACATGCTGCAACAGGGCAGCCATGTTGCTAAGACATCAACCATCAGATGTCTCACCGTTTTTCTTGCATGGCCAACACATGAACATTTGGCATGAAAAAAGGCAGACATACAATTGTACAGCTGCTAAAGGGGTTACCAACAGTCACCTGGACCTTAAGACACCCAAAACCAAGGAGTTGATAATGGACTTCAGTGGAATGAAAAATACTGAGTATTCTTCAACTTCAAGTTTGGGGCAAACATCTCCGCTGACTTCACTTAGACTACAAACATTTCCAACAGGTGGGAAAAGCACAACAAAGGATGTACTTCCTCAAAAAACTCAGACAAGCCCACCTACCCTGACCTCAAATGACAAAGTTTTACCCCCACTCCACCACCACCGAGAGCCTCCTGACCTTCTGCTGTACAGTGCGATTTAGCAGCTGTACTGCAAAGGACAGCAAGGCCCTGCAGCAGGTGTTGAGGATGGCGGAGCAGGTGATTGGAACTACACCACCCCCCTTCGGTACATTTACACTGACAGACTTCAGAGGAATACCAGTGGAGTAATCAGGGACCCCACACATACTGGACATGTCCGTTTCTCTCCTCAACCCTCCGGAAAAAAGTAAAGAACAGGAAAAACAAAATATAACAGACTCAAGAACAGCTTTCACCCACAAGCTCTTAAACATGTAACCGCCACCATCAACATCACACCAACACCACCACCACCACCACTAGCACCGCCATCACACCACCACAACCATCACCGCTGTCACCATCACCACCATCACCACCACCACCACTGTCTCACACACACTGACTGAATAAGCATTATTCAGACAATCTTCCTGCACAGTGCAATACTCATGTTTAGAGCAGGTCACGAACATCATAACATTATAACACTTTATAATTAAAAGCACTACCGCTTACCCAGTGTATATCCTGTAGCATCGAAACATTCATATTTATCACACACCATATGTGAATAGAAAAATAAGCTTATGTAGGATATATGTGTATATATGTGCGTATCTATAGTTATGTGTGTATGTAAGATCTTTCGGCTGTTCCCTTCAGGGGTCGCCACAGCGAACCATCTGCCTCCATCTCACCCTATCCTCTACATCTTCTCTTACACCAACTACCTTCATGTCCTCCTCCACCACATCTATAAATCTTCTCTTTGGTCTTCCTCTTGGCCTTCTGCCTTGTAGTTCCAACCTCAGCATCCTACGACCAATATATTCACTATCCCTCCTCTGTACATGTCCAAACCATCTCAATCTAGCCTCTCTGACTAGGTCTCCAAAGCGTCTTACATGTGCTGTCCATCTGATGTGCTCATTCCTGATCCTATCCATCCCCATTGCTCCCAAAGAGAACCTCAACATTTTCATCTCTGCTACTTCCAGCTCTGCCTCCTGTCTTTTCCCCAGGGCCACTGTTTCTAAACCATACAACATCGCTGGCCTCAACACCGTCTTGTACACTTTTCCTTTCATTTTTGCCAATACCTTCTGATCACACAGCACACCGGACACTTTTCTCCAACCATTCCAACCAGCCTGCACACGCTTCTTCACCTCTTTTCCACACTCTCCATTGCTCTGGATTGTTGAGCCTAAGTACTTAAAATCCTCCACCTTCCTTATCTCTGCTCCTTGTAACCTCACCTTTCCTGTTGGGTCCTTGGCATTCATACACATGTATTCTGTCTTACTGAGGCTAACCTTCATTCCTCTCCTTTCCAGTGCATACCTCCACCTCTATAGGTTTTCCTGCACTTGTTCTCTGCTCTCACTGCAGATCACAATGTCATCTGCAAACATCATAGTCCATGGAGATTCTTGCCTCACCTCGTCTGTCAGCCTGTCCATCACCATAGCAAACAAGAAGGGGCTCAGAGCTGACCCTTGATGCAGTCCCACCTCCACCTTAAACTCTTCTGTCACACCAACAGCACACCTCACCACCTTCGTACATTTCTCATACATGTCCTGCACCACTCGAACATACTTCTCTGCCACTCCAGACTTTCTCATGCAATACCACAGTTCCTCTCTCGGCACCCTGTCATATGCTTTCTCCAGATCCACAAAGGCACAATGCAGCTCCTTCTAACCTTCTCTGTACTTCTCTATTAACATCCTCAAGGCAAACACTGCATCTGTGGTGCTCTTTCTTGGCATGAAACCAAACTGTTGTTCACAAATGCTGACCTCTGCCCTTAGTCTAGCTTCCACTATTCTTTCCCATAACTTCATCGTATGGCTCATCAACTTTATCCCTCTGTAGTTGCCACAACTCTGCACGTCTCCCTTGTTCTTAAAAATGGGCACCAGCACACTTCTCCTCCATTCCTCTGGCATCCTCTCACTCTCTAAGACCTTGTTGAATGTTCTTGTCAGGAAATCTACTGCTTCCTATCCTAGACACTTCCATACCTCCACCGGTATGCCATCAGGGCCAACTGCCTTTCCATTCTTCATCCTCTTTAATTCCTTCCTCACTTCACCCTTACTAATCTTTACTACTTCCTGGTCCTCAACAGTCACCTCTTCCATTCTTTTTTCCTCTCTCATTTTCCTCATTCATCAGCTCTTCAAAGCACTCTTTCCATTTTCCCAGCACACTTCTGTCATCAGTCAAAACATTTCCCTCTCTGTCCTTAATCAATCTAACTTGCTGCACATCCTTCCCATCTCTATTTCTCTGCTGTGTCAACTTGTATAAATCATTTTCTCCCTCTTTACTTTCCAACCGAGCATACAAGTCATCAAATACGCTCTGTTTGGCCTTTGACACCGCTACCTTCGCCTTACGCTGTGTCTCCCTGTACTCCTGTTTACTCTCTTCGGTCCTCTCTATGTCCCACTTCTTCTTAGCTAACCTCTTCTTTTGTACACACTCCTGCACTTCCTCATTCCACCATCAAGTCTCTTTATCTCCTCTCCTTCCAGATGACACACCAAGTATTCTCCTACCTGTCTCCCTGATCACATTAGCTGTAGTTGTCCAGTCATCTGGAAGCACTTCCTGACCACCCAAAGCCTGTTTCAACTCCTCCTTGAAGACAACACGACACTCCTCCTTTTTCAGCTTCAACCACTTTGTCTTCTGCTCTGCCTTTGCCTTCTTCACCTTTCTCACCATCTGCGTCATCCTACACACCCCATCCTATGCTGTTTGGCAACACTCTCATCCGCTACTACTTTGCAGTCACTGACTTCCTTCAAATTACATCGCCTACACAAGATGTAGTCTACCTGTGTGCTCCTACCTCCGCTTTTATAAGTCACTCTATGCTTCTCTTTCTTCTTGAAGAAAGTATTTACCACAGCCATTTCCATCCTTTTTTGCAAAATCTACCAACATCTGTCCTTCTGCGTTTCTGTCCTGGATACCAAACCTGCCCATCACTTCCTCATCTCCTCTGTTTCCTGCACCAACATGTCCATTGAAGTCTGCCCCAATGACTACTCTTTCATCTTTGGGGGTATTCTGCATCACTTCATCTAACTCACTCCAGAATCTCTCCTTCCCTTTTAGCTCACATCCTGCCTGTAGGGCATAAGCTCTAACAACATTGAACATCATGCCTTCAATTTCTAACTTGAGACTCATCACTCGGTCTGAAAGTCTTTTCACTTCTAGAACATTCCTGACAAACTCCTCTTTCAAGATGACTCCTAGTCCATTTCTCTTCCCAGCCTCACCATTAAAAAACAGCTTAAACCCTGCTCCTAAGCTTGTAGCCTTGCTACCTTTCCACCTGGTCTCCTGAACACAGTATGTCCACCTTCCTCCTCTGCATCATGTCAGCCAACTCTCTCCCTTTTCCTGTCATAGTTCCAACATTCAAAGTCCCTACTTTCAGTTCTAGACTCCTGCCTTTCTTCTTCTGTCTCTGCCTATGGACACGCCTCCCACCTCTCCTTCTACGACGTCTTCGACCAACAGTTGTCCAATTTCCACCAGCACCCTGTTGGTTAACAGCACTGATGGCGGTCGTTGTTAACCCGGGCCTCGACCGATCCGGTATGAATTTTCTTGATATGACTCGCATGTTTTATTTGGCATTTGTTTTACGCCGGATGCCCTTCAACATTGATGCCTGCAACCCTTTGCATTTATCTGGGCTTGGGACCGGCGTGAGGGAGAGACACTGGCTTGTGCCCCTCCCTCACGGCTGCATTACTCTCTGTCCCAGAATACAGCGACGATATCAGCCGGACCAGAGCGGACGTGATCCCATGTAGACGAAGTATGCCCCAGAGGGCCTCCCTTTCCACTGAGTTGAACGCCTTGCGAAAATCTATATAGGCAGCAAGGAACCCCCTATCATACTCCCGCAAGCGCTCAGATAGGACGCGGAGCGCCAGGATGCAGTCAACGGTAGACCTCTTCGGAGTAAACCTGGACTGTTCAGGGCGCTGGTGCGCTAGAATCTGCTGTCGGATCCTGTCCAGTCGAATCCGTGTGAAGACCTTGCCCGGAACTGAGAGGCGAGTAACCCCCCGGTAGCTGTTGCATTCTCGGGTATCACCCTTCCCCTTCCAGATCGGGACAACAATGCCCCGCTTCCAGTCAGTTGGGATGACACCAGTGCTCCACACGGAGCACACAAGAACGAACAGCCACCTGAGGACGGCCACACCTCCCGCCTTAAGCATTTCCACAAACTCCTGCAGATTTGCCATCCGCCAAGCGCCACACCGCCCTCTGAGTTTCCTCAAGAGTTGGCGGGTCGCAGCCTGGGGGAGGGTCGGCAACAAGAGTTTCAGCATCCCCAATGGCCAGGCTCCGGGCGGGAGGGTCAGCATGATACAACTCCTCAAAGTACTCGGCCCAACGAGTCCTCACTTCCGATTCTTCAGTAAGGACACTACCATCTGCAGCTTTCACCGTCTGACATCACGATGTGGACCGAGAGGAACGGAGGCTCTGCAATGCCCTCAAAGGCAGGCGAGAGTCACTCGAATTCAAGTGGCCCTCGACCGTCTCGCAGAAATCGCGGACCGCAGCCTCCCGATCTCTTCGCACCACCTTGACGGCTTCACGCTTCAGGTCCCTAGCCAGACCAACTCTGCCGTTGAGTCGAGCCTGTCTCGATCTCTCGATGACGTCAATGGTCTCAGAGGAGATGGCTATTCCCGGTCGTCTGGGCGACCCCGATATGCAGCCACGGGACACCTCCAGGATGCAGTCTCTGAAACCAGTCCAGAGAACCTCCGTGCCTGCAACCACATCCAGATCCTCCAGGGATTCCCCAAGCCTACTGGCGAACTCTGAAGCCACATCAGGGTCCCTGAGTCGGCTAACGTTAAATCGCATTTGACGAGCCAGGGCTTTCTCAGGGCGTCTGAAGCGGATCTTCAGAGTCGCCACCAGAAGCCCGTGGTCTCCCGAGAATAGCTGGCAGTTCTGGACCAGCCGCCAGCGACTACCTACGAGAACATGGTCGATCTCCTTCCTAGTAACGCCGTCGTTGGAGTGCCAAGTCCAGCGTCGCGGATGCGATCTCTGGAACCACGAGCCAGCAATCCTTAAGCCCCAACTTTTTGCGAGGTCAAGAAGCATTAAGGCGCTTTCATTGCGGCGTCCAGAGCCGTGGGGACCGACACATACTTCGTAGCCATCCCGGTTAGTGCCAGTGGTCACATTAAAGTCCCCCAGTACGATTCGGGTGTCCCTTCCCGGAACCCCCGACACCACCGAGTGTTCTGGCATCCTCTCACTCTCTAAAACCTTGTTGAATGTTCTTGTCAGGAAATCTACTGCTACCTCTCCTAGACACGTCCATAACTCCACTGGTATGTCATCAGGACCAAATACCTTTCCATTCTTCATCCTCTTCAATGCCCTCCTCACTTCACCCGTACTAATCTTTGCTACTTCCTGGTCATCAACAGTCACCTCTTTTCTTTTTTCTCTCTCATTTTCCTCATTCATCAGCTCTTCAAAGTACTCTTTCCATCTTCCCAGCACACTTCTGGCATTAGTCAATACATTTCCCATCTATTTCAATGCAATACAATACAATACAATACAATCTATTTTTCTGCTGTGTCAACCTGAATAAATAATTTTTTCCCTCCTTACTGTCCAACCGAGCATACAAGTCATCATATGCACTCTGTTTTGCCTTTGACACCACTACCTTTGCCTTATGCTGTGTCTCACTGTACTCCTGTTTACTCTCTTCAGTCCTCTCAATGTCCCACTTCTTCTGAACTAACCTCTTCTTTTGTACACACTCCTGCACTTCCTCATTCCACCACCAAGTCTCCTTATCTACTGTCCTTCCAGAGGACACACCAAGAACTCTCCTACTTGTCTCCCTAATCACATTAGCTGTAGTTGTCTAGTCATCTCGAAGTACTTCCTGCCCACCCAAAGGCTGTCTCAACTCCTCCTTGAAGACAACACGACCTCTTCCACTTCTTCCACTCTTCAGCTTCCACCACTTTGTCTTCTGCTCTTCCTTTGCCTTCCTCACCTTCCTCACCATCAGCGTCATCCTACACACCACCATCCTATGCTGTTATGGTATGGTAATAAAATAAATAAATAAAAAACACAGAGCTTGAAAGGGAAGAAGAGGCCAGGTCGGAGTTATCTGTACTGTACTGTACTCTTATCTGAGAAACTTATTTTCACTTTCTTAAAAAAAAAAAACCTTGAGAAGGACAGTGTCTTGGCTCCACCTGCAGGTGGAAACAGTCCCGAGCAGTCAGTGCAGGCGACACCATGCCCTCATCCATCCTTCCCGACCACAGTACAGTAATCGTGATTAGAATGTTGGTGACATTGTATTTACAAACTGCTGGAATATACACACACTTCATTCCAAACACTCACTAAATCCATACTTTGGTAGCAGTTTGTGGTCACTTAATCCTGGTAGTTTGTGGGAAGGCTGAAGCCTATCTTGATTGACCCTGGGCAAAAATGAGTGCACCCTGAAGAGCTTTTCAGACTATCACAGAGCCAACAGACAAACAACCATTCACACTCACACCTAGAGTCATGTTGGAAGAGTCAGAGCATAGGCCATCCACGACAACTCTCCATCTGACACAGCTCAGGGCTAACTTCTCAATCTCCCTCCAAGTTTTTCCGATCCTCTTTACCTCTGCCTCGGTATCCCTTCTCCAGCTGTTCCTGGATCTCCCTATCTTCCTTTTGAACTGCGGGTTCCAGTTCAGTGCTTGATGAGTGATGCTGGATTGTGGCTTCCTGAGGGTGTGTCCTATTCAGCTCCATTTCCTCCTAAGTATCTTGCTTGTTACTGACTCTTGCCCTGCTCTTTGCCACAGCTCTCATTCCTGATCTTTTCAGGCCATCTGATGTTGAAGATTCTCCTGAGACATATGTTGATGAAGGTCTGGCTCTTACTTTGTGTAACCTAAGTCATCCTTCATGTCTCTGCGCCATATAGCAGTACTTTTCATCAAAATCACTTCATATAATTTGAAAAAACTTGTAACAAACAACCAAACAAACAGGTGGCGAAGTGGTTTGCACACCCGCCTCACAGCCATAATGTCCTGGGTTCGATTCCCAGATTGGGTGTCTCAGAGTTTCTACAGTATGTTCTCCCTGTGCTTGAGTGGGGTTCCTCCCACAAGGTTAAACATGCACAGTAGGTTAATTGACTGGTCCAAATCACCCCAAGTAGTAATTATCCATCCATCCATTATCTGAACTAAGGTCATGGGGAGGCTGGTGCCCATCTCAGTAGACTGTGGGTGAAGGCAGGTTAAACCCTAAACAGCTCGCCAGGCCATTGCAAAGCCAACACTCACACAACTATTTATACTCACACCCATGGGTGACTAGGAACAGCCAATTAGTCTACTGTGCATGTTTTTGGACTGTGGGAAGAAACCGGAGAACCCGGAGTAAACCCACACAAGCATGGAGAGAACATGCAAACTTCACATAGAAACGCCCAGACTGGGAATCAAACCCAAAACCTCCCCGCTGTGAGGCTGATGTGCCAACCACTACACCACTGTGCTGCCTATATTTGAGTTAAATTTAAAAATCTATATATTTTTTAATTAACTATTTTTTTATTACTACAAATAATTATTATTGGGTAGCATGATGATGTAGTGGTTAACATGTCCAGCTCACAGCTAGAAGATCCTGGGTTCAAATCCCGGGTTCAGAGAGACGATTTGGAGTTTGTTTCCTTGGTTTCCTTGTAAAGTTTAAATTCATGCACATTGTTATTTTGCTGTTCCAGATTGCCTCTAAATGTGAGTATGAATGGCTGTGTGTGTGTGTGTGTGTGTGTTGCATCTGCAAAAAACTGGCCTAGCGTCGGCTAAAATACGTTCCGGCCTCTGAGAACTCTAATGAGTAATGAGGAAATAAAAACAGCAGTTCATCATCATTTTCTGTAACCGCTTCATCCTAAGTAGGGTCACAGGGAGGCTAGTGCCCATCCCAGCCAACTCAGGGCGAGAGCAGAGGACACCCTGGACAGCTCGCCAGGCCATCGCAGGGCGGAAACACGCTGACAGCTTTGCAGCCTCCTCTTGTCGAAAGTCAGCAATGGTTCTTTTACATGCCTCACACCATAGACTGTGAGAGACATGGCCGGCCTTTGATAACCCAGTTAGCTGCACTGGGGGGAACAGTGATAACCTTGTGGAGAGTGGGACTCGAACCCCCAACCTTTGGATCAGCGATCCGGCGCCTTATACCACTAGACCACCACTGCAGTATTGAAAAAAAAATAAATACACATATAAACACAATAAAAACATTTACAGATTTCAATATTCACGGTATATTGCACATCGGGTTTATATTTCACAGTCATGGTAATGGGACTCCTGAATACAGAGCCATTCTGTGGAGCCATCCTGTTTAGGTGTGAGAGTGAGAATGGGGAGTTTTTTCATTTCGAGGTCAGCACTCTGATGGCTTGTGGGGGGAAAAAGCTGCTCTTAAACCTGGCTTTCAGCATTACACATACCTCACTGGTCATCCAGGGTTTCTCATTGGTAAATGTAGAGATGTTTGTAATGCAGCAGTGAGGGGGGGCAAATGCAGCCGTGAGGGGGGGGGGGGGGGGCACAAACCAGTGTCTCTCCCTCACGTCGGTCCCAAGCCCGGATAAATGCAGAGGGTTGCGTCAGGAAGGGCATCCGGCATAAAACAAATGCCAAATAAACTATGCGAATCACAAGAAAGAATGACATACCGGATCGGTCGAGGCCCGGGTTAACAACGACCGCCATCAGTGCCGTCAACCAACAGGGTGCTGATGGAAATTGGACTACTGTTGGTCGAAGACGTCGAAGAAGGAGAGGCGGGAGGCGTGTCCGTTGCCAGAGAGAGAAGAGGAAAGGCATGAGTCTAGGACTGAAAGTAGGGACTTTGAATGTTGGAACTATGACAGGAAAAGGTAGAGAGCTGGCTGACATGATGCAGAGGAGGAAGGTGGACATACTGTGTGTTCAGGAGACCAGGTGGAAAGGTAACAAGGCTAGAAGCATAGGAGCAGGGTTTAAGCTGTTTTATCATGGTGTGGATGGGAAGAGAAATGGAGTCGGAGTCATCTTGAAGGAGGAGTTTGTCAGAAATGTTCTAAAAGTGAAAAGAGTATCAGACAGAGTGATGAGTCTCAAGTTAGAAATTGAAGGTGTGATGGTCAATGTTGTTAGTGCTTATGCCCCACAGACAGGATGTGAGCGGGAAGAGAAGGAGAGATTCTGGAGGGAGTTAGATGAAGTGATGCAGAGTACCCCCAGAGGTGAAAGGGTGGTCATTGAGGCAGACTTCAATGGACATGTTGGTGCAGGAAACAGAGGGGACGAGGAAGTGATGGGTAGGTTTGGTATCCAGGACAGAAACGCAGAAGGACAGATGTTGGTAGACTTTGCAAAAAGGATGGAAATGTCTGTGGTGAATACTTTCTTCCAGAAGAGAGAGGAGCATAGGGTGACTTATAAAAGTGGAGGTAGGAGCACACAGGTAGACTACATCTTGTGCAGGCGATGTAATTTAAAGGAAGTCAGTGACTGCAAAGTAGTAGCGGGTGAGAGTGTTGCCAAACAGCATAGGATGGTGGTGTGCAGGATGATGCTGATGGTGAGGAAGGTGAAGAAGGCAAAGGCAGAGCAGAAGATAAAGTGGTGGAAGTTGAAAAAGGAAGAGTGTCGGGTTGTCTTCAAGGAGGAGTTGAAACAGGCTTTGGGTGGTCACGAAGTGCTTCCAGATGACTGGACAACTACAGCTAATGTGATCAGGGAGACAGGTAGGAGAATACTTGGTGTGTCATCTGGAAGGAAAGTAGATAAGGAGACTTGGTGGTGGAATGAGGAAGTGCAGGAGTGTGTACAAAGGAAGAGGTTAGCCAAGAAGAAGTGGGACATTGAGAAAACTGAAGAGAGTAAACAGGAGTACAGGGAGACACAGCGTAAGGCAAAGGTAGCAGTGTCAAAGGCCAAACAGAGCGTATTTGATGACTTGTATGCTCGGTTGGAAAGTAAGGAGGGAGAAAATGATTTATACAGGTTGGCACAGCAGAGAAATAGAGATGGGAAGGACGTGCAGCAAGTTAGATTGATAAAGGACAGAGAAGGAAATGTATTGACTGATGACAGAAGTGTGCTGGGAAGATGGAAAGAGTACTTTGAAGAGCTGATGAATGAGGAAAATGAGAGAGAGAAAAGAGTAGAAGAGGTGACTGTTGAGGACCAGGAAGTAGCAAAGATTAGTCAGGGTGAAGTGAGGAGGGCATTGAAGAGGATGAAGAATGGAAAGGCAGTTGGTCCTGATGACATACCGGTGGAAGTATGGAAGTGTCTAGGAGAAGTAGCAGTAGATTTTCTGACAAGAACATTTAACAAGGTCTTAGAGAGTGAGACAATGCCAGAGGAATGGAGGAGAAGTGTGCTTGTGCCCATTTTTAAGAACAAGGGAGACGTGCAGAGTTGTGGCAACTACAGAGGGATAAAGTTAATGAGCCATGCGATGAAGTTATGGGAAAGAATAGTGGAAGCTAGACTAAGGGCAGAGGTCAGCATTTGTGAACAACAGTTTGGTTTCATGCCAAGAAAGAGCACCACAGATGCAGTGTTTGCCTTGAGGATGTTAATGGAGAAGTACAGGGAAGGTCAGAGGGAGCTGCATTGTGCCTTTGTGGATCTGGAGAAAGCATATGACAGGGTGCCGAGAGAAGAACTGTGGTATTGCATGAGGAAGTCTGGAGTGGCAGAGAAGTATGTTAGAGTGGTGCAGGACATGTATGAGAGATGTAAGACAGTGGTGAGGTGTGCTGTCGGTGTGACACAAGAGTTCAAGGTGGAGGTGGGACTGCATCAAGGGTCAGCTCTCAGCCCCCTTCTTGTTTGCTATGGCGATGGACAGGCTGACAGACGAGGTGAGACAAGATTCCCCATGGACTATGATGTTTGCAGATGACCTTGTGATCTGTAGTGAGAGCAGAGAACAAGTGCAGGAAAATCTAGAGCGGTGGAGGTATGCCCTGGAAAGGAGGGGAATAAAGATTAGCCTCAGTAAGACAGAATACATGTGCATGAATGACAAGGACCCAAGAGGAACGGTGAGATTACAGGGAGCAGAGATAAGAAAGGTGGAGGATTTTAAGTACTTAGGCTCAACAATCCAGAGCAATGGAGAGTGTGGAAAAGAGGTCAAGAAGCGTGTGCAGGCAGGTTGGAATGGTTGGAGAAAAGTGTCCGATTGTGATGTGTGATAGGAGGGTATCGGCAAGAATGAAAGGAAAAGTGTACAAGACGGTGTTGAGGCCAACAATGTTGTATGGTTTAGAAACAGTGGCCCTGGGGAAAAGACAGGAGGCAGAGCTGGAGGTAGCAGAGATGAAAATGTTGAGGTTCTCTTTGGGAGTAACGAGGATGGATAGGATTAGGAATGAGCACATCAGAGGGACAGCTCATGTAAGACGTTTTGGAGACAAAGTCAGAGAGGCTAGATTGAGATGGTTTGGACATGTACAGAGGAGGGATAGTGAGTATATTGGTAATAGGATGCTGAGGCTGGAACTACCAGGCAAAAGGCCTAGAGGAAGACCAAAGAGACAATTCATGGATGTGGTGAAGGAGGACATGAAGGTCGTTGGTGTAAGAGAAGAAGATGCAAAGGATCGGGTGAGATGGAGGCAGATGATTCGCTGTGGCGACCCCTGAAGGGAAAAGCCGAAAGGAAAAGAAGAAGAAGAAGACATGTAGAGATGTTTGTGATCACATCCTATCTGCACTGCAGAATGTATACACACATCGGCATGGATTTTGGCATCACAGTGAGATGGTCTGAGGAGCCAAGGTGTGGGCGGGGTGTTGCCCTGAACTCCTCTTTGATGTCGCTGTAGGACAGGTTGAACATGTTTTCCCCCCCGAATTCACAAACTGATAAAAACACAGTTTTCACATTTAAATGATTAAAGTCCCAATGAAACCTCCCTCTGGAGGTGTGGAGTGGAGAGGCACTTTGTTTGTACTGAAAATGTGCACAACTTGAGTAAGTAGTTCAGTCACTGTTATAAGTCTGTAGAAACAAAGGATCCCCTGAACCTCTCAGTCCTGCAGCACAGAGGGTCTAGGCCCCTGCTTAGCTCAGAATTGACCCGTTTCATCAGTTTGTTCAGGTTGTTGTCAGTAATGCTATCCCCCAGCAGACAACAGCATAGAGCAATGCACTTGGAGTGCCAGTATAGTAAAGTATTTACAGCATGTCACTGTAAAATTGGAGGACCTGAGGACCTGTGGAGTCTCAAGAAAAACATACAAATTTGCACCTTCCTGTACACCTCATCTCTGTTGGCAGACCATAACAGTTTTTCAATCAGTACCACTCTCAGGTACAGGTAAGTCTGCACAGGCTGTATCTCGTTTCCGTCAATGCAGACTGACTGGTCTTCTGTTTTGAACCTTCTGAAGTCCATCAGCAGCTCCTTAGTCTTGCTGATGTTCAGGGGAAGACAGTTGTTTTTGCTTCAGTTGGTGAAAGCCTGCACAAGGTCTCTGTAATCTTCCTCCTGTATACTACATATATATACACCACAACACCCATGTCGTCAGAATACTTCTGCATGTGGAAGAACTCTGAGTTGAAGATAAAGTCTGATGTGTAGAGTGTAAATAGAAAATGAGCTAAGATAGACCCCTGTAGAGCTCCAGTGCTGCATGCAGTGTCCCAGAAAGAAATCTCCCCAGCCTGACATCCTGCTGAGATGAGATTTCCTTTCGGATTTTTCCCTTTCTCAGGAGTCGCCACAGCGTATGATTCGCACATTTGATTTGGTATAGGTTTTTACATCGGATGACCTTCCTGACACAACCCTTTAGCAAAGGACAGAAACAGGCTGACGGCTCTGCAGCTTCTCTTTGCAAAAGTCAGCAATGGTTCTTTTACATGAACCTCTCACCATAGACAGTGAGAGACATGGCCCGCCTTTGATAACCAAGTTAGCTGCACTTGGGGGACACTGACAACCTTGTGGAGAGTGGGACTCGAACCCCCAACCTTTGGATTAGCAATCCAGCACCCTATACCACCAAGCCACCACTGCCACCCGGACAGCCTGCTGACTAGATGTCAGATACATGGATCCCTCGTAACTTCGCACTTCAATTCATGCGGCTTCAGTGCATCGCATTTTTTTTTTTTTAATAAATGTTCATCGAATTAACCACAAAAAGTGAGGGAGCCCTGTAGTCCATAGTCCAGGACGTCAGAGAGGGAGCCACCCCATGCCGATATGCTTGTCTCTCACAATGGGAGGCTGCATGGTGATAAATGCACTGGAGAAGTCGAAGAACATGATTCTCACATATGAACCAGGTACACTAATTTTGACATATGTCCAGTCAAGCACGTGTGTATGTATGTATATATATATATATATATATATAGTATCGCATTTTTCACTTCTATTTATTTATGGCAGGCAAACAGGAAGGGGTCATGACCCTCTGCAACTTGTAGTCTTAAGCAACAGAAAATGAGCCTGTCCAAGGTCTTCATGGTGTGGGACGTCAAAGCAACTGGTCTGCAGTCATTCAGTTCCACCAATCACACCATTCTGGGCAACGTTACAGCACAGAGCCAAAATCTTTTCCATCCAAAGGCTGATATTGACGAGCCTATGAAAAGGGACTGCTAGTTGTTCTGCACAGTCCTTCAGAAAACTTGGCACTCCAAACCCCCCACCCCTGGTCCTTCGTTGAAGTCTCCTGAGCTCAGCTCCCAACTGTTCTACTGTTAGAGACAGGGGAGGCTGTCTTCATATTGTATTGAGATTGCAGCAGAGTTGATGGTGGTGACACACAGAGGATGCTGAGGTTAGATGGCAGTCACTGAGGTGGAGCTGAAGGGAACAGCAACAGAAGTTGAAGTGGAGAGAGCAGTCGCAGCGGTTTAGGTGAAAAGAGCAGTCCCAGAGGTTGAGCTGGAGAGAGCAGCTGTGTTGCAGATGTGGAGGTAACAGCTGCAAAGGTGACAGTGTTAGGAGCAGCCATAGAGGTGTAGGTGTAGAAAGCAGCTACAGAGCTGGAGGGAGGAGAGGTGGAGATGGAAGTAGCCACACTATCAAACCTATTGTAGTCCTGGTTGAGGGTGTTGGCTCTGTTCACATCCCTTTCTAAAGACGGACAGTTCTCCAGTTTGTTGCCGGTGATGGTTCTCATCCTTTCCACACCTCAATGGTGTTATTGTTTTCCTGCTGGCTTTCCACCTTGTTCTCGTTCACCACCTTAGCTCACCTCAGTGCCATTTTAAGCTCCCATTAAACTTCCATATTACTTTGAAGACAATGATTCATGTTGATAACAAAATATTTCTGTTTACATCTCTGATGGTTTTACATGATACTAATTCTGTGTTCTTAAATTAAAGATGAAAAACTGAGCTCTTTGTAACACACAAAATACATCAAAAGAACCATTGTTCTGTCTCTCTGTCTATCTCTCTTTCTGGCTCACTCACACACACACACACACACACACACACAGTACTGTTTGAAGAGAAGTAATATGAGAGATGTGCTGAAACTCTCAGCATGAATCAGCAGAAACTCACAACACACTCTCATTATCATCAGCTCGCAGCCTGAAACACTCCTGACACACACACACACACACACACACACACACACACACACACACACACACACAGCCAAATACATACACAAGAGAAACTATGGTTATATTGTTATAACCAAAAGTGTGCGCATATCTCTTACGTATATACAGTACAATAGAACTGTATTGTTATTGCTGTTGTCGTGAGAGACGCTCATTCTGGATGTGTAGGGATTGTAGGAAATGCTGTTATTCTTTTATACTTTGTAAGCCCCGGCTTTTACTGTGTGAAGCTGCTTTACCACAATGTCATGTGTAAAATGTGCAAATACAAATAAAACTGGATTGAATTGAATTGTGAGAGTACAATTAAATCAATGGGATAAATAAGCAGATCTGTCTATAAGTGTATGAAGAGAGAAAGAAAACAATATTAACAATGAAATTAAATATTTGAAATTATGTACAACCGGATACAAACAACTGGATTAGTACAATGTAATGTTTGTTTCTATTATGAAGTATAACAAAATATAGTATAACACAATATCCTACTTATGTTCTATACGTCATTACTAACAAGAACACCCAGAGAGTGCAGCCCCCCCTGATCTTGAGTATACATTGGTGATGGGGTGTGTACATGGTGTAGGCCAAAGCATACGCACCAGACCACCTCCAAGACCAGGGAGACAGTGGTGGACTTCTGGAGGTCTAAGCCATCTCTGTAGCATGACCTCACTGGGTGGGTGAATGTAGACGTGGTACAAGTCAATAAATGTGAATTTCCCTCTGGGATTAATAAAGTTTATATATATATATCCGCATATATATATATATTTGCATAGTTTATTTGGCATTTGTTTTACGCCGGATGCCCTTCCTGACGCAACCCTCTGCCTGCATTTATCCGGGCTTGGGACCGGCGTGAGGGAGAGACACTGGTTGGTGCCCCCCCTCACGGCTGCATTTTATATATATATATATATATATATATATATATATATATATATATATATATATATATATATATATATATATATATACTGATGTACAGATATCAGGAGCTGTAGCTGGATGACTTTACAACAGTGGTGCCCATCTCTGTTCCTGGAAATCTATCTCCAAAGATAGATAAGGCCTCATGGCCTCAAGTCTTTAATTCCATCTCTCAACTCTTTATTGGATGATTAGACGGTCTGGTGGGCCTGATTGTGGTTGGATTGAAGGTAAATCCCCAGAAACACTGTTCAGCACCACTGTTATAATGCATCACACTGTTCGTGGACCAATCCAGCCTGTCGTACATCCACAACCCCAGATATACGAAGGTCACTTGTACCACCTCTACTTCGACCACTGCCTGAAGAGAAGGTTTAGATCTCCGGAAGTCCATCACCATCACCTTGATCTTGGAAATGTCTCAACCAACACTATGTCTCAGTGTTCTTCACCAGGCTTCTGTCCATGTCTAATACACCTACAATTTTGGTAGAATCCAAAAAACTAAGAATTGTAGGAAGCCGCTGCTGTTGCACATATTTTGTATTCCATATGCAGAACAGCATGGTGGCATAGAGTGACACGATGGCGTAGTCACTAGCACATTTGCCTCACAGCAGGAAGGCCTGGGTTTGATTCCCAGGTTCGGGCGGTTCTCTGTGGAGTGTGCATGTTTCCCCTCATAATCCAAAAACGTGTGCATTAATTAATTAGCTGTTTCAAATTGCCTTTCGATGCGAGTCTTCGTGTAAATGGTTGTATGTATATTGGTTCTGCAATGGTCTGGTGAGTTGTTCAGAGTGTCAACTGACTCTATCCCATAATGGCTGTTATAGATTTCAGCCTCCCTACGACTCTAATTAGATTTGTGCTTGTGTTTGTGTTGTATGAGTCCTTGATGCCCAATTTCCCTCAGGATCAATAAATCTGTCTGTCCGGAACGTAGGTATTAAACTCCGCCCTCCTTTACTGCTGTGGGTCCGCGGTATTAAAGGGGCTTAAATTAGGCTGAGTGGATCTACAACATGCTTAATTAAGAAATGATTATAAATAATTATCTTGATGTCTTCCTAATTATCAAATGCACTAATTTGGTGTGAAAATGTTAAGATCTGAATGATGTTTTTAATGCTACTGTTTGTGTGATACCATGTTAGTCTCTAGATTTTATATATAAAGGCTAGTAATAATATTTTGGGTGGTACGATGGTGCAGTGATTATGTCTGCTTCGCAAGAAGGTCCGGGGTTCTATTCCCAGTTTGGGTGTTTCTGTGTGCAGTTTGCATGTTCTCCCTGTGCATGCGAGGCTTTACAGTGCTCAAACTGGGTTATCAAAGGCCGGCTATGTCTCTCACTGTCTATGGTGAGAGGTTGATATAAAAGAACCATTGCTGACTTTCGTCAAGAGTAGCTGAATAGCCATCAGCGTGTTTCTGCCCTGTGATGGACAGTGAGCTGTCCAGGACGGATTCTGCCCTCACTGAGAAAGCAGGTACATGCAAGAGCCAGTGATGCCAGAAGCATGTCAACACACCAGTAACCAGTGAAATGAATGAATGAATGAATCAATCAATCAATCAATCATTCTTGAACAGCCACATGCCATTGACTCATGGCCGCCTTCAGCTGAAATGTGCAATAAAATTAATTTTGAGGCCATCTCAGCCGACTCTGGGCGAGGGCAGAGTACACCCTTAACATCTCACAAGGCCTTTGCAGGGCAGAAACACACTGACAGCTATGCAGCTCCTCTTTATGAAAGTCAGCGATGGTTCTTTTACAGGAATCTCTCACCGTAGAAAGGGACAGACAACCTGCGATAACCCAGTTAGCTTGAGGGGACAGCAGTGACAATTGATGGTGGGGCTTGAATCCCCGACCTTGGGATCAGTAATCTAATCACCTACAACCGGGCCACCACTGCCCCCGATCTTGAATACAGTATACAGAACATAAATTAAAGGGAGAGTGGTGAGTCGACTCTGACTCCCACAGCAGATGTGCAGAGCGTGCATGTTTTAGTTTGTCATGTAAAAAATACTGGGCTACATCAGGATGCCGAGTCTGTTACAGACCTTCAGAAGGGTTTGGCTTGGATCACGGTCAGAATATTTGTATTTCCAGATCCTTAGATTTTTTAACAAGCTTTGACAAACATTTTGAAAAAACAAAAATCATCCAAACGACAAAATATTTTTCACTCATATTCTGAGTTTAATTAAAATAAATAAATAAATAAATAAATAAATAAACGTTTGTAGCAATGCAATGCTGGAATGCAGTGTCTCCAAATCATTTCCCAACAAATACCTCAAAATCTCTTTTGATTATTACTGTTTTCTTTGGTACTTTTTAATGACTTTAAAATTCCGTTCATGCACAGAGCACCTGAACAGTTGTCTGTTTGTGTGTAACATAACTGTATGATGTATGTATTATAGATGTATCTAGTAAATGTAGTATATTCAATGCTATAAATAAATAATATAAATAACAAAAAATAATATAAATGCATAAGATGTAAATAAAATATAAATACAAACACACAGATGTGCACCTCACATAAAAACGTAAGTTGTTTTATGGGGGGGGGGGTTGTTTTTTGTTTTTGTTTGTTTGGGGTTTTTTTATTATTTTTTTTTTTGATTGGCCTTGTTTTGTGGCTTTTTCCCTATTTTTCCTTAATTTCTTTATTTTTCGATGAATATTTTTGAAAAACCCGCAATGCACTGAAGCCGCAGAAACTGAAGCACGACGTAGAAAGGGATCCCTGTATATATATATATATATATATATATATATATATATATATATATATATATATATATATATATATATACACACACACTCACTTTCCGCAGTTAATGGGGAACGAGATCCACGCAACCACCAAATTCCGCGAAGTAGGATCACCCCCCCCAAACCCCCCTGACTGACGTATACATGCATGTATATATGTGATCCCTGCATATATATATATATATATATATATATATATATATATATATATATATATATATATATATATATATATATATATATATAAATACCAGTGTATGTGTGTGTGTACATAATATCAATAAATACATATTCAATGCTATAAATGCTTATAATAACAAATAAACATTCAAAAGATGTAAATAAAAATACACACACATACAGTGCGCACTCAGATGCGCACCTCACAACAATGCAACTAGTTTTGATGGAGGTTTTTGGTTGTTTTTTGTTTTGTGTTTGTTTTAGGTTTTTTGCACAATTAGCCTTGTTTTTGTTGCATTTTCCTTAACTTTTTCCCCATTCTTCCTTAATTTCCAAATTTTTATTTTTAATTCAATGAATATTTAAAAAAAAAAAAGCGATGCGTGGAATTACACTCCTCAGCCTACCTGGGAAAGTCTATGCAGGGGTACTAGAGAGCAGGATCCGACCGATAGTCGAAACTCAGATTCAGGAGGAACAATGTGGTTTTCGTCCTGGCCGTAGCACTCTCGACCAACTCTATACGCTCCACAGGATTCTGGAGGGGGGGGGGGGATTCTGGAGGGGGCATGGGAGTTTGCCTAATCTGTCCACATGTGCTTTGTGGATTTGAAGAAGGCTTTCGACCATGTCCCTCGAACGATCTTGTGGGGCGTGCTCCGAGAGTACGGCATTCCGGATCCGTTGCTACGAGCCATTTGGTCACTGTATCATCGGAGCCAGAGTTTGGTCCGTATTGGCAACAACAGGTCGAATTTGTTTCCGGTGGGAGTTGGAGTCCGCCAAGGCTGTCCTTTGTCACCGATTTTGTTCATAATTTTTATGGACAGAATTTCTAGGCGCAGTCTAGGCGTTTAGAGGTTCTGCTTTGGTGGCCATCGGATCTCGTATCTGCTTTTTGCGGATGATATTGTCCTTTTGGTTTCATCAAGTCGGGACCTCCAGCTCTCATTGGAGTGATTCACTGCCGAGTGTGAAGCAGCCGGGATGAGGATCAGTACCTCCAAGTCTGAGGCCATGGTTCTCAGTCAAACAAGGGTGGAATGCACCCTCCGGGTCGGGAATGAGGTCCTGCCCCAAGTGGAGGAGTTTAAGTATCTTGGGGTCTTGTTCACGAGTGAGGGAAGGATGGAGCGAGAGATCAACAGATGGATTGCTGCAGCTTCTGCTGTTAAGGAGTGCCTGTACCGGTCCGTGGTGGTGAAGAAGGAGCTGAGCCGCAAGGCGAAGCTCTCAATTTACCAGTCGATCTACGTTCCAACCCTCACTTATGGTCACGAGCTTTGAGTAGTGACCAAAAGAATAAGATCACGGATACAAGCGGCTGAAATGATCTTCCTTCGCTGGGTGGCGGGGTTCTCCCTTAGAGATAAGGTGAGAAGCTCTACCATCTGTGGAGAGCTTGGAGTAGATCCGCTGCTCCTCCGCATTGAGAGGGGCCAGTTGAGGTGGCTCAGGCATTGGTCAGAATGCCTCCGGGACGCCTCCCTGGTGTGGTGTTTCGGACATGTCCAAGCGGGAAGAGATCCCGGGGTCGACCTAGAACAAACGGGAGGGACTATATTCTCTGCTCGTCTGGTACTGCCTCGGTGTCCCCCCGGGAGAGGGACGTCTGGACCTCTTTGCTTAGGTTGCTGCCCCCGCGACCCGACCCCGGACTTAGCTGAAGATGATGATGATGATGATTGTGATGATGATGATGATGAAAATAGCGATGCACTGAAGCCGCATGAATTGAAGTGCGAGGTAGCGAGGGACCCCTGTATGTGTGTGTGTGTGTGTGTGTGTGTGTGTGTGTGTGTGTGTGTGTGTGTGTGTGTGTGTGTGTGTGTGTCTGTGTGTGCATGGGCACATACACGTGTGCACTTGTGTGTGTGTAGGATGTATGTGTGTGTATATGTGTATATGTGTGCTTAAATTCTGTCCTGGATTTCTTCTCTTCTGGGAGGGTAGGATTTTGAGTTTTATGTAACTGTATACTTGTTTCAGTTGGTCTACTTGCTAATATTTACAAATGCAGGATTCTTAGTCGGTTCTGTAGTACTTAATCAGCCATCGTTTCAGGCTTCCTTAAGGTGTGATTCGGGGTTGGGACCCAGCAAGTATATTGTGAAGGTATCCCCCACTACATACGCATTGTGTTTGTAGCGGATAGGAACACAGACCATTTATTAAAACAGTCCTTGTATTGTGTTAAATCAATAATCTTCTTTGCTGTGGTGAAGCAGAACTATCAAGCCTAAAGGGCAGTGGGCAGGTCTTTTGGATCTGTGATGAGGTTAGGCACCCCAGCCACCACGATTCTCCACTGTCATGTCTACATGCCATAAGACACTTGCTAAGAGTAGGACCTGTCTACCTCTGGATGCAAAGACTGGATCCAGCTGATTGTGCAGAAGAAACTGCCAAATTAGTCCAACAGACAAGAAAGTGAATCCAGCAGGGCATCATGGAGCACAACTAGGGCACAGTGAGACACACAGGACACTGCTGGCCATCCACTGCACCAATCCATCTCCAGCTGTCTCAAGAATGTCATGCCACTGGACCCAGATAGACGGCGATGAAAGAGTGAGGCTGACGATCTGCGTAACTCTCCAACACTTAAATCCAAGTCAAGCGCAAGCCATGACCAAGTCCTGGCATTGGGCGAGTGGTGAAGCAACAGGTGTGAATTCACTGGAAGCTATCGTCACGAACCTACACACAGGTGGCCCAGGCCATAGGGTCATTCTCTACCGGACCAAAGCAGCAGTAGAGTTTGGCAGCCCCCTGGGTGACTGAGCAGCCCTCTTCAGAATTCACTCTGCTCACCTCCATGGAGGAAGGGGATAGAAAAGGTGCCTTAAACATGGCCTGCTTCACTTCATTCTGGCCAGCAAACCACAGCTGGTGGGAATCTCTAAAAGCGGTCGAACAACAAGAAAGACAAAACTAAAGGCACTCAACCTTGGCACATGGAACATGCGAACTCTGCTGGAAAACACCGAGCTGACAGACCAGAAAGGAGAACTGCACTAGTCACTAAAGAATTAGTTTACTTCAATGTTGACATAGCAGCCCTCAGCCAAACACGCCTTGCAGACAAGGGCCAGCTCACAGAGCATTTGTGGCGGATATACCTTTTTTCTGGAGTGGACGCAGCAGCACTGAATGCCGAGAGGCAGGCGTTGGATTCGCTATCAGATCCCACCTCGCCCAAAAACTAATGAAACTCCCAGAGGGTATCAATGATCATCTGATGTCACGTCAGCTTCTCCTTAGAAACAAGAAAAGTGTGACTCTGGTCAGTACATATGCTCCAATGATGACCAACTCAGTGGACATCAAGAACAAGTTCTATCAAGAACTAGATGCCATCATTGCAGGACTACCACAGTCTGAGAAGCTCTTCATTCTTGGGGACCTCAATGCCAGAGTGGGGACAGATCACCAAACTTGAGAAGGAATCATTGTAAGGTGTGGTACTGGCAAGTGCAACAGCAACGGCCTCCTGCTCCTCAAGTTGTGTGCCACCCATGACCTCATCCTCACCAACACACTGTTCTGCATCCCCACCTATAACAAGACATTTTGGATGCACCCACGCTCCAGGCATTGCCATCTAATTGACTCTGTCATCACCAGGAAGAGGGACGTACAGGACGTGAGAGTAACAAGGGCCATATGTGCTGATGACTGCTGGACTGATCATCGACTCATTATGTTCAAGTGCAAACTTCGCATCCTGCCCATGAGAAGACCCCAAGGCCAGAAGACTGCAAAGAGGCTGAATGTCTTCAAAAACTGAAGAACAGCAACATTTCACAAGGATTTGCCAGGGACCTTGACAGGCTGCAGGACACATCCCAGAATGATCTGGACAGCACAGTAAAACTGCGGGCAGCATTCACAGATGTGGTGTATTCCACAGCCTTTGAACACCTCGAACTGTACCCGAACAGCAACTCGCAAGTACCAGGATTGGTTCGGTGATAACGACAAGGAGACATAAGCATTCCTATCAGAGAAACACCAGCTGTTCAGAGCACACCAGAATGACTCCTTGTCATGACGAAGAAAGATGCCTTTGCTGGCTCAAAAAGCAAAATACAAAAGAAACTTCGTAATATGCAGGACACGTGGTACAGCAAGAAGGCCGAAGAAATACAGTGCTATGCACACAGTCACGACACCAATGGCGTCATGAAGACTGTGCACGGACCTCAGTCTACTGGCCCCTCCCCCCTCTCCCCCCTCCTCACTGCAGACAGGACACAGCTGCTGACCAAGAAGAAGCAGATTCTGGAAAGGTGGGCTGAACACTTCAACCATGTCCTAAACTGCCCTGCAACGATCAACGATGAGGCCATCACCCACCTACCTTAAATGGAGACCAACAGGGACCTCGACAATCTGCCCACAGAAGAAAGTCAGAAAAGATCAGACATAATTTCTGCAGAGGTGTA
>CM045728.1:3727349-3767349 GCA_024760905.1 Plotosus lineatus | reverse complement strand
TTCTCAATGTCAGGGCCATTTCTTAGGTCCAATGTGAGATTCTGTATGACATTATATGTCTGTTTTGATATAATTATGTACATACTATAATATCTTCTTCTTCTTTTCCTTTCGGCTGTTCCCTTCAGGGGACGCCACAGCAAATGATCTGCCTCCATCTCTCCCTATCCTCTGCATCTTCTACTTACTTACTCCAACGACCTTCATGTCCGCCTTCACCACATCCATAAATCTTCTCTTTGGTCTTCCTCTGGGCCTTTTGCCTGGTAGTTCCAAACTCAGCATCCTACGACCAATATACTCACTATCCCTCCTCTGTACATGTCCAAACCATCTCAATCTAGCCTCTCTGACTTTGTCTCCAAAACATTTAACATGTGCTGTCCCTCTGATGTACTCATTTCTGATCCTATCCATCCTCGTTACTCCCAAAGAGAACCTCAACATTTTCATCTCTGCTACCTCCAACTCTGACTCCTGTCTTTTCCCCAGGGCCACTGTTTCTAAACCATACAACATTGCTGGCCTCATCACCGTCTTGTACACTTTTCCCTTCATTCTTGCCGATACTCTCCTATCACACATCACACCGGACACTTTTTTCCATCCATTCCAACCTGCCTGCACGCGCTTCTTCACCTCTTTTCCACACTCTCCATTGCTCTGGATTGTTGATCATAAGTACTTAAAATCCTCCACCTTCTTTATCTCTGTCCCCTGTAACCTCAAAGTTCCTCTTGGTTCCTTGTCGTTCACACACATGTATTCTGTCTTACTAAGACTAACCTTCAATCCCCTCCTTTCCAGGGCATACCTCCACCTCTCTAGATTTTCCTCCACTTGGTCTCTGCTCTCACTACAGATCACGACGTCATCTGCAAACATCATAGTCCATGGAGATTCTTGTCTAACCTCGTCTGTTAGCCTGTCCATCACCATAGCAAACAAGAAGGGGCTGAGAGCTGACCCTTGATGCAGTCCCACCTCCACTTTGAACTCTTCTGTCACACCGACAGCACACCTCACCACTGTCTTACATCTCTCATACATGTCCTGCACCACTCTAACATACTTCTCTGTCATGCCAGACTTCCTCATACAATACCACAGTTCTTCTCTCGGCACCCTGTCATATGCTTTCTCCAGATCCACAAAGGCACAATGCAGCTCCTTCTGACCTTCTCTGTACTTCTCTATTAACATCCTCAAAGCAAACACTGCATCTGTGGTGCTCTTTCTTGGCATGAAACCAAACTGTTGTTCACAAATGCTGACCTCTGCCCTTAGTCTTGCTTCCACTATTCTTTCCCATAGCTTCATTGTATGGCTCATCAACTTTATCCCTCTGTAGTTGCCACAACTCTGTACGTCTCCCTTGTTCTTAAAAATGGGCACAAGCACACTTCTCCTCCATTCCTCTGGCATCTGCTCACTTTCTAAGACCTTGTTGAATATTCTTGTCAGAAAATCTACTGCTACCTCCCCTAGACACTTCCATACCTCAACTGGTATGTCATCAGGGCCAACTGCCTTTCCACTCTTCATCGTCTTCAATGCCCTCCTCACTTCTCCCTTACTAATCTTTGCTACTTCCTGCTCCTCAACGGTCACCCCTTCTACTCTTTTTTTCTCTCATTTTCCTCATTCATCAGCTCTTCAAAGTACTCTTTCCATCTTCCCAGCATACTTCTGTCATCAGTCAATACATTTCCCTCTCTGTCCTTTATCACTCTAACTTGCTGCACGTCTTTCCCATCTCTATTTCTCTGCTGTGCTAACCTGTATAGATCATTTTCTCCCTCCTTACTGTTCAACCTATCATACAAGTCATCATACGCCCTCTGTTTGGCCTTTGACACTGCTACCTTCGCCTTACGCTGTGTCTCCCTGTACTCCTGTTTACTCTCTTCGGTCCTCTCAATGTCCCACTTCTTCTTGGCTAACCTCTTCTTTTGTACACACTCCTGCACTTCCTCATTCCACCACCAAGTTTCCTTATCTACTTTCCTTCCAGAGGACACACCAAGTACTCTCCTACCGGTCTCCCTGATCACATTGGCTGTGGTTGTCCAGTCCTCTGGAAGCACTTCCTGACTACCCAAAGCCTGTTTCAACTCCTCTTCGAAGACAACATGACACTCTTCCTTTTTCAGCTTCCACCACTTTGTCTTCTGCTCTGCCTTTGCCTTCTTCACCTTTCTCACCATCAGTGTCATCCTGCACACCACCATCCTATGCTGTTTGGCAACACTCTCACCCACTACTACTTTGCAGCCACTGACTTCCTTCAAATTACATCGCCTACACAAGATGTAGTCTACCTGTGTGCTCTTACCTCCGCTTTCATAAGTCACCCTATGCTTCTGTTTCTTCTTGAAGAAAGTATTCACCACAGCCATTTCCATCCTTTTTGCAAAACCAATCAACATCTGTCCTTCTGTGTTCCCGTCCTGGATACCAAACCTGCCCATCACTTCCTCGTCCCCTCTGTTGCCTGCACCAACATGTCCATTGAAGTCTGCTCCAATGACCACTCTTTCACCTCTGGGGGTACTGTGCATCACTTCATCTAACTCACTCCAGAATCTCTCCTTCTCTTCTAGCTTACATCCTGCCTGTGGGGCATAAGCACTAACAAAATTGACCATCACGCCTTCAATTTCTAACTTGAGACTCATCACTCTGTCTGACACTCTTTTCACTTCTAGAACATTCCTGACAAACCCCTCCTTCAAGATGACTCCTACTCCATTTCTCTTCCCATCCACACCATTATAAAACAGTTTAAACCCTGCTCCTAAGCTTCTAGCCTTGCTACCTTTCCACCTTGTCTCCTGAACACACAGTATGTCCACCTTCCTCCTCTGCATCATGTCAGCCAGCTCCCTATCTTTTCCTTGCATAGTTCCAACATTCAAAGTCCCTACTCTCAGTCCTAGGCTCACGCATTTCCTCTTCTCTCTCTGCCTACGGACACGCCTCCCGCCTCTCCTTCTTCAATGTCTTCGACCAACAGTCGTCCAATTTCCATCAGCACCCTGTTGGTTGACAGCACTGATGGCGGTCGTTGTTAACCCGGGCCTCGACCGATCCGGTATGAATTCTGTATTGATCATTTGCATTTTTAAATGTGGCAGAAGTTTTACGCCGGATGCCCTTCCTGTCGCAACCCTCTGCATTTATCCGGGCTTGGGACCGGCATAAGGGGGAGAGACACTGGTTAGTGCCCCCCCCCCCGACTCATGGCTGCATTGTACATACTATAATATAATATAATATAATAAAACATAATTTCATACAATATTTTGGTGATGTGATACTCTCAGAAGAGAATGTTTTCTTAAAACTGCTCTACTTATAACCCACAATACAGGGTTAAGTGGAGCTACCCATGGCATGTAATATTCAGATGTTGGTCATGTGACAACCATAGGATTTTACCTTTCTTTGCAACTTGGTGGGTGAAGTTATGTATTCACCAGTGTCTGTTTATTTGTTTCCCTGCTACTGCGATTATGAAGCAATTACCAAACCAATTTTCACTAAACTTGCTGGAGGGATGAAGTATGGGACTGGTAAGATCCTGTAACATTTTGGAGAAGAGCTGGATCACAATTCAGATCCAGAAATTTATTCAAGGTTTTATTTTGGAAAGGGATTTATTTGTGGATTTTTTTCTCTCTTATCAGGATTACTTAAAAACTACTGATCAGATCTTTGTGAAACTCGGTGAATAGCCTGGATCTGGGGGAGGATAAATTCTGTGAAATTCTGGAAATGATCTGGGTATGGAATCATATTTGGAAAAAAAATCCAGAAATGATGAAAACTCTCTATTTTTAACTTGGGGTATAATGCTTATCTGATGCCACTAGAGGGAGACACTTCATTATAACTATGACAAGTTATAATAATCCATTTTTACCTGGCAGAGGAAACTTACATGGTGTGATCTACCATTCCTATCTAGTTTATGATTTACAATTGAGTGTCTTCTATTTAAGTGTTGTGTGATTTGACTTACAGACCTGATCTATTTTTATCACAATATACATAGAAGAAGTTAATATGTGAATGTAACTGGATTTCGAGTGAGTATGTTTTTTTGTCTCTCCTTGAATTGCCACCTTATCGTGGTGGAGGATTTGGGTGTCCTAATGATCCTAGGAGCTGATTGAATCTAGGAGCCAATGAACCTAGGTGTTGTTGGAGGCATTATGCCCCTGGTCAGGTCACCCAAAACAAACAGGTCATGGAGACATGGGTCCCATTGCCCCACCACCTGTGGGAGGGACTATAAGCATCGGGTACAGTGGGAGTTGGGTGGCAGCATAGGATGCATAGGTTCTGTTGGACGGATGCTCAACTACTGACTAAATGTGATGTCCTCCACCAAAAGTAGGCGCTTGTCGCAAGTGACACATTGAGCATGTGAGACATAGTGTGGCTTATCCGAACTTCCAATTTTCCAGTGAGCAACGATGGTAAAATACTAAACAAATATTCTTTCTAACTTGCTCACTTGAAATATCGGAAGTTTAAATAAGCCACACTTTCAGTCCTCTCAATGTCCCACTTCTTCTTAGCTAACCTCTTTCTTTGTACACAATCCTGCACGTCCTCATTCCACCACCAAGTCTTTATATCTACTTTCCTTCCAGAGGACACACCAAGTACTCTCCTACCTGTCTCCCTAATCACATTAGCTGTAGTTTTTCAGTCATCTGGAAGCACATCCTAACCACCCAAAGCCTGTTTCAACTCCTCTTTGAAGACAACACGACACTCTTCCTTTTTCAGCTTCCACCACTTTGTCTTCTGCTCTGCCTTTTCCTTCTTCATCTTCCTCACCATCAGCGTCATCCTGGACACCACCATCCTATGCTGTTTGGCAACACTCTCACTCACTACTGCTTTGCAGTCACTGACTTCCAAATTACATCGCCTACACAATCCTTCCGTGTTCCTGTCCTGGATACCAAACCTGCCCATCACTTCCTCGTCCCCTCTATTGCTGGCACCAACATGGCCATTGAAGTCTGCACCAATGACCACTCTTTCACCTCTGGGGATATTCTGCATCACTTCATCTAACTCCAGAATCTCTCCTTCTCTTCTAGCTCACATCCTGCCTGTGGGGCATAAGCACTAACAAGATTGAACATCACGCCTTCAATTTCTAACTTGAGACTCATCACTCGGTCTTGACACTCTTTGCACTTCTAGAACATTCCTGACAAACCCCTCCTTCAAGATGACTCCTACTCCATTTCTCTTCCCATCCACACCATGATAAAACAGCTTAAACCCTGCTCCTAAGCTTCTAGCCTTGCTACCTTTCCACCTGGTCTCCTGAACACACAGTATGTCCACCTTCTCCTCTGCATCATGTCAGCCAGCTCGCTACCTTTTCCTGTCATAGTTCCAACATTCAAAGTCCCTAGTCCTAGACTCATGCCTTTCCTCTTCTCTCTCCATCTACTGACACGCCTCCCACCTCTCCTTTGACTGATACTTTTTTTATATTAGAGACTCATTTGCTATTTCCAGCACCATGATTTTCCCCTGGATGGCCACAATATTGCTTCTCAGGATCATTGCTGCAACATCTGCAATGTTCTGGCAACTCCTGCGATACTGGTGGTGCCAAATTCTGTTCCTTTGGATTCATCATCAGTATGGAGAGGGGGACATCCTGCATGGGCAACAGCCTGTTTTCCATATTTTCTTGCCCTGGCTTGCGCTCTGGAGAGGTAATTCTAGCTTCATCTTAATGCGTGGAAACAACACGGGAAGCAGCAATGATCAATTATAAGCTACCACACTCAATTGGCATAGAGCGTGGCACCAGGGGTTGCTTCTGATTGTGGAAGAGTTCCTGGGATCTCACTGGACAGCTTCCGTCCACCTTAAGCTGGGCAGCCCCCAGTCAAATAGGTGCTGTCCCACCACAGTCTGCCTTTCTCATTGGGTGCATGGGGATTAGGGTAAAACCGACAAGCAGACTGCAAGTAGTGCACCAGGCTAAAAATCATAAAAGAAAAACAGGTGCCCAGTCTTAAAACTGGGAAGATTGAACATCCAAACTATGACAGCCGAACTCTCTGACAACCTTCAAGAACTCAGTGATGCAAGAAAAACAGCAGTCATAAAAAATCAGCTACTGAGACTGCAGGTTGACATAGCTACACTGCAAGAGACCCGCCTAGCCAATTTAGGAACCCTTAAGGAGAAAGACTTCACTTTCTTCTGACAAGGGAAGAATGCAGAGTGCCGCAGAGAGCCCAGAGTTGGCTTTGCTGTCAGAAACACCCTGCTTCCAGTGGTTGAACTGGGCAATCAAGGATCCGAATGCCTGATGACACTGCGCCTCCACACTTCTGATGGCCCAGTCACTGTTGTCAGCGTCTATGCTCCTACTCTGACATCAACAGCAGAATCAAAGGACGAGTTTTATGCCAACTTTAGTGATTTCATCGAGAACATACCCCTCAAGGAATGTCTCATCATTCTCGGTGACTTCAATGCGCAAGTGAGTGCTGACCATGATGCGTGGCCTTCATGCCTTGGACACTTTGGAGTTGATAAGATCAATGAAAATGGACAGCGCTTGATGGCGTTCTGCTCTTATTACAGCCTCTGTGTGACCAACACTTACTTCAACATGAAGCCACAACATAAGGTGTCATGGTGTCTTCCCCACTCAAAGAAAGCATTGCCACTCGCTGGACATGATCTTAATCCGACGAGCCAACATCAAGCTAGTGCTCCTCACTCGCACTTACCACAGTGCTGACTGTGACACTGATCACTCACTCGCCTGCTGCAGGATCAGGTTACAATGTTAAAAGCCCCACAGCTCCAAGCAGAAAGGCAACCCCCTCATAGACGTCACCAATATGCAGCTCACAGAGAAAGTAGAAGCTTTTGCCAAAATATTCCAAAATGCTCTCTTTGAGGAACACCAGAAGTTCTCTGCCTCTGGGAATTGGGATCATCTAAGGGATGCCATTCAGAAAACAACCTTTGCAATCTTTGGGAAGAAGATCTCCAAAAACAAAGACTGGTTTGATGCCAAGTCCATTATCATGATCCCTGTCATTAATGCAAAGCATGCTGCCTTTGCTGAATACAAGTGCTCACCCAGTGAGAGGTCCTTACATGCACTCAGAGCTGCTAGAAGCAAGGTGCAGCAGACTGTAAGGTATTATGCAAATAAATACTGGCAACAGCTCAGCAACTCTATCTAATCTGCAGCTGCTTCAGGCGACATCAGAGGAATATACGAAGGCATCAAGACAGCTCCAGGTCCAACACAGAGCAAAACAGCCCTCCTTAGGACCATGAGCGGTTATCTGATCACAGACAAGGGCGAACAGATAGACAGATAGGTAAAGCACAACTCAGAACTCTACTCCAGAGAGAACATGGTCATCAACTCAGGCCTTGATGCCATTGAACCGCTCCCCATCATGGATGATCTAGATGCTGAACCAACCCCTGATGAAATTCACAAAGCAATTGACAGCTTGGCCTGTGGCAAAGTGTCAGGAACTGATGGCATCCCATGACCTCATTAAGCACTGCAAAGACACTACAGCCTCTTTATGCTGTCCTTTGCCAATGTTGGAGAGAGAGATCTGTGCTACAAGATATGAAAGATGCCAAGACTGTTACCGTTTACAAGAACAAGGGTGACCGTAATAACTACAGAGGAATCTCCCTCCTCAGCATTGTTGGGAAACTCTATGCCTGTGCCATGCTTGCGCACCTCCAGAAACTTGCTGAACGCATCTACCCTGAGTCTCAATGTGGCTTCCGATCTGAATGCTCCACAGTGGACATGATATTCTCTTTTGCGTCAACTTCAGGAGAAATGTAGAGAACAGCACAAGCCCTTCTACAAAGCCTTCATAGACCTGACTAAGGACTTCGACCTGGTCAGCAGGGAAGGGCTGTTCAGCATCTTCCCAAAAATTGGATGTCCCCCAAAACTCCACAGCCTCATCAGGTTTTTTCACAACGATATCATGGCAACCATCCACTATGAGGGCAACATGTCCAACCCATTTGACATCAAGAGTGGAATAAAGCAGGGATGCATTCTTTCTACTACCCTCTTCAGCATTTTCTTTTCTATGCTCCTAAAACATGCATTTGGAACTGCAACAAAAGGGGTGTACCTGCGCACCAGATCCAATGGTTGCCTTTTCAACCTGGCTTGTCCCTCAATATCGAGATCAACAATCGCATTGAAATGGCTGCTACTACCCTTGGACGCCTCAGCACTCACATCTGGGAGAATCCAAAGCTGACAAGTCCAACTAAAGTGGCAGTGTACAATGCCTGCATTGTCAGAACTCTCCTCTACGGCAGTGAAACATGGACAATATACTCTAAACAACAGCGCAAACTTAACAGTTTCCACATGCACTGCCTCCGTCATATGCTTGGCATCCAATGGAGTGACAAGATGCCCTCTACCCAGGTTTGTGAATGTGCTGGTCTTCCAACCATGTACATGCTGCTTAGACAACACAAGCTGCGATCGCTCAGCCATGTGCGCTGGAAGGAGGATGGACGCATTCCCAAGGTCATCCTTTAGGGTGAACTTACCTTTTGGCAAGAGACCCGTTGGCCGCCCCCAACTGCGCTTCAAGGATGTCTACAAGCGAGACATGAAAGCACTGGATATCAACACAGAGAATTGGAAAGATTCAGAAGCTGATCTCAGCGAATGGCGCAGTGTGCTTTGCAGCAACTGGAATACGGAGAAATAAGGATCCAGAGCATAGCAATCAAAAAGAGATCTAAGCGGAAGGCGCACACCAATGCAGCCACCCCAACTAACCACATGCAGCCAATGTGGCTGTTTGCCACTCCCACATTGGTCTCACCAGCCACATCTGGCACTATTGCTCAGGCAAAACCAGACTTTCTCTTGGCTGGTGCAGTGCAATTTCCATAGTTGACATTGACTGACTACACTGCCTCATACTAAATTATTAATTTTCCATCTTGAAATGTTTTCTCTAACTCTTATGTTTATGTTTTTATCTACTATGCAGATGCAGCATGCTACATTTATTTATTTATATTTGCTAAATGAAGAATGCTGGTTTTTTTCAGGATTTACCAACAAATAAACACTTTTTGTGATCGATTCTCGAACTTGGCGAATTAAACCAGTCCATAATTTTCACAACAGCCAATCAAACTTACCACAACATTTATCATCTTTCTTTTTCAATGGAAAAATTTATAAGATAAGATCAATTCTAACCAATCTACTGCCATTTGTTTTGCTATGTATAGAAACCTGTAACCACGGCTTGGCTTCTCGAGTACGACGTCCTTAGCCGGTATAGCGGCTCCCTGCAGCGTAACAGTTCACACCAAATGTCTACATTTGTACACAGGAAGCCAAAAGAATGTGTTATGTACCACATTTCCTCAGAAGTTCCAGATGTTTCTTCAAGTAAACAGTGCTTAGGTCCCATAAAGCTATCTTCTAATAGCAGAAACAACTGGAAATAGCCATAAAGTTCTGCTTCATCATTCTTCCAGGTTTCATCCCTCCCTGGTTTTGCTCTGTTCTATAGTACCAGAATGATTTTTAAATCTCTTAATTAAATTTGGTTTTATCCACCATTTCAGACGCTTTCTGTGTTTGGGTTATTGTATTACTAAATGTTTTTAATCTTTAAAGCCATAGTATTTATATCTGATCCCTTATAGACGAGCTATTCAACTGGCAGCTTGGCCCGTCAGACATTGTGAGAACAGGCACATTAACAGTGAATAGACAGAGCAGTGTTTTAATTTGTCTGCTCGAAGCTTGTGTATCTGCTGTGCAGTGACAGGGAATGTACCAGAATGTAAACAACATAAATTCAAAAGCTATTTGAAGAAACCCCACACTGATTCTCACACGATTGCCCCACCACCGGGTTCTGATGCTTCCATGCCCATGCTTTCATTCACACAGGAACGCCATTAAAACTCATATTTGCACCAATGTCTCTGTGGTGGTCTGACAGTGTAAACACCTGACTTCACGGCTCTTAATAAATCAAACACATCATTTCTCTCATTAGATGCGAAACGTTGGTTATTAAATCAGGCCCTTAATGCTGATTGCTCAGCTGTATGAAAGAAGATAATAGTAAGTCACTCTGGATAAGAGCGTCAGGTGTGTGATGTGGATTCATTACTCAGCATGATGCATTAAGTGCTTGAGGTCTGTATATCGTGACATTATATAACGTACTGATGAAACACACGATATGCACTTGGTAAGTAATTACATTAAAACCTACTTACTCATTTTAAGGCCATATTACTTCACCTCTATTTAATATTGTTTTCATGGCCCAGTCCTCATTCCAAATTAATTGAACAGACCTGCCATATACTGCCTGTGTGCCAGAGTCCTGCTGTGGGCTGTTGAGATAAACATAAAGCTGAGCATTAAGATGGTGTAATTCCATTCATCCCTGAGAAAGTTACTCTAGACACACCCTATGCAAAGAAGTAAAGGGAGAGGGAGCGAGAGAGAGAGAGAGAGAGAGAGAGAGAGAGAGAGAGAGAGTCAGCACCTTGCACAACCCAGTGTATAGGTTCAGTTAAAAAGAGAAGTGTTTATAATAAAGAATGAGGAGGTGGATAATAGGACGCATCGGGTTTCTGAGAGAATAAACCAGACCTTTCTCTAGATGAACCTCTGTAACCTTTAAACAAACAGAAATCCAGGTCAAATGACTTTGCGTGCACAGACAGACAATTTAAATGTATTGTATTGGGGCGTGGCCTAAAGTTTGAATGTGGCATTTGATAGAGATTTTTTATTTATTTAATAATTCACCAAGGCAGTGGTGGCCTGGTGGTAAAGGTACTGGATCAGTGATCCTAAGGTTGGGGGTTCAAGCCCCACTCGCCATGGGATGTCACTGTCCCCCCCAGTGTACTAACGGGGTTATCAAAGGCCAGCCATGTCTCTCACTGTCTATGGTGGGAGGTTCATGTAAAAGAACCATTGCTGACTTTCGACAAGAGGAGCTGCATTTCCGTCAGCGTGTTTCTGCCCCGCGATGGCCTGGTGAGCCTCTGCCCTCGTCCCGAGTCGACTGTGATGGATGCCAGCCTCCCCGTTACCCTAATTAGGGTTAAGTGGTTACAGAAAATGAATGAATGAATGTAATTAGAATTTTGGTTTTTCCAGAAGATTCCTTTATGGCAGGAAATTCCATCTAACCCGTACGATTGCTGTTTCAGTGACTCTGGGTGTGACCTCGAAGAGTTTTATGGGGTTCCTGTTGGAAGCAAGGCTGGCAGGAAGTAACAGCATCGTCGGTTCCTTCAGTGTGGTGAACTCTGACTCTCAGCTCCTGACCTGCTCCGGTCTGTCCGTAGGTTTCCTTTAACAGCTCATTTCACAATCAGTACAAATATTAGGTCAGATAAATATTTTCAAACAAGAAAACAAAAATAATCTTTAGTTCTTGGGTTTCAGGGTGCTGCTGTTTCCCACACATCAGAAAGCATCAAATCTCAGATACTGAGTAAATGGAAAGCACCAACATCTGGAAACCTCAACAACATTGAGTTCAGGTACGATTTAGATTCATATGCTGCTGTTTGAAAAGGGGCGGAGTAGCCCGATGATTATCACTTCTGCCTTAATGCAAGAAGGTCCTCGGTTCGATTCTCAGTTCGGGCACTTCTGTGTGGTGTTTGTATGTTCTCCCTGTGCTTGCTTAGGTTTCGTCCGGGTAATCTGGTTTCCTCCCACAGTCCAAAAACAACCACATTAGACTAATTGGCTGTTCCAAATTTCCTGTTTGGTGTGAATGTAAATAGTTGTGTGTGTTGTCTCTGTGATGGGATGGTGACCTGTTCTGGATTTACCTTACCTTCGACAAGGGTTGACTGAGATAGGTTCCAGCTCTCTAGTAGGTCGGGTATGTTCAGCAACTCTTGTACGAGTATGAAGAATGAATGATTGTTTAAACAGGAAATAAATACAATATATATACAGTTGGAAAGCCAGTTGGTGTACGAGAAAAAGATGCAGAGGATAGGATGAGATGGAGGCAGATGATTCGCTGTGGCGACCCCTGAAGGGAAAAGCTGAAAGTACAAGAAGAAGAAGAAGATACAATGAAATTCAACAAAATCGGCATTGGTTTCTACATTAAAGACAGATTAAACATGAGCACTCAGGGGGCATAAACCTTCACCCAGAAATCCCCGCATCAACCAAAATGTCAAAAATCATTCGTTTTATTGTGGAGACACTTTTAATCAATGTTACACTGAACAAAAATTAAATAAGCTAGATTTACTTCTCGCTTATGTTACAGCAGCCTAGCGTTTTCTCTCGTGTAATTTAATAAAAACACCCTGCAGCTCAGGGTCATGGATGCCTGCTAATCTGTGTAATGTCTAGTTGTCCTGAAGCTAAAAATAGAATAGAAAGCTTTTATCGTTTAATTGTAAAGCTTTTCATTCAGTGGAACTGAAGCGCTGCTCTTATTCTAAAGCATTGAGGACATACCGGTACATGAGTATTACTGAAAGGATAATAGAAATGATAATTACACAATATTTACAGAGCTCACTTCCACTGTGATGTGTCACTGCATTCAATATTGTACAACGGTTATAATAGACAATGTACTTTAAAAGGCTCTCAGCCTCACCTGGAAACAAGGGGCGTGACTTCACTTTGGGAGCACAACTATACACCACAAAGATTTACAGTACTATCCACTAAAATTCAAATGCATGCAGTAGTAAAGAATAGCAAAGATCAAGGAATCTAAGAGAAGAGTGGAGGAACCCTCCGAGCAGGACCATTGATCCAGGGAGGGGGACTCACAGCAGAGACAGTAAAGTTCAAGTTCAGGTTTATTTGTTATATACAGGAAACAATGGAGCATTACTACCACCAATGAAATTCTCAGTCACAGAGCCGCATCAATAATACACATAAGAAACAAATACTGTACTGCACACAAAACATACACACACACACACACACACACACACACACACACACACACACACACACACACACTCACATACACATGCACGCACACACACACACACACACACACACACACACACACACATACACACACACACACTCACATACACATGCACGCACACACACACGCATATATATATATATATATATACACGCATACACATTCGGCCCCCTACTTACGAAACCCCTGGTTACAAAAATTCCGGGTTACGAAAAACATTTTCCTAAGTTTTCGTCCCTGGGATACAAAAACGACCTCCTCTTCCGAAAAGCACCAAATGCGCCATTCAAAATTCAAACGCGCCAATCAAAATTTCACACACTTCTAAAAATGTTTAAATGGTTCAATAAATAATTTTCTTTTACTTTTAACACATATTTCATACAAAATTGGTATACTTTTATCATTTTTAAAGAGTTTATGGGGTAGTCTTGGGAGCCTTGGAACGAATCATGTAAGTAGAAGGCCGACTATATATATATATATATATATATATATATATATATATATATATATATATTCTTCTTTCTTCTTCTTTTACTTTCGGCTGCTCCCTTCAGGGGTCGCCACAGCAAATCATCCGCCTCCACCTCACCCTGTCCTCCAGATCTTCTTTTCTGACTCCAACGACCTTCATGTCTTCCTTCACCACATCCATAAATCTCTTCTTTGGTCTTCCTCGAGGCCTTCTGCCTGGTAGTTCCAACCTCAGCATCCTACTGCCAATATACTCACTATCCCTCCTCTGTACATGTCCAAACCATCTCAATCTAGCCTCTCTGACTTTGTCTCCAAAACATCTTACGTGGGCTGTCCCTCTGATATACTAATTTCTGATCCTATCCATCCTCGTTACTCCCAGAGAGAACCTCAACATTTTCATCTCTGCTACCTCCAGCTCTGCCTCCTGCCTTTTCCTCAGCGCCACTGTTTCTAATCCATACAACATCGCTGGCCTCACCACCGTCTTGTACACTTTTCCCTTCATTCTTGCTAACACTCTCCTATCGCACATCACACCGGACACTTTTCTCCAACCATTCCAGCCTGCCTGCACACGTTTCTTCACCTCTTTTCCACACTCTCCATTGCTCTGGATTGTTGAGCCTAAGTACTTAAAATCCTCCACCTTCGTTATCTCTGCTCCCTGTAACATCACCGTTCCTCCTGGGTCCTTCTCATTCACACACATGTATTCTGATTTTCTGAGGCTAACCTTCATTCCTCTCCTTTCCAGGGCATACCTCCACCTCTCTAGATTTTCCTGCACTTGTTCTCTGCTCTCACTGCAGATCACAATGTCATCTGCAAACATCATAGTCCATGGAGATTCTTGTCTCACCTCGTCTGTCAGCCTGTCCATTACCATAGCAAACAAGAAGGGGCTCAGAGCTGACCCTTGATGCAGTCCCACCTCCACCTTGAATTCGTCGGTCACACCGACAGCACACCTCACCGCTGTCTTACATCTCTCATACATGTCCTGCACCACTCTAACATACTTCTCTGCCACTCCAGACTTCCTCATGCAATACCACAGTTCTTCTCTTGGCACCCTGTCATATGCTTTTTCCAGATCCACAAAAGCACAATGTAGCTCTTTCTGACCTTCTCTGTACTTCTCTATTAACATCCTCAAAGCAAACATTGCATCTGTGGTGCTCTTTCTTGGCATGAAACCAAACTGTTGTTCACAAATGCTGACCTCTGCCCTCAGTCTAGCTTCCACTATTCTTTCCCATAACTTCATCGTATGGCTCATCAACTTTATCCCTCTGTAGTTGCTGCAACTCTGCACGTCTCCCTTGTTCTTAAAAATGGGCACCAGCACACTTCTCTTCCACTCCTCCGGCATCTGCTCACTCTCTAGTACCTTGTTGAATGTTCTTGTTAGAAAATCTACTGCTACCTCTCCTAGACACTTCCATACCTCCACAGGTATATCATCAGGACCAACTGCCTTTCCATTCTTCATCCTCTTCAATGCCCTTCTCACTTCACCCTTACTGATCTTTGCTACATCCTGCTCCTCAATGGTCACCTCTTCTACTCTTTTTTCTCTCTCATTTTCCTCATTCATCAGCTCTTCAAAGTACTCTTTCCATCTTCCCAGCACACTTCTGTCATCAGTCAATACATTTCCCTCTCTGTCCTTTATCAATCTAACTTGCTGCACGTCCTTCCCATCTCTATTTCTCTGCTGTGCCAACCTGTATAAATCATTTTCTCCCTCTTTACTATCCAACCTATCATACAAGTCATCATACGCCCTCTGTTTGGCCTTAGCTACTGCTACTTTCACCTTACGCTGTGTCTCCCTGTACTCCTGTTTACTCTCTTCGGTCCTCTCAATGTCCCACTTCTTCTTGGCTAACCTCTTCCTTTGTACACACTCCTGCACTTCCTCATTCCACCACCAAGTTTCCTTATCTACTTTCCTTCCAGAGGACACACCTAGTACTCTCCTACCTGTGTCCCTGATCACATTTGCTGTGGTTGTCCAGTCATTTGGAAGCACTTCCTGGCCACCCAAAGCCTGTTTCAACTCCTCCTTGAAGACAACATGACACTCTTCCTTTTTCAGCTTCCACCACTTTGTCTTCTGCTCTGCCTTTGCCTTTTTCACCTTTCTCACCATCAGAGTCATCCTGCACACCACCATCCTATGCTGTTTGGCAACACTCCCACCCACTATGACTTTTCAGTCAGTGACTTCCTTCAAATTACATCGCCTACACAAGATGTAGTCTACCTGTGTGCTCCTACCTCCGCTTTTATAAGTCACCCTATGCTCCTGTTTCTTCTGGAAGAAAGTATTCACCACAGCCATTTCCATCCTTTTTGCAAAATCTATCAACATCTGTCCTGCACTGATGGCGGTCATTGTTAACACGGGCCTCGACCGATCCAGTCTGGAATTTGTTTTGATCTTTTGCATAACATTTTTGGCAGAAGTTGTGAGGGTGAACACTGGCTCCAGTTGAAACAGGCTTTGGGTGGTCAGTAAGTGATTCCAAATGACTGAACAACTACAGCTAATGTAAACAGAAGTACAGGGAGACACAGCGTAAGGCGAAGGTAACGGTGTCAAAGGCCAAACAGAAGGAGTATGATGACTTTTATGCTCGGTTAGACAGCAAGGAGGGAGAAAATGATCTATACAAGTTGGCACAGCAGAGAAATAGAAATGGGAAGGACGTGCAGCAAGTTAGAGTGATTAAGGACAGATTAAGGAGTGGGAAATGTATTGACTGATGACAGAAGTATGCTGGGAAGATGGAAAGAGTACTTTGAAGAGCTCATGAATCAGGAAAATGAGAGAGAAAAAAAGAGTAGAAGAGGTGACTGTTGAGGACCAAGAAGTAGCAAAGATTCGTAAAGGTGACGTGACGAGGGCATTGAAGAGGTTGAAGAATGGAAAGGCAGTTGGTCCTGATGACATACTGGTGGAGGTATGGAAGTGTCTCAGAGAGGTAGCAGTAGATTTTCTTACAAGAACATTCAACAAGGTTTTAGAGAGTGAGAGGATGCCGGAAGAATGGCGGAGAAGTGTGCTGGTGCCCATTTTTAAGAACAAGGGAGATGTGCAGAGTTGTAGCAACTACAGAGGGATAAAGTTGATGAGCCATATGATGAAGTTATGGGAAAGAATAGTGGAAGCGAGACTAAGGGCAGAGGTCAGCATTTGTGAACAATAGTTTGGTTTCATGCCAAGAAAAGAGCACCACAGATGCAGTGTTTGCTTTGAGGATGCTAATAATTAAGTACAGAAAAGGCCAGAGGCTACATTGTGCCTTTGTGGATCTGGAGAAAGCATATGACAGCGTGCTGAGAGAGGAACTGTGGAATTGTATGAGGAAGTCTGGAGTGGCACAGAAGTATGTTCAAGTAGTGCAGGACATGTATGAGAGATGTAAGACAGTGGTGAGGTGTGCTTTTGGTGTGAGAGAAGAGTTCAAGGTGGAGGTGGGACTGCATCAAGGGTCAGCTCTGAACCCCTTCTTGTTTGCTATGGTGATGAACAGGCTGACAGACAAGGTTAGAAAAGATTCCCCATGGACCATGAGTCCACCTGTCTTGAGAGCAAAGAACAAGTGGAGGAAAATCTAGAGAGGTGGAGGTATGCCCTGGAAAGGGGAGGAATGAAGGTTTGTCTCAGTAAGACAGAATACATGTGTGTGAACAACAAGGACCCAAGAGGAACGGTGAGGTTAAAGGAAGTAGAGATAAAGAAGGTGGAGGATTTTAAGTACTTAGGCTCAACAATCCAGAGCAATGGAGAGTGTGGATAACAGATGATGAAGCATGTGCAGGCAGGTTGGAATGGTTGGAGAAAAGTGTCCGGTGTGATGTGTGAGAGGAGGGTATCGGCAAGAATGAAAGGAAAAGTGTACAAGACGGTGTTGAGGCCAGCGATGTTGTATGGCCTAGAAACAGTGGCCCTGGGGAAAAGACAGGAGGCAGAGCTGGAGGTAGCAGAGATGAAAATGTTGAGGTTCTCTCTGAGTAACGAGGATGGACAGGATCAGGGATGGACCAGAGGGACAGCACATGTAAGATGTTTTGGAGACAAAGTCAGAGAGGCTACATTGAGATGATTTGGACATGTACAGAGGAGGGCTAGTGAGTATATTGGTAGTAGGATGCTGAGGTTGGAACTACCAGGCAGAAGGCCTAGCGGAAGTCCACAGAGAAGATTTACGGATGTGGTGAAGGAGAACATGATGGTAGTTGGTGTAAGAGAAGAAGATGCAGAGGATATATATGTGTCTGTCTTCCTTTCGGCTTTTTTCCCTTTTACTCAGGAGTCGCCACAGCGAATCATTTGATTCGCACGTTTGATTTGGCAGAGGTTTTTACGTCGGATGCCCTTCCTGTCACAACCCTTTTAGCAAGGGACAGAAACACGCTGACGACTTTGCAGCTCCTCTTTACGAATGTCAGCAATGGTTCTTTTACATGCCTCTCACCATAGACAGTGACAGACATGGCCCGCCTTTGATAACCCAGTTAGCTGCAGAGGATATATATGTGTATGTATATATATATATATATATATATATATATATATATATATATATATATATATATATAGAGAGAGAGAGAGAGAGAGAGAGAGAGAGAGGATTTTCTGAGTAGATCCTTCCGTAGGAGAGTGCTCAATACTTTTTGGTAGAGCAAATAAACAAAAATAAAAGGACAGGACAAAGACTTTCTATTGAAACTCCATTTATCACTACAGATCTGTTTCGAGGGGTGGTGAAACCATCCTCTCTCTTCAGGTGAATATAGAAGAATCATTCTATATTCTATATTCTGATTCTATATTCACCTGAAGAGAGAGGATGGTTTCACCACCCCTCGAAACAGATCTGAAGTGATAAATGGAGTTTCAATAGAAAGTCTTTGTCCTGTCCTTTTATTTTTGTATATATATAAATATATATATATATATATATATATATATATATATATATATATATATATATATATATATATATATATATACACACACACACAGGGATCCCTCACTTTCCACGGTTAATTGGGACCGAGATCCCCATGCGACCATCGAAATCCGTGAAATAGGATCAACCCCCCACCACCACCACCACCACCCAGCTGATGTATACGTACATGTATATGTGTACTGTATGACGTGTGATGTATGACGCTCATACTGTACTATACATCCATAAATACCATTACCGTATCTCATAAAACACCCCTTAATCAATTATTCTAAACATAACATTGTAAAATATCATCATCATCATGTTTCCCCTGTGGCGTCGTGGACAACCTTGGGGCGCTTTTGCTGGAATCGGGTACCTAGCAGTCGCAAGAAATCGGTCTTCGCCATCTATGAAGACTCGATTTAATTACCTTTTAAAGCACTGTTATAAAATTGCTTAAATTAACTAGGAGAAAGAGGTTACTTCACTTCCTAGTCACCAGTGACTCCATTAGCTCACTCTGCCTCAAAGCCGAGCTACCTAAGGTTCACCTGTCATAGTGATGGAGGTGGAGTCTGGCTTGAGTGTGATAGGCGTTTAGATTTAGCAAGGCTTACAATACGACTGCCTTCTAAGTCGAGCGGATAAATCCGAAAGTTGCGCTTCAACACTCCATGCACTCCATGCAAAATAATATCAAATAATATCAACATTAATTTCAAATAAGTCACTTATTTATACTGAGTCACTTTACATGAAACCTAAAACAGCCAATCAACGCTTATAATATGTGAAGCGCTCAAAACCGAAAGTAGTGTACAGTAAGCCCTTGACATTCCCGGGGATTCGGTTCCGGGCCTTCCCGCGAATCGAGATAATCCGCGAGTTCTGTACCCAGAAGTAAAACCCCATGTATGACGTCACATGTGCGAATGAGCAGCTGTAAGTAAAATACTGTCTGTCTGTCTTCCTTTCAGCTTTTTTCCTTTTCACTCGGGAGTCGCCACAGCGAATCATCTGATTCGCACGTTTGATTTGGCAGAGGTTTTTACGTCAGATGCCCTTCCTGTCACAACCCTTTTAGCAAGGGACAGAAACACGCTGACAACTTTGCAGCTCCTCTTTACGAAAGTCAGCAATGGTTCTTTTACATGCCTCTCACCATAGAAAGTTCTAATTCAGCCAATGGCAAAACTGAAAGGGGCATCTTTACTAGACCTATCCAGAGAATTTCCCTGCTAGAACTGGATTCTGACTCCCCGGACATTACATTTGATCTAACTGAAAATGCAAACAATGAAACTAATGCTTCTGTTGACATGGCAGATGTCAAAACTAGATATGGTCGTCAGGTGAAGCCTTCAGATAGGCTAGATTTGTAATAATACACTGTTAATACTTCATGTGAAGGAGGTTGGTGGTCCAGAAGCCAATGTACCTGCCACTGAGTTGAATAACAAGGAAATTGCATTTGTAGTTTGTGGATATAACATGGTTAAGTAAAATATAAAGTTTTCAGGTTTAAATAACATGTGCTCTATTGCGAATACGGAATATATTTGGTTGAATGATTTATGTTTAATGTTTAATTGATGTTTCTAAATTTCTGGTAATTGAAAATGTACAAGGTAAAGACAATCACTGGTGTGACAATTTGTATGTTGGTAAAAAGGCATTTATGATACACGTATGAGCTCTCCCACTTCAATATGTAGTTATTTCATTACCTCTCCTTCAAGGTTTGATTGGAGATAGGTCTCCAATGGTGGGGAGAATGTTGGATATTGATGATTAAATTCATGTAATTTAGTAATCTTGTGCTGCCCTCTGTGGGTCATATTGTTGTAAGTTTTTGGTGCCACCTTGTGGCTTTTTCAATAAACGTTCTCAGTTTGGATACTCATGAAGGAGGACTGTTTGTCTGTTTTCTCTGCTCATGTTTGGGAATTTAGGTAGTTTCCTGAACAACACCTTTCAATGCATTCTGTTTATAAACATACAGCACTGTAGTTTTCAAAAATGGCCACGAGAGGAACGTACTGTATTGCATTAGGCATGACACGACTGAATTCAGGTATTAACTGCATTCAGTCCGAGCTGCTCGGCCACGCCCCCCCCCCCAAATCAAAGTCCCCCAAAACACAGACCAAAACAAAAAGGACATAAAACAACAAGAAATTTAATAAATTGGATAAACAAAACATAATGAGAAACATGCTAAAATATAATATAACACACAAAATAAAATATTACACACAAACATTTTAAATATTACCTTAGGTCATGTACTGGAATAATAATTTAAAAAGACTTTAATAGTGGAGTGTTATACAACAGTTCCTCTTCAGCAATGACGTGACTTCAGAGAAAACTGCCTGGGAAAGTCTTATTTCTTCAGAAGAGACATCCAACTTCATTACCTTTTTCTGGTGCTTAAGCAGGCGTTTGAGTGACATCATAGAACTTAACTGGTAAAACACACTAAAAAAGGCTCATTGCCAACTTGTGCTCGAATGAGGAAAAAGGGGCATTACATCACCTCAACCAATCAGCAGGAAGGAGGACAGCCATTGGCTGAATTTGAATCACGTGACAGTTGCTCGGCAGTCCGTGAATACTCAAACCGCAAATACAAAACCGCAAATAGTCAAGGGCCCACTGTACTTGCGAAGGTCTTTCAAGCAATTTGAGCATGGGTGCCGTTGAACTCGTTTAGAACACACCCTGCACTGATGGGAATCACCAGCGGAGCGGAGAGTTCTCTTTCTTTTCTGGATTCGGGTTTTCATTCATTTTACAACTCTCTTTGCTTAACTGAGTATGCATGGTAGATTGTGCCGATCTGAGCAGATAGTTAATTCATCTCTGTGTATGAGACTTGCACCCATGCGAGTAGGCTTACGCTTCTGACCAACCATATTTGCTTAGGGTTACAAAAGTCCACAAAACAGTGTAAACACAAAGATCACAGAGTTGACGTCTTAACACAAGGGTAACACGCTATATAACTGAGATTTTATATATATATATATATATATATATATATATATATATATATATATATATATATATATATATTTATATTTATATATCTTCTTCTTTTCCTTTCGGCTTTTCCCTTCAGGGGTCGCCACAGCGAATCATCTGCCTCCATCTCATCCTATCCTTTGCATCTTCTTCTCTTACACCAACGACCTTCATGTCCTCCTTCACCACATCCATGAATCGTCGCTTGGGGCTTCCCCTAGGCCTTCTGCCTGGTAGTTCCAGCCTCAGCATCCTATTACAAATATACGCACTATCCCTCCTCTGTACATGTCCAAACTATCTCAATCTAGCCTCTCTGACTTTGTCTCCGAAACGTCTTACATGTGCTGTCCCTCTGATGTGCTCATTCCTAATCCTATCCATCCTCGTTACTCCCAAAGAGAACCTCAACATTTTCATCTCTGCTACCTCCAGCTGTGCCTCCTGTCTTTCCCCCAGGGCCACTGTTTCTAAACCATACAACATTGTTGGCCTCAACACCGTCTTGTACACTTTTCCTTTCATTTTTGCCGATACCCTCCTATCACACATCACACCGGACACTTTTCTCCAACTATTCCAACCTGCCTGCACACGCTTCTTGACCTCTTTTCCACACTCTCCATTGCTCTGGATTGTTGAGCCGAAGTACTTAAAACCCTCCACCTTTCTTATCTCTGCTCCCTGTAATCTCACCGTTCCTCTTGGGTCCTTGTCATTCATACACATGTATTCTGTCTTACTGAGGCTAATCTTCATTCCCCTCCTTTCTAGGCCATACCTCCACCTCTCTAGGTTTTCCTGCACTTGTTCTCTGCTCTCACTACAGATCACAATGTCATCTGCAAACATCATAGTCCGTGGGGAATCTTGTCTAACCTCGTCTGTCAGCCTGTCCATCACCATAGCAAACAAGAAGGGGCTGAGAGCTGACCCTTGGTGCAGTCCGACCTCCACCTTGAACTCTTCTGTCACACCGACAGCACACCTCACCACTGTTTTACATCTCTCATACATGTCCTGCACCACTCTAACATACTTCTCTGCCACTCCAGACTTCCTCATGCAATACCACAGTTCTTCTCTCGGCACCCTGTCATATGCTTTCTCCAGATCCACAAAGGCACAATGCAGCTCCTTCTGACCTTCTCTGTACTTCTCCATTAACATCCTCAAGGCAAACACTGCATCTGTGGTGCTCTTTCTTGGCATGAAACCAAACTGTTGTTCACAAATGCTGACTTCTGCCCTTAGTCTAGCTTCCACTATTCTTTCCCATAACTTCATCGTATGGCTCATCAACTTTATCCCTCTGTAGTTGCCACAACTCTGCACGTCTCCCTTGTTCTTAAAAATGGGCACCAGCACACTTCTCCTCCATTCCTCTGGCATCCTCTCACTCTCTCTAAGACCTTGTTAAATGTTCCTGTCAGAAAATCTACTGCTACCTCTCCTAGACACTTCCATACCTCCACCGGTATGTCATCAGGACCAACTGCCTTTCCATTCTTCATCCTCTTCAATGCCCTCCTCACTTCACCCTTACTAATCTTTGCTACTTCCTGGTCCTCAACAGTAACCTCTTCTACTCTTTTTTTCTCTCATTTTCCTCATTCATCAGCTCTTCAAAGTACTCTTTCCATCTTCCCAGCACACTTCTGTCATCAGTCAATACATTTCCCTCTCTGTCCTTTATCAATCTAACTTGCTGCACGTCCTTCCCATCTCTATTTCTCTGCTGTGCCAACCTGTATAAATTATTTTCTCCCTCCTTACTTTCCAACTGAGCATACAAGTCATCAAACGCGCTCTGTTTGGCCTTTGACACTGCTACCTTTGCCTTACGCTGTGTCTCCCTGTACTCCTGTTTACTCTCTTCGGTTTTGTCAATGTCCCACTTCTTCTTAGCTAATCTCTTCCTTTGTACACACTCCTGCACTTCCTCATTCCACCACCAAGTCTCCTTATCTACTTTCCTTCCAGATGACACACCAAGTATTCTCCTACCTGTCTCCCTGATCACATTTGCTGTAGTTGTCCAGTCATCTGGAAGCACTTCCTGACCACCCAAAGCCTGTTTCAAGTCCTCCTTGAAGACAACCCGACACTCTTCCTTTTTCAACTTCCACCACTTTATCTTCTGCTCTGCCTTTGCCTTCTTCACCTTCCTCACCATCAGCATCATCCTGCACACCACCATCCTATGCTATTTGGCAACACTCTCAGCCGCTACTACTTTGCAGTCACTGACTTCCTTTAAATTACATCGCCTGCACAAGATGTAGTCTACCTGTGTGCTCCTACCTCCACTTTTATAAGTCACCCTATGCTCCTCTCTCTTCTGGAAGAAAGTATTCACCACAGCCATTTCCATCCTTTTTGTAAAATCTACCAACATCTGTCCTTCTGCGTTCCTGTCCTGGATACCAAACTTACCCATCACTTCCTCGTCCCCTCTGTTTCCTGCACCAACATGTCCATTGAAGTCTGCCCCAATGACCACTCTTTCACCTCTGGGGGTACTCTGCATCACTTCATCTAACTCCCTCCAGAATCTCTCCTTCTCTTCTCGCTCACATCCTGTCTGTGGGGCATAAGCACTAACAACATTGACCATCACACCTTTAATTTCTAACTTGAGACTCATCACTCTGTCTGACACTCTTTTCACTTCTAGAACATTCCTGGCAAACTCCTCCTTCAAGATGACTCCGACTCCATTTCTCTTCCCATCCACACCGTGATAAAACAGTTTAAACCCTGCTCCTATGCTTCTAGCCTTGCGACCTTTCCACCTGGTCTCCTGAACACACAGTATGTCCACCTTCCTCCTCTGCATCATGTCAGCCAGCTCTCTACCTTTTCCTGTCATAGTTCCAACATTCAAAGTCCCTACTTTCAGTCCTAGACTCATGCCTTTCTTCTTCTCTCTCTGGCAACGGACACGCCTCCCGCCTCTCCTTCTTCGACGTCTTCGACCAACAGTAGTCCAATTTCCATCAGCACCCTGTTGGTTGACGGCACTGATGGCGGTCGTTGTTAACCCAGGCCTCGACCGATCCGGTATGTGATTTTTTCTTGTGATTCGCATAGTTTATTTGGCATTTGTTTTACGCCGGATGCCCTTCCTGACGCAACCCTCTGCATTTATCCGGGATTGGGACCGGCGTGAGGGAGAGACACTGGTTTGTGCCCCCCCCCCCCTCACGGCTGCATTTATATATATATATATATATATATGTTAGAACTTTTCTCCGTGGAAGTTCCTAGTTAAATCTGCACGACCTGGATTCCTGTATCTCAACGTCTGAGAGCGCTCCGGGAGCAACAGACAATCAACCACACGAGTGAAATCAGTCTGGTTTATTCATCGGAAGCTCATCGAACACATGCAGTGTCCGCTTATTTATACAGAGGGATATGCGTGCAAAGCAGTAATTGCATGTTCATAAAGCATTAACATATATGTTTGTGCATTGCGGTACGTAACACTTGGGGATAAAGCATTTCCATATACATGTCTGTGCCCTGAGTCGCTTAACACTTGGCTAATTACATTTCAAAGCATTTCCTTTGTATTTGCATTGTTTACATTCATTTGCATTGTTATACATTGTTACTTTCTGAATCCCACACCCGAACTGAAACACGACACAGGAACACCCACCCAACAGTTTCACACATAATTGCGTCTCATTTCCAATACACACATAATTGCGTCTCCTTTCCAATACACACATAATTGCGTCTCCTTTACAATACACACATAGTCGCGTCTCCTTTACAATACACACATAGTTGGGAAGACAGACATAATTGCGTCTCATTTATCCTATCAATTTATTCCTTCAATCCCCTCTTTTTATACTATGAAATATGTATAAATTCTGTAGCGGCACGCCGGATCCCTCTCTTTCTTGTGGCATTCCAGAGGTGGTTTTTTCTTCGTGTGGAATGTTGGACACCGTAGGGAAGAAACCAGGCTGTGGTTGCGCCGAGGCTGGTGCTTGAAGGGCAGGCGGGGGCCCCATCGCCCTTCGCCCACGTACCTCAGGGCTCCGGTAGCCTTCCCGTCCGGATGTATCCAAGCATTACACACGCACACGACGTATTCTTGGGTCCGTAGTCATCGCCGGATGTATCCACACGACGCACTCCCGGGTCCACAGTCATCGACAGAGGCGGAGGGCAGGCGGTTCGAGGCACATCGGGGTTCGCTGAAGGAACTGGCCAGGACCCAGATTCGAGTCATCAAACACCTAAAAATACAGGGTCCAAACACACAAACCAACAACAAACACATACATACCGGAACAAGCATGGTTAAATACGGGGTAAACATGCCGAAAAGAGAGTGGGGGAATTCCCAGCCATAGTTTGGACTTTCGTTGCGTCGCAGTTGGTCCGCTACGTCACGCATTTTTTGTAAGTGGTGTAATTGTCCCGTGCTGGGGTATATACATAACATGGATTTTAAATGGGCGTTATCCGACCCGTGTGCGAGAAGATGTGGTGGTGATACTTAGGTATCTGGATCAGGGCAAGACAAGTAAGTCATTCACCCCAGAAGGGCTGGTATCTCGAGACCTGAAAGATAAGTAAATGAGAACAAAGAATTTTGCAAATACAAAGTGCACTTAATACATCATTGCGGACTTTTCTTCAGTCTGGTAGCATGGATCCACTGTGGAAAGAGGTCAGTTAGTACGGCGGTATGAGTAACAGCGAGTATCTCCGTGGGCTCACTGTAAGGAGTGTCTCCCAAAGAGGAATTTAGTTTTGCAAATTTCTTGACCAGCACCTTGTCTCCTACCTTGAAGGCATGAGTGCTTGCATCGGCCGGGACCAAAGTATTCTGATTAGTGCGTTTCCAATAGTCGTTTAGGACCTTAACAAGGCCCACGGCATACTCGCTCATGTGTATATCTAGATCTTCCGTCCCCAAAGCCTGCTTTCCCTTCCTCCAAGGAGCGGGAAAGGGTCTCCCCATTACTACTTCGTAAGGAGATAGATTCCCTAAGGCCACCTGCGAGGTAATTCGCAGATCCGCCAAAACCACGGGTAGTACTGAAACCCAATTTCTTGATCCAGTGGCGTGCATTGCCTTCCGTATTTTCCCTTTAATTGTTCTGTTTGTTCGTTCCACTATTCCGGAGGACTGAGGGTGATATGGGACATGGAAACGCCAATTGATCTTTAGTTCTTGGGCCAACAGTTGAGTGACTTTTGAGGTGAATGGTGTGCCTTTGTCCGAATCAATTCCCAACGGGAGGCCATATCTGGGAATAATTTCCTGTGATAACTTTTGAACCACTACTCGGGCGTTTTCGTTCCCACATGGGAAAGCTTCGACCCACCGGGAAAATTTATCCACGATAACCAATAGATATTTAAAGGGGCCCTGCCGGGGCATGTGAGTAAAATCTATCTGCCACTCCTGGAAGGGAGTATCTGGTTTCGGCAGATGCTGATGTGATGCGTGTGGTTTGGACACATTGTTCTGTGCACAAATCAGGCATTTGTCCAGAATGCTGTGTACCGTAGAGACTAGTTGTCGTATACAAAAATCTTTTTCCATATCTGTCACCACCCCTCTTCGACCGCGATGTGTAGGCCCGTGAAACTCGCGGACGAGGAAAGGAAGACAGTGCGTGGGCAGACATAAGCGACCGGTCGAATCGAGTAGAATGCCGTCCCCCGAAAGTTGAGAGCCATGCAAAGACCAAAAAATCAGTGTCTTCTGTGGACGCCGAGGACTGAAGGGATTTCAGATCCAAGTCAGGGAGGAGGGCGCTAAGCATGTGTGAGGTTGATACTAGCGCGGGCTGCAGGAACGGCGGCACGGAGCCGAGCAAGGCAGCCTGTTTAGCTGCGCGGTCAGCCAAAGAGTTACCTCGTGCCTCATCAGTGTGGTCAGAGGAATGACCGCAGGTCTTTACGATTGCTAAACGGAGCGGGAGATTGCAGGACACAATAAGATCCTGGACTAAGGTGGAATGTGAAATGTGCTTACCGTCAGCAGCAGTGAAACCACGAGATTGCCAGATACGGCCGAAATCGTGCGCCACCCCGAAAGCGTAACGAGAGTCCGTGTATATAGTAACGTCCTGGTCGCGAGAGTGCATGCCCGAGTGAGCGCGTATAATTCCGCTGCTTGGGCGGAATTAAAGGGGAGCGAGTACGCTTCCAAAACTTGGTCTGGTAAGGAACATACCGCGTAGCCGCAGAGGAAAACTCCGTCGGAGGGTTTCGAGCATGACCCATCTACAAACAGGGAGAGACCTGTGGAGAGAGGCGTGGATAATAAGTCGGACCTAATACTGGTGTCATGGACAATGGTGTCCATGCAGTCATGTTCCAACGGTTCGCAGTCATCCGGAGTATTAAGCAGGCGCTGTAGGGCCTGGGCCACGTTATCTAGGGAAGAGGAACAAGAGATGGTTAGATTATCAGTAGCACAAAGGATGGCCTCGTAACCTGAGCGACGTTGAGAAGACATGTGTTGTGTGGACAGAGTATTAAGGATATGCCTAACCTGATGGCTGGTGTGTAAAACGAGTGGATGGGAGAGCACTATTTTTTCTGTTTCGAGAACTAACACCGCACTGGCAGCGACAGCGCGAAGGCAAGCAGGTAAACCCTGAGCTACAGTATCTAAAGTTTTGGAGAGGAAAGCACAGGGTCTCAGTCCCCCCCGTGGTTCTGAGCCAAAACCCCAGAAGCCGTGCCGGCCTGGTGCGCGACATAGAGGTGAAAGGGTTTGGTGTAGTCCGGGAGCCCGAGAGCCGGCGCGGAGCATAGGGCCGACTTCAGGGCTTTGAACGCGTCCAGCATGTCCTCAGTCCAGACCAAGGGTTGGTGGAGAGGGTCAGTGTGAGCCACGGCAGAGCGTAAACGTTTGTCATAAAAGGAACAGTCCGGGATCCATTGGCGGCAGTAGTTAATGAGGCCCAGGAAAGCAAGGAGCGCCTGTTTCGTGGCAGGCTTCTGAGTGTCCACTATGATCTTGACGCGATCCTGAGTAAGGCGTTTTGTCCCGTGAGAGAGTTCGTAGCCCAGGTATATGACAGTCAGTAGGCAAAACTGTAGCTTGGGCTTTGAAACCTTGAAACCCTTCTTTTCCAGTAAGAGGAGCAGTTGAACGGTTGTATCAAGACAAAGTTCATAAGTTAGGCCGGACACCAGGAGGTCGTAGGCCTAGGAGTGGGCACAGGAACCCACGGGAACGTCGAGAGACCCCAGTGCATCCCTAACCACAGCCGAAAAAACAGCAGGAGAGTCTATGAACCCTTGAGGTAATCTAGTCCACGTGTACTGTCGCTGCCGGTGTGTGAAAGCGAAGAGGGACTGTGTGTTGGGCTCAACAGGGATACTAAAAAACGCCGAGCACAGGTCAATCACGGAGAAATGGGTATGATCGCAAGGAATGGAAGCCATAATAGAGGGCACGTCCGGGACGACCGGCGAGACTGGGATGATAAGCTCATTAATTTTTTCTGAGGTCCTGGGTTAGGCGCCAAGAACCGTCCGGCTTGGGAACCGGGTTCACAGGAGTGTTATAAGGGCTTGTGCACGGCACAATGATACCCTGTTCCAGAAGAGAAGCCAAAATGGTGTCGATACCCAACATTTTTTGAGTCGATAAGGGGTATTGTCGGATGTACACGGGCGAAATGTGCTTCAGGGTAGCTTCATACGGGACGCAGTCCACACAACCCACGTCATTCTTATGTTCTGCCCAAAGATTGGTGGGCAACGTGTCGAATACAGGGGGCGAGGTGGAACTCGCCACGCACGCCGAATTAACGTTAAAAGGCAAGGGCTGCGGCTTGCAATGACAACAGAGAAGCAGAGGAGGTGTCGCACGTTTGAATGGTCATGCTCGAGCCCTGGAAAGAGATTTGAAACCCCAGAATGCTCATGAGATCGCGGCCCAGCAAATTAAAAGGGCATTCGGACATATATACAAAGGAGTAGGATATTTGCAATGTATCAAGCGTAGGGTCATCAGGAAAACATAAAAGAAGGGGCGGCGTATATGGGGAGGAGAAGGGAACCCCATCTATACCCACAGAGCTGGTAGACCTGGAGGAGACAGCACCCTGATAGTCCCTGCCTAGGGAGGATAGGGTCGCACCGCTATCGATAACAAAAAGATATTCTACCCCTTCTAGAACAACAGGAAGGAGGGGCAGATTCTCATTGCAGGGCGAGTTAAACACTAGGTGCATTAAGCTACAGGTCACGGGGTCCCTACTCTGCGGGCAGCCCTATTCTTGCTCCCGCGGGTATGGCCGTGTTGGGGATGCGCCTGCAGAATCTGAGTGGGGGCGAGACGGGTTGTCTCCCTGGTAGGTCCGAGAGGCAGAATTATATTCGTCTCTCTGTCTCTTTCTACACTCTTTTTTCCAATGCCCTTCTATACCACAATAATGACACTTTCCGTTCTTTCTATACGAATCCCTTCCTCTATTCTTATCACGAGGGCCCTGGAGGGCCATCGCCAGCAGAACCCTATTCTTCACATTCAATAGTCCATCTGATTCTAACATACGAACCCTTTCTCCGGCAGTTCTAACGATGAGACGTTGACGATCTGTGAAATGCGGTTTAAGTGCGCTCTGGACCTCTGGGAGACAATTACTTAAAAAACTGGACACGAACATAGAATTTGCCTCTTCGGTACGAAGATCAAATCCTCCTACATGACGCCAAGTTTCAGTAAAGCGATTCCAAAATACCGGTTAGTTCGCCCCGCTTCTGCTTACAATTAGTTACGTGTGAAAGATCGCAAGCTCCCTCCCGTCGGGAGACTAGATAAGCCGTAAATTGCGCGCGCAAGGTTTTTAATGCGTCGGGATTATCTCTCCAATAGAGCGAGGAACGATAACGAGTCTGACGACGCCCCTCTTCCCCCCTGTCCTCTTCTATTTTTTCGTTAGTCACCTCATCGTTTCTGGGGTCCAAGCAGGGGACATTCTGGAGGACCACAGCCTCATTGTATGCTTCCTTTAGGGTAGACTGCAGGATAAAGCGATAGTCCCCTCCCGTTAGTTGGCAATACCTAGTGGACCGTATAAGCATATCTACATAGGCCAGGGGTGTGTCCAAGCCAGGGAGCATGGAGATAATGTCTTTGAGTGCAGCCACGGACGGTGGTTCCACAACGATACCCCTTCCCCTATTTTGCCATATACAAGCTACATTCTTCACTGCTCTAGGTTTAGGTGGCTTCGACAGAGGAGGAGGATCGGGCTGAGAGCAGTCCGAATCCTCATCCCCCGATGTATCTTCAGAGTCTTCCTCATTCACTGGCGGAGGCGGGGAGGGAATCACAACCTTGGGTCTTTGTTTTGATTTAATTTTAGGTCGCGCTCCGGCTCCGGGGGTTCCTCCTTCGGCAGCGAGCAGGGTTGGGTATAAGGCGGGAACCTCCGCTGGCTTAGGGTCAGCGGGGGTTAGCGGGACTATATCCCCCGATCCTACTGGATAGGGTGGGGGAGCCGACGGGGGAGTTACGTGGGACACAGTTTGTACACAGCAAGCTGGACTTTTGGTATTTTTCCCTTTTCCCTTTTCTTTACTCATTAATTTAGGTTTGGGGACACTCTGAGTCACCTTCTTGGGCTCGAAGAGCTTTTTAAGTTGTAACCAATACGAGCGCATCTCATACCATTTTACATAAGCCTCCTTCATGTATTCATCATCCCAGGAGGGGTTGCCCAATGCATCATAAATCATGCGATGCGCGGATGTCAGAAATCCTGCATCAAAAGTCCCATTTCTAGGGAAGTTTGGCACTTGGTCTAGTCCCTCCGTCCATCCGGATAGATTACTAAGCCATGGTTCAGTATAATAAGCAAGACCACATTTATTCATCCATTCCTTGGGGGTTTTCCCGGGATTAGGCTTTGGGTAGGAATTTCCCATTGTTTACCCTCTAACAACAAAACAACAAAAAAAATACGTTGGCATACAGGAGTACAGGGGCACCTTCTTTTTTCTTTCTTTCGTTTTTTGGGGTTTGTATTTTTTTGTATTTGTATAGCGCTCTTCCCAGTTATAGCAACTGAGGATAACCGTCCCTTCGAGAGAAGGGGATAAACCGTCCCTTATAAAAAGGGGATAACAGACGCTCAAATACTGCTAACCAGGTAGTCAAACAAATCTTGTCTTACCTGATCAGGAGTATCACGTCGGGGTCACCAAATTGTTAGAATTTTTCTCCGTGGAAGTTCCTAGATAAATCTGCACGACCTGGATTCCTGTATCTCAACGTCTGAGAGCGCTCCGGGAGCAACAGACAATCAACCACACGAGTGAAATCAGTCTGGTTTATTCATCGGAAGCTCATCGAACACATGCAGTGTCCGCTTATTTATACAGAGGGATATGCGTGCAAAGCAGTAATTGCATGTTCATAAAGCATTAACATATATGTTTGTGCATTGCGGTACGTAACACTTGGGGATAAAGCATTTCCATATACATGTCTGTGCCCTGAGTTGCTTAACACTTGGCTAATTACATTTCAAAGCATTTCCTCATTGTTATACATTGTTACTTTCTGAATCCCACACCCGAACTGAAACACGACACAGGAACACCCACCCAACAGTTTCACACATAATTGCGTCTCATTTCCAATACACACATAATTGCGTCTCCTTTCCAATACACACATAATTGCGTCTCATTTCCAATACACACATAATTGCGTCTCCTTTCCAATACACACATAATTGCGTCTCCTTTACAATACACACATAGTCACGTCTCCTTTACAATACACACATAGTTGGGAAGACAGACATAGTTGCGTCTCATTTATCCTATCAATTTATTCCTTCAATATATATATATAAAACTGAACTGGGAAGAAGGAGGGGCAAGTTCAGTCTGTCTTTAGTAAACAATGGACATAGCGTCATTACGTTATTGTGTCAGCGTACTACGTAGGTACCTCTAAATTCAAAATTTGACATTTAAAAAAAAAAAAAAACGTAAAAATGAAAAAACGTGAAATGGATGAACGTAAGTCGGGAAGCGTCTGTGTGTGTGTATATGTATGTATGTATGTATATATATATATATATATGTTTTTTTTTTTTTAACCAGTCCGTTAATTCCAGCATAATTGATCAAACATAGTTTAGTGGTGGTAGTGCAGAGGTGGTGGTGTGTACATGTGTCGTGCAGAAGTGTTGGTGTGTACATGTGTAGTGCAAAGGTAATGGTGTGTACATGTGTAGTGCAAAGGTAATGGTGTGTACATGTGTAGTGTGGAGGTGTTGGTGTGCACATGTGTAGTGCAGAGGTGGTGGTGTGTACATGTGTAGTGCGGACGTAATGGTGTGTACATGTGTAGTGCGGAGGTGGTGGTGTGTACATGTAAGGTGTTCATAATCAACATGGAAAGAGTGTTCAGATTGTCCAGTATTTCAGTGGTTCAGTAGCCTGATTGTTTGTGAGTAGAAACTGTCCCCTGAATCTGCTGGTGTGAGTTTAGATGCTCCTGTACCAGCTGCCTAATGGGAGGAGCATGAAGAGTGTGTGTCTGGGATCAGGGAGGATCCAAGGAGCCTTCCTCCTACAGCGCTGTGTGTATAGGTCCTGGATGGCTGGTAGTTCAGTCTCGGTGATGCATTGTGCTGATCTGACCTCTCTCTGTAGAGCTTTGTGGTCCAGAGCATTACAGCTGCAATACCGGGTAGTGATGCAGCCAGACAGAATCATCTCAATGGTGTATCAGTAGAACTTGGTGAGTATACTAGAGTCCATCCAAACTTGCTCAGTGGCCAAATAAAGAAGAGCCGCTGTCTCGCTGCTTTTGTGATCACACCCACATGAAATGGCCAGCTCAGATCCTCACTGATGTTGATCCCAGAGCTCCTGAAACAACATCCCTGGGGGAACCAGTACTGAGTGACCTGCTAGTCTGTGCTCTACACATCAGGAATTCCAGGACCCAGTTGCATGTGGAGACACTTATCCGTGGATCTCGGCACTTCATGACATGCCTGGATGGGAGTATAATGTTGAAAGCAGAGCTCATTCATTCATTCATTTTCTGAACCACTTAACCCTAATTTTGGTCGTGGGGTGGCTGGCACCCATCTCAGCCGACTGGGCAACAGGAGAGTACACTCTGGTCAGCTCGCCAGGCCATCGCAGGATAGACACTCTCTGATGGCTATGTAATTCCTCTTGTTGAAAGTCATCAGTGGTTCTTTTACATGAACCTCGGACCACAGACAGTGAGAGACACGGCCGGCCTTTGATAACCCAGTTAATGCACTGGAGTTGAAAGAAAATCTGCAGTCGATAAACAGCATCCACACATAAGTGTTCTTGTGGTCCTGGTGTGAGAGGGCAGTGTGCAGAGCCAGCACTATTGCATCATCTGTGGGTTGTTTAAACTGATGCATCTTACTCACCCAAATAACTGAGTGATTTTGGTCATGAAGTCCACGCTGTTCAAGAAGATCTGGAGACTTGAGATGGGATCTTCTTCCACAAAGAGGTGAAGCATGACCGTCGGTGGTGTCTGTTGGGCTTTTCCCTTCAGGTGTCGCCACAGTGAATCATCTACCTCCATCTCATCCTATCCTTTTCATCTTCTTCTCTTAAACCAACGACCTTCATGTCCTCCTTCACCACATCCATGAATCGTCTCTTTGGTCTTCCTCTAGGCCTTCTGCCTGGTAGTTCCAGCATCAGCATCCTATTACCAATATACTCACTATCCCTCCTCTGTACATGTCCAAACCATATCAATCTAGCCTCTCTGACTTTGTCTCCAAAACATCTAACATGTGCTGTCCCTCTGATGTGCTCATTCCTAATCCTATCCATCCTCGTTACTCCCAAAGAGAACCTCAACATTTTCATCTCTGCTACCTCCAACTCTGCCTCCTGTCTTTTCTCCAGGGCCACTGTTTCTAAACCATACAACATCGCTGGCCTCAACATCAGGACCAACTGCCTTTCCATTCTTCATCCTCTTCACTTCACCCTTACTAATCTTTGCTACTTCCTGGTCCTCAACAGTCACCTCTTCTACTCTTTTATTTCTCTCTCATTTTCCTCATTCATCAGCTCTTCAAAGTACTCTTTCCATCTTCCCAGCACACTTCTGTCATCAGTCAATACATTTCCCTCTCTGTCCTTTATCAATCTAACTTGCTGCACATCATTCCCATCTCTATTTCTCTGCTGCACCAACCTGTATAAATCATTTTCTCCCTCTTTACTTTCCAACCAAGCATACAAGTCATCATACGCACTCTGTTTGGCCTTTGACACTGCTACCTTATGCCTTACGCTGTCTCTCCCTGTACTCCTGTTTACTCTCTTCGGTACTCTCAATGTCCCACTTCTTCTGAGCTAACCTCTTCTTTTGTACACACTCCTGCACTTCCTCATTCCACCACCATGTCTCCTTATCTACTTTCCTTCCAGATGGCACACCAAGTATTCTCCTACCTGTCTCCCTGATCACATTAGCTGTAGTTGTCCAGTCATCTGGAAGCACTTCCTGACCACCCAAAGCCTGTTTCAACTCCTCCTTGAAGACAACCCGACACTCTTCCTTTTTCAGCTTCCACCACTTTGTCTTCTGCTCTACCTTTGCCTTCTTCACCTTCCTCATCATCAGCATCGTCCTGCACACCACCATCCTATGCTGTTTGGAAACACTCTCACCAACTCAAGTCTCCATCAGCACCCTGTTGGTTGACAGCACTGATGGCGGTCGTTGTTAACCCGGGCCTCGACCGATCCGGTATGAGATTAGTCTTTGTGGTTTGCATTTTGTATTTTGGACAAAGTTTTTCGCCGGATGCCCTTTCTGTCGCAGCCCTCTGCATTTCTCCAGGCATGGGACCGGCATAAGGGGGAGAGACACTGGTTAGTGGCCCCCCTAGCCTCATGGCTGCATGGTGTCTGTTGGTATGGATTTAATTTAAAATCAGGGATTTATATTGATTGCAGAAAAATTAAAAGAAAGTCAGCCTTGAGAGAGAAAACCAAGTGCATTAATATAAATCAGTGATTTTTCTACACTGCTGTTATAGAGAATTAATCAATACCTTCTGACCAATCACAGTCCAATATCTAACAACAGTGTACATCATGTGTTTTTAATTAAGAATAAATGAAAACAAACTATTTACATAATTTCCTGTTCTCGCACACTTTCTCAGAGCTACATTTGTCTACGACTTCACCACGTTTTGGGTCGGCGTGAAGAGTTCACAGATCACCTACAACGGCACAGCGGTGAGAGTCTACAGCAGGATACACGCCCTCCATACAGTACAGAGAAACCACATTTAGAGAAACATCTTCAGTGAGCTCAGGGTTTTTACATTTATCAAAACTATTTCCTGAATTATTTAAATAGGAAATTCAGGTTATTAACGGAAGGTTGGGACCATGAAGCTGTCACTATTGAGCCCTTGAGCAAATCTCTAAATCCTAGCTGTGCTGTAATTTATATGTGACTTACAATGTCTTCTGCTGTGATAAATATTAAAATTATTTAAATTGGGTGGCACGGTGGTGCTGAGGTTAGCATGTCCACCTCACAGCAAGAAGGCCAGAGTTCGAGTCGTGGGTTCTGTGTACAGTTTGCATGTTCTCCTTGTTCTTGTGTGGGTTTCATCTGAATACTCTGGTTTCCTCCCACAGACCGAAAGACATGTATGTTAGACTTATTGACTATCTCAAAGCGACCCTTGGTGTGAACATGAATGGTTGTATGTGTTTTGCCCTGTGATGGACTAATAAGCTTCTGAGGATGTTGCCTATCTTTGCTCAGAGTCAGCTGAGATCATCTACAGCCCTCCCCCTGACTACATGTAGTATTATTCGTTTTATCGAATGAATCAATGAATGATGTAAAGTGCTGCTGAGTAATTCAATTCAATTTCTAAATTGCTTAATCCTAATTAGTGTTTTGGGGAGGCTGGAGCCTATTTCAGCCAACTCTGGGCCATTCGGAACAGCCAAATAGCCTAATGTACATGTGTTTGGTCTGTGAAAGGAAACTGGAGTAACCAAAGGAAACCCATGTAAACACGGGGACAACATGCAGACTCCATACAGCCCAGGAATCGACCTTCTTGCTGTGAAGTGGATGTAATTATGGAGAGCAGTGTAGATAGGTAGATAGATAGATGGATGGATGGATGGATGGATGGATGGATGGATAATTGTACAATACAGAGAGAAAGTCAAACAGACATATAGTACATGATTGGTTACTCACTTTTTAACTGTTTCGAGTTATTTCCCTGAAGACTGGTGACACCTCATCAGTCCCCTTCACCTCATCTAGCATCTCCAGTGCAGGGTGTGGAAGCAGTAAAACGTGTTTACGCCAGCCAGTCAACTGCGACCCTTCCACAGATTCCAGCTGCTATTTCATGTCTGCCACACCCTCATCTTCAGGGTCAGCGTTTACGTTCGAGATCTTTGGTCGTGCCACTGGCTATGTCTCCATCGGGTTCTCGGAAGACAGACATATGGTATAAAATTATCTGTTGGATATCAGTTTTACTCTTTTATTGTATTTTCTTATCATTTTTTCCTCGTTTTAAATTACTTTCATCTCATCTTCTTCTACTTAATCTGGGGTCGGGTCACAGGGAGCAGCAGCCTACGCGAAAAGATCCAGATGTCCCTCTCCCCAGCCACTTCCTCTAGCTCTTCCAGGAGGACTCTGAGGCGTTCCCAGATTAGCCAGGAAACATAATCCCTCTAGTGTGTTCTAGGTCGACTCCAGAATATTTTCCCGGTCGAACATGGGCAAAACACCACACCAGGGAGGCAATGATGAGTCATTGTAACCAGATATCTGAACCACCTCAACTAGCCCCTCTCAATGCAGATGAGCAGTGGTTCTACTCCAAGCTACTCAAGGTCGAGAGTGCTGCAGCCAGGAAGCAAACCACATTTTTCCTCCTGAATCCAAGGTTCAACTATCGGTCGGATCCTCCTTTCCATTTCCCCTGCATAGACTTTCCCAAGTAGGCTGAGGAGTGTGATTTCATAATAATTGGTACATACCCTCTGGTCCGCTTTTTTAAAAGGGGGAACTACCACCCCAGTTTGCCAATCCAGAGGTATGGCCCCCAATGACCATGTAATGTTGCAGAGATGAGTCAATTGAGATAGTCTGACAACATCCAGAGCTCTGAGATATTCAAGGCGGATCTCATCCACCCCCAGAGCCCGACCACCTTTTTGACTACTTCAGTGACCTCAGCTGCAGTGATGGGTAGATCCTCACTCAAACCTCCAGGGTCTTCCTCCTTCACATAGTGTGTTGGTGGGATTGAAGAGGTTATTGAATTATTCCTTCCACCTCCCGATGACATCCCCAGTCTAGGTGAGCAGCTCCACACTTCCACTGTAAACAGTATTTCTGGAGAACTGATCCCCCCTCCTGAAGCATTAGCTGGTAGTCCAGAAACTTTTTGAGGCCAACCAAAAATTGCTCTCCAAGCCTTCACCAAAGTCCTTCCATGCCTGAGATTTTGCATCAGCAACAGCTCTAGCTGCAGCATGTTTGGCATGCTGGTACCTTTCTGCTGCCTCGGGAGTCCCACAAGACAATAAGATCTGATAGGCCTCCTTTTTCAGCTGGACGTCCCCCTTCACCATAAGTGTCCACTACCGGGTTTGGGTTTTACTGCTATGACAGCCACCAATAGCTATGAGTTCTTGCCTCAGCAACAGTGGCACAAAGCATGACCCATTCAGATTCCATACCACCCACCTTTTTTGGGACGCGGTTGTAGCTCTGCCAGAGGTGAGACATAAACACCTCTCTGACAGGAGACTCTGCCAAACATTCCCAGGTGACCTTAACCACACACTTGAGCCTTCCAGGTTTGGAGAGCGGCCTCCATGACCATCGGAACCAGCTCACCACCATGGTTGACAGCCCAGCTACCCTCTTCGTCCGAGTGTCCAGAACATGCGGCCACAAATCCATGGACATGACTACAAAGTCAATCATTGAACTGTGGCCTAGGATGTCCTGGTGCCAAGTGCACATATGGACACCCTTATGTTCAAACACGGTGTTTGTGATGGCAAACTGTGATGAGCACAGAGGTCCAACAATGAAACGCCATTCGGGTTCAGACTGAAGAGGCCGTACCTATGGATCACACATGTCCAGGTCACACTATTGTTGCTCACATGGGCATTGAAGTCTCCCAGGACAAGGAGTGAGTCTCCTAGAGAAGCATTGTCGAACACCCCCTAAAGACTCCAAGAAGGGTGAGTACTTTGAACTGACATTTAGTGCATAAGCACAAACAACTGTCAGCACCCATCCCTCCACCCGAAGGCAGAGGGAAGCTACCCTTTCATCGACTGTGGAGAACCCCACAAAGACGGGGCAACAAGGATGCCCACACCAGCTCGATATCTCTCCCCAAGAGCATCTTCAAAATGGAAGGTCCAGCCCCTTTTGAGATGGGTGGTTCCAGAGCCCAAGCTATGCGTTGTGGTGAGTCCGACTATGTCTAGTCGGTATCTCTCCACCTCAAGCATCAGCTCAGGCTCGTTCCCCGCCAGAGAGGTGACATTCCATGTCCCAAGAGTCAGAATCAGTAGCCAAGGATTAGTTTGACAGAACCCAGACCATTGGCTGCCACTCAACTCACACTTCACCCTTCCTTTTCGAACCGGGCCTGGATGGGTTCCATGAGCAGAAGCCTGATCACCAGGTGCTTTCCTTCAAGCCTCGCCCCAAAGGCCTGGCTCGGGGTGGGGGTGGGGGGGTCTCCAGTGATCTGTGTTTGGGCATGAGGAAACTAAATCCTTGGGGTTTTTTCTTCATAGAGGTCTTTTGAACCGTAAAATCATCTGGGCCTTCACCAAGACCTGTTTGCCTTGGGTGGCCCTACCAGGGGTATAAGACCCCCAACAACATAGCTCCTAGCATCATTAGGACACGCAAACCCCTCCACCAACATAAGATGGCAATTCAAGGAGGGTTAAATGACATTCAAATGCTTTAAATACATGCAGTGGGTGCCAGTGGTAAGTTGCTCGCTCACAGATCCCAAGGGTAAGGGTTCAAGCCCCACCATCACCACATTGTCACTGTTGTCCCACCAGTGCAGCCAAATGAGTTAAGGCCATCCATGTGTCTCACTGTCTGTGGTGAGAGTTTCATGTAATGGACCACAGCTGACTTTTGTAAATAGGAGCTGCATAGCCGTCAGAGTGTTTATGGCCTGCAATGGCCTAATTAAGATGCTCAGGGTGTAATCTGCCCCTTCCTAGAGATGGCTGAGATGGCGCCAGCCTCCCTGTGACCCTAATTAGGATTAAACAGTTCAGAAAATGATTGGATGAATGGAAATTTTAAATACATTATAATGAAACAGTACAAATAATCTGTAGGTTAAGTGAAAATACTTGGAGCGCAGAAATAACTTTGAATAT
>CM045728.1:3632349-3722349 GCA_024760905.1 Plotosus lineatus | reverse complement strand
CCGGCCTTTGATAACCCAATTAGCTGCACTAAGGGGACAATGACAACCTTGTGGAGAGTGAGACTTGAACCCCAAACCTTAGGATCAGCGATCCAGCGCCCTATACCACCAGACCACCACTGCCCCCCAATAAGAGACTGTATAACTTCTCAAAACCTGAGAAGGAAGCTATGAAAAGCTACATCACTGACTCACTGACGGCAGGCGTTATCCGACCGTCATCATCTCCAGTAGGTGCAGGGATTTTCTTTGTCGAAAAAAGAAGGACAAGACTCCGAGACCCTGCATTGATTACACAGGACTCAACACCATCACAGTAAAAAACAAATAGCCCCTCCCTCTCATCAACTCGGCCTTTACTCCAAGACACTGCTATCTTCTCAAAATGTATCATGTATTGAACACTCTCATTACTCCCAAGCCAGTGCTGCTACTGGTATGTCCCCCTTCATGTTGGTGAATTGTTTCCAACCCAGAACTGTTCCCCAGTCAGGAGACCAAAGTGGTTGTCCTCTCAATCCAGGCCCACTTCCGCAGAGCACGCTGGGTTTGGAAGGAACTCCGTGCTGCTCTGGAGAGGTCTGCAGCCCGGAATCAGTGAATTGCTGGACAGTGTCACCAGTCTATACGGTCGGGCACCAGGTTTGTCTCTCCTCCAGAGACCTTCCTCTTCACGTTGATTCTAAGGAAATGGCTCCCAAATACATTGGTCCTTACACCATTAAGCGCATCATAAACCCCAGTGCCATCCAGCTGAAACTCCCAGTGGCTCTCAAGGTACATCCTGTTTTCCATGTCTCCCTGGTGAAACCCATGGTAGAAAGCCCCCTTCATCCTCCTACTGACACTCCACCCCTTCCCTCTGGCTGGTTGATGGACACCTGGTTTATTTGGTCAACCGCATACTTGATGTCTGCAGGTGGGGTCGAGGCTACCAGTACCTGGTGGATTGGGAGGGGGTATGGTCCTGAAGAACGCTCATGGATCCCTCGATCCCTGATCCTGGACCCTGACCTGCTGTCCGAGTTCTACAGCAGGTTCCCAGACAAGCCTGGTCGAACGCCAGGTGGTGCCACGGGGGGGGGGGGGGGGGGGGGGGGGGGTAATGTTAGGGTCTGTGTTCTGGGGGACTTTGAATTTGGTGGCTCTGTTCTAACTCTGTTTTTTCCCCAGTGGTAAAGGCTCCAGCTGAGGGGCGTGGCTGACCAACTCAGGCTGACTACAGCAGCGCACATCTGATTCCACTCCCCAATATAAAGACAAGCTGCACATTCAATTCTGTGCCAGAAGATTGTCCCGCATCATGCAGTTGATACGCTGTGTTTCTCTTTGGCCCCTGGTTATAGCTGTGCTCAGCCAGTTTTCTGCACCTACATTTCTGGGTCCGGCTGAAAGTTCGAACCGCAATGAGAGAGGGGGGGGGGGGGGGTTGTTAGGTATGACCTGGCATGACTCATTATTTCAGCATAACTAAAAGAGAGAACCAGAAAGAAGGCAGACATGAGGGCACCGTGTGACATTGGGACAATGTGATGTTACTGTGTGTGGTATTACTGTGTGTGGTATTAATGTGTGTGGTATTCATGTGTGTGATATTAATGTGTGTGACATTATTGGGGCTGCAGGTTGTCTGATGTTGATCGCGTGGATGACCACAGGCAGTATGGGAATGCTTATTGCTCGCTTCCTAAAGAGTCCAGAACAGAAGATCTGTGGGAAAGACTTTTGGTTTCTGGTAGGTTCTTTTGGGTTTGTATCCAAGCGTTCTGAAAGACTGACAGCCACAGACTGAAGAACTCCACAGAGTCCCACACAGCCAGAGCTTAGACTGTAGTAGCAACACTGTGAGAAGGTGAAAATTTATTTCTGAGATACTGTATAGAGGAAGTGTGAGTCTCAGTGATCAGTAATTATACCACAGGGATAGTGAGCTGAGTATTCAGACTGATCAAGAGGTTCTGATCATCTGCACCATTTATATTAAACTGAAAACAAAACTGTGTGTGTGTGTGTGTGTGTGTGTGTGTGTGTGTGTGTGTGTGTGTGTGTGTGTGTGTGTGTGTTGTCCTCAGGTTCATGTGTTGCTGATGTTGCTTTCAGTTGCAGCAACTATCATCGCTTTTATCCTGATATTTTCACACGCGCGAGACTGGAGTGGGGTAAAATCTGTGGATTATACATTACACGCTATACATCACATGTGATATACAGTTGTGGTCAGAAGCTTACAGTAGCCTATAAAAGTATTAAAAGACGAGTCCTCCCCATATCCGCCTACAAATGTTATAAATGTGTAGTGTTACCTCTTAGTGTAAGTCTCTGTGAGCTGAGAGCTTCTAGATACTGAGATTTTCTGCCCGTTCTTTAGAGATGAAGCTGCTTTAAGTTGAATGATTTCCATTGAGGCTCAGCAGTGTTTAAGTCAAGCCACAGATTCTCAACCGGATTCAGCTCTGGGGTTTAACGGGATCATCCCACACCCCTCAAACCACTCCAGTGTTGATTTAGCAGTATTGTTGGTGTCATTGTCCTGCTGAAAGATGAACCTCCATCCCAGTCTCATACCTCTAGAAGAAAGGAACAGATTTTCAGTTTCCCCCTATTTAGCCCCATCCATGATTCTATTCAATTCTGACCAGTTTTGCAGTCCCTGCTAATGTGAATGGGCAACCCCAATACCACACTTGGATGAAGGTTACAAAGACTGCACTGCACTCTGATGTCCTTAAAGCAGTTTCAGTTTGTATTCCTTAGCATGATGCTGCCCCCAGCATGCTTCACTCTGGAATCGTAGGTAATGTTGTCTGATCCAAGTGACTGTTGTTTTGAATCAGGCATTATCCATTTTCAATAATATTTATTTAATCTTCTGATGGTGGATCAAGCAAATTACACCGGTTCTGCATAATATACACATAATATACACTTAATATACACTTAATATACACTACACATGCACTATACAATAAACACTACTCACTAAACACAGCAAATCATTACACAGAAGTGTGTGTGTGTGTGTGTGTGTGTGTGTGTGTGTGTGTGTGTGTGTGTGTGTGTGTGTGTTTAGGGACCTCATCCAGTCCTAGGGTGTTTGGTGATGATTCTCAGTCTTTTTCAGCCAATTGGTGCAATGTTACGCTGCTCACCAGGTGATGACAGGTAAAAGAGAAAAAAGAGAGTGAGAGAGAGTGAAAAAGATGGCAAGAAAGAAAGAGGAAAAGAAAGTGATGTGGAAAGAAAGAGGGGGAATTAGAGAGGGAGAGAGAGAGAGAGAGAGAGAGAGAGAGAGAGAGAGAGCAAGAGAGAATGAAATAGAATTAGAGAGAAGACAGAAATATAGAGAGAGAGAGAAAGAGAAAGAGGGAGGAAAAGAGAGGGAGCGAGAACTAAAGAGAAAGAACCAAATGGAATTAGAGAGAGGGTGAGAGGGAGAGAGGGGTGACAGAAAGAGGGAGAGAGAGAGAGTGAAAGAGAGAGAGAGATGGAGAGAGTGTGAGAGTGAGGGGGAGAGAGACAGGGAGAGAGAGTGAGAGTAATAGAGGGGGAGATAGGGAGAGAGAGAGAGAGAGAGGGTGGGAGAGAGAGAGAAATAAAGAGAAAGAACCAAATGGAATTAGAGAGAGGGGGTGACAGAAAAAGGGAGAGAGAGTGAAAGAGAGAGAGAGATGGAGAGAGTGTGAGACTGAGGGGAGAGAGACAGGGAGAGAGAGTGAGAGTAATAGAGGGAGAGAGGGAGAGAGAGGGGGGGAGAGAGAGAGAGAGAGAGAGAGAGAGAGAGAGAGAGATGGATGAATCTGATAAGTTACTCTGTTGTTTTTCCCTGTGTAGGCGATTTATCTTTAATTGGATTCATGGTTTCAATGGTTTTACCATTAAAGGATTAGCAGGTGAAACTTTTACTCTCTTTATAAATCCCTGAATGTGTGTGTGTGTGCGCGTGTGTGCGCGCGTGTGTGTGTGTGTGTGTGTGTGTGCATCTGTATGGATAAACAGAATGTTTCCTTCTCTTGCACTCAGTGGCTGCGATCTTCACCGGCCTGCTGTTGGTCGACAGCTCGGAGTCTCGATGGTTGCCAAAGGTTATGGGTGGATTCGTGGCCTGGGAAGTGCTGCTCTTTCTCTGCCAGGATTTATTCTACAAATTCAGGCAAAATGGTAAAAGCTCCTGTCTGATCATCTCAACAGTCACAGATCCCAAAGTCAGAGCAATATTGTGAGAATTTGATCCGGATCTTCTCCAGAACACAGTCTGTCCTGTTCAAAGCTCCGCCTCTGGTGAAGTTTAATGAAAATCCAAACATACCTTTCCATGTCACATTACAAACAAATAACACATTACCAAATTAACACATGAATCATGGGGAAAACAAAAACTCCCGCTGGAGGCAAAGCTTTCATTTTCAACAATCTACGAAGATTTATACCACCGACACTTAGTGGAAAGGCTATATAATTACCATATATATATATATATATATATATATATATATATATATATATATATATATATATATATATTACCAATATATAATTACCAGCATGTGATTGTCTGTTAGCAGGATTACAGAAAAATACGAAAGCGATTTTCATCAGAATTGGTGGAGGGGTGTGGCCTGAAAGAACCCATTCAATTTTAGATCTGATCTGTTAGTGGCATCGTGTTGAAAAAATCCAGAAGCATTGTGTTTAGCATGAGAGAATGTGGGTGGTGCCCGGCGGTAAGGTGCAGGATTACTGATCCCATGGTTGGGGGTTCAAACCCCACTATCACCGGGTTGCCACTGGTGTCTCCCCAGTGCAGCAAATTGGATTATCAGAGTTCGGCCGTGTCTATCACTATCTGTGGGGGAGTTTCATGTCAAAGAACCATTGCTGACTTTCATAAGGAAGTGCTGCATAGCCGTCAGTGTGTTACTGCCCTGCGATGGCTTGGCGAGCCATCCAGGGTCTACTCTGCCCTCGCCTCCAGTCGTTTGAGATAAGCGCCAGTCTCCCTGTGACCCTAATTATGATTAAGCAGTTCAGAAAATGAATGAAAATGAATGAATTATGTACATCCAACACTCACTAGAGGGAGACATTTCTTTATAACTATGCCAAGTTATACAGTACTGTAATTGTAATTAATACTTGTGGAAGGCGGCGGTATCTTACACTCTATCAGTTGTCCCTTTAGTTTTAATCTTTTTTTTTATTATTTTGATAAAAATGTTTAATATTGTAACAGACATCTGTTCAATGATGATTTTGTTGACATAAAATGATGTACTCTGGACACTTTATTAATAAAGAATGATCGATGCTTTTATTTCTTCTCAGATATGGATGAGTGCAGCCATGGTGGGGTGAGTGTGTGAAACATGTTCACTTCTAAACTACCTTTAATTTAAAGAGGGTTTTTCTTCATAAATGTTTTGATTGTGATTTGTTTAGATGAGAACAGGAGTGTTTCTACTGATGTTGTTCTTCCTGGGAAACCTGGCGTTCCTGGTGGCTCTGCTTGTTGGAATTGGAACAGCGTAAATGTGGGGCTGGGGGAGGATCACAATTCTGAACCGGGTTTATTTTTAATAAAAAACAACAATTTCTGTTTGTAATCAGAAATAAAAACACACTTCGGCTTTCATGGGGTCCTGCCCTCTTCCAAAAACATTATATTCTCTGTTTCATAGGTTTGTTTGTTTGTTTGTTTGTTTGTTTGTTTGATTGTCTGCCTGTAAGTCAGTTTCCATAAAAATCCATTGATGATGTTGAATATGGAGGGGGAAAGAATCACATTCCTTTTAAATCACGGCCAATTCGAATGTAACTGAAAGTGGATTAACGGAGAAATGATTTCTGGGAAATTCTGCATGTTGAGAATCAGAAGCTTTGACATCAGACTTTGTTCTTTCTTGTCTGATCCAGATTCTGCATTTATCAGAAATTTTAATTTATCATGAAGAATCCTAGTTTTTTGCAAGTGTGGTACATCAGGCCCAGCAGGTGATGCTGTGTAGTTCATTTTGATGTCATGGTGGAGGTTTGCACTCTCCGACTGCTCTTATTTGTGTTTGTACTTATTCAGATCTTTCAGTAATTTATTCAGATTCTGTTCCGTGATTTTCTTTGATAAATTTAGGGACACCATCATTCTGTACTTTTCTAACTCGACCGGTTTTGCGATGAACTTCCTGTTATCACCTTAAATTGGTTTATTTTCCTGTAACACATGCTTTAAGTCTGCATCTACTTGCCAACCAGTATAGTTTTAAATTTTTATGAAAAAACAGTTATTTTTGTATATTTACAGCTTAATGTTGATTGAGTAAACGTCATGTAGCTGTTATTACTGTAGCAATAAACAACCATAGAAACAACTGTACAAACAACCGTATAAACAAGCTTTACTGTTATCTGTCTTATTGTCCGTATTAATCACGATTAAAAATAGCCTGAAGAGCAGGATCAGACAAATATGGAAGTGTGTGTGTGTCTGTGTCTGTGTGTGTGTGTGTGTGTCTAGTCCTCACTTTATTTTAGAATTTTTTAGAAAAGTAATAAAGTCAGGAATATGTGTGTGTTTGTGTGTACGTATTTACATGTGTGTATGTCCCTGACATTTCTGTGTAGTGCAGCACAACAACTTCAACTAGAAAAGACGAGCGGTGGACAGTATAAGGTTTATTCGATAAAACCAAATGCAGTGTAAAGTTGTGTCATACCCAGTCAGCACAGAGAAATGGGGCCCAGCTGGGGGCCATATGCTCCAAAATAATGCCCCACGAAAAGCTAATAATACAAAGCACACAAAACGGTCAACGGTGACTTTGTATCCAGTCCGAAAGTATAACTTGATTTAAATTAATTAATACATTGAAGCATTTATAATTTATTAGAATTAAAGAATTAGAATTAAAGCTCAGGAATGTTGGCGCCATTACCTTGCTGTACAAAGAAAAGCTCATGCAGGACCCAGCATTTAAACCATTTTGGTACAAGGCCCCTGTGTTCCCAGTGTTGCCCATATGGGACCCACATTTTAACCCATCTGGGCAAGCCCATTTTTTACCCACATGGGACCCATGCTTTCGCCCATCTGGGCAAGCCCATGTGTCACCCCTGTGGGACCTATATTTTAGCCCATATGGGCAAGCCCAGATGGAGCCCACATAGAACCCATGGACAAAATCTTCTGGGACCCAGATGGGTAGCCCAACGGGGCCCCATATTTTGGCCCATATAGCCACCAGCTGGGCCCCATGTCTCTGTGCTGACTGGGCCTACAATAGTTCGAAGACTCACTGCAGGGTGTTATGTGCGGAACATGCTTCATGTCAATAATAAATTATAAGCCAGTACTATAGACCTGCCCATTATACGGTTATTAGGCCTGCTAATTTACTGGTAGACCTAATATTTAATGGCGGATTGACCGGATCATGCGTGCTGCCCAGCATGCTGTTTAGGCTTTAGCCAGCGACTTGAATTTTATCATAGTATACAATACAAAATACAGGGCGAGCTTAAAATAAATGCAGCAAAAAGCCATTCTACAGAATAAATACATATAATGTGATATAAAAAACTCACCGTCACCAAATAACTTGAAATTAGAGTCATCCAGAACTTTATATTGTATACAATACATACATGTATTATACAACAACGTGCTTCTTTCTTTCTCCAAATCACTTTGAAAATGACTCCCTATAGGACACGTGCTTTCGCGAGATTTATGATAACCTACAAGGGGCCCAGCAGTAATCCACTTTGAAACCCATGCAATTGTACAGAGACAACAGAAGCTTTTTGTTTATGAAAAATGTCTGTGTTTGAGATTTATTTTTCAAAAAGAATCAAGTTAAAAATACAATAAGAGAATTTACACCACCAACACCACCACCACCACCACCTCGACACACACTACAACACTGGTGCCCACAACATGCCTTCAAAAAAATCCTTGAATTAAAGAAAAACAAATACATTTAACAATTAGTAATTATGAATAAAATAATGACAATGTAAACAGTAAATAAGTCGCTGATTTGATTATTATTCACTGAGCTTAGACAAGGCTAACACAAGTGCTAATTGCTCTCACGAAACAGCGCTCACTGCTTCTTGCCTTTGATTCGCAGGCCACGCCTAATATTTTCCTGCCACAATACTTTGCTTGTTTTGAATCTGCGAGCCTGGTTTTAACTTTTTCATGTTTTTGACGATTAGCAAAATGAACTTTTACTTTTCCAGTCTATCCCTGAGTTTTGTATCAAAGCTGTTCCTCTGAACTGAGCCAAATATCTTTGGAGCCACAATATCTTTGGAGGATGATCTTGTTTTATGCTTGATGAGGTCTGATCTGTTTACGCTTAAAGTAATTTAGGAGCCAAAATACAGTAGGCCCTCATTATTCGCGGGGGTTCAGTTCTGGCCCCTCCCACGAATCAAGAAAATCCGTGAGTTCTGTACCCGGAAGTAAAACCCCATGTATCATATTACATGCATGAATGATCAATGGAAGTAAAATACTACGTATCTATTACATGCACTAAAATATGCTTCTTAAACACATTCTATAGACAGTCTTATTCATTAATACAGTATTAATGTAGTAAAATGTAGTAATTATTAATAAAAACTTTTTAATTTTGTACTGTGATATTTATTATTAAAATATATAAACATCATATATATATATATGTGTATATATATATATATATATATATATATATATATATATATATATATATATATGTCTGTCTGTCTTCCTTTTGGCTTTTTCCCTTTTACTCGGGAGTCGCCACAGCGAATCATCTGATTCGCACGTTTGATTTGGCAGAGGTTTTTACGTCGGATGCCCTTCCTGTCACAACCCTTTTTAGCAAGGGACAGAAACACGCTGACGACTTTGCAGCCTACTCTTTACGAAAGTCAGCAATGGTTCTTTTACATGCCTCTCACCATAGACAGTGAGAGACATGGCCCGCCTTTGATGAGTTAGCTGCACTGGGGGGGGACAGTGACAACCTTGTGGAGAGTGGGATTTGAACCCCCAACCTTTGGATCAGTGATCCAGTACCCTATACCACTAGACCACCACTGCCCCCCATACATGCAGGGATCCCTATATATACATGAGAGATTTCCTTTCAATTTTTCCCTTTTTTTTTTCAGGGGTCACCACAGCAAATGATTCGCACATTTGATTTGGCATAGGTTTTTACGTTGGATGCTCTTCCTGACTCAAAACTTTTAGCAGGGGACAGAAACAGCTTTGCAGCCTACTCTTTTATGAAAGTAAGCAATGGTTGCAGAGGGTTGCGACAGGAAGGGCATCCGGCATAAAATTTCTGCACATTTCTCATGCAAATGATCAAAACGAAATTCATACCGGATCGGTTGAGGCCCGGGTTAACAACGACCACCATCAGTGCTGTAAACCAACAGGGTGCTGGTGGAAATTGGACTACTGTTGGTCGAAGATGTCGAAGAAGGAGAGGCGGGAGGCGTGTCTGTAGGCAGAGAGAGAAGAGGAAATGTGTGAGTCTAGGACTGAGAGTAGGGACTTTGAATGTTGGAGCTATGAACAAAAAAGCTAGAGAGCTGGCTGACATGATGCAGAGGAGGAAAGTGGGCATACTGTGTGTTCAGGAGACCAGCTGGAAACGTACCAAGGCTAGAAGCTTAGGAGCAGGGTTTAAGCTGTTTATCATGGTGTGGATGTTTGTCAGGAATGTTCTAGAAGTGAAAAGATTGTCAGACAGAGTGATGAGTCTCAAGTTAGAAATTGAAGGCGTGATGGTCAATGTTGTTAGTGCTTATGCCCCACAGGCAGGATGTGAGCTAGAAGAGAAGGAAAGATTCTGGAGTGAGTTAGATGAAGTGATGCAGAGTACCCCCAGAGGTGAAAGAGTGGTCATTGGTGCAGACTTCAATGGACATGTTGGTGCAGGCAACAGAGGGGACGAGAAAGTGATGGGCAGGTTTGGTATCCAGGACAGGAACACAGAAGGACAGATGTTGATCGATTTTGCAAAAAGGATGGAAATGGCTGTGGTGAAGACTTTCTTCCAGAAGATACGGGAGCATAGGGTGAGAGTGTTGCCAAACAGCATAGGATGGTGGTGTGCAGGATGATGCTGATGGTAAGAAAGGTGAAGAAGGCAAAGGCAGAGCAGAAGACAAAGTGGTGGAAGCTGAAAAAGGAAGAGTGTCATGTTGTCTTCAAGGAGGAGTTGAAACAGGTTTATGGTGGTTCGGAAGTGCTTCCAGATGACTGGGCAACTACAGCTAATGTGATCAGGGACACAGGTAGGAGAGTACTTGGTGTGTCCTCTGGAAGGACAGGAGATAAGGAAACTTGGTGGTGGAATGAGGAAGTGCAGGAGTGTGTACAAAAGAAGAGGTTAGCTAAGAAGAAGTGGGACATTGAGAGGACCGAAGAGAGTAAACAGGAGTACAGGGAGACACAGCGTAAGGCAAAGGTAGCCGTGTCAAAGGCCAAACAGAGGGCATATGATGACTTGTATGCTCGGTTGGACAGTAAGGAGGGAGAAAATAATTTATACAGGTTGGCACAGCAGAGAAATAGAGATGGGAAGGATGTGTAGCAAGTTATAGTGATTAAGGACAGAGAAGGAAACGTGTTGACTGATGACAGAAGTGTGCTGGGAAGATGAAAGAGTACTTTGAAGAGCTGATGAATGAGGAAAATGAGAAAGAAAAAAGAGTAGAAGAGGTGACTGTTGAGGACCAGGAAGTAGCAAAGATTAATCAGGGTGAAGTGAGGAGGACATTGAAGAGGATGAAGAGTGGAAAGGCAGTTGGTCCTGATGATATATCAGTGGAGGTATGGAAGTGTCTAGGAGAGGTAGCAGTAGATTTTCTGACAAGAACATTCAACAAGGTCTTAGAGAGTGAGAGGATGCCAGAAGAATGGAGGAGAAGTGTGCTTGTGCCCATTTTTAAGAACAAGGGAAATGTGCAGATTTGTGGCAACTACAGAGAGATAAAGTTGATGAGCCATACGATGAAGCTGTGGGAGAAAATAGTGGAAGCTAGACTAAGGACAGAGGTCAGCATTTGTAAACAACAGTTTGGTTTCATGCCAAGAAAGAGCACCCTGATGCTGAATGTCTTCAAAAACTGAAGAACAGCAACATTGCATAAGAATTCACCAGGGACCTAACCAACAGGATGCAAGACACATCTCAGAATGATCCAGACAGCACAGAGAAACCATGGGCAATATTCAGAGATTTGGTGTACTCCACAGCCTTTGAACACATCGGACCAGCAACTTGCAAGCACCAGGATTGTTTTGATGATAACGACGAGGAGATACAGGCATGCCTGTCTGAGAAACACCAGCTATTCGCAGCACATCAGAACGACCCTTCATCATGAGCAAAGAAAGATGCCTTTGCCGGCACAGAAAGCAAGGTACAAGAAAACCTTCGTCATATGCAGGACTCGCGGTACAGCAAGAAGGCCTAAGAAATGCAGGGCTATGCGGACAGTCATGACACCAAGCATTTCTATGACGTGACGCAGCTGCTGACCGAGAAGAAGCAGATTCTGGAAAGGTGGGCTGAACACTTCAACCAGGTCCTGAACCGCCCTGCCATGAACAATGCCGAGGCCATCTCCCACGTACCACAAATGGAGACCAACAGGGACCGACAATCTCCCCATAGCAGAAGTCAGAAAGGCCGTCAAGTAACTTTCCTGTGGCAAAGCACCAAGATCAGACTCAATCCTGAGAAGTATTCAAAGCAGGAGGACCAGCAGGAACTGACAGAGCTCTTCCAGTCAATGTGGATTTAAGGGAGTTTCCCACAACAGTTGAAAGACGCCACCATGGTCTTCATCTACAAAAGGAAAGGTAACTGCCATTCCTGCGACAATTATCGAGGGATCTCTCTCCTGTCCATAGCTGGGAAGATCCTGGCTCGTGTGCTGCTGAACCGTCTCTTCCAGCATCTCGAGCAGGGTTTCTCCTACCAGAACGTCAGTGTGGCTTTCGTGCTGAACGTGGAATAGTCGACATGATACTTGCTGCACACCAACTCCAGGAAAAATGCCAAGAGCAGCACAGCGACCTCTTCATAACCTTTGTTGATCTGACAAAGGCTTTCTACACAGTCAGCAGAGATGACTTATGTAAGATAATGGAGAAGTTTGGCTACCCAAGCAACTTCATCACAATCGTCCGGCAGTTCCATGACAGCATGATGGTGAAAGTATTGGATGACAGAGATGAGACAGAGGCTTTCCCAGTGACAAACAGGGTGAAACAAGCCCATGTTCTTGCCCCGACGCTCTTCAGCATTGTCTTTTCAGCTATGCTGACAGACGCTTTCTGTGATTGCCAGGATGGGATGCACGTCACCTCCAGGACCGACGGTGGATTGTTCAACCTCAGGCACTGCAGGCCGTTACCAAGGTGAAGGAAACAGTCATCAGAGACTTCTTGTTCGCTGACAACTGCACCCTCAACACTGGTAAAGAGCAGAAGATACAGTACAAAATGGACTTCAAGAGCCTGTGACAACTTCAGCCTCACCATAAGCACCAAAAAGACTAAAGTGATGTACCAGCCTGTGGCAGGACAGCCCTACCAGGAACCACACATCACAGTGAAGGGACAGGAACCCCAGGTTGTTGACAGCTTTACCTATCTGGGTAGCACACTCTTGATAGCAGTGAACAGCGATTCAGAAGTCAACAACAGGATTGCCAAGGCCAGTTCGACCTTTGGAAGACTCCATGAGAATGTGTGGGAGCGGAGAGGACTCAGCTTTACCACCAAGCCGAAGGTCTACTGTACAGTGGTGCTCATCACCGTCCTCTACGCCTGTGAGACCTGGATTGTCTATAGCAGGCATGCCAAATAGCTTAACCGCTTTCAATTGAGCTGCCTCCGCAGACTTCTCAGCATCAAGCAGGACAAAATCAAGCCGGTATTCCCAGCATCCACACCCTTCTTTAGAAAGTGCAGGTCAGACGGGCAGGAAATGTTGTCAGAATGACAGACGGTCGACTGCCAAAATAGCAACTTTATGGAGAGCTTTGTGAAGGCAAGTGTTCGGTTGGGGGAAAGAAAAAATGCTTCAAAGACGTCCTTCAAGGACATGAACAGCTTTCTACCAACCGCTTAGTTTGGCAAAGCAATGTCTTCACCGGTGCCCATGCAGCAGAGAAGCGACGAACTGGAGAGGTGCAATAGTAACGCGCAGCGCACAAAGCTTGAGCTGCCTCCACTTCCATTGCAGCACCCACCCACACATGTCCTGTGTGAGTGAGCATTTCGGGATTAGATTGGCCTCATTAACCATCTCCGGACCCACCGCCAAGGATCACAGATCTGATATGAAGTCATGGTCATCTTCGAACTCGAAGGACGAACAATAACAACAACTCAGTGACATCATCAGGGGAAAAATAAAAACAGAAGGATAACTCTGTCTGAGGGGGCAGGGGTGGTCTAGTGGTATAGGGAGCTAGATCGCTGATTCAAAGGTTGGGGGTTTGAGTCCCACTCTCCACAAAGTTGTCATTCCCCCCCCCCCCCCCCCCCCCAATGCAGCTAACTGGGTTATCAAAGGCCAGCCATGTCTCTCACTGTCTATGGTGTTAGGCATGCAAAAGAACCATTGCTGACTTTCGACAAGAGTAGGCTGCAAAGCCGTCGGTGTGTTTCTGCCCTGCGATGGCCTGGCGAGCTGTCCAGGGTGTACTCTGCCCTCACCCGGAGTTGGCTGGGATGGGTACCAGCCTCCCCACGACCCTAGTTAGGATTAAGCGGTTACAGAAAATGATGATGATGATGATGAACTCTGTCTGAGTTCAACTTTATTTCTGATGGAACAATATTTTACATCCTCATGACAAAAACATGCAGATCAGGTTTATTTTACACATGTTAATGTGTTTCAGACTCCTAATGAATTTCAGAAAGATTTTCAAGCTTTCACTTTCACTAAATCATCAGTTATCACTGGAGACTCAGGTAAGGAATACAGATCCTGAAAGAATGCTGTTCTTTCAAAACAGAGATTAAGACACGTGTCATTTCCCACAAACAGAGAGAGAGAGAGAGAGAGAGAGAGAGAGAGGTAACTTTCCCTCTCATCTGGACTCTTTTATGTTCTATCAGTGTTGCTGTGAGTGTCTCACAAACAGAACGTGTCCCTGAGAAATGAAGAAGTTCTTTTTATCTCTAAAAGTTTACGCTTCAGCAGAGAATTGTCTGCAGGAAAATTTTCTATGAAACAATAATACTGCATCCTTGTATGGATGGGGAAATCGTCTTGTTTCCTTTCTCAGCAAAGCAGAGCGTTCTTTATGAGTTTATCTTCTGTAAGCACATACACAAATGTTAATTTTTTTCACTCACCGGTGTTTTCATAGTTGTGTGTGTTTCTGATTTTCTCACTTTGTGTGAGTATGTGTACATGTCTGAGTGGAGTTTTTGTTCTTGTTGGGGTTTTGTGTGTGTGTGTGTGTGTGTGTGTGTGTGTGTGTGTGTGTGTGTGTGTGTGTGTGTGTGTGTGTGTGTGTGTGTGTGTGTGTGCGTGTGTGTGAGAGAGCATGTGTATGTTCATATTTATGGAGGCAACAACAGTTTTACCTGGATGGGTGTGTTTGGTCAGTACAGTCTGTCCATTCTGAACCCAATTAGTGTTTGTTGTTGCACTTCTGTGCCTATCATGGGCGCTTGATACCAGGACATCCTTGGCCACAGTTCGATGATCAACTTTGTAGTGATGTCACTGGACTTGCGCTCGCATGTTCTGGACAAATCCGTGAAGAGAGGAGCTCAGCTGTCAACCAATTACCTCTTGGTGGTGAGCTAGCTTCGATGACAGGGGAGACTGCCCTCCAGACCTGGCAGACCCAAACGTTAAAGACTCCCATATCTGAAAGAGCTACTACCACATCCTGAAGGGGGTGGGTGACGTGGAATCCGAATGAGCCATGTTTCATACCTTCATTATTGACAGCCCATAGCTGTGAGTGGAAAGTCATCAGTGCCTGCTGTGGTGGTAACCCCCGAAGCCGGTGGTGGATACCTGTGGTGGGGGGGTTCGTCCAGCTGAAGAAGGAAGCCTATCGGGTCTTCTTGGCCTATCGGGTCTTTCACCTTCACTGGAGCATTGTCTGGAAGGTGGAAGGAATACTTCGATGAGCTCCTCAATCACACCAATGCCCTCCGTGGAGGAAAAAATCTTGGGAGTTTGGGTGGGGGTCTGCCCATCGCTGGGACTGACGTCACTGAGGTAATCAAAAAGCTCCCTGCTCGGGCTCCTTTGGTGGATGAGAACCGCCATGAATATCTCAGGGTTCTGGATGTTGTAGGATTGACTTTGTTGACTCACCACTGACAAAATGCTGGACACAAACCTTAATATCATGGGATTCAGGTTCTCATAACTTCGCTGTATTCATTTATTCATCTGGCTTTAGTGCTCACCTGATAGATCTCAGTCACTTCTGCGTCTTTGCTCATTTAGTGGCAACATATGAAATTTCAACTACCTTTTTCTTTCCAGTGGACCTACAGCCCACCACACAGCTTTGTTTGAGCATGATCAGAGACTACTGATGCAGAAGCTGTGATGGCCTGGTGAGCTGGCCAAAGTGTACTCTGCCCTTGCCCAGAGTCACCTGAGATGAGATGGGCGCCAGCCTCCCCACGACACTAATTAGGACCAAGCTAACTAAAAACATGTCCATGTAAGTTCTGAGTAGTACTATAATTGGCCACATACTCATGATGCATTGTGTTGGTTCCTGTCATTTTTTCAGTTGACCACACTTTTCCTTTTCTGTCTTCTATCTCCTTCCATGCTGCTGATGCAGAAGTAACACTGTCCACGATGTATCAAGCTGATGCCACGCAGCAGACTGATAATCGACGCGGCGTCCTGTTAGATGTCTATATACGTACATCTGTGGGTGTGCTTATTTTCACAGAGGACAAATCGTCCAGTCATTCATTTTAACCCAAATGTCCGGCTGCACCCACAGGAAGAGACGTTTCTTCTTTTCCTAAAATAAACTCACCTCTCAGTGTGTAAGATGTTTCTAAACGGAAAAAAATCATTTCAGATCCAAACACTTTCAGTTTGAAGTTTGATTTTAGTATCATGTACATCTGGTGCTTTTAATGCGGCCATGAGGCGAGGGGGCACTAACCAGTGTCTCTCCCCCTTATGCCGGTCCCAAGCCCAGATAAATGCAGAGGGTTGCGACAGGAAGGGCATCCAGCGTAAAACTTCTGCCACATTAAAAATGCAAATGGTCAAAACAAAATTCATACCGAATCGGTCGAGGCCTGGGTTAACAACGACCGCCATCAGTGCTGTCAACCAACAGGGTGCTGATGGAAATTGGACTACTGTTGGTTGAAGACGTCGAAGAAGGAGAGGCAGGAGGCGTGTCCGTAGGCAGAGAAAGAAGAGGAAAGGCGTGAGCCTAGGGACTGAGAGTAGGGACTTTGAATGTTGAAACTATGCAAGGAAAAGGCAGAGAGCTGGCTGACATGATGCAGAGGAGGAAGGTGGACATACTGTGCGTTCAGGAGACCAGGTGGGAAGGTAGCAAAGCTAAAAGCTTAGGAGCAGGGTTTAAGCTGTTTTATCATGATGTGGATGGGAAGAGGAATGGAGGAGGAGTCATCTTGAAGGAGGGGGTTTGTCAGGAATGTTCTAGAAGTGAAAAGATTGTCAGACAGAGTGATGAGTCTCAAGTTAGAAATTGAAGGCGTGATGGTCAATGTTGTTAGTGCTTATGCCCCACAGGCAGGATGTGAGCTAGAAGAGAAGGAGAGATTCTGGAGTGAGTTAGATGAAGTGATGCAGAGTACCCCCAGAGGTGAAAGAGTGGTCATTGGGGCAGACTTCAATGGACATGTTGGTGCAGGCAACAGAGGGGACGAGAAAGTGATGGGCAGGTTTGGTATCCAGGACAGGAACACAGAAGGACAGATGTTGATCGATTTTGCAAAAAGGATGGAAATGGCTGTGGTGAATACTTTCTTCAAGAAGAAACAGGAGCATAGAGTGACTTATGAAAGCGGAGGTAAGAGCACACAGGTAGACTACATCTTGTGTAGGCGATGTAATTTGAAGGAAGTCAGTGACTGCAAAGTGGTAGTGGGTGAGAGTGTTGCCAAACAGCATAGGATGGTGGTGTGCAGGATGACGCTGATTGTGAGAAAGGTGAAAAAGGCAAAGGCAGAGCAGAAGACAAAGTGGTGGAAGCTGAAAAAGGAAGAGTGTCGTGTTGTCTTCAAGGAGGAGTTGAAACAGGCTTTGGGTAGTCAGGAAGTGCTTCCAGATGACTGGACAACCACAGCCAATGTGATCAGGGAGACAGGTAGGAGAGTACTTGGTGTGTCCTCTGGAAGGAAAGTAGATAAGGAAACTTGGTGGTGGAATGAGGAAGTACAGGAGTGTGTACAAAAGAAGAGGTTAGCTAAGAAGAAGTGGGACATTGAGAGGAACGAAGAGAGTAAACAGGAGTACAGGGAGATACAGCGTAAGGCGAAGGTAGCAGTGTCAAAGGCCAAACAGAGGGCGTATGATGACTTGTATGATATGTTGTACAGTAAGGAGGGAGAAAATGATTTATACAGGTTAGCACAGCAGAGAAATAGAGATGGGAAAGACGTGCAGCAAGTTAGAGTGATAAAGGACAGAGAGGGAAATGTATTGACTGATGACAGAAGTGTGCTGAGAAGATGGAAAGAGTACTTTGAAGAGCTCATGAATGAGGAAAATGAGAGAGAAAAAAGAGTAGAAGGGGTGACTGTTAAAGACCAGGAAGTAGCAGAGATTAGTAAGGGAGAAGTGAGGAGGGCATTAAAGAGGATAAAGAGTGGAAAGGCAGTTGGCCCTGATGACATACTAGTTGAGGTATGGAAGTGTCTAGGGGAGGTAGCAGTAGATTTTCTGACAAGAATATTCAACAAGGTCTTAGAAAGTGAGCAGATGCCGGAGGAATGGAGGAGAAGTGTGCTTGTGCCCATTTTTAAGAACAAGGGAGATGTACAGAGTTGTGGCAACTACAGAGGGATAAAGTTGATGAGCCATACAATGAAGTTATGGGAAAGAATAGTGGAAGCTAGACTAAGGGCAGAGGTCAGCATTTGTGAACAACAGTTTGGTTTCATGCCAAGAAAGAACACCACAGATGCAATGTTTGCTTTGAGGATGTTAATAGAGAAGTATAGAGAAGGTCAGAAGGAGCTGCATTGTGCCTTTTTGGATCTGGAAAAGCATATGACAGGGTGCAGAGAGAAGAACTGTGGTATTGTATGAGGAAGTCTGGAGTGGCAGAGAAGTATGTTAGAGTGGTGCAGGACATGTATGAGAGATGTAAGACAGTGGTGAGGTGTGCTGTCGGTGTGACAGAAGAGTTCAAGGTGGAGGTGGGACTGCATCAAGGGTCAGCTCTGAGCCCCTTCTTGTTTGCTATGGTGATGGACAGGCTGACAGATGAGGTTAGATCTGTAGTGAGAGCAGAGAACAAGTGTAGGGAAATCTAGAGAGGTGGGGGTATGCCCTGGAAAGGAGAGGAATGAAGGTTAGTCTCAGTAAGACAGAATACATGTGTGTGAATGACAAGGACCCAAGAGGAATGGTGAGGTTACAGGGGGCAGAGATAAAGAAGGTGGAGGATTTTAAGTACTTAGGCTCAACAATCCAGAGCAATGGAGAGTGTGGAAAAGAGGTGAAGAAGCGTGTGCAGGCAGGCTGGAATGGTTGGAGAAAAGTGTCCGGTGTGATGTGCGATAGGAGAGTGTCAGCAAGAATGAAGGGAAAAGTGTACAAGACGGTGTTGAGGCCAGCGATGTTGTATGGCCTCGAAACAGTGGCCCTGGGGAAAAGACAGGAGGCAGAGCTGGAGGTAGCAAGATGAAAATGTTGAGGTTCTCTCTGAGAGTAACGAGGATGGATAGGATCAGAAACGAGTACATCAGAGGGACAGCACATGTTGGATGTTTTGGAGACAAAGTCAGAGAGGCTAGATTGAGATGGTTTGGACATGTACAGAGGAGGGATAGTGAGTATATTGGTAGTAGGATGCTGAGGTTGAGGCCCAGAGGAAGACCAAAGAGAAGATTTATGGATGTGGTGAAGGCGGACATGAAGGTCGTTGGAGTAAGAGTAGAAGATGCAGAGGATAGGGAGAGATGGAGGCAGATCATTTGCTGTGGCGACCCCTGAAGGGAACAGCCGAAAGAAAAAGAAGAAGAAGAAGAAGAAGAAGTACATCTGATGCTTTTCTGTTCTGTTGGTGCTGGTGGTTCCTCTGAAAGATGGTCCTGTTCCTTCAGTTATACTTACGACATGAATCAGGAATGAACAGCAGCACTGAAAAGAACTTTACATTTGATACTGTGTTGAGTGATTTTACATTAGAGTATGTTATTAATTTGTTTATTAGAGTCTGTGGCCCCTGGGTGTCAGTTAAAGTTAAAATCCAACCTGAGAGAGAAGTTTAAAAGAATCAATGAAGGAGTCTCACAGCATGGAAGCTCCACACTTCTGAATGAGTTCTACACAGAGCTTTACATCACAGAGGGCTGGAGTGCAGATGTCAATAATGAACATGAGGTGAGATAGATTGAGACAACATTCAGGGGACCAGCAACACAGGAGACACCCATCAAATGTAACAATCTCTTTAAAGACACTTCCATCAGAAATCGTTCTTCTTTTTACTTCCTCCGCTTAATCTGGGGTCAGGCCACGCGGACACCAGCCTAAGCAATGGACTCCAGACGTCCCTCTCTAGCCACTTCCTCCAGCTCTTCCTGGGGGACAATGACGCGTTCCCAGACCAGCTGAGGAGCTCTTTGACTACCTCAGTGACCTCAGCTCCAGTGGGTGGCGGACCCCAACCAACACCCCCCGGGACTTCTTCCTCCATGGAGGGCGTGTTGGTGGGAATAACGAGGTGCTCAAAGTATTCCTTCCACGTCCCAATGACATCCCCAGTCGAGGTGAGCAGGTCCTCACTTCCACTGTAAACAGTATTTGTGTTGAACTGCTTTCTCTTCCTGAGGCGTCAGGTGGTCCAGAACCTTCTCAAGGTTAAACAACAATCACTCTCCAGGTCCTCAACGAACTCCAACATCTGAGATTTTGCATCATAAAATCTCTCCTGAGAAATCTTTTTGTGATCCTGATACGACTAAGTTGTTGAGTAAACGAGTGAGTGATTCTGAAGGTGAAGTAATCAGACAGGATGATCATTGTGCTCAGCAGGGATACTGTCAGCCTAGTGATCAGATTCCCCGGGGGTGTGGGGGGGTGCGCGCTGGATGATGTTGTTCTGGGTCATCTAGAAAATCTCATCCAACTTTTCTTCATGATTTGATTGGTCAGGTGAAAGCACCTTGCTGCCGTCTGTCATTCATCAGAATATAGAGACAAGATTTCTTTTCGGCTGTTCCCTTCAGGGGATGCCACAGCAAATTATCTGCCTCCATCTTCATGGAAGTCACATTAATGCGTCGCATGTTTGATTTGGCATAGGTTTTTACGTTGGATGCCCTTCCTGACACAATGTCTTAGCGAGGAAGAAACACGCTGACGGCTATGCAGCCTACTGTTTACGAAAGTCAGCAATGGTTCTTTTACATGCCTCTTAGCATAGACAGTGAGAGACATGGCCCGCCTTTGATAACCCAGTTAGTTGCACTGGGGGGACAGTGAAAACCTTGTGGAGAGTGGGGTTTAAACCACCAACCTTAGGATCAGTGATCCAGCACCTTTTACCACCAGGCCTTAACTGCCACTCGGAATGAAGGGTTTATTTTTAAACACACCGTCTGTGACTGATGTGATAGAGCGTTATGTTTATTTGCAGGTTCATGAACGGAAACTTCTCGTGAGGATTGTGCGTTTATACAGTGGTATGAAAAAGTATCTGAACCATTTGGAATTTCTCACATTTCTGCATAAAATCACCATCAAATGTGATCTGATCTTTGTCAAAATCCCACAGATGAAAAAACAGTGACTGCTTTAACTAAAACCATCCAAACATTTATAGGTTTTCATATTTTAATGAGGATAGCATGCAAACAATGACAGAAGGGAAGGAATAAGTAACTGAACCATCACATTTAATATTTTGTGCCCCCCGCCCCTTTGGCAGCAATAACTTCAACCAGACGCTTCCTGTAGCTGCAGATCAGTCTGGCACATCGATCAGGACTAATCTTGGCCCATTTTTCTTTACAAAACTGTTGTAGTTCAGTCAGATTCCTGGGATGTCTGGCATGATTCGCTGTCTTGAGGTCATGCCACAGCATCTCAATGGGGTTCAAGTCTGGACTTTGATTTGGCCACTCCAGAACGTGTATTTTGTTCTTCTGAAACCATTCTGAAGTTGATTTACTTCTGTGTTTTGGATCATTGTCTTGTTGCAGCATCCATCCTCTTTTTAATGGCCTCAGGTTTTCCTGCAAAACATCCTGATAAACTTTTGAATTAATTTTTCCATTAATGACTGCAAGTTGTTCAGGCCCTGAGGCAGCAAAACAGCCCCAAACCATGATGCACCATCCACCATGCTTCACGGTGGGGATGAGGTGTTGATGTTGGTGAGCTGTTCCATTGTTCCTCCACACATAATGTGTGTTCCTCCCAAAAAATTCAACTTTGGTTTCATCAGTCCACAAAATATTTTGCCAAAACATCTGTGGAGTGTCCAAGTGCCTTTTTGTGAACATTAAACGTTTTAAATGGTTTTTTTAGACAGCAGTGGCGAACTCCAAGGAGTGATTTCTGTAAGTCTTTAGCAGACATTCTAGGTTTTTTTTTTTACCTCTCTGAGTATTCTGCGCTGAACTCTTGGCGTCATCTTTGGTGGACGGCCACTCCTTGGGAGAGAAGCAACAGTGCCAAACTTTCTCCATTTGTAGACAACTTCTCTGACTGTCGACTGATGAACATCCAGACTTTTAGAGATGGTTTTGTATCCTTTCCCAGCTTTATACAAATCAGCAATTCTTGATCGCAGGTCTTCAGACAGCTGTTTTGAGCGAGCCATGGTGCACATCAGCCAATGCTTCTCATCAAGACAATTCTCATCAGGTGTGTTTTATAGTGGGCAGGGCAGCTTTAAGCCACTCATCAGTGATTGGGCACACACCTGACTTAAATTGTTTGGTAAAAATTGTGTCATGGTCTGTGCTGGCTGGAGACACTAACCTTTCCTCAGTTCATTGCAGGTGCGGGCGAGGGGCGTGGTGGTCGCCGGTAGAGGAGTTTCGGAGTGGAGCGCACCTGGTCCTAATTGGCAATCAGCGGCAGCCAGCTATAAATGGGAGCGGCATGCTTCCCTCCACTGTCAGAAGATTGATTCCAGTGACTCTGTTCCTCGACGTTCTCTCTGATCCCTGGCCCGCGCTTCATGCACGACCAGTTCCCGCCATTTTGCATTTTCTCGCGATTTCCAGTTCTGAACATTTAATAAATCGTTGAACCTTCCTTCGGTCTCCTGCACCCTTGGGTCCTCTGCAAACACTCCTACCACGACAGAATCTTCTGACCTGAACATGGACCCAGCGGAGACCGCTCAACTCCGGCAAGCCTTGTCCAACCAGAGAGCCCTGTTGGGACAACATGACTCCACCCTGCACCAAATGGTGGATACCCTCCAGCACATCACCACCAGCTTGGCGCAACTCGGCGGAAGGATGGACGCCGTCGCCGCTCATCTCGCTGCCACGACCCCGCCCCCTTCACCCTCCGTTTCGGCAGCAGCACCAGCCTTACTCCCTGCGCACCGAGAACTACTCATCCCCCACGCCAGCCAGGTATTCGGGCACGATCGGCTCCTGCGCACAGTTCCTCCACCAGTGCTCACTTGTTTTCAGCCAGCAGCTGCTCACATACGCCACAGATCAAACAAGAACCGCTTTCATCATGAGCTTACTTACGGAGTCATGACGTAAGTCATTACGCATTTTCATCATGAGCTTACCCTCGTCCTGGGCACTGGCAGTGGCTACCCACACCCCGGAATTATGCTCCCAGGTCGAACGGTTCATGCAAGAAATGAAGAAGGTGTTTGATCATCTGGTGAAAGGTGAGGAGGCGAGCTCCCAGCTCCTCCGAATCCGGCAAGGCGCACAGTCGGTGTCAGAATACACCATCCGATTCCGGATTCTCGCCATAGAGAGTGGCTGGAACGACCCCGCGCTTTGGGAGGCCTTCCTGCAAAAGCTCGACGAGCGACTGAAAAATGACCGAGACGAGACGACCACGCTGGAGAGATTAATCGCCTTGTCCATGAGATTGGACTGAGGGAGAGGGATAGATCCTGGAAGTGGACCGCACCTCGAACGCACTCGCCACTTCCTTCCCTGAGGGATAATGATGACCCAGAGCCCATGCAGGTGAACCGCACCCGACTGACGGCAACGGTGGCTGGACGACAACTTCTGCATCTACTGCGCCGGTAAGGGCCATTACCTTGCCCAATGCCCTGCGTGGCAGAGCCCGCCAGCGACGCGAGAATCCTCCACGACCCCCGGGAAGCACCTACGAGTTCAAGGTACACGACACTCTGCACAACACTCTTATCCTGTAGATGTATTCATTGACTCAGGCGTTGACGTGAACTTTATCGATCCGGAGATGGTTGAGCTCCACGCGCTCCCCGTGAAGGAACTCGATACCCCCAAGGAGGTGGTGGCCATAGATGGCCGACGCAATGCCCACGTCAGGCATAAGACCAGGCCAGTGAAGCTCACGTTATCAGGTAATCACCAAGAATACCTGGAACTATTGGCTCTCCCTGCCTCTCTCTCTCTCCCCTAGTGCTGGGATGGCCCTGGTTGCAGACCCACAATCCCCACATAGACTGGCGCACCCTCACCATACATGGCTGGAGCAACTACTGCCTGCAGCATTGCCTAATGGCGGCCGTCCCCTCCCAAGCATAACGAACCCCGGTCGACCTGGAGGATCTGGACTTGGCCAGGGTACCCGAGGAATATCACAATCTGCAAGAAGTCTTCAGCAAGGAATGGGCTTGCTCCTTACCCCCGCATCGACCATATGACTGCACCATCAACCTACTCCCAGGTGCCACGCTCTCTTCCAAGCGACTCTACAACCTCTCTAAGCCGGAGAAAGATGCCATGGAGACCTACATCAACGAGTCGCTGGCTGCAGGTCTCATTCGGCCCTCATCCACCCCGGTTGGGGCCGGCTTCTTCTTTGTCGAGAAGAAGGACAAGACCCTGACACCCTGCATTGACTACATAGGTTTGAACCAGATAACCGTGAAAAATAAATACCCGCTCCCCCTAATTGATTCAGCCTTCCACCCTCTCCACGATGCCACTGTCTTTTCCAAGCTGGACCTGAGAAATGCCTACCCCTCGTCCGAATTCGGGAGGGGGACGAGGGGAAGACGGCCTTCAAAACGCCCTTGGGGCACCTCGAGTACAGAGCCGTTTGGACTAACCAACAGTCTTCCAAGCTCTGGTCAACGACATGCTTAGGGACATGCTGAACCACTTCGTATACGTCTACCTAGATGACATTCTTCCATGTTGAATTGATGAATTGATGAATTCCATGTTCCCTCAGTCTCGTTCCTGGGGTTCATCGTGGCGAAGGGGCAGATAGGACCTGACCCGGCGAAAGTGAAGGCAGTGGTGGAGTGGCCGACTCCAGGGACGTGGAAACAGCTGCAGAGGTTCCTGGGGTTTGCAAACTTCTACCGCCGGTTTGTGCAGGACTACAGCCGCCTAGCAGCCCCTCTCACACAGTTAACATCACCCAAGACTCTGTTCCAGTGGTCTCCTAGTGCCCAGGCGGCGTTCGACAAGCTGAAGGCGAAATTCATCCATGCCCCTGTACTGATCCAGCCGGACCCCACGCTGCAGTTTGTGGAAGAAGTCGACGCCTCAGACTCAGGGGTGGGGGCGGTCCTCTCCCAACGGTCCCCCGCAGACCAGAAGCTCCACCCATGCGCCTTCTTCGCCCGTCGCTTGTCCCCGGCGGAATGGAATTATGATGTTGAGAATCGCGAGCTGCTGGCAGTAGTCTTGGCACTCCAGAAATGGAGGCACTGGCTGGAGGGAGTGGCTCACCCTTTTGTGGTCTGGACCGACCGTAAGAATCTGGCCTACCTCCGTACGGCCAAGTGGTTGAACTCCCGCCAGGCGCGTTGGTCACTCTACTTGGGGAGGTTCAACTTCATGCTGACCTACTGACCAGGCTCTCGGAACACAAAGCCAGACGCTCTCTCCAGGCAGTTCTCCTCGGGTGACGATTCAACCATAGAAACCATCCTGCCCTCCTCCTGCATACTCGAAGCCGCCCAATGGGAGGTACAGCAACTAGTTCGGGATACTCATCAGGGGGAATCAGAGCCCGTCAGGTGCCCTCAAGGCCGACTATATGTTCCCCCGCCAGCCAGAACCCCAGCACTCCAGTGGGCCCATGCCTCAAAGTTAGCCTGCCACCCCGGAGCCCACCGAACTCTTTTTCTGCTTCTGGTGGCTAACGATGGCAGCCGACACTAGGGAGTTTGTGGGAGCTTGCATCACCTGTGCTCGGAGCAAGTCCTCCCATCATACGCCCACGGGTCTCCTCCAACCCTTACCCATTCCCCATCGCCCCTGGTCGCACATAGCGGTGGATTTCATCACCGGGTTACCCCCGTCTGAGGGCAACACTGTCATCTGACAGTAGTGGACCAGTTCTCCAAGGTGGTCCATTTCGTTGCCCTACCCAAACTCCCCTCAACAATGGAAACAGCGGGTATCCTGATCCAACACGTCTTTTGCCTCCATGGCTTTCCCCAGGACTTCGTGTCAGACCGGGGCCCCCAATTTGCATCCAGATTCTGGAAGGTGTTCTGTGACACCTTGGGAGTCTCCTGCAGTCTGACCTCGGGTTGCCACCGCCAGTCAAACGGGCAGGCGGAATGCATGAACCAAAGCCTCGGGTCCTGTCGCCTCCCGCCTCCCAGCCTCCTGGGCCACACACCTCCCATGGGTAGAGTACGCACACAATTCGCTGATCTGCACCGCCACCGGGATGTCCCCCTTCATGGTGATCAATGGGTTCCAGCCCCCCCTGTTTCCCAGCCAGGAAATCGAGGTGGCCATCCCATCTATCCAGGCACAATTCCACAGAGCACGTCGGGTCTGGAAGGAAGCACGGGCTGCCCTGGAGCGAACAGTGGCCTGAAACCAGAGGCTGGCCGATCAACACCGAACCCCGGCACCTCCCTACAAGGTCGGTCAACAAGTGTGGCTCTCCTCCCGGGACCTGCCCCTGCAAGTTGAGTCGAAGAAACTATCTCCCCGATACATTGGGCCCTATGCGATTGATAAAAATCATAAACCCCAGTGCCATCTGACTAAGACTCCCACCCTCACTCAAGGTGCACCCAGTGTTTCATGTCTCCCTAATCAAGCCAGTGGTAGAAAGTCCCCTCCACACCCCTCCAACCCCCCCACCCCCTCCTCCCCGACTGATTGATGGACATCCCGCATACACGGTCACCAGATTCTCGATGTGGGCAGGCGGGGCCGAGGCTTCCAGTATTTAGTGGACTGGGAGGGGTATGATCCCGAAGAGCGGTCATGGATTCCCCGCTCCCTAATCCTGGACCCGGACCTGTTAGAGGAGTTCTACCGCCAGTTGCCGGACAAGCCTGGTCGGGCGTCAGGTGGCTACCAGGGACCAAAACTTAAAGGGTTTTTTATAAGTTTTTATATATTATTTTCAAATTTTGTATGTCGATTTCAAGTTTACCATCGGTTCATATAAGTATCAATAGGTGTTGTATAGTGTGTTCTTATATTCTGAAGGACCAGTCCAGCCCAGCAAGACAGAGAATGCGTGCTTCATCCTCGGAATCCATGGAAGAGCCATCACCCCCAGCAGACATTGGTGCTTGTGTGGAGGTCGTAACTTCAGAGCACGCTTACGCCTGCCAGCCTGATACCAGAAGCTCGAGGAGATGCAGACTGATCTCCATAATACAAAGCGTCGGGAGAAGAAGAAGATATCTTGCAGCGAATGTTCAGTGGCACTTATCAGGCCTGCCTCAGAATGTACATCAGCCTTGCTTACTTTGAAAAATAAAGGTGGACTTGTTGTCCCAGCAGAAAGCATTATTCGTATTGCAAAACACTGTGGAATTGTGTTGAGGTCTTCTGTTAACATCAAGCAAGTTGTTCGTGCATAGTGGGAGAAGATGTTGGTTTCTAAAATGTTGATTGACCTTCCAAATGATTTGTTTCCTGAAATGACTCAGCATTTTATAGAAACTACAAAAGGTATTGACACACACAATTATGCAATGATCAAATTGATTCGTGAACAATTCATCAAGGTTCGTAGATTTCACACAATCAGTGTCACCGACCTCAGTCTTACAGGGTACAGTGTCAGACCCCAGGTGAACAAAACTGTGTTGTTTAAACATCAATAGGACTAAAGGCAGAATGCTGGTTTCTGAACTAATCCGTCACCTTTTCTGCAAGTAGGGAGGGTCTCTTTCGGAACTTCTTGTAAGGAGCCCAGTTGTGTTCTCCCCTGAACTGGTACTGAGACAGCATGTGCATGTACTGTACAGATGTTCGGCCGTTGTGCATCAATAATCCTGGGTGAACTTGCACCGATAGCTTAAACGAATTAAATGTTAACATGACAAGTATGTATGTAACTGGTCTGTTATTGTGTATACTGTATTTGTAATCAATAAAAAGGTACAATGTTGCTACTGCTCAATGCAGCCGTGAGGGAGGGGCACAAGCCAGTGTCTCTCCCTCACGCCGGTCCCAAGCCCGGATAAATGCAGAGGGTTGCGTCAGGAAGGGCATCTGGTGTAAAACAAATGCCAAATAAAACATGCGAGTCATATCAAGAAAATTCATACTGGACCGGTCGAGGCCCGGGTTAACAACGACCGCCATCAGTGCTGTTAACCAAGAGGGTGCTGGTGGAAATTGGACTACTGTTGGTCGAAGATGTCAAAGAAGGAGAGGCGGGAGGCGTGTCCATAGGCAGAGAGAGAAGAGGAAAGGCAGGAGTCTAGAACTGAAAGTAGGGACGTTGAATGTTGGAACTATGACAGGAAAAGGTAGAGAGCTGGCTGACATGATGCAGAAGAGGAAGGTGGACATACTGTGTGTTCAGGAGACCAGGTGGAAAGGTAGCAAGGCTCGAAGCATAGGAGCAGGGTTTCAGCTGTTTTTTCATGGTGTCAATGGGAAGAGAAATGGAGGAGGAGTCATCTTGAAGGAGGAGTTTATCAGGAATGTTCTAGAAGTGAAAAGAGTGTCAGACAGAGTGATGAGTCTCAAGTTAGAAATTGAAGGCATGATGTTCAATGTTGTTAGTGCTTATGCCCCTCAAGCAGGATGTGAGCTAGAAGAGAAGGAGAGATTCTGGAGTGAGTTAGATGAAGTGATGCAGAGTACCCCCAGAGGTGAAAGAGTGGTCATTGGGGCAGACTTCAATGGACATGTTGGTGCAGGCAACAGAGGGGACGAGGAAGTGATGGGCAGGTGTGGTATCCAGGACAGGAACGCAGAAGGACAGATGTTGGTAGATTTTGCAAAAAGGATGGAAATGGCTGTGGTAAATACTTTCTTCCAGAAGAGAGGGGAGCATAGAGTGACTTATAAAAGCGGAGGTAGGAGCACACAGGTAGACTACATCTTGTGCAGGCGATGTAATTTGAAGGAAGTCAGTGACTGCAAAGTAGTAGTGGGTGAGAGTGTTGCCAAACAGCAAAGAATGGTGGTGTGCAGGATGACACTGATGGTGAGAAAGGTGAAGAAGGCAAAGGCAGAGAAGAAGACAAAGTGGTGGAAGCTGAAAAAGGAAGAGTGTTGTGTTGTCTTCAAGGAGGAGTTGAAACAGGCTTTGGGTGGTCAGGAAGTGCTTCCAGATGACTGGACAACTACAGCTAATGTGATCAGGGAGACAGGTAGGAGAATACTTGGTGTGTCATCTGGAAGGAGAGGAGATAAGGAGACTTGGTGGTGGAATGAGGAAGTGCAGGAGTGTGTACAAAAGAAGAGGTTAGCTCAGAAGAAGTGGGACATTGAGCGGACCGAAGAGAGTAAACAGGAGTACAGGGAGACACAGCATAAGGCGAAGGTAGCAGTGTAAAAGGCCAAACAGTATGATGACTTGTATGCTCGGTTGGAAAGTAAAGAGGGAGAAAATGATTTATACAGGTTGGCACAGCAGAGAAATAGAGATGGGAAGGATGTGCAGCAAGTTAGAGTGATTAAGGACAGAGAGGGAAATGTATTGACTGATGACAGAAGTATGGCTGGGAAGATGGAAAGAGTACTTTGAAGAGCTCATGAATCATGAAAATGAGAGAGAGAAAAAGAGTAGAAGGGGTGACCGTTGAAGACCAGGAAGTAGCAGAGATTAGTAAGGGAGAAGTGAGGAGGGCATTGAAGAAGATGAAGAGTGGAAAGGCAGTTGGCCCTGATGACATACCAGTTGAGGTATGGAAGTGTCTCAGGGAGGTAGCAGTAGATTTTCTGACAAGAATAATCAACAAGGTCTTAGAAAGTGAGCAGATGCCGGAGGAATGGAGGAGAAGTGTGCTGGTGCCCATTTTTAAGAACAAGGGAGATGTGCAGAGTTGTGGCAACTACAGAGGGATAAAGTTGATGAGCCATACGATGAAGTTATGGGAAAGAATAGTGGAAGCTAGACTAAGGGCAGAGGTCAGCATTTGTGAACAACAGTTTGGTTTCATGCCAAGAAAGAGCACCACAGATGCAGTGTTTGCCTTGAGGATGTTAATCGAGAAGTACAAAGAAGGTCAGAAGGAGCTGCATTGTGCCTTTGTGGATCTGGAGAAAGCAGATGACAGGGTGCCGAGAGAGGAACTGTGGTATTGTATGAGGAAGTCTGGAGTGGCAGAGAAGTATGGTAGAGTGGTGCAGGACATGTATGAGAGATGTAAGACAGTGGTGAGGTGTGCTGTCGGTGTGACAGAAGAGTTCAAGGTGGAGGTGGGACTGCATCAAGGGTCAGCTCTGAACCCCTTCTTGTTTGTTATGGTGATGGACAGCCTGACAGGCGAGGTCAGACAAGAATCTCCATGGACTATGATGTTTGGAAATGACATCGTGATCTGTAGTGAGAGCAGAGAACAAGTGGAGGAAAATCTAGAGAGGTGGAGGTATGCCCTGGAAGGGAGGGGAATGAAGGTTAGCCTCAGTAAGACAGAATACATGTGTATAAATGCCAAGGACCCAACAGGACCAGTGAGGTTACAAGGTGCAGAGATAATGAAGGTGGAGGATTTTAAGTACTTCGGCTCAACAATCCAGAGCAATGGAGAGTGTGGAAAAGAGGTGAAGAAGCATGTGCAGGCTGGCTGGAATGGTTGGAGAAAAGTGTCCGGTGTGATGTGTGATAGGAAGGTATCGGTAAAAATGAAAGGAAAAGTGTACAAGCCGGTGTTGAGGCCAGCGATGTTGTATGTTTTAGAAACAGTGGCCCTGAGGAAAAGACAGGAGGCAGAGCTGGAGGTGGCAGAGATGAAAATGTTGAGGTTCTCTTTGGGAGTACCGAGGATGGATAGGATCGGGAATGAGCACATCAGAGGGACAGCACATGTAAGATGTTTTGGAGACAAAGTCAGAGAGGCTAGATTGAGATGGTTTGGACATGTACAGAGGACGGATAGTGAGTATATTGGTAGTAGGATGCTGAGGTTGGAACTACCAGGCAGAAGGCCTAGAGGAAGACCAAAGAGACGATTCATGGATGTGGTGAAGGAGGACATGAAGGCAGTTGGTGTAAGAGAAAAACATGCAGAGGATAGGGTGAGATGGAGACAGATGATTCGCTGTGGCGACCCCTGAAGGGAAAAGCCACAAGAAGAATGTTGCTACTGCTCATTTATATGATATAATATTATATGTGTAGCTTAACTGTAGGTGTTTGTGGTTATCAGTGTGTAGCGCCGTTTTGTTACAAAAAGTGTCCGAAAAAATTCCTTGTAATTAGTGGAATATATCAGTTGAAATCCCTGCTCCACTCTACTAAGACACGAGAGGTGGGCGTGGCAGTGACGTGTTTGGCATGGGGAATATTATTACGGTCTGTACCTCCGAATATGTGTCGATGTATCTTCCAAACCTTCCTGTGCATGCTGCAAATGTTTAGAATATATTAATGTCTCTCTGGATCCAAAACATCCCAACGATTTACATTGATCACATCGTTTTCCACATCGATGTGAGTTTGATTACCAGCTTTTTGCCCTGACCGGAAGTCAGAGCCTACTGACCACGGCGGCATACATAATATATACAGACCACGCGGTCTCGTGTTTCCTCACGCCATTGATCTGCCTCTACAGGGGGAGGTATTGCTCAGACCGGAAGTTTGAAGAAATAAAGTAGAAGTCTTTTTTCTCTGCGTCTTCATTTTGTTTCTCGGATGAAAAAGTTGTTCATGAAGTGTGAGGAGGATCCAAAGCTACCAAAGGTGAGTGATTTGTTTATTTTCGAGAATTTTAGAGAAGAATAATGTGCATTTATTCGGTTTGCTGATATTTCTTCATTTCCCGATCCAACTCGGGGAGGATCGGAACCAAACCTGAGTGAAATATTATCGGCTGAAACCGGGTTTTGTTTTCATTAATAATCTGATCCAGTCCAGCCTGGAGCCTGTTAAGTCCTAAAGTTCAAAAAGACAAGAACTTTATTGGACCTTTCGGGTGCCATCGGTTTCTCATCGGAACTTTATGGAAATACAAACAAGGCCCATTAGTTAGTTTGTTTGATTTTAGCTAAAGTGAATGAAACTCGGACCGGAGCTGAAGTTTCAGAAATTTGAACCTTTTCAAGTTCTTGTTTATTTCAAGTGTTCCATTGAGAAGGACCCAAGAGGAACTGTGAGGTTTCAGGGAGCAGAGATAACGAAGGTGGAGGATTTTAAGTACTTGGGCTCAATAATCCAGAGCAATGGAGAGTGTGGAAAAGAGGTGAAGAAGCGCGTGCAGCCGGGCTGGAATTGTTTTAGAAAAGTGTCTGGTGTGATGTGTGATCGGAGGGTATTGCAAAGATCACATGGAGTCTTCAAACGTTCCCGCCATTTTCCAAGATGGCCTCCATCAAATTCTAATAACATGGAAACTATTCAACCTCGAAACATGAATTTGGTGTCTCCACCGAGGTTTTCATAGTCAAGCAGTCGGATAAAACCAGAGTATTTATTTGTCCCGAAATGGTAAATTGCAGCCTTGTAAATCAATTTCGAGATGTTGATGCTGCACCTCACCCAAACTTGGAACTTCCAGATGAAGCAACTATGCACAGAAATCGAGCATCTTGGCACAAAACATATTGTCAGTTGTACAAGGCATCAGCACTTGATCAGGCAAGAACACATTATACCGAAGGCTTGCAACCTTTACGACAACAACCAAGGAGCTCTAACACAGTAACGATTCGAAATTTACGTCTCTTCTGTCATGAAACAACTTATAAAGATGACCATTCATTCCAAAAGTTTTCCTTTCTACTCTTCGTCCTCTTCAATGCCCTCCTCACTTCACCATTACTAATCTGTGCTACTTCCTGTTCCTCAACATTCACCTCTTCTACTCTTTTTTTTTTTTTTTTTCTCTCTCTCTCTCTCTCATTTTCCTCATTCATCTGCTCTTCAAAGTACTCTTTCCATCTTCCCAGCACACTTCTTTCCTAAACTCTTCATTGCACTCCTGCACTTCTTCGTTCCACCATCATATCTCCTTGTCTACTTTTATTCCAGAGGACACTCCAAGTCCTGTCCTCCCTGTGTCCTTGATCACATTATCTGTGTGCATTAGTAATCTGGAAGCACTTCCTGACCACCCAAAGCCATTTTCAGCTCTTCCTTGAACATGACCCTGCCTTTGCCTTCCTCACCATCAGCGTTATCCTGCACACCACCATCCCATGCTGTCTGGCAACACTCTCGCCCACTACTACTTTGCAGTCACTGACTTCCTTCAAATTGCATCGTCTACCTTTGTGCTCCGACCTCTGCTTTTATAAGTCACCCTCTGTTCCTGTCTCCTCTTGAAGAAAGTATTCCCACAGCCATTTACATCCTTTTTGCACCCACCCTTGACTGTCCACGGTTTTGCACTCACGGTTTGAGTATTCGCAGACTGCCAAGCAGCTGACACATCACTCAAATTCAGCCAATGGCTTTCCTCCTTCCTGCTGATTGGTTGAGATGATGTAACGCCCCTTTTTCCTCATTTGTGCACAAGTTTTCAATGAGCCTCCTTTTTTTCGTGTTTCAATTACCAGTTAGGCTCTGGCTAAGTGCTATAAAAGATAGACATTGGATGTCTCTTCTGAAGATGTCAGGCTTTCTCCTGAAGAAACGACAGTTTCCTCTTAAGTGCCTGAAGAGAAATAAACATCTTAAAGCTCTCTAGTATTAAAGTCTTTCAATAATCATTCCAGTACAGTACCTAAGTTAATTTTAAGAATTTTTGTGTGATTTTATGTACTGTGGTTTAGCATGTTTATCGTTTTGTTTTGGTTATCTAATTTATTACATTTCAAGTTCTTTTTGGGGGACTTTGATTTTGACGGCTGTGTTCTCTAACCGGCACGGTGGCGTAGTGGTTAGCACGTCCGCCTCACAGCATGAAGGCCCGGGTTCGATTCCCGGCCTGGGCGTTTCTGTGTGGAGTTTGCATGTTCTCCCCGTGCTTGTGCGGGTTTCCTCCGGGTGCTCCGGTTTCCCCCGCAATCCAAAGACGTGCACTGTAGGTTAATTGGCCGTTCTAAATTGACCGTAATTTCTCTCCTGCAGCGGCACTGGAACCCAGTCGTATCGGCACTTGCCTTTCCATTGGATCCTTCCGGTGGCGCCGAGACAGGGGGGGACTTGCTGCTTGGGTAACAACCTGTCCCTCAGGTTTTATTCATTACTCCCTACCCAGGCTCTGTGCACTGGGGAGTATCACCAGTCTGCAGTAGAAAGGATACTGGCCAGAGCGCAGCCATAGTCCTTCGGGACTGACGGCGTTCTCTAACCTTCCGCTTCGGCTAAGGGGGCGTGGCTGAGCTGCTCCTTGGCTTCTAAACATTTATCATAAACATAAACTTAGGCATTGTACTGGAATAATAATTGAAAAAGACTTGAATACTACAGCTTTACAACAGTTCAGCTGATTATCTTCAGGCACTTCAGAGGAAATTGTCGTTTCTTCAGGAGAAAGGGGCATCATAGAGCTTAACTGGATAATATATTATACAGACAAAATGAAAACATACATACTATATAATATTCGATATAGATAGATATAAAGTATGCTGTATAATATTTTAGATATCTTATTAATAAATATCACAGGACAATTTTTTCTTAATCGTTACTATATTTTACTACATTATTACTGTATTAATGATTAAGACTGTCGATAGATTGTGTCTAAGAAGCATATTTTAGCATGTTGTAATAGATACATAGTATTTTATTTCTGGTTGCTCATTGCACATGTAATATGATACATGGGGTCTTACTTTCAGGTACAGAACTTGCGGATTATCTTCATTCGCGGGAGGGGCCTACTGTACACCACACACACATACATAGATACATTCGCACACACACATGTACATACCACACATGCGCACACACACACACACACACACAAACATGTACACCATACAGACACACAGATACACAGACATACATACATACATGTACACACATGCACACACACACACGTTCATTTTCTGTCATCAATTTGTCTTAATTAGGGTCTCTGGGAGGCTGTCGCCCATCCCAGTCAACTCTGGCGAAGGGCAGGGGTACACCTTGGATAGCTCGCAGTGTGGAAACATGCTGACGGCTATGTAGCTCCTCTTGTTGAAAGTCAGCAATATTTCTTTTGCATGCACCACAGACAGTGAAAGACATGGCTGGCCATTGATAACCCAATAAGTGCACTGGGTTGACAGTGACAACCCGTGGAGAGTGGGGCTTGAACCCCCAACTTTATGATGAGTTATCCAGCACCTTTATCACCAGGCCATCACTGCCCTCACATGCATAATGTAGGATATAGAAACACGTTTAGAATGAATGTTAGATTTTTTACAAGTTTTTTTTGAACAAGTTTCAGTGTTTATAGCAGGGACAGTTTCCTGATATAAATTCCGGATGCAGAAATATATTTTCTGATCTGTACTGGAGGAACTTTGCTGTAAGTAGTTAAAGTGTGTGTAGTTTCAGCAACAGAGATATGTAGATATCATGTCAGTCACGATAACACACGAGAACTAAGTTAGGCTGGAGGAACTGAATGTTTCTGGATTGGGTTGTGACTGTCGGGGGTAATTTAATAATTGATATGTGTAATGTAGATACTTAACCACATTCTTCATGGTTTTAAATACATTAGGGATCAACTTTCATCTTTTAAAGTGATTGAAATATTCATGCAGCACAGAGGCTAAAAGTGTTGTTGAAAATCTTCTGTGAGCGAGATTAACTACTGTATTTTCTGGACCATAAGTTGCTCCGGAGTATAAGTCGCACCAGCCATAAAACGCACAACGAAGAAGAAAGAAAAGCATATATAAGTTGCACCGGACTATAAGTCGCAGTTTTGGGGAAAATTTATTTTCTGCAGGACACATATAAAGAACATCATCATCTTCCGCTAAGTCCAGGGTCGGGTTGCAGGGGCAGCAACCTAAGCAAAGAGGTCCAGAAGTCCCTCTCCCCAGCCACTTCCTCCAATTCTCCCGGGGGACACCAAGGCGGTCCCAGACAAGCCGAGAGACGTAATTCCTCCAGCATATTCTAGGTCGACACCAAGGTGTCTTCCCGGTTGGACATTCCAGAAACACAACACTAGGGAGGCGTCTGGGAGGCATTCTGACCAGATGCCCGAGCCACCTCAACTGTCCCCTCTCAATGCGGAGGAGCAACGGCTCTACTCCGAGCTCTCCATGCATGGTAGAGCTTCTTACCTTATCACTAAAGGAGAACTCCGCCACTCGGCGAAGGAAGCTCATTTCAGCCGCTTGTATCCGCGATCTTGTTCTTTTGGTCACGACCCAACGCTCGTGACCATAGGTGGGGGGGCACAAAGAACGACTGGTAAATTGAGCTCCTTCTTGACCGCGACAAACCGGTACAAACTCCGCTTAACAGCAGAGGCTGCAGCGATCCATCTGTCGATCTCTCGCTCCATCCTTCGCTCACTCGTGAACAAGACCCCAAGATACTTATACTCCTCCACTTGGGGTAGGACCTCATTCCCTACCTGGAGGGTGCATTCCACCCTTGTCTGAATGAACCATGGCCTCGGACTTGGAGGTACTGATCCTCATCCTGGCTGCTTTGCACTCGACTGTGAATCGCTCCAATGAGAGCTGGAGGTGCCGACTTGATGAAGCCAAAAGGACAACATCATCCGCAAAAAGCAAGAGACGAGATCCGATGGCCACTAAACTAGAACCTCTCAACGCCTCGACTGTGCCTAGAAATTCTGTCCATAAAAAATATGAAACGAATCGGTGACAAAGGACAGCCTTGGCGGACTCCAACTCCCACCGGAAACAAATTCGACCTGTTGCCAATACGGACCAAACTCTAGCTGTGGTGATATAGTGACTGAATGGCTCGTAGCAACAGGTCCGGAACGCCGTCCTCTTGGAGCACGCCCCACAAGATTGTTTGAGGGACACAGTCGAAAGCCTTCTCCAAATCCATAAAATACATTGTGGACAGATTGGGCAAACTCCCATGCCCCCTCAGAATCCTGTGGAGCGTATATAGTTGGTCAAGAGTGCTACAGCCAGGACAAAAACCACATTGTTCCTCCTGAATCCGAGGTTCGACTATCGGTCGGTTCCTCCTCTCTATTACCCCTGCATAGACTCCCAGGTGGGCTGAGGAGTGTAATTCCCCTATAATTGGAACACACCCTCTGGCCCCCCCTTCTTAAAAATCAAGACCACCACCCCAGTTTGCAAATCCAGAGGTACAGCCCCCGATGGCCATGCGATGTTGCAGAGATGTGTCAACAAGACAGTCCTACAGCATCCAGAGCCTGGGCGGATCTTCCAGGCGGATCTTGTCCAACCCTGGAGCTCAACCGCCGAGGAGTTTTTTTGACAACCTCAGTGACTCCAATGATGGGCGGACCCACACCCAAACCCCCAGGGTCTTCCTCCTCCACGGAGGGTGTGTTGGTGGGATTGAGGAGGTCCTCAAAGTATTCCCCCCATCTCTTGACGACACCGCCAGTCGAGGTAAGCAGCTCCCCACCTCCACTGTAAACAGTGTTTGTGGAGAACTGCTTCCCCCTCCTGAGGCGTCGGATGGCAGTCCAAAACCTTTTTGAGGCCAACCGATAATCATTCTCTAATTAGATGAACCATTAGAAACTGCTACAGCAAAGCTATGGGATGCTCTGATAACATGCGCATCAAAAATAAGAATTCTGTACCGGATCAGTCGAGGCCCGGGTTAACAACGATCGCAGTCAGTGCTGTTAGCCAACATGGTGCTGGGGGAAATTTGACTACTGATGGCCGAAGACGAAGCGGCGGGAGGCGTGTCCGTAGGCAGAGAGAGAAGACATTAGTCGAGAACTGAGAGTAAGGACTTTGAATGTTGGAACTACAAGAGGAAGAGATGGAGAGCTGGCAGACATGATGCAGATGAGGAAGGTGGACATACTGTGTGTTCAGGAGACCAGGTGTAAATGTAGCAAGACTAGAAGCTTAGGAGCAGGGTTTAAGCTGTTTTATCATGGTGTGGCTGGGAAGAGAAATGGTGGAGAAGTAATCTTGGAGTGGTTTCTCAGGAATGTTCTAGAAGTGAAAAGAGTGTCAGACAGAGTGATGAGTCTCAAGTTTGAACATCACGTCTTCAATGTCTATGTTGTTAATGCTTATGACCCACAGGCAGGATGTGAGCTAGAAGAGATTCTGGAGTGAGTTAGATGAAGTGATGCAGAGTACCCCCAAAGGTGAAAGAGTGGTCATTGGGGCAGACTTCAATGGACATGTTGGTGCAGGCAACCAAGGGGATGAGGAAGTGATGGGCAGGTTTGGTATCCAGGACACGAACACAGAAGGACAGATATTGGAAAGAGGATGGAAATGGCTGTGTTGAATACTTTCTTCCAGAAGAGACAGGAGCATATGCTGACTTGTAAAAGTGCAGGTAGGAGCACACAGGTAGACTACATCTTGTGTAGGCGATGCAATTTGAAGGAAGCCAGTGACTGCAAAGTAGTAGTGGGTGAGAGTGTTGCCAAACTGCATAGGATGGTGGTGTGCAGGATGATGCTGAATGTGAGGAAGATGATAAAGGTATAGGCAGAGCAGAAGACCAAGTGGTGAAAGCTGAAAAAGGAAGAGTGTTCCGTGCTGTCTTCAAGGAGGAGTTGAAACAGGTTTTGGGTAGTCAGGAAGAGCTTCCAGATGACTGGACAACTACAGATAATGTGATCAGGGAGACAAGTAGGAGAGTACTTGGTGTGTCATCTCGAAGAAAATTAGATAAGAAGTCTTGATGGTGGTGGTGGAATGAGGAAGTGCAGGAGTGTGTACAAAGGAAGAGGTTAGCTAAGAAGTGGGACATTGAGAGGACCAAAGAGAGTAAACAGGAGTACAGGGAGACCCAGTGTAAGGCAAAGGTCGCGGTGTCAACGGCAAACAAAGGGCGTATGATGACTTGTATGCTAGGTTTGACAGTAAGGAGGGAGACAATGATTTATACAGGTTGGCACAGCAGAGAAATTGAGATGGGAAGGACGTGCAGTAAGTTCGAGTGAATCAGGACAGAGTGGGAAATGTATTGACTGATGACAGAAGTGTGCTGGGAAGATGGAAAGAGTACTTTGAAGAGCTCATGAATGAGGAAAATGAGAGAGAAAAAAGAGTAGAAGAAGTGACTGTTGATGACCAGGAAGTAGCAAAGATTAGTAAGGGTGAAGTGATGAGAGCATTGAAGAAGATGAAGAGTGGAAAGGCAGTTGGTCCTGATTACATACTTGTGGAGGCATGGAAGTGTGTAAGAGAGGTCGCAGTCGATTTTTTTTTTTTTTTTTTTTTTTTTTTGACAAGAACATTCAACAATGTCTTAGAGAGTGAGAGGATGCCGGAAGAATGAGAGAAGTGTGCTTGTGCCCATTTTTAAGAACAAGGGAGACGAGCAGAGTTGTGGCAACTACAGAGGGATAAAGTTGATGAGCCATACGATGAAGTTATGGGAAAGAATAGTGGAAGCTAGACGAAAGGCAGAGGTCAGCAGTTGTGAACACCAGTTTGGTTTCATGCCAAGAAAGAGCACCACAGATGCAGTGTTTGCCATGAGGATGTTAATAGAGAAGTACGGAGAAGGTCTGAGGGAGCTGCATTGTGCCTTTGAGGATCTGGAGAAAGCATATGACAGGGTGCTGAAAGAGAAACTGTGGTATTGCATGAGGAAGTCTGGAGTGGCAGAGAAGTATGTTAGTGGTGCAGGTCATGTATGAGAGATGAAGGACAGTGGTGAGGTGTGCTGTCGGTGTGACAGAAGAGTTCAAGGTGGAGGTGGGACTGCATCAATGGTCCACTCTGAGCCCCTTCTTGTTTGCCATGGTGATGGACAGGATGACAGACAAGGTTAGCCAAGATTCCCCATAGACTTTGATGTTTGCAGATGACATTGTGATCTGTAGTGAGCGCAGAGAACAGGTGCAGGAAAATTTAGAGAGGTGGAGGTATGCCTTGCAAAGGAGAGGAATGAAGGTTAGGCTCAGTAAGACAGAATACGTGTGTGTGAACGATAAGGACCCAAGAGGAATGGTGAGGTTACAGGGAGCAGAAACAAAAAAGGTGGAGGATTTTAAGTCCTGAGGCTCAACAATCCAGAGCAATGGAGAGTGTAGAAAAGAGGTGAAGAAGCGTGTGCAGACAGGTTGGAATGGTTGGAGAAAAGTGTCTGGTGTGATGTGCGATAGGACGGTATCGACAAGAATGAAAGGAAAAGTGTACAAGCCGGTGTTGAGGCCAGCAATGTTGTATGGTTTAACAACAGCGGCCATGGGGAAAAGACAGGAGGCAGAGCTGGAGGTAGCAGAGATGAAAATGTTGAGGTTCTCTTTGGGAGTAACGAGGATGGATAGGACCAGGAATGAGTACATCAGAGGGACAGCACATGTTAGATGTTTTGGAGACAAAGTCAGAGAGGCTAGATTGAGATGGTTTGGACATATACAGAGGAGGGATAGGTAGTAATATTGGTAGTAGATGCTGACGTTGGAATTACCAGGCAGAAGGCTTAGATGAAGACCAAGGAAAAGATTTATGGATTTGGTGAAGGAGGAACTGAAGGTAATTGGTGTAAGAGAAGATGCAGAGGATAGGATGAGATGGAGGCAGATGATTCGCTGTGGCGACCCCTGAAGGGAACAGCCGAAAGGAAAAGAACAACAAGAAGCAGCACTTAATGAATGGAGTGATGAGCCAGATATGGACTTATAAGAAAGTGATGACGAGTATTTTTCACCCGATTCTCCTACTAACTTGATACATTTAAAGATGAGGCCATGTGCTTTTCAATGTGCCTTGTGTGGAAGTTGATGTTTGTGTTGATTGGTTCAACATGCCATGTGCTCAAGTTGACATTCATGTTGATTGACTAGATTTTACATCGGGGTAGGGGTGGGGGGATTTAATGGCACAGCACCAGGAGGGAAAATTAAAGGGTCTTTTTTTTTTGTTGTTTTTTTGTTTTTACTTTTTAATTATTCGGTTTTCTGTTTATTTTCAGCTGTCATCTAAGTAATTTGATTGATATCATAAAATGAACAACACAAATACCAGTAAAACTCTTTTATTGTTCTGTTATTATTCATGTTTTCCACCTCCGTGGTAATCAACACCTACCGTTCCACTCCGCTGGTACATTTTAATCAGCGCTCACCCACTTCAATGTTTTTTACGCGCCCTAGGTGCTGATCACAACAAATATGGTATAATATAAAATTACTATGTTATAAAATTACCATATTCTTAAATTATGAAAATTATGTTCTAAAATTATTACGAGAGTGAAACGTCTATGATTTCTCCTCCGAAGTTTAAAGGTGGAGATCCGTCATTTCAACACTGGTAACATCATGTTACAAAGTCTTATTTAAAGGAAAATATCATCAGATATTTGGTCTCAGCCTGGACAGCTCAACAGAAAATGATGAATAATGAAAGGGATAACATTAAAATTAATTTTTGGGAATTTTTTTCCTCTACTCGCATCAAGTTCTTTTGTCCTATTGTATTTATGATGATGATAATAATAATAATTATAATAAGGTATAATTTTTGTTCACAGTGTTGTACAGGCCAGAGAAGGAATAGAAAAGATGATCTCCGATACAAGGTAAGATCAAACCCAACACCACTGTCACTGACATGCTGGTGTTATAAACCTCTCTGCTGTTCTTAACCACAGATCAGATGATAGAAACCATACAGACAGTCATGGGTGCAAGTTTTCCGGCATATCCCGGAAATTCTGGTTTTCCCAAGACTGAATTAACTATTTTTTAAATTCGTTTAAATCCATTTAAATTTTTCGGGGGTTTGGGGGGTGGTGTTAGAGGTGTTCGTCTGCTCGGATTGGCACAATCCACCATGCATACTTGGTTACTGAAATTAGAGAAAGCAAAGAGGGTTGTAAAATGAATGAAAACCCGAATCCAGAAAAGAAAGAGAACTCGCTGTTCCGCTGGTGCAAAATGCAAACATTGGTGCAAAAGAATCAAGACAAAGTGAGAGCTGTAACCATTCTGTGACCGATATTTTGTCAGACTATAACTGTCATCACAAACATTTGGTATATTTTGACTAGAATATTCCATGGAAGTATTGAGTTGTCTGATATAAGCAGTGTCTGTAAAGAGTTGGAATTTCTGACTTTTGTTGGATTTCGACAAAATTGTCAGATTTTTTTTATTTTTTTTATTTTATGCTGTTTTGTGGTTTTCTGTCAGGTTAATAAAAAATATATATATATCACCCGTAACCATGCTAGTTTCGGATGTTTTGCATGCGAGCGCACAGGCTCGGGGGAGTAAGCACGGTCACTTAAAGTCGAAAAGTCGACACTTTGACAAAAGTTGCAAATTCCGACTCGGCCGTGTCTGTAACAAGTTGACATTTCCAACTTTTCTCACAGTGTCGACTTTAAGTAACCGTGCTTACTAACCCGGGAATGTGTGTTCACATGCACTCATACATGGTTTTCAGTGGGAGGCTTGGTAAGTGTTGGAACGGCTCTCTGAACTCTCGCAATGTTTTTCTCATAAGACGGTAATTTACGTTATTTAGCACCATATTGTTTTTTCTGAAAGTCTGTGATCGATCGTGCGTGCAACATTGCCAAGAATGCCAGCATGGTTTTACACTTTTCACCAGACTTATTAAAGGTTTCCAATCCCAATGGTGGAGTTTATGCGGACTGGCTGGTTAAGGAAGATGAGTTTAAATCCCAATTGGGAAGCCAGAGTATTGTTAATTTGTTTATTTTGTAAAATTGTTTAAAATGTTTAACATTCAGATATATTTTTTTTTTTTTGTGCCAAACAGGTTAGTTATGTCATTGATGCAACATAAACTGAATCTCCACTTGAAATACTCAATACCAGAATAACTGTAAATTGTGATTTATTTATTATTATTATTATTTTTTTAATTAATTTATTTTTTTGCATTTGACAAAAACAATGCATAATTTGATAAAGGACACATAAAGTAAAATACTCAGTGAAAATATGGAATGTTCTTTACATTTATACAGTGTATATTGAATAAATTGTCTTGACTTAATTTCAATTTTCTGGTAGATGAGTCTCTTATGCAGGGATGGGAATTTTCCACCACTCGGCGGATTTGCGCCTTTTTGGAAGTCATATGGGTCATTTTTTAGATCAATGCAAATCTGGTGTAAAAGTGGGGGGTTAGTGCCACTGGTCACCTGGTCCGATTATATCCAAATACGCGGTGCTACCCTTGTTTTGTTTACCTGTGTGGTTGTTGATATCGCCTAGTGGAGTGAAACACAGCTGGTTCTGGTTTATTGCACGTGTCGGGCATCGTAATATGATATGCCAGCCTGGTCATCTTGCAAGTGATCGAGCAGCATTATGTATAAATATGACTGTGAATGATATTATTTAAGTCTTATGATTTTATATGAAAATGATTTATACAGGTTGGCACAGCAGAGATATAGATGGGAAGGATCTGCAGCAAGTTAGAGTGATTTAAGGACAGAGAGGGAAATGTATTGACGAATGACAGAAGGGTGCTGGGAAGATAGAAAGAGTATTTTGAAGAGCGAATGAATGAGGAAAGTGAGAGAGAGAAAAAAAGAGTAGAAGAGGTGACCTTGTAATCTGTAGTGAGAGCAGAGAACAAGTGGAGGAAAATCTAGAGAGGTGGAGTTATGCCCTGGAAAGGAGGGGAATGAAGGTTAGCCTCAGTAAGACAGAATACATGTGTATGAATGACAAGGACCCATGAGGAACGGTAAGGTGATAGGGAGCAGAGATAAAGAAGGTGGAGGATTTTAAGTACTTAGGCTCAACAATCCAGAGCAATGGAGAGTGTGGAAAAGAGGCGAAGAAGCGTGTGCAGGCAGGTTGGAATGGTTGTAGAAAAGTGTCTGGTGTGATGTGGGATAGGAAGGTATCGACAAGAATGAAAGGAAAAATGTTCAAGCCGGTGTTCAGGCCAGCGATGTTGTATGGTTTAGAAACAGAGGCCCTGGGGAAAGATGTAAGACGTTTTGGAGACAAAGTCAGAGAGGCTAGATTGAGATGGTTTGGACATGTACAGAGGAGGGATAGTGAGTATATTGGCAGTAGGATGCTGAGGTTGGAACGACCAAGCAAAAGGCCAAGAGGAAGACCAAAGAGACGATTCATGGATGTGGTGAAGGAGGACATGAAGGTCATTGGTGTAAGAGAAGAAAATGCAAAGGATAGGGTGAGATGGAGGCAGATGATTCACTCTGGCGACCCCTGAAGGGAACAGCCGAAAAGAGAAGAGGACAGTTTGGTTATTTACAGTCGAGAATGGATCAAAACAAACAGCATTATTAGTTATATCAGGCATATTTATGGTTGAAGGAAAAAAATTCCACTATAAGTGAGATTTACTAGGAACTGAGACCTGACACCTTACTTGAATGCATTGGTGCACACTATGTACTTTTATATAAAAAAAAAAAAAAATGTTGACCAAGATGTCAGTTGGGAGTTGTTAAGATTGCTCAACAAAATGTCTTATAATTTAAATAAAAAAAATCTTTATTTTGCATCAATATATACAGTGGTTGGGGTTCTCCCCGGTTGACGAAAGGGTAGCTTCCCTCCGTCTTCGGGTGGGGGGGCGGGTCCTGACTGTTATTTGTGCTTATGCACCAAATGACAGTTCAGAGTACCCACCCTTTTTGGAGTCTTTGGGGGGGGGGTGTTGGAGAACGCTCCCTCGGGAGACTCGCTCGTTGTCTTGGGAGACTTCAACGCCCATGTGGGCAACGATAGTGTGACCTGGAAGGGTGTGATCGGTAGGTACGGCCTCTCCAGTCCAAATCCGAATGGTGTGTCGTTGTTGGACTTCTGTGCTCGTCATAGTTTGTCTATCACGAACACCATGTTCGAACATAAGGGTGTCCATAAGTGCACTTGGCACCAGGACACCCTAGGTCACAGTTCGATGATTGACTTTGTAGTCGTGTCATCGGACTTGCGACCATATGTTCTGGACACTCGGGTGAAGAGAGGAGCTGAGCTGTCTACCGATCACTACCTGGTGGTGAGTTGGCTTCGGTGGTGTGGGAGGTTGCCTTCCAGACCTGGCAGGCCCAAGCGTGTAATCAGGGTCTGCTGGGAACGTTTGGCGGAGACCCCTGTCTGAGAGGCCATTTACACCCACCTCCTGCAGAGCTACAACCACGTTCGGAGGAGGCGGGGGACATGGAACCCGAATGGGCCATGTTTCGTGCCTCCATTGCTGAGGCGGCAGCCCATAGCTGTGGCCGTAAGGTCGTCGGTGCTTGTCGTGGCGGTAATCCTCGAACCCGGTGGTGGACACCTGCGGTGAAGGGGGCCGTCCAGCTGAAGAAGGAGGCCTATCGGGTTTTATTAGCCTGTGGGACTCCTGAGGCAGCAAACGGGTACCGGCAGGCCAAACGTGCTGCAGCCGAGGCTGTCGCAGATGCAAAATCTCGGGCGTGGGAGGAGTTCGGTGAGGGCCTGGAGAGTGATTATCGGTTGGCCTCAAAAAGGTTCTGGGCCACCATCCGACGCCTCAGGAGGGGAAGCAGTTCTTCACAAACACTGTTTACGGTGGAGGTGGGGAGCTGCTTACCTTGACTGGGGATGTTGTTGAGAGGTGGAGGGAATACTTTGAGGACCTTCTCAATCCCACCAACACGCCCTCCGTGGAAGAGGAAGACCCTGGGGGTTCGGGTGAGGGGCCGCCCATCACTGGAGTGGAGGTCACTGAGGTTGTCAAAAAGCTCCTCGGTGGTCGAGCTCCGGGGTTGGACGAGATCCGCCCGGAATATCTCAGGGCTCTGGATGTTGTAGGACTGTCTTGGTTGACACGTCTCTGCAACATCGTGTGGTTATCGGGGGCTGTACCTCTGGATTGGCAAACTGGGGTGGTGGTCCCAATTTTTAAGAAGGGGGACCGGAGGGTGTGTTCCAATTATCGGGGAATTACACTCCTCAGCCTACCTGGGAAAGTCTATGCAGGGGTACTAGAGAGGAGGATCCGACCGATAGTCGAACCTCGGATTCAGGAGGAACAATGTGGTTTTCGTTCTGGCCGCAGCACTCTTGACCAACTCTATACGCTCCAGAGGATTCTGGAGGGGGCATGGGAGTTTGCCCAATCTGTCCACATGTGCTTTGTGGATTTGGAGAAGGCTTTCGACCGTGTCCCTCGAAAGATCTTGTGGGGCGTGCTCCGAGAATACGGCGTTCCGGATCCGTTGCTACGAGCGATTCGGTCGCTGTATCACCGGAGCCAGAGTTTGGTCCATATTGGTAACAGCAGGTCGGATTCGTTTCCAGTGGGAGTTGGAGTCCGCCAAGGCTGTCTTTTGTCACCGATTCTGTTCATAATTTTTATGGGCAGAATTTCTAGGCGCAGTCGAGGCGATGAGGGGTTCTGGTTTGGTGGCCATCGGATATCGTCTCTGCTTTTTGCGGATGATGTTGTCCTTTTGGCTTCATCAAGTCGGGCCCTCCAGCTCTCATTGGAGCGATTCGCAGCTGAGTGCGAAGCAGCCGGGATGAAGATCAGTACCTCCAAGTCCGAGGCCATGGTTCTCAGTCGGACAATGGTGGAATGCACCCTCCGGGTCGGGAATGAGGTCCTGCCCCAAGTGGAGGAGTTTAAGTATCTTGGGGTCTTGTTTACAAGTGAGGGAAGGATGGAGCGAGAGATCGACAGACGGATCGCTGCAGCCTCTGCTGTTAAGCGGTGCCTGTACTGGTCCGTTGTGGTGAAAAAGGAGCTGAGCCGCAAGGCGAAGCTCTCAATTTACCAGTTGATCTACGTTCCAACCCTCACCTATGGTCACGAGCTTTGGGTAATGACCGAAAGAACAAGATCACGGATACAAGCGGCTGAAATGGGCTTTCTTCGCCGGGTGGCGGGGTTCTCCCTTAGGGTGAGAAGCTCCGCCATCCGGGGAGAGCTCGGAGTAGATCAGCTGCTCCTCCGCATTGAGAGGGGCCAGTTGAGGTGGCTCGGGCATCTGGTCAGAGTGCCCCCCGGACGCCTCCCTGGTGTGGTGTTTCGGGCATGTCCAACCGGGAAGAGACCCCGGGGTCGACCTAGAACACGCTGGAGGGACTATGTCTCTCGGCTTGTCTGGGACCGCCTCGGTGTCCCCCCGGGAGAGTTGGAGGAAGTAGCTCGGGAGAGGGATGTCTGGACCTTTTTGCTAAGGTTGCTGCCCCCGCGACCCAACCCTGGACTAAGCGGAAGAAGATGATGATGATGATGATATACAGTGGTATGAAAAAGTATCTGAACCTTTTGGAATTTCTCACATTTCTGCATAAAATCATGTTTTATCGTGGGCAGGGCAGCTTTAAGCCACTCATCAGTGATTGGGCACACACCTGACTTAAATTGTTTGGTAAAAATTGGTTTCAATTGCTCTTTGTCTCCTTAGGCAGAGGGTTCAGTTACTTATTCCTCCCCCTTCTGTCATTGTTTGCATGCTATCCTCATTAAAATATGAAAAAGCGTTAAATGTTTGGGTGGTTTTAGTTAAAGCAGACACTTTTTTTCATCTGTGAGATTTTGACAAAGATCAGATCACATTTGATGGTGATTTTATGCAGAAATGTGAGAAATTCCAAAAGATTCAGATACTTTTTCATACCACTGTATATGCATTTGCAGATTGTATATTGCTGTAAATGTTGGTAAAAGATTGCATGAGAGACAGCCATTTTAAGTTCTGATTTTAAAAAATTTTCCAAGCTCGAATGGGGCACACCCCCTTTATTCCTCTCCCCCTCCCCCATGGCTATGCCATGCCTGTCATTGTATGTCAGACCTTTTAGGTTTTTTAAGATTTCCAACTTGCACCCATATGTACAGTAGATTAAAACCCAGAGTGAGAACATCATAAAGAGCTCTCTTTGGGAACGGTTCAGAAATAATGTGAGATTAAAGTGTAATTATTGGACTCCATGTCTCACCACATCTTTCTACTTCACCATATCACAGACTCGACCCAGAATCTGCTGCTGGAAATGAAGTCCAGAAAAAGTTCCAGTTGAATCTGTTGGAGAAGTTTAAGTGTTTGAGTGGAGTGATGATGGACCTGGGAACCCAAACCCTCCTGAATGAGATCGACACGGAGCTCTACATCACAGAGGGAGACAGTGGAGATGTCAAAGAACATGAAGTGAGACGGATCGAGGCAACATCCAGGAGAACAACAGCCGAGGAAAAGCCAATCCAATGTAGTGACATCTTTGAACCCTTATCTGAACAAGTCAAACCAATCAGAACCATGCTGAACAAGACCGGATCTGAACAAGACGAATCCATCAGAACTGTGCTGACGAAGGGAGTCGCTGGTATCGGAAAAACCGTCTCTGTGCAGAAGTTCATCCTGGACTGGGCCGAAGGGAAAACCAATCAGAACATCCGTCTGATATTTCCATTTCCTTTCAGAGAGCTGAATCTGATGAAGGAGCAGAAACTGAGTCTGATGGAGCTGCTCCACGTCTGTTTTAAAGAAACAAAAGAAATGGAGATGTCCACTTTTGAAAAGGTTCTGTTCATTTTTGACGGATTGGACGAGTGTCGTTTTCGTCTTGATTTCCAGAACACCGTGAGAGTGAGTGATGTAACTGAATCAGCATCAGTGGATGTGCTGCTGATAAACCTGATCAAAGGGAACCTGCTTCCATCGGCTCTCATCTGGATCACATCCCGACCAGCAGCAGCTGATCAGATCCCCTCTGAGTGGGTCCATCGAGTCACAGAGCTACGAGGGTTCAGTGACCCCCAGAAGGAGGAGTACTTCAGGAAGAGGATCAGTGATCCGAACCTGGCCAAGAACATCATCACACACCTGAAGTCATTACGAAGCCTCTACATCATGTGCCACATTCCTGTCTTCTGCTGGATTTCAGCCGCTGTTCTGGAGAGAATATTGGGTGAAGCAGAGAGAGGAGAGATCCCCAAGACTCTGACTGAAATGTACACACACTTCCTCTTCATTCAGATCAACATCATCAGAGAAAAGTACTCAAAGACGCAGGAGAGTGATGAAGCGATTCTTCTTAAACTGGGCCGACTGGCTTTTCAACAGCTGGAGGAAGGAAACCTAATCTTCTATGATGAAGATCTGATAGCGTGTGGCATTGATGTGAGAGAAGCAGCAGTGTACTCAGGTGTGTGTACGCAGATCTTTAGAGAGGTGTTTGGGCTTCACCAGAGTAAAGTGTACTGTTTTGTACATCTGAGTGTTCAAGAACATCTCGCAGCCCTGTACGTGCACTTGACCTTCATGAAGAAAAAGAGAAATGTTTTTGAAAGGAATAAGAAATCGGCTAAAATCTCTTGCATACACCAGAGCGCTGTAGAGCAGACCTTAGAGAGTGAGACTGGACATCTGGATCTGTTCCTTCGTTTTCTTCTGGGTCTCTCACTGGAGTCCAATCAGAAACTCTTAGATGCCTTCGGAACTCAGACAGGAAGTGACTCCCAGAGCAGGAAGAAAACAATTCAGTTCATTAAGATGATGTTGAGTCAAGAGTTTTCTCCAGAGAAATCCATCAATCTGATCCACTGTTTGAATGAACTGGGTGATGATTCTCTAGTGGAAGAGATCCAACACTACCTGAAATCTGACAAACAACGTAAACTCTCTTCCTCTCAGGTCTCTGCTCTGGCGTTTGTGTTACTGACGTCAGCAGAGGAACTGGAGGAATTTGACCCGAGTAAATATTTCAGGAGACAGAAGATGACAGAAACTGTTCTTGAGAAGATGATGCCAGTGGTTGCAGTTTCCAGAAAAGCAATGTAAGTAAATCTGAATCCAGCTGTTCTGCTGTTGCAGTGTCGGAGAAACTGGGAGTGCACCGATAAATATGGACTGGGGGATGACGTAATGATGCTGCGTCCATTGTTTACAAATGACAGACTGAAAGTGTTATATATCTAGGTTCTATAGCGTGTTACCCTTGTGTTAAGACGGTCGTCTCTGTGATCTTTGTGTTTACACTGTTTTGCGGACTTTTGTAACCCTAAGCAAATATGGTTGGTCAGAAGTGTAAACCTACCAGCATGGGTGCAAGTCTCATACACAGAGATGAATTAACTATCTGCTCGGATCGGTGCAATCTATCATGCAAACTTAGTTCAGCAAAGAGAGCTGTAAAATGAATGAAAACCCGAATCCAGAAAAGAGAACTCTCCGTTCTGCTGGTGATTCACATCAGTTCAGGTTGTGTTCTAAACGAGTTCAACGGTGTCTTTGTGCACTTGAAAGACAGGAAATCCATATAACCCACAGCAAGTTGTATATATCTTTGACATCTAAGTATGCATACATGTATATATTTGTAAATTGTAAGTAGAATATATATACATACAACATATTTCATCATTCTATTTGTTTGTCGAACCAAACTGTTGTTCACAAATACTGACCTCTGCTCTTAGTCTAGCTTCCACTATTCTTTCCCATAACTTCATCATATGGCTCATCAACTTTATCCCTCTGTAGTTGCCACAACTCTGCACGTCTCCCTTGTTCTTAAAAATGGGCACCATCACACTTCTCCATTCCTCCGGCATATGCTCACTCTCTAAGACCTTGTTGAATATTCTTGTCAGAAAATCTACTGCTTCCTCTCCTAGACACTGCCATACCTCCACCGGTATGTCATCAGGACCAACTGTCTTTCCATTCTTCATCCTCTTCAGTGCCCTCCTCACTTCACCCTTACTAATCTTTGCTACTTCCTGGTCCTCAACAGTCACTTCTTCTACTCTTTGTTCTCTCTCATATTCCTCATTCATCAGCTCTTCAAAGTACTCTTTCCAGATTTCCAGCACACTTCTGTCATCAGTCAATACGTTTCCCACTCTGTCCTTAATCACTCTAACTTGCTCCATGTCTTTCCCATGTCCATTTCTCTGCTGTGCCAACCAACATAAATCATTTTCTCCCCCTTACTGTCCAACCTAGCATACAAGTCATCATGCGCCCTTTGTTTGGCCTTTGACACCGCTACCTTCGCCTTATGCTATGTCTCCCTGTACTCCTGTTTACTCTCTTTGGTCCTCTCAATGTCCCACTTCTTCTTAGCTAACCTCTTCTTTTGTACACACTCCTGCACTTCCTCATTCCACCACCAAGTCTCCTTATCTACTTTCCTTCCAGATGACACACCAAGTACTCTCCTACCTGTGTCTCTGATCACATTAGCTGTAGTTGTCCAGTCATCTGGAAGCACTTCCTGACCACCCAAAACCTATTTCAACTCCTCCTTGAAGACAACATGACACTCTTCCTTTTTCAACTTCCACCACTTTGTCTTCTGCTCTGCCTTTGCCTTTTTCACCTTTCTCACCATCAGCATCATCCTGCACACCACTATCCTATGCTGTTTGGCAACACTCTCACCCACTACTACTTCGCAGTCACTGACTTCTTCCAAAATACGCCTACACAAGATGTCTACCTGTGTGCTCCTATCTCCGCTTTTATAAATCACCCTATACACCTGTCTCTTCTAGAAGAAAGTATTCACCACAGCCATTTCCATCCTTTTTGCATATCTACAAAGTACAGAGAAAGTTAGAGGGAACTTCATTGTGCCTTTGTGGATCTGGAAAAAGCATATGACAGGGTGCCAAGAGAAGAACTGTGGTATTGCATGAGGAAGTCTGGAGTGGCAGAGAAGTATGTTAGAGTGATGCAGGACATGTATGAGAGATGTAAGACAGTGGTGAGGTGTGCTGTCGGCGTGACTGACGAATTCAATGTGGCGGTGGGACTGCATCAAGGGTCAGTTCTCAGCCCCTTCTTGTTTGCTATGGTGATGGACAGACTGACAGATGAGGTGAGACAAGAATCTCCATGGACTATGATGTTTGCAGATGACATTGTGATCTGCAGTGAGTGCAGAGAACAAGTGCAGGAAAATCTAGAGAGGTGGAGGTATGCCCTGGAAAGGAGGGGAATGAAGGTTAGCCTCAGAATGAGAATGTGAATGAGAGAGACCCAGGAGGAACAGTGATGTTACAGGGAACAGAGATAACGAAGGTGGAGGATTTTAAGTACTTAGGCTCAACAATCCAGAGCAATGGAGAGTGTGGAAAAGAGGTGAAGAAGCGTGTGCAGGCAGGCTGGAATGGTTGGAGAAAAGTGTCTGGTGTGATGTGCGATAGGAGAGTGTCAGCAAGAATGAAGGGAAAAGTGTACAAGACGGTGGTGAGGCCAGCGATGTTGTATTGCTTAGAAACAGTGGCGCTGAGGAAAAGGCAGGAGGCAGAGCTGGAGGTAGCGGAGATGAAAATGTTGAGGTTCTCTCTGGGAGTAACGAGGATGGATAGGATCAGAAATGAGTATATCAGAGAGACAGCCCATGTAAGATGTTTTGGAGACAAAGTCAGAGAGTATAGATTGAGATGGTTTGGACATGTACAGAGGAGGGATAGTGAGCATATTGGCAGTAGGATGCTGAGGTTGGAACTACCAGGCAGAAGGCTTAGAGGAAAACCAAAGAGAAGTTTTATGGTTGTGGTAAAGGAGGACATGAAGGTAATTGGAGTAAGAGTAGAAGATACAGAGAATCGGGTGGGATGAAGGCAGATGGTTTGCCCTGGCGACCCCTGAAGGGAGCAGCCGAAAAGAAGAAGAAGAAGAAGAAACACGCTGACGACTTTGCAGCCTACTCTTTACGAAAGTCAGCAATGGTTCTTTTACATGCCTCTCACCATAGACAGTGAGAGACATGGCCCGCGTTTGATAACCCAGTTCGCTGCACTGGGGGGACGGTGACAACCTTGTGGAGAGTGGGACTCGAACCCCCAACCTTTGGATCAGCGATCCAGCGCCCTTTACCACGAGACCACCACTACCCCTACAAGGGTAACACACAGTGAACTGGGAAGAATTAGTGGCACGTTCAGTCTGTCATTTGTTAACGATGGACCAGCATCATTACGTCAACGTACTACGTAGGTACGTCTTGTACTATAGAGAGCACGCTGAACTCAAAATTTGACAATTTTTTTTTTTTTGAAAAAAAAAAAAAAAAACTTAAAACGAATGAACGCAAGTCGGGGAGCGTCTTTAATGCTAAAGCGCCCCTTTCAGAAAGATATAACTGGTCTTTGTAATTTTAGTAAAATGAGAAGGTTTAGTGAAAACCTGAAGGTTTTGATGATAATTTTCACTGGTTATATCATGATGTTTATTTTATTTCCTTCAGTATCAGCTGTGATAGAATTGGAGCGGATATTTGGTCAGTTCTGGTCTCAGCACTCAGCTCAGTAACCTCCAGTCTGAGAGAACTGCATTTGGCTGTGAAAACACTGGATTTGTCGTGGCTTGAATTCGGAGATTTAGGAGTGAAGTTTCAGGTTCTCTGTACTGTACTGGCGAATCCTGACTGTAAAGTGGAGACACTGAGGTAAGATCATCTATGAGAGACACAATAACGCTCTAACAGCAGCAGCAGCAGCTGGATGCAGTAATGCATAGCTGCCATCTAGTACGTAAAAAAACGTATCATTGGATGTTTACACTTGAAATTTTCTGGAACAGAACATCATCACAACAAATTGATTTGTAATTAAGTGATAATGATTTCACTTCATAATCTTTTACACATTAAAGAAATAAATCCATTTTTTATTATTACGTTCATGTGAATTAAAATAAAGATAAACAGAACCTGATCCATTACTTTTGAAAACAGTGATATCTTTGCGGTTCTCTTTCACATCTTATCAATAATTGTGGCTAATGGGGAAGCTACATGAGGTCTGGGCTTCACCCATTTGGAATCCTGGGCTTCACCCGCAAGCACTCTTGTACCTCAGGGTTCCACCATGGTCTTTTTGGCATTATTCCCAGAATTCAGTCGTTCCTATTGAGGAGCGATGACTTCAGGAAGCTGCACTGCATGGCGCTACTCAGTGACAGTTCTGCATGGTTTGAACTCGTGTAACAGACTAGATCACACCACACCACGCCATGTTTTTCCTCAGCCGCTCGAACAGTTGAATCACAGGCAGTACTGCACCACTCTATGTCTCTCACGGCATAGTGTGAGTATATGGGATACTCGGGTTTCCTCACACAGCCCAAAGACATGCGCATTAGGCTGATTCGCTCTTCCAAATTGCTAAAAGGTGTGTGTATGTTTTGTCCCTGCGTTGATCTGTTGAGCTCTTTAGAGTGTACCATGCCTTCACAACATTGGCTGAGAGAGGCTCAAGCCCTCCTGCAACTCGAATAGGATGAAGCAGTTCATTTAAATTTACAGCATTTATCAGAAGCTCGTATATTCATTCAACAAGGTACTAGAGAGTGAGCAGATGCCGGAGGAGTGGAGGAGAAGTGTGCTGGTGCCCATTTTTAAGAACAAGGGAGACGTGCAGAGTTGCAGCAACTACAGAGGGATAAAGTTGATGAGCCATACGATGAAGTTATGGGAAAGAATAGTGGAAGCTAGACTGCGGGCAGAGGTCAGCATTTGTGAACAACAGTTTGGTTTCATGCCAAGAAAGAGCACCACAGATGCAATGTTTGCCTTGAGGATGTTAATAGAGAAGTACAGAGAAGGTCAGAGGGAGCTACATTGTGCCTTTGTGGATCTGGAAAAAGCATATGACAGGGTGCCAAGAGAAGAACTGTGGCATTGCATGAGGAAGTCCGGAGTGGCAGAGAAGTATGGTAGAGTGGTGCAGGACATGTATGAGAGATGTAAGACAGTGGTGAGGTGTGCTGTCGGTGTGACCGACGAATTCAAGGTGGAGGTGGGACTGCATCAAGGGTCAGCTCTGAGCCCCTTCTTGTTTGCTATGGTGATGGACAGGCTGACAGACGAGGTGAGACAAGAATCTCCATGGACTATGATGTTTGCAGATGACATTGTGATCTGTAGTGAGAGCAGATAACAAGTGCAGGAAAATCTAGAGAGGTGGATGGATGCCCTAGAAAGGAGAAGAATGAAGGTTAGCCTCAGAAAATCAGAATACATATGTGTGAATGAGAAGGACCCAGGAGGAACGGTGATGTTACAGGGAGCAGAGATAACGAAGGTGGAGGATTTTAAGTACTTGGGCTCAACAATCAAGAGCAATGGAGAGTGTGGAAAAGAGGTGAAGAAGCGTGTGCAGGCAGGCTGGAATGGTTGGAGAAAAGTGTCCGGTGTGATGTGCGATAGGAGAGTGTCAGCAAGAATGAAGGGAAAAGTGTACAAGACGGTGGTGAGGCCAGCGATGTTGTATGGCTTAGAAACAGTGGCGCTGAGGAAAAGGCAGGAGGCAGAGCTGGAGGTAGTGGAGATGAAAATGTTGAGGTTCTCCCTGGGAGTAACGAGGATGGATAGGATCAGAAATGAGTACATCAGAGGGACAGCACATGTAAGATGTTTTGGAGACAAAGTCAGAGAGGCTAGATTGAGATGGTTTGGACATGTACAGAGGAGGGATAGTGAGTATATTGGCAGTAGGATGCTGAGGTTGGAACTACCAGGCAGAAGGCCTCGAGGAAGACCAAAGAAGAGATTTATGGATGTGGTGAAGGAAGACATGAAGGTCGTTGGAGTCAGAAAAGAAGATGCGGAGGACAGGGTGAGGTGGAGGCGGATGATTTGCTGTGGCGACCCCTGAAGGGAGCAGCCGAAAGTAAAAGAATAATGATCAGAAACTCGTATATGCTCAAGAAAGCATATGACAGGGTGCCAAGAGAAGAACTGTGGTATTGCATGAGGAAGTCTGGAGTGGCAAAGAAGAATGTTAGAGTGGTGCAGGACATGCATGAGAGATGCAAGACAGTCATGAGGTGTGCTGTCGGTGTGACAGAAGAGTTCAAGTTGGAGGTGGGACTGCGTCAAGGGTCAGCTCCAAGCCCCTTCTTTTTTGCTATAGTGATTGACAGGCTGACAGACGAGGTAGGCAAGAATCTCCATTGTCTATGATGTTTGCAGATGACATTGTGATCTGTAGTGAGAGCAGAGAACAAGTGGAGGAAAATCTAGAGAGTTGGATGTCTGCCCTGGAAAGGAGAGGAATGAAGGTCAGCCTCAGAAAATCAGAATACATATGTGTGAATGAGAAGGACCCAGGAGGAACGGTGATGTTACAGGGAGCAGAGATAAAGAAGGTGGAGGATTTTAAGTACTTAGGATCAACAGTCCAGAGCAATGGAGAGTGTGGAAAAGAGGTGAAGAAGCGTGTGCAGGCAGGTTGGAATGGTTGGAGAAAAGTGTCCGGTGTGATGTGTTATAGGAAGGTATCGGCAAGAATGAAGGGAAAAGTGTACAAGACGGTGATGGGGCCAGCGGCGATCTATGGTTTAGAAACAGTGGCACTGTTGAAAAGACAGGAGGCAGAGCTAGAGTTAGCAGAGATTAAAATGTTGAGGTTCTCTTTGGGAGTAATGAGGATGGATAGGATCAGGAATGAGTACATCAGAGGGACAGCACATGTGAGAGGTTTTGGAGACCAAGTCAGAGAGGCTAGATTGAGATGGTTTGGACATGTATAAAGCAGGGATAGTGAATATATTGGTTGTAGGATGCTCAGGTTAGAACTACTTGAGGAAGACCAAAGAAGAGATTTATGGATGTGGTGAAGGAGGACATGAAGGTCGTTGGTGCAAGAAAAGATGCAGAGGGCAAGGTTGAGATGGAGGCAGATGATTTGCTGTGCGACCCCTGAAGGGAACAGCCGAAAGGAAAAGGTCAGAAGCTCGTATCCAGAGCGACGTACAGAAGCTTTTATGTCTCTGTCAGTGAATATATTCTTGTTCAGGTTTGTTCGAACACAGACTTAGTATTGTTGTTGGCTGCATCGATCTCGAAAGATCATGTCGAGGTTTTGTGCCCTGGGTCTTCGGTCAGGGAGCTGCAGCGTTTGGCGTGGCTGTAGAGGCCAATACGGGATTTGCAGATACTGCAGCTGTCGCTGCAGATCAAGTCTTCGCAGTATGGTAGGTGTGTCAACAGTCTCCGCAGTGTGCGGAGTCTCTTTTCCCCCCAGCAGTTGTCTCTGCTCTCCTCTGCTGTTCTGATGACATCTTGGGTGGTGGTTCACCAGTCAAAGCACTCAGAGGCGGCTGACTCCAGACTTTGACATGGTTCCAGTCGCCAGCTCCCCATATAGTAAGTTATTGGGGATGCGGCCGTCATACATTCGGGCGATGTGGCCAAGCCATCGCAAGCATCTCTGGGTCAGGATGGTGTCGTGGAATTTTTACTGATTGGGTAGAAGTCAATGTTTCTTATTATCGATCAGGCAGAAGTTAATACTTCTTAGGAGTTGAGTTTATTCAGAGCAATACACATACAAATGGCATGTGCAGAGAGATCTCTATTCATGCCGTGGGTTACATGATATTTATAAGGGAGCTTGCCCCCGAAGTATAAAGAAGTGGGACTTTCCACCCCCTTCCAGGCTCCCAGGTGTGAAGCAACTGTAGCCTACGCAACCGGTCTCATCTGCTGCGCTGCCTTTCTGCAGTGTCAGCTCTCGCGTTTCCTGTGGAAATAGTGTCAGAAGCATTAGTATGAGCAGTGCATTTGCATACGGCTATAGAAGATGGTAATAGAATGGCTTCTAGTAAGGCAGCCACTAGTTTGTGATTTAAAATGGGGTGACCATCCGATTTCATATAGCCTCGGTGCCTCCACATGGCGCCGAAGTCATGTACAACGCCAAAAGCGTATCTAGAGTCAATGAAAATATTTACAGATTGCCCTTCTACGTATTTGCACGCTTCGGTTAGGGCTACTAACTCAGCAGCTTGAGCTGAGAAATGTGGAGAGAGCGACCCTGAGTGGACTACGGAATCATTGTCGCACACAGCATAACCTACTTGACACAGGCCTGTATTTGGGTCACATGATGCTGATCCTGATCCGTCAACGTACAATGTGAGATCTGCCTCTGTTAGGGGTTCAACCGATAAGTCAGGGCGCGGGGTGCACGACACTGACAGTTCCGCTACACAACAATGCGGTGTGCCATCATCAGGAAGTGGCAAGAGGGTGGCTGGATTCAGAACTGCAACGCTTGATAGTGACGTTTGGTAGGTCTAATAAACTTGTGTGATAGCGCTAAAGGCGCGCAGCCAACAAGTGGATTGTCCTGTTTTCATTCAGGATAGCTGTCACTGCGTGTGGGACCAAAAGGGTTAGATCTTACCAACCCACTATGTCCCTGGAACAAGACAAAGCCTTATCGGCGGCGGCGACTGCGCGCAGACAGGGCGGAAAGCCACTGGCTACAGGGTCCAATTTAGCAGACAAATACGCCACCGGGCGTAGCTTGTCACCGTGACGTTGCATAAGAACTGAAACCAGACAACCCCTTTTTTCATCCACTGTCTGAATAAACGGCTTTGTTGGATCTGGCAGCCCCAAGGTTGAAGGGGTCTGCAATTGCCTTTTGAGCTCATTGAACGCCCCTTCTGTTTCTGGTGTCCACTGGAGTAATGACGACGCCTGTCTTCCTGGGCCATGGCACATGGATCGCAATGGTCTCTGTCATATTTGTCTTTTGCCCACAGCGTGTCAGGCACTTTAGTCAGGTCCTTGTCTTTGAGAGTGGTAAAAATACAGTCAGTCTTTGGTCCCTAATCAATTACTAAGTTTAGGTTTTAAAATTTCCATCTCTTGTCTGTATACATTCAGAGTGTTGGAATAGTATACATTGCTGTCGTCAGTCGGGGCCCAGTCAGTTATTTCTGTACAGCTTTTTATCCATGGTCCCAAGTCCAACCACTCGTCACGTGGGTGTTTGGAGAGGGAAACATGGGGATAACGGTTTTCAATATGAAATTTTTCAACTTGTTCTGCAGACAAACAAATTTTGAGTGCACTTTTATTGGAATTCCAAAATAAATTTACACCTTTTACTTCATCTCTTATTACCTTAAAGAAATCTTCCTCATATTTTTCTTCTCTGTGGTGAGCAACATGAGCTGTGCAATGTACGGAATCTGGGGTCATAAAACATGCTCCAGGAGAGACTTTCTTTTTTTTTTTTGCTTTCTCAAGCAGTAGTTGCGGATTAGGGCAATTCACTGACCATTGATACACGCACAGGGTCTCTTGTTCTTGATATCATAATTTAGGCTGTCTCACTGGTTTCACACCTTCTGGAGTAGACACCACGTCGATTCCAAGTGTAATCATTAAATCTCTGCCAAGTAAATTTATGGGACAGACATCACTAATGAGAAATGAGTGGAAAAAAAGTGTGCTGTTTCGCTTGGAAAATTACATTTGAGCGGCTCAGAGAAATATTCTCCTGTGGTTCCACGGTTAGCGCTAATTGAGCGCGTGCTACGATGGGAACGAGGCACATTGGGCATCTCAGCGCTACGCACCACAGAGCGAGTTGCACCTGAGTCTACAAAAAACGTAGTTGGTATGCCATGGACTTCTAGTTGCATTCTGGGTAAACGATGTATTATGGTACCATGTGTGTATGTAGCATATGTGTGTGTTTCTGTTGTGTATTTGTACTCATCTGGTTCCTGGAACGAGTAGAGTTTATTCAGAGCAATACACATACAAATGGCATGTGCAGAGAGATCTCTACTCATGCCGTGGGTTACATGATATTTATAAGGGAGCTTGCCCCCGAAGTATAAAGAAGTGGGACTTTCCACCCCCTTCCAGGCTCCTAGGTGTGAAGCAACTGTAGCCTACGCAACCGGTCTCGACTGGTCCTGTGGTTTGATTGTAGACGCTGACAAGATGTAAAAGAAGTGGAAGCTTCCTGTTTAAGTGGGAATAACAAAGTTCAACTGAGAGTAACAAAGTTCATTTCATACATAAGGGTCAAGTTTGTATTTTTCCCTTACAATGGGAAACCACTAGGCACATCTGCTCTGGCCAAGACGTTGATGTTGGAGAAACGGTCCTGCCAAGTAATGCCCAGTAGTTTGTAAAGGCAGTGTTTGTGGCAAGCATTCAGCTGGCATTCCTGACCGGAGTAGAGGGTCCATGCTTCACTGCCGCAAAGGCGAGTACTCGGTACACACAGGTCTTGTAGACTCTTATCTTGGTGTTGATGGTTAGCATAGAGTTGTCCTAGACTTGCTTCGCCAGACGGGCCATCATTGTATGCCTTGCCAATACAGCGTTCAGTTCAGTGTCTAGGGAGAGGTTGCTGGAGATGATCAACTTGAGGTACGTGGACTTGGCGTGGTCACCAATGTTGATACTGGGAGCACTGCTGACAACCTTGGTCTTTTTAAGGCTAATGGTGAGGCCAAACTCAGCAGGCACCAGCAAAGAAGTTGATGAGACGATAGAGTGCTTCCTCAGGTGGGGAACAAGACCAACATCATCAGCAAAGAGCAGCTCCCGAATGAGAATGCTTCGCACCTTGGTCTTTGCTCTGAGGCATGTTGGGTTAAAGAGGCCTCCGTCACTCCTGGTGTGGAGGAAGATGCTGTCTTCAGAGTCTCGGAAGGCGTAGCACAGGAGCAGGGAGAAAAAGATGCCAAAAAGGGTTGGAGTGACACAACCCTGCTTTACACCGTTCTTGATCGGGAAAGGGTCGAAGGATGATCCATCAATCGATGCATTCCAGTGTCATGTCCTGGTGGAATGACTTGATCATTCTCAAAAGCTTGGGGGGGCACCCAATTTGCTGGAGGAGGGCAAACAGTCCATTCCTGCTGTTTTCTGTGTTTTATTGAGCTTTAAATCCTGTAGAGTTTCAGCCTCGACACGGTGCAGTGATCATATTTTTATAAGAATTAATGATATGACGAAATCGGAGAGGACAGACAGACCAACATGAGACTCGTCATCATCTCAAATAAACCCAAATAAATATCTGTTGATGTGCGTCACTCTGCGTTCATCTCATTGTTCTGTAGAATTTTTATTTACCGGAAACGTTCCCATCATAAACTTGCAGAACCTGATTGACCCGATTTGTGGAGATTTTTCCTCTCCATCAGTTTTATAATCATCACCATTTTATTCCCAAGAAAAGACCAGCAAGGATCTGATTTCGAGATGTGAATGTTGATTCTCCTCAAAGTGAAAGTTTTATACTCGACATTATTCTCTTCGTTGTGGTTGATGGTGTTTGTTGTTCACCAGAATTCAAATTTTACTTTCATTCTGTAATAATATAAATGTTTTATATAAATGAACCTCACAGTACCAGGTTTCCCCTCTCTCTCTCTCTCTCTCTCTCTCTCTCTCTCTCTCTCTCTCTCTCTCTCTCTGATTAAAGTTGATGATCAGGCTATTGTTCTCTGTTGATCTTCAGCTGCTGATAGTTTAATATCACACACAACAGATGAGAGAAACTAAATGGATCCTCAGTATGATTATGTTAATGAGATGTTAATTAGAATAATCAGGTGATATTAAATCCTCATGTGATTCTGAATAATAAAATCATTTTACACACACATCATCTTTAAAGGAAATCTTAAACCAGGATAAAAATCTGGTGATGAAGGGTGTGGTATTGTGTCTCTGCAGGTTGGAGCTTTGTGGTGTTTCAGATAAAGGTTGTGCTGCTCTAACTTCAGCTCTGAGATCAAACCCCTCACACCTGAGAGAACTGAACCTCTCCTGTAATAAATTCGGAGATTCAGGAGTGAAGATTCTCTCTGCTGTAACAGAGGATCCTCTCTTTAAACTGGAGATACTGAGGTAAGATCATCGCTCTTAGAGTCACATGACCGGCTCCTCAGTACGACCCCATTCTCTAATAGTGAGGCAGAAGGTTTGGGTTCATCATCAATGTTCTGAGGAGGAAGATCATTTCAGCAGGTATTAAAATCCGGGCGAGTCCACTGAAGAACTCTCCAGAAAAAGCATCTCATTGGTTCAGCAGCATCTCCAGAGCAGATCTGGACCTAAAGATCCACGTTTGCATTGACCATGTTATTATCACCATTGAGGGCAAGTGTCCAGCTCATATTCTGTCTTGTTTTGTTTATAAGAATGAGAAAGTTACTCATTACAAATAATAAAGAGGGAAGGTGTGTGTTGTTCATGGTGAGTCGACGATATGCTGAGTGAAGCCTCGGCTCTTCGCATGTGCATTTATGGAATGAAAATGCTTCCCTTAGATCAGTGCTTCTCAAATAGTGGGGCGCGATGGGATGCTGAGGGGGGCGCGTGTGACCCAGGAGAACATGCTTTTTTTCCGCCGTACTACAAGAAAGTGTAATTGCACATCCACTCCATTAGTTGGCAGTGGCGCCCTCATTGCCCATTGTGCGCTGTTGCTGCACTGAAGACCAAGTACAGGTCCCAGCTAAACATTGAGCAGGAGCTGAGAGTTGCAGTGTCATGCTTCAAACCTCGCTTTGAGAAGCTGTGCGCTGCAAAACGTGCTCATTGTAGCCATTAATCTTGGGTTCCTCATTTTGAGAAAAAAAAATCAGCACATATTGTTCTATTTGTTCTTGTTTTGTAGGTTAAAGTGTTGATATATTGGGCTCCTGAGTTAATGTTTCTGAAGTCAATTTCATCATCAGCATCTTCTTCCGCTTAGTCCAGGGTCGGGTCGCGGGGGCAGCAACCTTAGCAAAAAGGTCCAGACATCCCTCTCCCGAGCTACTTCCTCCAACTCTCCCGGGGGGACACCGAGGCGGTCCCAGACAAGCCGAGAGACATAGTCCCTCCAGCGTGTTCTAGGTCGACCCCGGGGTCTCTTCCCGGTTGGACATGCCCGAAACACCACACCAGGAAGGCGTCCGGGGCGCATTCTGACCAGAAGCCCGAGCCACCTCAACTGGCCCCTCTCAATGCGGAGGAGCAGCGGACCTACTCGAGCTCTCCCGGATGGCGGAGCTTCTCACCCTATCTCTAAGGGAGAACCCCGCCACCCGGCGAAGAAAGCTCATTTCAGCCGCTTGTATCCGTGATCTTGTTCTTTCGGTCATTACCCAAAGCTCGTGACCATAGGTGAGGGTTGGAACGTAGATCGACTGGTAAATTGAGAGCTTCGCCTTGCGGCTCAGCTCCTTTTTCACCACAACGGATCGGTACAGGCACCGCTTAACAGCAGAGGCTGCAGCGATCCGTCTGTCTATCTCTCGCTCCATCCTTCCCTCACTCGTAAACAAGACCCCAAGATACTTAAACTCCTCCACTTGGGGCAGGACCTCATTCCCGACCCGGAGGGTGCATTCCACCATTGTCCGACTGAGAACCATGGCCTCGGACTTGGAGGTACTGATCTTCATCCCGGCTGCTTCGCACTCAGCTGCGAATCGCTCCAATGAGAGCTGGAGGGCCCGATTTGATGCAGCCAAAAGGACAACATCATCCGCAAAAAGCAGAGACGATATCCGATGGCCACCAAACCAGAACCCCTCATCGCCTCGACTGCGCCTAGAAATCGGTGACAAAGGACAGCCTTGGCGGACTCCAACTCCCACTGGAAACGAATCCGACCTGCTGTTACCAATATGGACCAAACTCTGGCTCCGGTGATACAGTGACCGAATCGCCAGAGCAACGGATCCGAACGCCAGATTCTCGAGCACGCCCACAAGATCTTTCGAGGGACACGGTCGAAAGCCTTCTCCAAATCCACAAAGCACATGTGGACAGATTGGGCAAACTCCCATGCCCCCTCCAGAATCCTCTGGAGCGTATAGAGTTGGTCAAGAGTGCTGCGGCCAGGACGAAAACCACATTGTTCCTCCTGAATCCGAGGTTCGACTATCGGTCGGATCCTCCTCTCTAGTACCCCTGCATAGACTTTCCCAGGTAGGCTGAGGAGTGTAATTCCCCGATAATTGGAACACACCCTCCGGTCCCCCTTCTTAAAAATTGGGACCACCACCCCAGTTTGCCAATCCAGAGGTACAGCCCCCGATGACCACGCGATGTTGCAGAGACGTGTCAACCAAGACAGTCCTACAACATCCAGAGCCCTGAGATATTCCGGGCGGATCTCGTCCAACCCCGGAGCTCGACCACCAAGGAGCTTTTTGACAACCTCAGTGACCTCCACTCCAGTGATGGGCGGACCCTCACCCGAACCCCCAGGGTCTTCCTCTTCCACGGAGGGCATGTTGGTGGGATTGAGAAGGTCCTCAAAGTATTCCCTCCACCTCTCAACAACATCCCCAGTCAAGGTAAGCAGCTCCCCACCTCCACCGTAAACAGTGTTTGTGAAGAACTGCTTCCCCCTCCTGAGGCGTCGGATGGTGGCCCAGAACCTTTTTGAGGCCAACCGATAATCACTCTCCAGGCCCTCACCGAACTCCTCCCACGCCCGAGATTTTGCATCTCCGACAGCCTCGGCTGCAGCACGTTTGGCCTGCCGGTACCCGTTTGCTGCCTCAGGGAGTCCCACAGGCTAATAAAACCCGATCGGCCTCCTCCTTCAGCTGGACGGCCCCCTTCACCGCAGGTGTCCACCACCGGGTTCGGGGATTACCGCCACGACAAGCACCGACGACCTTACGGCCACAGCTATGGGCTGCCGCCTCAGCAATGGAGGCACGAAACATGGCCCATTCGGGTTCCATGTCCCCCGCCTCCTCCGGAACGTGGTTGTAGCTCTGCCGGAGGTGGGAGTTAAAGGCCTCTCGGACTGGGGCTCCGCCAAACGTCCCCAGCAGACCCTGATTACACGCTTGGGCCTGCCAGGTCTGGAAGGCAACCTCCCACACCACCGAAGCCAACTCACCACCAGGTAGTGATCGGTAGACAGCTCAGCTCCTCTCTTCACCCGAGTGTCCAGAACATATGGTCGCAAGTCCGATGACACGACTACAAAGTCAATCATCGAACTGTGACCTAGGGTGTCCTGGTGCCAAGTGCACTTATGGACACCCTTATGTTCGAACATGGTGTTCGTGATAGACAAACTATGACGAGCACAGAAGTCCAACAACGACACACCATTCGGATTTGGACTGGAGAGGCCGTACCTACCGATCACACCCTTCCAGGTCACACTATCGTTGCCCACATGGGCGTTGAAGTCTCCCAAGACAACGAGCGAGTCTCCGAGGAGCGTTCTCCAACACCCCCAAAGACTCCAAAAGGGGTGGGTACTCTGAACTGTCATTTGGTGCATAAGCACAAATAACAGTCAGGACCCGCCCCCCCCACCCGAAGACGGAGGGAAGCTACCCTTTCGTCAACCGGGGAGAACCCCAACATTTGGGCACCGAGACGGGGGGGCAACAAGAATACCCACACCGGCTCGCCGCCTCTCCCCATGAGCAACTCCAGAATAGAAGAAGGTCCAGCCTCTTTCGAGATGGATGGTTCCAGAGCCTAAGCTATGCGTTGAGGTGAGCCCGACTATATCTAGTCGGTATCTCTCCACCTCGCGCACCAAATCAGGCTCCTTTCCCGCCAGAGAGGTCAATTTGAATTAATTATTTATTGATTTTATTTTCAGCAGCAAATGGTGTGGTAAGTTTGTCAAAAATGTAACAAGGATATTATTATTTTTAAATTTAAGGCAAATTGATGCACTTTCTTTTACAGACTAATAAAAAATGTTAAAGTTATTCTTGTAAGTTGAACCATATCTCTTTCTTTTTGTTTTATTTATGTTAACAAGGATATGATATAATGAAGAGATATACCTGTAACTATATTATAGAAAAAAGTTATAATTTATAGTTGCGGCGGAAAGTGGGGGGGGGGGGGAAATTGTTTTCGTCTTGCTAGGGGGGGCGTAACAGAAAATAATTGAGAAGCACTGCCTTAGGTAAACAGGTTCATCCTGTGATGGAGCTTTTATATCCGTGTGTGTGCAATCGATAGCGCCGATTACAATCAAAAACCGGCTCTCGCTGCTAATTGTGCTTTTTAATGTCAGTCTGTTCAGCTGCACCGGATGTGAATTTGAGGTGCCTGGCTGACACGTGAATAATGCTGCCCCACACAGCCGGCATAATTACTGGTATGAGGCAACGCATATTTCCACCTTTATTTCTCTCCTGATTCAGCTGAACTTTGCCTAGGAAAGTACCATGCCAGGCCCCCTTTGTACATGAGGCAGATCAGAGTGTAATGTGTGTAGCTGCTTGTTATCATGTGTGTGCGTGCGAGCGTATGTGTACGTGTATCTCTGTGTGTGTTGTGTGTGTGATTGGGTTTGTGCGTGATTGTGTGTGTGCATGTGTGATTTTGTGCGCGCACGTGTGTGTGTGTATTTCTGTATGTGTATGTGTGTGAGATTAAGTGTGTGTGTGCATGTGTTTTTGTGTGTGTGATTGTATGTGTGTACGTATGTGTGTGCATTTCTGTATGTGTACGAGTGTGTGTGTGTGTGTGAGATGTACAGGAGTTAATGATGTTATAATAAACTGATGCTACGTGTTAAATTCATGGATGAAAGTTGAAATAAAAACTGAGAGGAATCGCGAATTTGAAAGACGAAATCATTGTGAATCTGTCACATGAACAGATTTTAATTTCCTTAATTAGTTTTTGAGATGCATGTGTTTAAGTCTCCACATGAGCAGTGAACCCGTTTTGTGAAAATTGAAATCGCTCGATTTTCTGTTGTATTTTTTTTTTAAGAATAAAACTTGCACTGTAACCCTGAAAAGACTGGAAACATTGTGAAGTCTCTCAGGTGCTTGTGACGCTTGTTTACACCTTGAATGTGGGCAGAATGCAGCTCATCCGGACCTCCGATCCCTCAAGCAAACAGGTGAATTTTGAGTACTATACAAGTGTTCAAAGCGCACTTGCCTGCTTGACGGAAGTCCGGACAAGCCGCGCCCCGTCAGAAAAGCTCCGGCACCGATTGTGGGCGGCGTCACAACCGACACCGGAGCCCTCGAGGCGAGGCGCGGCTCATCCGGACCTCCTATCCCTCAAGCAAACGAGTGATATATAATCTATAATTTTGTCGGCCCCAACTTACGAAATTAATCTGCTCCAGGGCCTTTTTCGTAGCCTGAGTTTATCTGGAATTCTGATCCCTCAAGGAATCAAATTAAAGTTGAGTTTGGACCTTCGATAGGTCAAGCAGGGAATGCGCTTTGAATTCCACGTCTTGTGGCCCACAGTGTGCGCGCGCGAGAGAGAGAGAGAGAGAAGCTTCACTCTTTAGTTTTTTAAGTTGTTTAACTCAGTAAATGTTTAATAAATGTGGGTGCATTTAAGCTCATTTGGAATTCTGATCCCTCAAGGAATCAAGTTAAAGCAAACTGGGGTGGTGGTCCCGATTTTTAAGAAGGGGGACCAGAGGGTGTGTTCCAATTATCGGGGTATCACTTTCCTCAGCCTACCTGGGAGTCTATGCAGGGGTACTAGAGAGGAGGATCCGACCGATAGTCGATACTCCACAGGATTCTGGAGGGGGCATGGGAGTTGCCCAATCTGTCCACATGCGTTTTGTGGATTTGGAGAAGGCTTTCGACCGTGTCCCTCGAACAATCTTGTGGGGCGTGCTCCGAGAGTATGGCGTTCCAGACCCGTTGCTACGGGCCATTCGGTCGCTGTATCACCGGAGCTAGAGTTTGGTCCGTATTGGCAATAACAGGTAGAATTCGTTTCCGGTGGGAGTTGGAGTCCGCCAAGGCTGTCCTTCGTCACCGATTCTGTTCATAATTTTTATGGACAGAATTTCTCGGCGCAGTCGAGGCATTGAGGGGTTCTGGTTTGGTGGGCATCGGATATCGTCTCTGCTTTTTGCAGATAATGTTGTCCTTTTGGCTTCATAAAATCGGGATTTCCAGCTCTCATTGGAGCGATTTGCAGCCGAGTGCAAAGGGTTCAGGATGAGGATCAGTACCTCCAAGTCTGAGGCCATGGTTCTCAGTCGGACAAGGGTGGAATGCACCCTCCGGGTCGGGAATGAGGTCCTGCTCCAAGTGGAGGAGTTTAAGTATCTTGGGGTCTTGTTCACGAGTGAGGGAAGGATGGAGCGGGAGATTGACAGACGGATTACTGCAGCCTCTGCTGTTAAGCAGAGCCTGTACTGGTCCAGCGTGGTGAAGAAGGAGCTGAGCCGCAAGGCGAAGCTCTCAATTTACCAGTCGATCTACGTTCCAACCCTCACCTATGGTCACGAGTTTTGGGTAGTGACTGAAAGAACAAGATCACGGATACAAGCGACTGAAATGAGCTTCCTTCGCCGGGTGGCAGGGTTCTCCCTTAGTGATAAGGTAAGAAGCTCTACCATCCATGGGGAGCTCGGAGTAGATCTTCTGCTCCTCCGCATTGAGAGGGGCCAGTTGGTGGCTCGGGCATCTGGTCAGAATGCCTCCCGGATGTCACCGTGGTGTGGTGTTTCGGGCATGTCCAACCGGGAGTAGACCCCGGGGTAGACCCATACACGCCGGAGGGACAATGTCTCAGCTTGTCTGGGACCTCCTCGGTGTCCCCCCGGGAGAGCTGGAGGAAGTGGCTGGGGAGAGGGACGTTTGGACCTCTTTGCTTAGGTTGCTACCCCGAGACCTGACCCTGGACTTGACGGAAGATGATGTGAGATATTGATGACCCTTTTTAAATTTTATGTTTCGGAATAAACGGCACAGATTAAAAATACTCTGATGTTTCATTTAATAGGTCTGAAGGGTCAACTCGGTACACATCAACACGACCTTCACCCTGAACCGGATCAGGACATCCTGATTAATGATAAAATCTTCACTGAAGCTTCCTTTTTTCAAAAAACTTCAAAAATCTACTTTTAAAATATACACTTTTGGGGTGTGTGTGGGGGGGGGGGCATAGAGGACTCTGTACACTTTTGGGGTGTGTGTTCTCTCTCACCCCCTCTTTTTTTCCTCTCTCTCTCTATCTCTCTCTCTCTGATTAAAGTTGATGATCAGGCTGTTGTTCTCTGTTGATCTTCAGCTGCTGATAGTTTAATATCACACACAACAGATGAGAGAAACTAAATGGATCCTCAGTATGATTATGTTAATGAGATGTTAATTAGAATAATCAGGTGATATTAAATCCTCATGTGATTCTGAATAATAAAATAAAAATCTGGTGATGACTGGTGTGGCATTGTGTCTCCGCAGGTTGGAGGATTGTGGTGTTTCAGATGAAGGTTGTGCTGCTCTGACTTCAGCTCTGAGATCAAACCCCTCACACCTGAGAGATCTGAACCTGTCCTGTAATAAACTCGGAGATTCAGGAGTGAAGATTCTCTCTGCTGTACTGGAGGATCCTCTCTGTAAACTGGAGATACTGAAGTAAGATCATCTCTCTGAGAGTCACATGACCTGCTCCTCAGTATTTATATTCTCTAATAGTGAGGCTGAAGCAGAAGGTTTAGGTTCATCATCACTTTTCTGAGGAGGAAGATCATTTCTTTCACTGCACACTGATGATTTCTCACAGAGACTTTGGGTCCGATATGAAATAATCATGAAGGTTTTTTTAAAGAAAAAACAGAACATGGAAATTTAACATCAGATGAAAATACCATAGGACTGAAATATCAACAATTAAATGAATACACATAAAAATAATTAAATAAAAGGAGTCAACGGCTTTGAACGGAGTTGCCAGATGTGTGTTTCCCTTTCTCAGGGGTCACCACAGCAAACCATCTGATTCGCACATTTGATTTGGCATTGGTTTTTACGTTGGATGCCCTTCCTGTCACAACCCTTTTAAGAAGGGACAGAAACACGCTGACGGCTTTGCAGCTACTCTTTTCGAAAGTCAGCAATGGTTCTTTTACATGCCTCTCACCATTGGCAGTGAGCGACATGGCCTGCCTTTGATAACCCAGTTAGCTGCACTGGGGGGACAGTGACAACCTTGTGTGGACCCGAACCCCCAACCTTAGGATCAGTGATCCTGTACCCTATCCACTAGACCTCCACTGCCCTCTTCTGGTTTTATTAGTCATGAATAATATTCCTCCAATCTGAGTGATTTCAGCGCTATTCCACATGCAGACTCTAGAGGTGCTATTGTGCTGGTGTTTTGGGGGACAGCGAGGATACACAGGAAGAATAAAGTTCCTCAATGAGAAACAAACAGCAGCTCACAATGTGTGTTTCCTCTATTCATCACACTGAGATAATATACATTAGAGTATGGACTGCAGACTTTAACCCATATAAATGGTATTTCTTGAATGTTACAACAACATGTTTTAAACAAAATGCTTTGTGAGGAGTTTCGTGAGAAGATAGTAATTTATGATGATGCTAATGGATGCTAATGCTAGTGGACTTAGATAATGTGGGGCAGTGTGAGTGGGATTCAAACCCAAAACAACTGAGAACCGAAGGAACCCACCTTTTAACAATTCACTTTGGACCTGATTAAAAGTGCCTCATGCAGCATGTAATTTTGTGTTGTGTAGTTGAAGTTTAGTGTTTTTGTGGTTAATGCCATATTGTAGGTGACTAAGTGAATCTGTAGTTGTTTGAGAAATAGAAAAAAAATCTGAATTAAAAGAGAAGTGCATTCTCTGGGTCCCCTTTTCCTAACCGAGGGATATTGTGGCTCCTTATACTTGAAACTTAGGAGGCGTTTTCTGAGAAGATCCTCCAGAATCGGGGCTCACTGTACAAGCATGACTTGGATTTTCATCAAACTTTTGATGATGGATGTCGGTACCAGTAAAATAATCTGAACTGTTCCATCCAGATTCTACTCTGCGCTTCAGTCACACACCCCGAATAGCAACTTTCTTCAGGACCTACCGTTTATTTCTAGTATTTTCACTCATGAATAATTTCTACCAATGAAAAAGTACCAAAATTATTACAGTAGGCTCTTGACTATTCGTGGTTTTGCACCCACGGTTTGAGTATTCACTGACTGCCGAGCAACCAGCGTGTGATTCAAATTCAGCCAATGGCTGCCCTCTTTTCTTCTGATTGGTTGAGCTGATGTCCCTCCCCTTTTTCCTCATTTGTGCTCAAGTTGTCAATGAGCCTCTTTTTTGTGTGTGTTTTAATTACCAGTTAAGCTCTATACCACTCAAACGCTGTGCGTCTTCTCTGGCTAAGCGATAGAAAAAGCTGGATGTCTCTTCTGAAGAAATAACACTTCCTTCTTTCTCGGAACTGTTGTATTAAAATGTTTTTCAATTATTATTCCAGTACAGTGCCTAAGTTCATGTTTATGCGTGAAATTTTATGTTCTGTAGCATGTTTAGCAAACGATACCAAAAGGATAAACTTTATTACAGTACTCTTCATGTCCTTTTACATTGAACTTGGAGTGACATCTCCAAGATGGTGCTGCCCAGAGGGCGACGTCACGGAGTTCTCAGTCAAATTGTTTCCTTGTTCGTTTTAATTTGTTTTATTTGTTGTTTTGTTTGTTCATGTTTTGCACTATGTTCGTCTATAACCGGTCGACTCTACTACAGCTAGAAGATCGGAGTGTGTTTTTGAAAAAGTTTATGTCGCTGTAAAAATCTATGAACATTAATCCACTTGTTCTGTCAGTTACGAATCATGCAGCATTATTTGCAGGTTGTTTCAAATTATTAAACCCGACAGGGGGCTGAGCACCGGTCTGGAAGACGTCGCACCGCCGAGCCGCACCACCTGGGGTCTGCCCGTCAGGAAGCGTGAGATTCTTGTGGAGTATTTTATGCCGTTCTCCTGTAGTGGGTCGAACCTGTTCTCATGCAGTGCCTGAACCCTTCATGTATTCTGAGATGGGGAATAGAAGTCCAAACTTTTGCATATTAATAAGTTTTTGCAAATCATGAGAACCTCGACTTTCAACCTGGACTCGGAGCCAACGGTGCTGACTGGAAGCACAAGGGGATCAGAATTGTTGGGCACGTGATTTAGGAAGATTCAGTTCTCACGTTCTACCACGTGAAAAGTAAACATGTTACCACTAGCGACATCATCACATTTCTTCACGTTTCACACTTTATTTTGTGTAATTTGAAAGATTTCACTGGAGGTGTGGCTTCTTCTCTAGAATCTCCATCAGGAATTTGCATCTTTAATATTTCACTAAGAAACTTGATCCGGTCCTCAGTAATTTAAATGTAGATGATTCTGGTAAAGTAAAATACAAACGTGAAATCTACGTGGGTTCAATAGGGTCTCTTCTTCTTCTTCTTCTTTTCCTTTCGGCTGTTCCCTTCAGGGGTCGCCACAGCAAATGATCTGCCTCCATCTCTCCCTATCCTCTGCATCTTCTACTCTTACTCCAACGACCTTCATGTCCGCCTTCACCGCATCCATAAATCTTCTTTGGTCTTCCTCTGGGCCTTTTGCCTGGTAGTTCCAACCTCAGCATCCTACGACCAATATACTCACTATCCCTCTTCTGTACATGTCCAAACCATCTCAATCTAGCCTCTCTGACTTTGTCTCCAAAACATCTAACATGTGCTGTCCCTCTGATGTACTCATTTCTGATCCTATCCATCCTCGTTACTCCCAAAGAGAACCTCAACATTTTCATCTCTGCTACCTCCAGCTCTGACTCCTGTCTTTTCCCCAGGGCCACTGTCTCTAAACCATACAACATTGCTGGCCTCATCACCGTCTTGTACACTTTTCCCTTCATTCTTGCCGATACTCTCCTATCACACATCACACGGACACTTTTCTCCATCCATTCCAACCTGCCTGCACACGCTTCTTCACCTCTTTTCCACACTCTCCATTGCTCTGGATTGTTGAGCCTAAGTACTTAAAATCCTCCACCTTCTTTATCTCTGCCCCTGTAACCTCAAAGTTCCTCTTGGGTCCTTGTCGTTCACACACATGTATTCTGTCTTACTAAGACTAACCTTCAATCCCCTCCTTTCCAGGGCATACCTCCACCTCTCTAGATTTTCCTCCACTTGGTCTCTGCTCTCACTACAGATCACGATGTCATCTGCAAACATCATAGTCCATGGAGATTCTTGTCTAACCTCGTCTGTCAGCCTGTCCATCACCATAGCAAACAAGAAGGGGCTGAGAGCTGACCCTTGATGCAGTCCCACCTCCACCTTGAACTATTCTGTCACACCAACAGCACACCTCACCACTGTCATACATCTCTCATACATGTCCTGCACCACTCTAACATACTTCTCTGTCACTCCAGACTTCCTCATACAGTACCACAGTTCTTCTCTCGGCACCCTGTCATATGCTTTCTCCAGATCCACAAAGGCACAATGCAGCTCCCTCTGACCTTCTCTGTACTTCTCTATTAACATCCTCAAAGCAAACACTGCATCTGTGGTGCTCTTTCTTGGCATGAAACCAAACTGTTGTTCACAAATGCTGACCTCTGCCCTTAGTCTTGCTTCCACTATTCTTTCCCATAGCTTCATTGTATGGCTCATCAACTTTATCCCTCTGTAGTTGCCACAACTCTGTACATCTCCCTTGTTCTTAAAAATGGGCACAAGCACACTTCTCCTCCATTCCTCTGGCATCTGCTCACTTTCTAAGACCTTGTTGAATATTCTTGTCAGAAAATCTACTGCTACCTCCCCTAGACACTTCCATACCTCAACTGGTATGTCATCAGGGCCAACTGCCTTTCCACTCTTCATCCTCTTCAATGCCCTCCTCACTTCTCCCTTACGAATCTTTGCTACTTCCTGCTCCTCAACGGTCACCCCTTCTACTCTTTTTTTCTCTCTCATTTTCTTCATTCATCAGCTCTTCAAAGTACTCTTTCCATCTTCCCAGCACACTTCTGTCATCAGTCAATACATTTCCCTCTCTGTCCTTTATCACTCTAACTTGCTGCATGTCTTTCCCATCTCTATTTCTCTGCTGTGCTAACCTGTATAGATCATTTTCTCCCTCCTTACTGTTCAACCTATCATACAAGTCATCATACGCCCTCTGTTTGGCCTTTGACACTGCTACCTTCGCCTTACGCTGTGTCTCCCTGTACTCCTGTTTACTCTCTTCGGTCCTGTCAATGTCCCACTTCTTCTTGGCTAACCTCTTCTTTTGTACACACTCCTGCACTTCCTCATTCCACCACCAAGTTTCCTTATCTACTTTCCTTCCAGAGGACACACCAAGTACTCTCCTACCGGTCTCCCTGATCACATTGGCTGTGGTTGTCCAGTCCTCTGGAAGCACTTTCTGACTACCCAAAGCCTGTTTCAACTCCTCCTTGAAGACAACACGACACTCTTCCTTTTTCAGCTTCCACCACTTTGTCTTCTGCTCTGCCTTTGCCTTTTTCACCTCATCCTGCACACCACCATCCTATGCTGTTTGGCAACACTCTCACCAACTACTACTTTGCAGTCACTGACTTCCTTCAAATTACATCGCCTGCACAAGATGTAGTCTACCTGTGTGCTCTTACCTCCGCTTTCATAAGTCACCCTATGCTTCTGTTTCTTCTTGAAGAAAGTATTCACCACAGCCATTTCCATCCTTTTTGCAAAATCGATCAACATCTGTCCTTCTGTGTTCCTGTCCTGGATACCAAACCTGCCCATCACTTCCTCGTCCCCTCTGTTGCCTGCACCAACATGTCCATTGAAGTCTGCTCCAATGACCACTCTTTCACCTCTGGGGGTATTCTGCATCACTTCATCTAAATCACTCCAGAATCTCTCCTTCTCTTCTAGCTTTCATCCTGCCTGTGGGGCATAAGCACTAACAACATTGACCATCACGCCTTCAATTTCTAACTTGAGACTCATCACTCTGTCTGACACTCTTTTCACGTCTAGAACATTCCTGACAAACCCCTCCTTCAAGATGACTCCTACTCCATTTCTCTTCCCATCCACACCATGATAAAACAGTTTAAACCCTGCTCCTAAGCTTCTAGCCTTTCTACCTTTCCACCTTGTCTCCTGAACACACAGTATGTCCACCTTCCTCCTCTGCATCATGTCAGCCAGCTCCCTATCTTTTCCTTGCATAGTTCCAACATTCAAAGTTCCTACTCTCAGTCCTAGGCTCACACATTTCCTCTTCTCTCTCTGCCTACGGACACGCCTCCCGCCTCTCCTTCTTCGACGTCTTCGACCAACAGTAGTCCAATTTCCATCAGCACCCTGTTGGTTGACAGCACTGATGGCGGTCGTTGTTAACCCGGGCCTTGACCGATCCGGTATGAATTCTGTATTGATCATTTGCATTTTTTAAATGTGGCAGAAGTTTTACGCCGGATGCCCTTCCTGTCGCAACCCTCTGCATTTATCCGGGCTTGGGACCGGCATAAGGGGGGAGAGACACTGGTTCGTGCCCCCCCCCGCCTCATGGCTGAGGACTGGAATACCCTGTGCAGCCATCCCTCCAAGGTTCTGGTATCTAACTCTGCCAGGGAGGGGAAATTAAAGATTTTGTATCGGCTCTGTATTGCCCCTGAATCCAGAACAAATCCAAATCCGTCAGAACTTTGTACGAAATGCCAGTCTGTTGTCGGATCATTTACTCCTTGCCTTTGGAGCCACCCTCATGTTCAGTACTTCTGGATCATGATTGGTCAACAGCTTAATATAATTTTCAAGTTGCGTTTACATCTGAGCACAAGGACGTGTCCATTGGGACTAAACGATGATGGACCTGCTGATTTTCACCATAGAGACATTTTGCATATCCTGCTGTGCTGAGCCCGGAAATGTCTTCTGGACATCGAGGTCACTGATGAAGCTCTTGCTCTCAGCCAGTGAAAACAAACGGACTCTCATTCCGTGTGAAGGTTTCTTTCCAGCTTTGTAGGATGAAATCTTTTTATTCTGCTGGACCCGGGATCCATTTCTTGCCTCCCTGGGTACCACTGCATTGGGTAGGATGAGGGCTTATAGATTTCGCTTGGGAAAAGCATGAAGAGCGAAAATTTAACATCTCATCAAACTCCAGGATGGACTGTGATGTCTCTCCTTGAACTCTGGAATTTTGTCATTTTTGCGATTATATTTATTTCATCATCATCATCTTCCGCTTAGTCCAGGGTCGGGTCACGGGGGGCAGCAACCTAAGCAAAGAGGTCCAGACGTCCCTCTTCCGAGCCACTTCCTCCAACTCTCCCGGGGGGACACCGAGGCGGTCCCAGACAAGCCGAGAAACATAGTCCCTCCAGCGTTTTCTAGGTCGACCCCGGGGTCTCTTCCCAGTTGGACATGCCCGAAACACCACACCAGGGAGGCGTCCGGGGGGCATTCTGACCAGATGCCCGAGCCACCACAACTGTCCCCTCTCAATGCGGAGGAGCAGCGGATCTACTCCGAGCTCCCCCCAGATGTCGGAGCTTCTCACCTTATCTCTAAGGGAGAACCCTGCCACCCGGCGAAGGAAGCTCATTTCACCCGCTTGTATCCGTGATCTTGTTCTTTCGGTCATTACCCAAAGCCCGTGACCATAGGTGAGGGTTGGAACGTAGATCTACTGGTAAATTGAGAGCGTCGCCTTGCGGCTCAGCTGCTTCTTCACCACGACGGACCGGTACAGGCACCGCTTAACAGCAGAGGCTGCAGCGATCTGTCTGTCGATCTCTCGCTCCATCCTTCCCTCACTCATAAACAAGACCCCAAGATACTTAAACTCCTCCACTTGGGGCAGGACCTCATTCCCGACCCGGAGGGTGCATTCCACCATTGTCCGACTGAGAACCATGGCCTCGGACTTGGAGGTACTGATCTTCATCCCGGCTGCTTCGCACTCAGCTGCGAATCGCTCCAATGAGAGCTGGAGGGCCCGATTTGATGCAGCCAAAAGGACAACATCATCCGCAAAAAGCAGAGACGATATCCGATGGCCACCAAACCAGAACTCCTCATCGCCTCGACTGCGCATAGAAATTCTGTCCATAAAAATTATGAACAGAATCGGTGACAAAGGACAGCCTTGGCGGACTCCAACTCCCACTGGAAACGAATCCGACCTGCTGTTACCAATACGGACAAAACTCTGGCTCCGGTGATACAGCAACCGAATAGCTCATAGCAACGGATCCGGAACGCAGTACTCTTGGAGAACGCCCCACAAGATCGTTCGAGGGATACGGTCGAAAGCCTTCTCCAAGTCCACAAAACACATGTGGACAGATTGGGCAAACTCCCATGTCCCCTCCAGAATCCTGTGGAGCGTATAGAGTTGGTCAAGAGTGCTGCGGCCAGGACGAAAGCCACATTGTTCCTCCTGAATCCGAGGTTCGACTATCGGTCGGATCCTCCTCTCCAGTACCCCTGCATAGACATTCCTGAGGAGTGTAATTCCCCGATAAATGGAACACACCCTCCGGTCCCCTTTCTTAAAAATTGGGACCACCACCCCAGTTTGCCAATCCAGAGGTACAGCCCCTGATGACCACGCGATGTTGCAGAGACGTGTCAACCAAGACAGTCCTACAACATCCAGAATCCTTAGATATTCCGGGCGGATCTCGTCCAACCCCGGAGCTCGACCACCGAGGAGCTTTTTGACAACCTCAGCGACCTCCACTCCAGTGATGGGTGGACCCTCACCCGAACCCCCAGGGTCTTCCTCTTCCACGGCGGGCGTGTTGGTGGGATTGAGGAGGTCCTCAAAGTATTCCCTCCACCTCTCGACAACATCCCCAGTCAAGGTAAGCAGCTCCCCACCTCCACTGTAAACAGTGTTTGTGAAGAACCGTTTCCCCCTCCTGAGGTGTCGGATGGTGGCCCAGAACCTTTTTGAGGCCAACTGACAATCACTCTCCAGGCCATCACCGAACTCCTCCCATGCCCGAGATTTTGCATCTGCGACAGTCTCGGCTGCAGCATGTTTGGCCTGCCGGTACCCGTTTGCTGCCTCAGGAGTCCCACAGGCTAATAAAACCCGATCGGCCTCCTTCTTCAGCTGGATGGCCCCCTTCACCGCAGGTGTCCACCACTGGGTTCGGGGATTACCGCCTCGACAAGCACCGACGACCTACGGCCACAGCTATGGGCTGCCGCCTCAGCAATGGAGGCACGAAACATGGCCCATTCGGATTCCATGTCCCCCGCCTCCTCCGGAACGTAGTTGTAGCTCTGCCGGAGGTGGGAGTTAAAGGCCTCTCGGACAGGGGACTCCGCCAAACGTTCCCAGCAGACCCTGTTAACACCTGCGTGTTAAGTTGTCCTTGTCACACCTGCTTTGCAAAAGGGAAAAAAAAATAAATAAATGAACATGTTTTGAAAGAGAAATAATTGTAAATAACAGTAGCAGCAGCGGTGGAGATAAGACTCCACTTCATAGTGCGAGTATCCGAGATACTCCGGTTTCCTCCCACAGTCCAAACTCATGCACATTAGGCTCATGCGCTATTCTAAATTGCCCCTTGGTTTGTGTGTGTGTGTGTCTTTTCCTTTCGACTGTTCCCTTCAGGGGCCACCACAGCAAATCATCTGCCTCCATCTGACCCTGTCTTCTGCGTCTTCTCTTACTCCAACTACTTCATGTCCGCCTTCACCACATCCATAAATCTTCCCTTTGGTCTTCCTCGAGATCTTCTGCCTGGTAGTTCCAACTTCAGCATCCTACTACCAATATATTCACTATCCCCCCTCTGTACATGTCCAAACCATCTCAATCTAGCCTCTCTGACTTTGTCTCCAAAACATCTTACATGGGTTGTCCCTCTGATGTACTCATTTCCGATCCATCCTCGTTACTCCCAAAGAGAACCTCAACATTTTTCATCTCTGCTACCTCCAGCTCTGCCTCCTGTCTTTTCCTCAGTGCCACTGTTTCTAAATCATACAACATCGCTGGCCTCATCACCGTCTTGTACACTTTTCCTTTCATTCTTGCCGATACCTTCCTATAACACTTCACACCGGACACTTTTCTCCAACCATTCCAACCTGCTTGCACACGCTTCTTCACCTCTTTTCCACACTCTCCATTGCTCTAGACTGTTGACCCTAAGTACTTGAAATCCTCCACCTTCTTTATCTCTGCTCCCTTTAACCTCACCTTTCCTCTCGGGTCTTTGTTGTTCACACACATGTATTTGGTCTTACTGAGGCTAATCTTCATTCCTCTCCTTTCCAGGGCATACCTCCACCTCTCTAGATTTTTCTCCACTTGTCTGCGCTCACTACAGATCACAATGTCATCTGCAGACATCATCGTCCATGGAGATTCTTGTTTAACCTCATCTCTCAGCCTGTTCATCACCATAGCCAACAAGGTGCTCAGAGCTGATCCTTGATGCAGTCCCACTTCCACCTTGAACTCTTCTGTCACACCGACAGCACACCTCACCACTGTCTTACATCTCTCATACATGTCCTGCACCACTCTAACATACTTCTCTGCCACTCCAGACTTCCTCATGCAATACCACAGTCCTTTTCTTGACACCCTGTGTCATATGCTTTCTCCAGATCCCCAAAGGCATAATGCAGCTCCATCTGACATTCTCTGTACTTCTCTATTAACATCCTCAAAGCATACACTGCATCTGTGTTGCTCTTTCTTGGCATGAAACCAAACTGGTGTTCACAAATGCTGACCTCTGCCCTTAGTCTAGCTTCCACGATTCTTTCCCATAACTTCATCATATGGCTCATGAACTTTATCCCTCTGCAGTTGCAACAACTCTGTACATCTCCATTGTTCTTAAAAATGGGCACCAGCACACTTCTCCATTTCTCCAGCATCATCTTACACTCTAAACCTTGTTGAATCTTCTTCTCTGAATGTCTACTCCTACTTGTCCTCAAGTCACCTCTTCTTCTCTCTCATTTTCCTCATTCTTCAGCTTTTCAAAGTAATCTTTCCATGTCCTTCTTATCTCTATTTCTCTGCTGTGCTAACTTGTATAAATCATTTTCTTTCTCCTTACTGTCCAACCTATCATACAAGTCATCGTACGCCCCTCTGTTTGGCTTTTGACACCGCTACTTTTGCCTTACGCTGCTTGTCCCACTTCTTCTTAGCGAACCTCTTCCTTTTGTACACACTCCTACACTTACTAATTCCACCACTAAGTCCCCTTATCTTTCCTTCCAGAGAACACCCCAAGTACTCTCCTCCATGTCTCCCTGATCACATTAACTGTCGTTGTCCAGTTATCCGGAAGCACTTCCTGACCACCCAAAGCCTGTTTCAACTCCTCCTTGAAGACAGCACGACACTCTTATTTTTTTCAGCTTCCACCAGTTTATCTTCTGCCTTGCCTTTGCCCTCTTCACCTTCCTCAAATTCAGTGTCATCCTGCACAACCCCATCTTATGCTTTCTGTCTACACTCATCCACTACTACCTTGCAGTCACTGACTTCTTTCAAATTACACCGTTGACACAAGATGTGGTCTACCTGTGTGCTGCTACCGCCGCTTTTATAAGTCACCCTATGCTCCTGTGTCTTCTGGAAGAAAGTATTCACCACATCCATTTCCATCCTTTTTGCAAAATTTATCAACATCTGTCCTGTTTTCCTTTCCAGGATACCAAACCTGCCCATCACCTCCTCATCCCCTTTTTTGCCTGCACCAACATGTCCATTGACGTCTGCCCCAATGATCACTCTTTCACCTCTGGGGGTACTCTGCATCACTTTATCTAAGTCACTCCAGACTCTCTCCTTCTCTTCTAGTTCACATCCTGCCTGTGGGGCATAAGCACTAACAACATTGAGCATCAGACCTTCAATTTCTAACTTGAGACTCATCACTCTGTCTGACACTCTTTTCACTTCTAGAACATTCCTGGCCAACCCCTCCTGCAAGATGACTTTTACTCAATTTCTCTTCCCATCCACACCATGATGAAACAGCTTAAACCCTGCTCCCACGCTTCTAGCCTGCTACCTTTCCACCTGGTCTCTTGAACACACAGTATGTCCACCTTCCTCCTCTGCATCATGTCAGCCAGCTCTCTACCTTTTCCTGTCATAGTTCCAACATTGAAAGTCCTTACTCTCAGTCCTAGATTCATGCTTTTCCTCTTCTCTCTCTGCCTATGGACACGCCTCCCACCTCTCTCTTCGACCAACAGTAGTCCAGTTTCCACTAGCACCCTGTTGGTTAACAGCACTGATGGCGGTCGTTGTTAACCCGTTGACCTTGACTTGGTTTGGAAGTCATATTGATGATTCGCATAGTAGATTAGACAGGTTTTACGTCGGATGCCGTTCCTGACACAACCCTCTGCATTTATCCGGGCTTGGGATCAGCATTACTTGTTTGTGGCCCCCCCCCCCCCCCCCCCCTCACTGCTGCATTTGTGTAGTTGTGTGTATTCTATGTGTGTGTGTACAGTTCTATAAGATTTTAGAGGGGTTTTTCCCCTTGGTTTTATTGATATTTAAATCCTGTAGAGTTTCAGCCTCAACTTGATACGGTCATCTTATTTTATATAAGAATTAATGATACAATGCGATCGAAGAGAACAGACAATCCAACATGAGACACGTCATCTTCATCTCAAATAAATATCGGTTGATGTGTGTCGCACTTGTTTTAATGTGTGACAGGCTGCTGTCACATCCGTCGCAGAAAAGTTTGTAGCGGCACACGTCACCTTACTGGGTCACGTGTTTCAATTGTGTCGTCCACACTTTTAGGACACCGCTGCTCTCTCTGCTGCTGTCAGGGTTTCTTTGGTGAGACTTCTGGGAAACATGCTGAGGGTCTGGAAGGACCAGCTCTCCCTGGATGAACACTCCAGCATCCCCTCCCAAAATGACAATATTCTACCCCTCGGAGACACGGACCCCTTTCCTGTGGAGAGTCTCGCTCTGGATTTTAAAGCATGTCTGGTTGGTTTTTAGAACATGGTGTGTCAGGACCTGTAAGTCTGTGTAACACTTCGGGTAAAATAATGGACAGATTGATGGTAAAAGTGTTAAATAAGGTAAGGGAGGTAAAGTCTGTTGGGTTTTTACACCTGAGCCAAGTGGCTCATGAGGCCGATGCTTATCCGCGGTTTCCATAGCATGAAGCGACTAGGAGTTCAACTCTTCCTGGAAGGGACACTCGTCCATCATAGGTTACCTTCCCAGTATATTTTAGCTGGTACCCATTTATACTGTTGGGTGAACAGAGGCACACTTGTGGTTGAGACCCCTGTGTCTCAGTGGGATTCGAACTCACAACCTCCTTATCATGAGCGCAGCACCCTAACCACTACACCACCATCATCATCATCATCATCATCTTCCGCTTAGTCCAGGGTCAGGTCGCGGGGGCAGCAACCTTAGCAAAGAGGTCCAGACGTCCCTCTCCCGAGCCACTTCCTCCAACTCTCCCGAGGGGGACACCGAGGTGGTCCCAGACAAGCCGAGAGACATAGTCCGTCCAGCGTGTTCTAGGTCGACCCCGGGGTCTCTTCCCGGTTGGACATGCCCGATACACCACACCAGGGTGGCGTCCGGGGGGCATTCTGACCAGATGCCCGAGCCACCTCAACTGGCCCTCTCAATGCGGAGGAGCAGCGGATCTACTCCAAGTTCTTGCTGGATTTCAGCCGCATGTATCCGTGATCTTGTTCTTTCGGTCATTACCCAAAGCTCATGACCATAGGTGAGGTGAACGTAGATTGACTGGTAAATTGAGAGCGTCGCCTTGCGGCTCAGCTCCTTCTTCACCACGATGGACCGGTACAGGCACCGCTTAACAGCAGAGGCTGCAGCGATCCGTCTGTCGATCTCTCGCTTCATCCTTCCCTCACTCGTGAACAAGACCAACCACTACACCACCGTGTTAAATAAAGGGAAACTAAAAGGTCGGCCTGACACACCATGGAGTGTCCACCTAGATTTGAAACCAGAAGTGAAACCTTCATTGAGAGCTCTGAACGAAACACTGTGAACAAAAAGGGGTGGAGCCTTACAGTGGAGGGTTTTACATGGAGCTGTTGCTGTGAATGGTTTTGTCTATCCAGGTGTTGAAGAAAAGTGTCAGCTCTGTTCTGTCAGGGCGATGGTGTTTCACTGTTTCCTGGACTGCAGCAGGCTGCAGGTTCTGTTTGTATTGTTAAAGAGGTGGTTCTGTATGTATGGTGTGGTTTGTTCTAAACGGGTGCATTTTGGCTTTTGGGTACTAACAAAAACAGAAGGCCAAGTGTCAGCCGCTCAATTTTCTGCTGGGCCAATCAAAAACTGGAAGCTTCACTGGACTGTGATACAAAAACAATTTTAATCAGAATGATAAAGAGCAGGTTGATGGTTGATTTTAATTATTATAGTTTAATGAAAGACCTGGAGTTCTTCGAGAAAGTTCGGTGTGAAACTGACAGTTTGTGTTCGGTGATCGGAAGAGAAGCTGCTGCTTCAGGAGATTTTTTGATTTATAAAACTACTTTTTCTGTTCAGATCAAGCTGGTGAAATTTGTTGGGGTTTTTTTGTTTTTGTTTAGTTCTTTATTTTATTTTTATTTCAATTTTTTGTTGTGTTGATTTTCTACACTAATTCATTTAATACATTCTTTCTGTTGACTCGTTTACAAACAAGTGTTTCTTTTTGTGTTCAAATATCTATATTTTTTAATTAAAAAAATATCTCTCTCTGATTAAAGTTGATGATCAAGCCGTTGTTCTCTGTTGATCTTCAGCTGCTGATAGTTTAATATCACACACAACAGATGAGAGAAACTAAATGGATCCTCAGTATGATTATGTTAATGAGATGTTAATTAGAATAATCAGGTGATATTAAATCCTCATGTGATTCTGAATAATAAAATCATTTTACACACACATCATCTTTAAAGGAAATCTTCAACCAGGATAAAAATCTGGTGATGAAGGGCGTGGCATTGTGTCTCTGCAGGTTGGCGGATTGTGATGTTTCAGGTGAAGGTTGTGCTGCTCTGACTTCAGCTCTGAGATCAAACCCCTCACACCTGAGAGAACTGAATCTGTGCGAGAATGAATTCGGAGATTCAGGAGTGAAGATTCTCTCTGCTGCACTGGAGGATCCTCTCTGTAAACTGGAGATACTGTGGTAAGATCATCTCTCTGAGAGTCACATGACCTGCTCCTCAGTACGACCCCATTCTCTAATAGTGAGGCTGAAGCAGAAGGTTTAGGTTCATCATCAATGTCCTGAGGAGGAAGATCGTTTCTTTCACTGCATACTGATGGTTTCTCACAGAGTCTTTGGGTCAGATGTTTGTTTGTGAGAAGCTGCAGCACAAAACGAAAATTAATGCCACTGCAAATTAACAAATACAGATATCTTTACACCTTTATAATTTTACATTTACAGTCTGAGTTTCAAAAAGTTCATGAAGCATTGAGGCACCCCTTCTGGAATGGATCCAAGTTTGACTCTGTTCTGTATGATACACACAGAGCCTGATTCCTGATGGGCTGATGTTCTCCTGAAAGATTTGTTCACGTGATGCTGATTTAAAAAAAAGTCGAGTACTGAAGGAGGTGTAAAAGAATCAAAGGAGAAGAACAAAAGACCTGCAGAAATCTCTCCACCTCACTAAAGATTCTGTTCACTTTCAGAAAAAACCCTGAACTATAATGTCATTAATGGAAGAAACTTCACAGAGGAAACTCTGCTCTCCAATAAATACTGTGGCATTGTGTTCTGCAGGTTGGAGGGTTGTGGTGTTTCAGATGAAGGCTGTGCTGCTCTGATCTCAGCTCTGAAATCAAATCCCTCACACCTGAGAGATCTGTACCTGTACGAGAATGAAATAGGAGCCTCAGGAGAGAAGATGCTCTCTGATCTTAAACGTGATAAACATTGTAATCTACAGACACTGTGGTGAGTAAAGGTGTTTTCTATAAATATTGAAATAAAAAAGTGTAATGATTGAAGTTGATGATGGTTAGTTTGTAGTAATTTCTCTTTCGTTCCAATAAAGATCAGATTCGCAGGTTCGGAATGAAGACAGTTGTATAAAATGTCACTATATTGTATTTCAGGAGATTTTTCTCTCTCGATCGGCTTTAATGCTGTTCTGTGATCAGTAGTGTGTTTGAATGATGTGAACGAATATAAACAGGAGATGATGATGTTCCTCTCGGAGCAGAGACGAGTCCATGCTGGAGATCATCAAGTACCACCGTCCGGTTTGTGGTGATTAATTCTGGTGGTTTTCTTTTCTGTTCAGGGTGTGATGATGGCGATGATCTGTGTGTGATGACGACTCCAGAGTTCCTGCATTTCCATGTCGGGGAACAGAGAACATGTTTATAAACACATCACTCATTTAGTTCTAACAGCATGGGTGCAAGTTTTCTGGCATGTGTTGGAAGTTCCAGTTTTTCATGACTGAATTTAATCATTTTTCCAAATCGTGTTTTTTTTTTTTTGGGTGGGGGTGGCATCATAGGGTTTAAAGAAGAATTAAAAACACCCTAAAAAAACCCCTTGAATTTGCAATTCAAGCAATCACATTGATGATATGTGCGTGAAGGAGATAAAAAGAGGTGTACATATCATCTGCAACCAATCAGCAGGAGGGAGAAACAAAAGCTCTCGGCCATTGGTTAAATTTGAATCACATGCCAGTAATGTTGTGATGTGGCAAAGGAGGACATGAAGGTTGTTGGTGTAAGAAAAGGAGCTGCAGAGGATAGGGTGAGATGATTTGCTGTGGCGGCCCCTGAAGGGAACAGCCGAAAGGAAAGGTAGTAGTAGATGCCAATAATGTCGTGATGATGCATCTGTATGGTTTTGCCAGGGCAGCCGCTAATTCAGTGCTTCTCAAGTAGCCCCCCCCCCCCCCCCAAGGAGGGCGTGGTGTGATGCCAAGGGGAGCGCGGATGACCCTGGGGAATATGCTTTTTTGCCATACTGTACTAGAGTTAAGTGCAGTTTTATTTATTTCTTTTTTTTTTTTTTTTTTTTTTTTTATGTTAATAAAGATTGTGTTATGCAGAGGTGTATTCAGTCGCGCGCTGGGGGGGTGAATTCCCTCCCCCTCCTGGAGGTGGCGTCACAGAATAATTACAGAAGCACTGTGCCTGAAAGTGTATAATGCAGGTTTAATGATTGAGGGAAGTGGGGTATATTTAATTGGGCACTTTCCCCTAGACCAGCCAGGTTAGGCCGTCGTAAGGGGACATTATGCTCAATTTTTTTTTTTCAAAGTAAGATATGATCATGGTGCCTGGACAGAGTTTTGCATCCAATTAATGATATATAATGATAACAGCAGTGAAGAAAGCATGCATCAGTGCTTTCGCCACATAAAAGAAACATATAAAGCAAGTTAAAGAAGAAAAATAGAAAAAGCATGAATAAAATACTGCAGACGTTGAAATGAGAGAAAGCAAAGAGAGTTGCGAAATTAATGAAAACCCAAATCCAGAAAAGAAAGATCACTCGCAGCTCTGCTGGTGAGTAACATTGATGGAAACGAATCAAGGCAAAGGGACAGCTTGTCATTGATATTTTGTTGGATTAAAACTGTCATAACAAAAATGTTCTATTTTGATGAGAATATTAGATGGAAGTATTCAGCTGTCTGATATAAGTACCGTGAAGTCGTCTTGTCCCTTTGGCTTTTTCCCTTTTTCTGGGGTCACCACAGCGGATCATCTGATTCGCACGTTTGATTTGGCATAGGTTTTTACATCGGATGCATTTCGGACACAACCCTTTAGCAAGTAGCAGAAACACGTTAACAGCTATGCACCTAGTCTTGATGAAAGTCAGCAATGGTTCTTATACATGAACCTCTCACCATAGACAGTGAGAGACACGGCCGGCCTTTGATAACTCCGATAGCTCCCTCAACCTTAGGATCTGCGATCCTGCACCCATTTACCACCAGGCCACCACTGCCCGCTGATCTAAGTACTGTGAAGTAATAGATGAAAATCTCTTGATGTTTATTTTTGTGTTGCTACAACTGAATTCTTTGCAGAATTCTTGGCCTCATCATAAGTGTTGCAATTTATGTCTTAATTGATTTGATTTCCTATCAAATAAAAAATAAAATTGTAAGCTTTTTGTTTTTACAGTTTGGTTATTTATAGTGTGTTATTGTTATTTTTATATATGGCATTGGTTTTACATCGAATGCCCTTCCTGACACAACCCTCTGCATTTATCTGGGCTTGGGACTGGCATGAGGACGAGACCCTGCATTGTACGAGTATATGGGTACAATTTTATATTGCAAACACCAAAAATATTGTTCAAATGAAAGGAAATATGGATTATTAAGCATGTTTTAATTTGATCATCAGAATAATGAATAAAGAGTTGTAGATGATAGAGAATTGGTTTACATCTGTTTCTTATTCAGTCGTAATAGCGATTGGACACCAAACATATCGAAAGGTAAACGAAAAAAAACCAAAACAGATTATCACATAATTAATCATTCCAAAAAAAGTTAGGTACAGTAAAATTCTTCAGGGAAATTTTTTCTTCTGCCTGCCTTGGCCGGTGGAAAATGTTCTTGATTTCATTCCCTGCTCAAACAAGTGATCTGGGTTGAGTGGGTTTTCTTTTTTTGTGTGTGTGTGTGTGTGTGTGTGTGTTTGGATACAGCATGGCACTTAATCTGAGCTTTCAGCCGTTGTTTGAAGATACTCAGAGACTCAGCTGTGCAGATGTCCAGAGGAAGTTCTTCCCACCATTTTGGAGCCAGAGAATGAACTATTGGAACACTTATGGAATACTAGTTATTTTCTGTGACTTGTGTCTGCTGTGTGAGAGAGAGAGAAAGATAGAGAGTATGGGCCAGTCCAAAAACATGCCCTTTAGGCTTATACTCTTCTAAATTGCCCCTAGGTGTGTATGTGTGCGAGAGAGAGAGTGGTGTGTGTGTGTATGTGAGCACGTGAGTGTGTGTATATAGGTTCTGTGTGTGTGTGTGTGTGTGTGTGTGTTCTCTGTCTCTCTCTGATTAAAGTTGATGATCAGGCTGTTGTTCTCTGTTGATCTTCAGCTGCTGATAGTTTAATATCACACACAACAGATGAGAGAAACTAAATGGATCCTCAGTATGATTATGTTAATGAGATGTTAATTAGAATAATCAGGTGATATTAAATCCTCATGTGATTCTGAATAATAAAATCATTTCACACACACATCATCTTTAAAGCAAATCTTCAACCAGGATAAAAATCTGGTGATGAAGGGCGTGGCATTGTGTCTCTGCAGGTTGGTGGATTGTGGTGTTTCAGGTGAAGGTTGTGCTGCTCTGACTTCAGCTCTGAGATCAAACCCCTCACACCTGAGAGATCTGAACCTGTCCTGTAATAAACTCGGAGATTCAGGAGTGAAGATGCTCTCTGATCTTAAAGATGATAAACATTATAATCTACAGACACTGATGTGAGTAAAGATGTTTTATATAAATATTGAAATAATAAAAGTGTAATGATTGAAGTTGATGATGGTTAGTTTGTAGTAATTTCTCTTTCGTTCCAATAAAGATCAGATTCGCAGGTTCGGAATGAAGGCAGTTGTATAAAATGTCACTATATTGTATTTCAGGAGGTTTTTCTCTCTCGATCGGCTTTAATGCTGTTCTGTGATCAGTAAAGTGTGTTTGAATGATGTGGACGAATATAAACAGGAGATGATGATGTTCCTCTCGGAGCAGAGACGAGTCCATGCTGGAGATCATCAAGTACCACCGTCCGATTTGTGGTGATTAATTCTGCTGGTTTTCTTTTCTGTTCAGGGTGTGGTGATGATGATGATGATGATGATGATGATCTGTGTGTGATGAAGACTCAGGAGTTCCTGCATTTCCATGATGGGGATCAGAGAACATGTTTATAAACACATCACTCATTTAGTTCTAACACATTAAACACACTCGGAGACGTGAGAAGTGTGTTCATCCTGCATCAGCCAATCAGACGCCACACACTTCCACACCCAGACTATAACGACCTCTGACCCCTGGATTACATTCTGTAGATCTCCATCCCATAATAACCCTGAGAGATGATTTGGACCAGCGGGTGAAACACCACAGAACCTGAGCCGAACCCAGTCGGTGGAAGAGAGATGAAATGGAGCGGAACCGTTTCCAGACTCCTGACAGATTAACATTCATTCAATTTAATCGAAATTCACCCAATCAGGTCACGGTCCCGCTCGATTATCTGAATCCACTTCAACCGCTGTGTCCATTTCCAGCAAATTCCCAAATCCACAGTGATTTCCATTCATCTTCAACAGGGCGAGCTCGGTGGTACTGGGGCTCGAAATGGTGATTGTGACCTGGATGTCCGTCTGTGGGAACATGGGGGTAATTTCTCGGTTACTGGTAGAGCACAATCATCCCAAAGTGAAAGCATAAATCTCCTCATGGTTGATGGAGTTCAGTTGAAATTATTCACTCATTCGTTTATTTTCGAAGCTACTTCATCTTAATTCGGATTACAAGGAGGCTGGCACCCATCTCGGCCGACGTGGCGTGGGCGGGGTAGACGCCCTTAGACGGCTCGTCAGGCCATCACAGTCCGTTGGGATTCCTGGCATTAAAGAAAGAAATGTTCTCATGAACTGCCATAATGAGTCGCGTTCCCTTCAGTTATTCCGGGATTCGACCCGGTGGGTGTAACATCAGTTCAGGAACCACAAAGGTTCAGCCTGTTGGTTAATCCTGGTACATTTACAGATGTGAACCAGCCTGTTGGTTAATCCTGGTCCATTTACAGATGCCCCCAGTGCAGCTAACTGGGTTATCAAAGGCCGGCCATGTCTCTCACTGTCTATGGTGTGAGGCATGTAAAAGAACCATTGCTGACTTTCGACAAGAGTAGGCTGCAAAGCCCTCAGCGTGTTTCCGCCCTGCGATGGCCTGGCGAGCTGTCCAGGGTGTACTCTGCCCTCGCCCGAAGTTGGCTGGGATGGGCGCCAGCCTCCCCGCGACCCAAGTTAGGATTAAGCGGGTACAGAAAATGAACTGAACATTTACAGATGTGAACCAGCCTGTTGGTTAATCCTGGTCCATTTACAGATGTGAACCAGCCTGTTGGTTAATCCTGGTACACTTACAGATGTGAACCAGCCTTTTGGTTAATCCTGGTACATTTACAGATGTGAACCAGTCTGTTGGTTAATCCTGGTACATTTACAGATGTGAACCAGCCTTTTGGTTAATCCTGGTACATTTACAGATGTGAACCAGCCTGTTGGTTAATCCTGGTACATTTACAGATGTGAACCAGCCTGTTGGTTAATCCTGGTACACTTACAGATGTGAACCAGTCTTTTGGTTAATCCTGGTACATTTACAGATGTGAACCAGCCTTTTGGTTAATCCTGGTACATTTACAGATGTGAACCAGCCTGTTGGTTAATCCTGGTACATTTACAGATGTGAACCAGCCTGTTGGTTAATCCTGGTACACTTACAGATGTGAACCAGTCTTTTGGTTAATCCTGGTACATTTACAGATGTGAACCAGCCTTTTGGTTAATCCTGGTCCA
>CM045728.1:3579849-3627349 GCA_024760905.1 Plotosus lineatus | reverse complement strand
AATAAATGTTTCTTTGTTGGGGTTTTTGTTTTGTTTTCTTTTGTTTTGTTTTGTTGTTGTTGTTGTTTGTTTCTTTGTTTTTTTGGACTATATGATCTCTATCCATCTTCACTGGATTCTAGAAAGTAAAATGTTTGCTTATTTATTATATGTTTCAATAATTGAGGTGTTTCTCCACCTGGCTGTATAAGGTGCAGAACACTTGCGCTGTAGCCGTCATCACGTCCACCTCACTGCAAGAAGGTCCTGGGTTCGAGTACCGTGCTGACTGAGGCTGTTTCTGTGTGGAGTTTGCATGTTCTCCTTGTCCTTGCCTGGGCTTCCTTCACGTACTCTGGTTTCCACTCACAGTCCAAAGACATGCACATTAGGCTAATCGGTTGGTTGTTCCAAATTCCCCCTGGGTGTTTGGGGGGTTACATGTTTTCTTTCATTTTTTCCCCACAAATTTCTCCATAATCGAGACGTTTTCAATTCCAACCCATCAAGTGTTGCCTTCTCTATTACACAACCAACCGTCAACCAGGGAGGGGCGTATTTGTGGACAGGTCTCACACAATTCGTCGAGAAAGCGCTATCCGTGCCCGCGTACGAACGACCTCACCGACCCCACAGATCCCAGATTGGCTGGCAATCACTGTGATGACAGGGAAATGAGCATATGCCACCCCTCCCTCCTGTTAGAGCTCGGCCAATCAGCTGCCATAGACTCCCAGCTATGTGACGGCTGTAGCATGAAACTGGATTTGAACTTGCGATCTCCGGGTTAATAGTCATGCACCCTGTCGATGCATCAATTTGGAGCAGGAGCATGAATTTGTGTGTCTGGGTCTGTGTGTGTGTGTGTGTGTGTTGGCCCTGCAGTGGTCAAGGAGCTGTTCAGAGTGTACCTAACCTTCGCCCAGAATTGGCTGAAATAGGCTCCAGCCTTTCTGCAGCCCTAGTAGGAATAATTTGGTTCAACAAATAAAGTAAATGAAAATAATATATATTATAAAGACATAACTTAGAATACCCAAAAGGTTTATTTCTAAAAAGATGATAACTTTATTTTAAACATATATACATATTTTAATATACAGTGTATATATATATATATATATATATGTGTACACACACACACACACACACACACACACACACAGTGGCACCTTGGCTTACGAGTGTTTTTTATAAGAATTTTTCATGATACGAGCTTCGATCCACCAAAAATCCTTCCCATCAATCCAGCAAAATTTTGATTTACGAGCTCTGCTGGGGAAATGGCTTTTCTGAGCCTATTAGCCTCGTATTCTTCCGGATGTTTTCCTCCGCGCTCCGAGAATGCTTTGTGCAGTGCTTTTTAAATTATTTTCTGTGATGCCCCCTATAGGAAGAAAAAAAAAAATGTAGCCCCCCCCAGTGCCCCGCACATGACTATAGTGTTTACTGCACTTCATATCATTTGCTTGGTGCTTTTTCCCTACACCATCGGGCAACAATGAGCGCGCCACTGCCACCTACTGTAGAGGATGCACAATCACACTTAATTCTCATACAGTATGGCAAAAAAACATGTTCTCCAGGGTCATACATCCCCCGGCATCACACCGCACCCCTCTTGGGTCCCACTATTTGAGAAGCAGTGGCCTTGTGGGAGCTCACCATGAACAATTCCTTGCTGGCAATCGTAGCTCAAAATTCTCCTCCTCCTCCTCCTCCTCCTCCTCATTCTGTTATGCATCTCCTCATGCCTGCCCACTTGACATCTTGGAGCTCACATGACATCTTTGCCGCAGTCGATGATCGAAGCATTAGTTGACTTATTGTTTTATTTTTATTATTATTATTATTATTATTATTATTTATTAATTATTAATGTTAATGCACATGTATTATCATTAATATTATTTTTACTATTATTAAATATTTATTGTTTTTTCATGTTTATCTTTAATATATTAGGTGAAATATGTTTGTGCAGGTGATATGAGTTTGAGCTGGAGTTGGAACGGATTCATTGGTTTTCTATTATTTCCGATTGAAATTTTTGTTTTATCTAACCAACATTTTGAGCTCGCTCTCGGAACGGATTAATTTCGCAAGAAAAGGTACCACTGTGTGTGTGTGTGTGTGTGTGTGTGTGTGTGTGTGTGTGTGTGTGTATGTGTATGTGTGTATGTGTGTGTATATATATATATATATATATATATATATCACTTAAACAGTGAGTGCAGTGAATGTGATTGTAGGAAAAGCATTTAGTGGCAACAATGAGCAAAAGATGGACACTGAAGGGATGAAAAGATTCAGGATGGAACTGCTGTGCCACTGTGATCACAACAAAACAACAAAAAAAAAATAGTGCACCTCCGATGAATAATGATGTTACTTATATGTTCGCTCTTTGTTTGGGTGAAAAATAAAAGTATAATATTCCACATCACTTAAATACACACTCGAGTCGTTAAGGGGATGAACAGGGAGGAAAGATAAACACTCAAATAAAAAAAGCTCTTCTTTCATCTTTACCCGAATTGATGTTTAGTTCATTTGATATTTTACATCAAAGTAACAGACACAAGCATGACCAGATATGAGAACATTCAAATTACAATCACAAACTGCATCATCATCATCATCATCATCATCATCATCATCATCACCACCACCACCACCATCATTTGTGAATATCGACACATCGGGACATTCCAGAGTCTTCAGGCTCAGTTGACACTTTTTGTGCTGAAACCCCGTCCTGCTGAAAGGGAGAAGGTCCTTACTGGAGGGTTCGTAAATGGCTACTGCTGCCAGCAGTCAGTTAACCAGAACATTCCATCAATCAAAGTGATGGGCAGATTGCAGACCTCTTTCTCTACCTTATCGACCCTGAACTTCTACAGTTAACAGAGCAGCAGCTGCTGCCGTGACAGTCGACACTGAGAAGAGCAAGTCCAGTTCGCAGACAAGAAAGATCTTCGTACAGGGCTTCAAATGAGAAAACAGGGAGACGGATAACGGATGCGAAGGGACAGGTTGCATAAGGTCTGGTAAGAGGAGCTGACTTTGTGCTTGGGGCGTGGTGCGTCATGACAAGAGGGCGTTAACCCTCGTCTTCGCTCTCTTCCTCCAGATCTTCAAAAGTGTTTTCTGGTTGCCTGAAACACTCCTCAAAGAAGTTGATCAGGGACTGACTGAGGTGCTGCCTGGTTGCTTCACTCTGGAGGAAGTGACCTTCATCTGGATAGATCTGGAAAAGCACAGGCCATGAATCACGTCATTAGGAAACTCGTCACTACATTTAGTGTCGTTCAGCTTCGGGTTAACATGCGAACATGCCTGATATAGTGATCATAACAAAATATCGTTCTCAGCACTCAATATAAACCATTTCGTGTGTGAGGTCAGTACAGGGAACTTCCAGGCCAAAGAAATAGCTGATCAAGACTGAGGTCCTGAGGTGGCCTGTCCTGACTGAACTAACAAGATTAATCACCTGGTTACCATGTGACACTTTTGTATAGCATCCCCATTACCCCAGTACCACCGTGCTGCTGCTGTTGGGTTTGAGTAAAGACAGTAGAGTGATTCATTCTTTCGCTAAGCCAAGTAATCATACTAGGGTCACACAGAGGCTGGAGCCTATCACAGCCGACACTGGGTAAAGGGGGGGACAGCTCAACAGTCTATTAAAGGGCCAACACACACACACTCACAAACAAAACCATTCACACTCATACCTAGGGGCAAACAGCTATTGAGCATAATGTGCATGTCCTTGGACTGTAAGAGTTGGCTGAGATGGACGCCTGTCTCCCTGCGACCCTCATGAGCACAAGACCGCTTTAGAAAATGAATGATTGCATGAATTTATGTAAATTGCTGTGAAGTAAACTTCAGATAGAGATAGAGAGAAACTTTATTAATCTCCGAGGAAAATTTGCATTTTCCAAAAGCATTGCAGTAAAACAGCACAAAGCGATTCCATATATTTATCACATCTTCTTCTTCTTCTTCTTCTTCTTCTTCTTTTCCTTTCGAATGTTCCCTTCAGGGGTCGCCACAGCAAATGATCTGCCTCCATCTCACCCTATCCTCTGCATCTTCTTCTCTTACTCCAACAATCTTCATGATCTCCTTCACCACATCCATAAATCTTCTCTTTGGTCTTCCTCTAGACCTTCTGCCTAGTAGTTCCAACCTCAGCATCCTACTACCGATATACTCACTATCCCTCCTCTGTACAGTCCCACCCCCTCCTTAAAGTCTTCTGTCACACCGACAGCACACCTCACCACTGTCTCACATCTCTCATACATGTCCTGCACCACTCTAACACTCTAACATACTTCTGTGCCACTCCAGACTTCCTCTGTGATTAGATGATAAAATAGGCCAAAGCCATCGAGGAGTGAGAGCTCCAGGAACATGATGGTGAACGCTGCTTGTCGGGTGTGAGGATCTAAGCTGAGACATCAGACAGATTTAATCAGGTGTGATATCAGTGCTACAGGTCTGTAATCATCCAGAATGGACCTTCCCAGTTTCAGTGTCACACAGCTCATAGGTGGTACAAGTGCTGTACCATCTACCCTGCATGCAGTTTGTTCCTTTCAGTTCCCCTCACTGGTTCAGCTGTGATAGGCAGATGGGGTGGGGTTGGGGCTGGAGAAGTGATGATGATCAAACGTTATAAAGAAGTGAATCAGCTCACTTGCCCGCCTCACAAGTTACATCCCACGCTGATCTCCTGCATCCCTTCCGCACCCCAGCTTCACCTCACACCTCTATATTACTCTCCATTTTCCTTCAAAAGTTCTCCTCATGCTCTTCAGTTTGGAGCTTTAGATTCCTTGGTATTCCTTTCATGCTCTTCCTTTTACCTCTTAAATTCTCCTCCTCCTCCTCATCTTGTTCTTCCTCTTCTTTGTTTATAAAAATGCATCACAGTAGAAATCTGATCACACAATCTACTGGACACACATTAAACACCTTTGTACATACAAACTTCTCAAAATGGTTTGTTTGTTTGTGCGCAGTATTACATAACAGTTGTGTGCGTGAAATTTCTTTTTTAATTTTTTAATTCGGATGAAATTATGGATTCAGAAATGTTCTCAAGGAGATAAGTGTGGTACTAGAGTGGGTTCAGGGGGTGCTGTGTACTTTTTTTTTTTTTTTTTTTTTTTTTACTTGGTGGGGGTTTACCCTCTGACTGCCTTTCATCATTATGAGAGAGATTTCCTTTCGGCTTTTTGCCTTTCTCAGGGGTCGCCACAGACAATGAGTCACACGTTTGATTTGGTTCATAGGTTTTTAGGTCGATGCCCTTCCTGACACAAGCCTCTAGCGAGGGACAGAAACACGCTGACGGCTTTGCAGCTCCTCTTATGAGAGTCAGCAATGGTTCTTTTACATGAAGCTCTCACCGTCGACAGTGAGAGACGTGGCCCGTCTTTGATAACCCAGTTAGCTTTATCTCTGATATCATCCAATCTCAGAACCGCATCTCTGGTGGAACGCGTCGGATTTCAATGACATTTAAATATAATCACGTATAATATTATAGAATCAGAATCAGAATCAGAAGCTCTGGTGACAGATTAAGTTTCATATGGATCTGATTCACATTACAGAAGATTCGCAGAAATTTAAATTTATCACAACAAATTGAATTTAACTCTTTCAAAGTGAAATCTCTGCAAAATATCATCAGATCAGATCAAAATCTTTTGTGTTTATGTCGGATCGCTATGGCAATAAGAATAAAAACCAGATATACTTGTTGTATAATTTTTGTATGGAAAATTCTTCCATATTTTAAAATAAAAAATATGTTCTTTGGATAAATTTTCATAATTAATGTCAGTCAGTGTATACAACGTGTGAATGATTGTTCATCAGACGCCCAGCAGGGGGAAACATTTCATTTATAAGCGTTCAAAGTAAAAAAAAATAATAATAATAATAATTAATTTACTTATTTTCAATACTGCATTAATCATTCATTAATATTCTGAAGAACTTCATCCTCGAGTCAAGAGTTTTAGTGTGTACTACACAAAAACATAAAAACAAAACTACAATGGCACATTATGTATATCCATTCATTCCTTTTCTGAACCATTTAATCCTGATTATCATTAGGGCGAGGCTCAGCCGACTCAGTGACAGGGCAGAGAACACCCTGGACAGCTTGCCGGGCCATCGCAGGGCAGTAACATACTGACGGCTGTGCAGCTCCTCTTTATGAACAGCAGCAATGGTTGTTTTATATGAACCTCTCAGCACAGACACTGACAGACATGGCCGGCCTTTGATAGCCCAGTCGGGGGGAAACCAGTCACAACTGTTGACAGTGGGGCTTGAACCCCCAACCTTGGGATCAGTCAGTCATCCAGGGCCTTACCACCGGCCACCACTGCCTGCACTAATCACACAAGGGAAATGATTTCCTCTGCATTTAACTGATCCAAAGTGAACACGAACACACACACACACACACACACACACACACACACACACACACACACACACACACACACACGATAACAGCCGTGCACGAGTTGTATTGATTATTTTGTAGTGATTGGATCAGTGAACAGCTGGATCCCTGATCCTGTGAGCAGGAGGACCGTCACTGGTGATGCAGTTCAGACCGTGAGCAGGTCGGGACACAGGTGTTCGATTACCTGTAGACTGTAGTTTCCTTTCTCACTGATTAATCTGGAGATGAATTTGGCCGTGTGCTGAAAATGCACTTTTTCTGCAAAATCGAAGAGAACAATGTTTACATTCAGCTGATGCTGTTGTTGAAGTAACTGAAGCGCAGGACTGTGGCGCTCATACACAGAGGAGCGAGACCGCGACTCACCATCAGCAGTCGGATGAACCATCAGAAACTTCTGATCAGTAAACTGAGAGGCTCGGTGTGCGAGACTGCTCATCTGTGGGCGGAGTAAAGAAAAACACACACAACATCTGCATGAATAAAAACGACACGTGCACACCAGGCACACACACAGTCCGGTTCAATCATTAAATACAAGCAGCCTCCATGAAAACAAGCAAAAACAATTCAAACACATAAACATTCAACATGACAAATCAAAAGCAACGGTTATTTATCTTTATTTAACAGAAATGTCAACACAAATAAATTCCATAAAAACATCAACAAAAACAAATCAGGCAACAAACAAGAAATTAAACGAAATTGCATACAGGGAAGCAAAGAAATAGGTAAACAAACACAACAATAAATAAATAAATGAATAAATATGTTGCATGCATCACAATGGTGAAAGTCTTGGGGTGCCGTTCATTTCCAGCATCGCTGTAACACACGGTGGATCAGAACTTGTATTTTAATCTCACACACCTCGTACGCTCGTCTGTCTGTTTTCAACACGCCCAGGTAGCGTTCTGAAAAGGCTGACGCTGAAAAACCAGAAAGCACACTGAGATTAATCACACTGGACCACGCCCACCACTCACCTCTGACATCACAGATACAAAACAACACAAACACTTCTCCTTCCATCCGCACACCACGAGCTCTGAGAGGAGTTTAGACACCAAATGGATTTAGGTTTCGTGCTGACACCTGGACTAGTATGGACTTATTACAGGTATTTAGGTTTAGTGCTCACACCTGGACTAGTATGGACTTATTACGGGTAATTACGTTTAGTACGAACACCTGGACTAGTACGGACTTATTAAAGGTATTTAGGTTTAGTGCTCACACCTGGACAAGTATGGACTTATTACAGGTAATTAGGTTTAGTGCTGACACCTGGACAAGTATGGACTCTGCACAGGTATTTAGTTTTAGTGTTCACACCTGGACGAGGATGGATTTATTACAGGTGTTTAGGTTTAGTGTTCACATCCGGACTAGTATGGACTTCTTACAGTTATTTAGGTTTAGTGCTCACACCTGGACTAGTATGGACTGATTACAGGTATTTAGCTTTAGTGGTCACATCTGGACTAGTATGGACTTATTACAGGTATTTCGGTTTAGTGCTCACACCTGGACTAGTGGAGACTTATTACAGTTATTTACCTTATGCCGGTCCCAAGCCCAGATAAATGCAGAGGGTTGCGACAGGAAGGGCATCCGGCGTAAAACTTCTGCCACATTTAAAAAATGCAAATGATCAAGACAGAATTCATACCGGATTGGTCGAGGCACGGGTTAACAACCGCCATCAGTGCTGTCAACCAACAGGGTGCTGATGGAAATTGGACTACTGTTGGTCAAAGACGTCGAAGAAGGAGAGGCGGGAGGCGTGTCCGTAGGCAGAGAGAGAAGAGGAAATGCGTAAGCCTAGGACTGAGAGTTTGAATGTTGGAACTATGCAAGGAAAAGATAGGGAGCTGGCTGACATGATGCAGAGGAGGAAGGTGGACATACTGTGTGTTCAGGAGACAAGGTGGAAAGGTAGAAAGGCTAGAAGCTTAGGAGCAGGGTTTAAACTGTTTTATAATGGTGTGGATGGGAAGAGAAATGGAGTAGGAGTCATCTTGAAGGAGGGGTTTGTCAGGAATGTTCTAGACGTGAAAAGAGTGTCAGATAGAGTGATGAGTCTCAAGTTAGAAATTGAAGGCGTGATGGTCAATGTTGTTAGTGCTTATGCCCCACAGGCAGGATGTAAGCTAGAAGAGAAGGAGAGATTCTGGAGTGATTTAGATGAAGTGATGCAGAGTAACCCCAGAGGTGAAAGAGTGGTCATTGGAGCAGACTTCAATGGACATGTTGGTGCAGGCAACAGAGGGGACGAGGAAGTGATGGGCAGGTTTGGTATCCAGGACAGGAACACAGAAGGACAGATGTTGATCGATTTTGCAAAAAGGATGGAAATGGCTGTGGTGAATACTTTCTTCAAGAAGAAACAGAAGCATAGGGTGACTTATGAAAGTGGAGGTAGGAGCACACAGGTAGACGACATCTTGTGCAGGCGATGTAATTTGAAGGAACTCAGTTACTGCAAAGTAGTCGTTGGTGAGAGTGTTGCCAAACAGCATAGGATGGTGGTGTGCAGGATGACACTGATGGTGAGAAAGGTGAAAAAGGCAAAGGCAGAGCAGAAGACAAAGTGGTGGAAGCTGAAAAAGGAAGAGTGTCGTGTTGTCTTCAAGGAGGAGTTGAAACAGGCTTTGGGTAGTCAGGAAGTGCTTCCAGAGGACTGGACAACCACAGCCAATGTGATCAGGGAGACCGGTAGGAAAGTTCTTGGTGTGTCCTCTGGAAGGAAAGTAGATAAGGAAACTTGGTGGTGGAATGAGGAAGTGCAGGAGTGTGTACAAAAGAAGAAGTTAGCCAAGAAGAAGTGGGACATTGAGAGGACCGAAGAGAGTAAACAGGAGTACAGGGAGACACAGCGTAAGGCGAAGGTAGCGGTGTCAAAGGCCAAACAGAGGGCGTATGATGACTTGTATGATAGGTTGAACAGTAAGGAGGGAGAAAATGATCTATACAGGTTAGCACAGCAGAGAAATAGAGATGGGAAAGACGTGCAGCAAGTTAGAGTGATAAAGGACAGAGAGGGAAATGTATTGACTGATGACAGAAGTGTGCTGGGAAGATGGAAAGAGTACTTTGAAGAGCTGATGAATGAGGAAAATGAGAGAGAAAAAGAGTAGTAGGGGTCACCGTCGAGGAGCAGGAAGTAGCAAAGATTAGTCAGGGAGAAGTGAGGAGGGCATTGAAGAGGATGAAGAGTGGAAAGGCAGGTGGCCCTGAGGACATACCAGTTGAGGTATGGAGGTGTCTAGGGAGGTAGCAGTAGATTTTCTGACAAGAATATTCAACAAGGTCTTAGAAAGTGAGCAGATGCCAGAGGAATGGAGGAGAAGTGTGCTTGTGCCCATTTTTAAGAACAAGGGAGATGTACAGAGTTGTGGCAACTACAGAGGGATAAAGTTGATGAGCCATACAATGAAGCTATGGGAAAGAATAGTGGAAGCAAGACTAAGGGCAGAGGTCAGCATTTGTGAACAACAGTTTGGTTTCATGCCAAGAAAGAGCACCACAGATGCAGTGTTTGCTTTGAGGATGTTAATAGAGAAGTACAGAGAAGGTCAGAAGGAGCTGCATTGTGCATTTGTGGATCTGGAGAAAGCATATGACAGGGTGCCAAGAGAAGAACTGTGGTATTGTATGAGGAAGTCTGGAGTGACAGAGAAGTATGTTAGAGTGGTGCAGGACATGTATGAGAGATGTAAGACAGTGGTGAGGTGTGCTGTCGGTGTGACAGAAGAGTTCAAGGTGGAGGTGGGACTGCATCAAGGGTCAGCTCTCAGCCCCTTCTTGTTTGCTATGGTGATGGACAGGCTGACAGACGAGGTTAGACAAGAATCTCCATGGACTATGATGTTTGCTGATGACATCGTGATCTGTAGTGAGAGCAGAGACCAAGTGGAGGAAAATCTAGAGAGGTGGAGGTATGCCCTGGAAAGGAGGGGATTGAAGGTTAGTCTTAGTAAGACAGAATACATGTGTGTGAACGACAAGGACCCAAGAGGAACTTTGAGGTTACAGGGGGCAGAGATAAAGAAGGTGGAGGATTTTAAGTACTTAGGCTCAACAATCCAGAGCAATGGAGAGTGTGGAAAAGAGGTGAAGAAGCGCGTGCAGGCAGGTTGGAATGGATGGAGAAAAGTGTCCGGTGTGATGTGTGATAGGAGAGTATCGGCAAGAATGAAGGGAAAAGTGTACAAGACGGTGATGAGGCCAGCGATGTTGTATGGTTTAGAGACAGTGGCCCTGGGGAAAAGCTAGGAGTCAGAGTTGGAGGTAGTAGAGATGAAAATGTTGAGGTTCTCTTTGGGAGTAACGAGGATGGATAGGATCAGAAATGAGTACATCAGAGGGACAGCACATGTTAGATGTTTTGGAGACAAAGTCAGAGAGGCTAGATTGAGATGGTTTGGACATGTACAGAGGAGGGATAGTGAGTATATTGGTCGTAGGATGCTGAGGTTGGAACTACCAGGCAAAAGGCCCAGAGGAAGACCAAAGAGAAGATTTATGGATGCGGTGAAGGCGGACATGAAGGTCGTTGGAGTAAGAGTAGAAGATGCAGAGGATAGAGGGAGAGATGGAGGCAGATCATTTGCTGTGGCGACCCCTGAAGGGAACAGCCGAAAGGAAAAGAATAAGAAGAAGGTTTAGTACTCACACCTGGACTAGTATGTACTTATGACAGGTATCTAGGTTTACTGCTCAAACCTGGGCTCGTATAGATTTATTACAGGTATTTAGGTTTAGTGCGCACACCTGGACAAGTGTAGCTTTATTACACGTATTTAGGTTGAGTGCTCACACATGGAATAGTAGCGACTTATTACAGGTATTAAGGTTTAGTGCTCACACCTGGACTAGTGTAGACTTATTGCAGGTATTTAGGTTTAGTGCTCACACCTGGACTAGTATGGACTTATTACAGGTAGTTAGGTTTAGTGATCACACCTGGACTAGTATAGACTTATTACAAGTATTTGGGCTTAGTGCTGACACCTGGACTAGTATGGACGCAGTACAGGTAATTAGGTTTAATGTTCACACCTGGATTAGTATCGATTTATGACAGGTATTTCGGTTTAGTGCTCACACATGGAGTAGTATGGACTCATTACAAGTATTTAGGTTTAGTTTTCACACCTGGACTAGTATGGACTTATTACAGGTATTTAGGTTTAGTGTTCACACCTGGACTAGTGAAGCCTTATTACAGGTATTTAGCTTTAGTGCTCACACCTGGACAAGTCTGGACTTATTGAATGTATTTAGGTTTAGTGCTCACACCTGGACTAGTGGAGCCTTATTACAGGTATTTCGGTTTAGTGCTCACACATGGAGTAGTATGGACTCATTACAAGTATTTAGGTTTAGTTTTCACACCTGGACTGCTACAGACTTATTCCGGGTATTTTGGTTTAGTGCTCACACCTGGACTAGTATGTACTTATGACAGGTGTTCAGGTTTACTGCTCACACCTGGACAAGTGTAGACTTATTGCAGGTATTTAGGTTTAGTGCTCACACCTGGACTAGTATGGACTTATTAAAGGTATTTAGGTTTAGTGCTCACACCTGAACTAGTATGGACTTATTACAGGTATTAGGTTTTGTGCTCACACCTGGACTAGTGTAGCCTTATTACAGGTATTGAGGTTCAGTGTCTCTCCCCCTCATGCCAGTCCCAAGCCCGGAGAAATGCAGAGGGTTGTGTCAGGAAGGGCATCCGACAGAAAACCAATGACAACCTTTTATGATGCAAATCAGAAGTATTACCCCCATATTGGATCGGTCGAGGCCCGGGTTAACAACGACCGCCATCAGTGCTGTCAATCTGGATGCTGATGGAAATTGGACTACTGTTGGTCAAAGACGTCGAATAAGGAGAGGTGGGAGGCGTGTCCGTAGGCAGAGAGAGAAGAGGAAAAGCATGAATCTAGGACTGAGAGTAGGGACTTTGAATGTTGGAACTATGCAAAGAAAAGGTAGAGAGCTGGCTGACATGATGCAGAGGAGGAAGGTAGACAAACTGTGTGTTCAGGAGACCAGGTGGAAAGGTAGCAAAGCTAAAAGCTTAGGAGCAGGGTTTAAGCTATTTTATCATGGTGTGGATGGGAAGAGAAATGGAGTAGGAGTCATCTTGGAGGAGGAGTTTGTCAGGAACGTTCTAGAAGTGAAAAGAGTGTCAGACAGAGTGATGACTCTCAAGTTAGAAATTGAAGGTGTAATGCTCAATGTTGTTAGTGCTTATGCCCCACAGGCAGGATGTGAGCTAGAATTGAAGGAGAGAATCTGGAGTGACTTAGATGAAGTGATGCAGAGTACCCCCAGAGGTGAAAGAGTGGTAATTGGTGCAGACTTCAATGGACATGTTGGTGCAGGCAATAGAAGGGACGAGGAAGTGATGGGCAGGTTTGGTATCCAGGACAGGAATGCAGAAGGACAGATGTTGATAGATTTTGCAAAAAGGATGGAAATGGCTGTGGTGAATACTTTCTTCCAGAAGAAACAGGAGCATAGGGTGACTTATAAAAGCGGAGGTAGGAGCACACAGGTAGACTTCATCTTGTGTCGGCGATGTAATTTGAAGGAAGTCAGTGACTGCAAAGTAGTAGTGGGTGAGAGTGTTGCCAAACAGCATAAGATGGTGGTATGCAGGATGATGCTTATGGTGAGGAAGGTGAAGAAGGCAAAGGCAGAGCAGAAGACAAAGTGGTGGAAGTTGAAAAAGGAAGAGTGTCGTGTTGTCTTCAAAGAGGAGTTGAAACAGGCTTTGGTTGGTCAGGAAGTGCTTCCAAATGACTGGACAACCACAGCAAATGTGATCAGGGACACAGGTAGGAGAGTACTTGGTGTGTCCTCTGGAAGGAAAGAAGATAAGGAGACTTGGTGGCGGAATGAGGAAGTGCAGGAGTGTGTACAAAGGAAGAGGCTAGCTAAGAAGAAGTGGGACATTGAGAGGACCGAAGAGAGTAAACAGGAGTACAGGGAGACAGCGTAAGGCAAAAATAGCAGTGGCTAAGGCAAAACAGAGGGCGTATGATGACTTGTATGATAGGTTGGACAGTAAAGAGGGAGAAAATGATCTATACAGGTTGGCACAGCAGAGAAATAGAGATGGGAAGGACGTGCAGCAAGTTAGATTGATAAAGGACAGAGAGGGAAATGTATTGACTGATGACAGAAGTGTGCTGGGAAGATGGAAAGAGTACTTTGAAGAGCTGACGAATGAGGAAAATGAGAGAGAAAAAAGAGTAGAAGAGGTGACCATTGAGGAACAGGATGTAGCAAAGATCAGTAAGGGTGAAGTGAGAAGGGCATTGAAGAGGATGAAGAATGGGAAGGCAGTTGGTCCTGATGATATACCTGTGGAGGTATGGAAGTGTCTAGGAGAGGGAGCAGTAGATTTTCTGACAAGAATGTTCAACAAGGAAGGTCCTAGAGAGTGAGCAGATGCCGATGGAGTCGAGGAGAAGTGTGCTGGTGCCCATTTTTAAGAACAAGGGAGACGTGCAGAGTTGTGGCAAATACAGAGGGATAAAGTTGATGAGCCATACGATGAAGTTATGGGGAAGAATAGTGGAAGCTAGACTTAAGGCAGAGGTCAGCATTTGTGAACAACAGTTTGGTTTCATGCCAAGAAAGAGCACCACAGATGCAATGTTTGCTTTGAGGATGTTAATAGAGAAGTTCAGAGAAGGTCAGAGGAAACTACATTGTGCCTTTGTGGCTCTGGATAAAGCATATGACACGGTGCTGAGAGAAGAACTGTGGTATTGCATGAGGAAGTCTGGAGTGGCAGAGAAGTATGTTAGAGTGGTGCAGGATATGTATGAGAGATGTAAGACAGTGGTGAGGTGTGCTGTCGATGTGACCGACGAATTCAAGGTGGAGGTGGGACTGCATCAAGGGTCAGCTCTGAGCCCCTTCTTGTTTGCTATGGTGATGGACAGGCTGACAGACGAGGTGAGACAAGAGTCTCCATGGACTATGATGGTTGCAGATGACATTGTGATCTGTAGTGAGAGCAGATAACAAGTGCAGGAAAATCTAGAGAGGTGGAGGTATGCCCTGGAAAGGAGAGGAATGAAGGGTCGCCTCAGAAAATCAGAATACATGTTTGTGAATGAGGACCTAGGAGGAACGGTGATGTTACAGGAAGCAGCGATAACGAAGGTGGAGGATTTTAAGTACTTAGGCTCAACAATCCAGAGCAATGGAGAGTGTGGAAAAGAGGTGAAGAAGCGTGTGCGATAGGAGAGTGTCAGCAAGAATGAAGGGAAAAGTGTATAAGACGGTGGTGAGGCCAGCGATGTTGTATGGCTTAGAAACAGTGGCGCTGAGGAAAAGGCAGGAGGCAGAGCTGGAGGTAGCGGAGATGAAAATGTTGAGGTTCTCTCTGGGAGTAACGACGATGGATAGGATCAGAAATGAGTATATCAGAGGGACAGCCCATGTAAGATGTTTTGGAGACAAAGTCAGAGAGGCTACATTGAGATGGTTTGGACATGTACAGAGGAGGGATCGTGAGTATATTGGCAGTAGGATGCTGAGGTTTGAACTACCAGGCAGAAGACCTCGAGGAAGACCAAAGAAGAGATTTATGGATGTGGTGAAGGAAGACATGAAGGTCGTTGGAGTCAGAAAAGAAGATGCAGAGGATAGGGTGAGATGGAGGCGGATGATTTGCTGTGGCGACCCCTGAAGGGAGCAGCTGAAAGCAAAAGAAGAAGAAGAAGAAGATGTGGACTAGTATGGACTAATTACAGGTATTTAGGTTTAGTGTTCACACCTGGACTAGTATGTACTTATTACAGGTATTTAGGTTTATTGCTCACACCTGGACTAGTGTTGCCTTATTACAGGTATTTAGGTTTAGTGTTCACACCTGGACAAGTATTGACTTATTACAGGTATTTAGCTTTAGTGCTCACACCTGGACTGCTATGGACTTATTACAGGAATTTAGGTTTAGTGTTCACACCTGGCATACTATAGACTTATTACAGGTATTTAAGTTTAATGCTCACACCTGGACTAGTATGGACTTATTACAGGTATTTAGGCTTAGTGCTCCCACATGGACTAGTGTTTACTTATTACAGGTATTTCGGTTTAGTGTTCACACCTGGATTAGTATGGACTCATTACAGGTATTTAGGTTTCGTGTTCACACCTGGACTGGTATAGACTTATTACGGGTATTTAGGTTTAGTGCTCACACCTGGACTCATGTAGACTTTTTTCAGGTATTTCGGTTTTAGTGCTCCCACATGGACTAGTATGGATTTAGTACAGGTATTTAGGTTTCGTGTTCACACCTGGACTAGTTTGGACTTATTACAGGTATTCAGGTTTAGTGTTCACACCTGGACTAGTATGGACTTATTACAGGTATTCAAGTTTAGTGCTACACCTGGACTCGTGTAGACTTATTACAGTTATTTAGGTTTAGTGCTCACACCTGGACTTGTATGGATATTCTACAGGTATTTAGGTTTAGTGTTCACACCTGGACTAGTATAGGCTTATTACAGGAATTTAGGTTTAGTGCTCACACCTGGACTAGTATCGACTTATTACATGTATTTAAATTTAGTGCTCACACCTGTACTAGTATGGATTTATAACAGGTATTTAGGTTTAGTGCTCACACCTGGACTAGTATCGACTCATTACAGGTATTTAAATTTAGTGCTCACACCTGTACTAGTATGGATTTATTACAGGTATTTAGGTTTGGTGCTCAGACCTGGACTAGTCTGGACTTTTTACAGGTATTTCGGTTTATTGCTCACCCATGGAGTCGTATAGACTTGTTTCAGGTATTTAGGTTTAGTGCTCACACCTGGACTAGTTTGGACTGAAGCTCAGATCACTTTTGCCGCTGAAGCCAATAAAGCCCTGATAGCGATTCATAAATCTCTAACAAGAGTGGTCTGTTTATCATATGTAGATTTATGTGGAATATTCGATGCTGTGGTTCAACCTTTCCTTTGTTACGGCTCAGAAATTTTGCGCATTACATACGTATTGTAAAATTATCGAACAAATGCAAATAAAAACACACAAACATTTCCTCAAAGTCAGTAAAAGTAGATGTACCAGTCTGGTTCTTGGAGAATGTGGGCGGTTCCCTCTTCAGTTTAATTACATGACTAGGACAGGGAAATATTGGTGTGGACTCTTAACTCCTCCCAGATTTAGATTACCTCATCAAGTATATTTAATATTAAAATCTTTAGATGAATCTGGCGCTTAACACGGGCGTCTCATATTAAAAATATTCTATTAGATTCGGATTCGTATTTGTTTGGATCTCTCAAGATATCGGGGATTCAGATTATTTTATTTCTGTACTTAAGCGAAGACTCTGATAATTTATCACTGGATTGGTATTCATCGCTTCATAACACAACCCAGTGCTCGAATTATATACTTTTTAAGTCCCTACTAAATGTCGAGACTTATCTTAGTTTAGATTTAGTCCCGTATTTAAGAAATCCAGATGTGGTAATTTCGGATTGAGCAGAAGCGGGTCGATACAACACTGTGCCTTCGGTCCTGAGGTTTTGTCCTTTCTGCTAAAATCATAATCTTAATCTCAAACCATAATCTTAATCTCAAGCCATAACCTTAATCTAACTGAAGATGAAATCCATGTGCTGCTTTATTTCAAATCCTTCAGTGTGATAAGAAATGATCTTTTAGAGAAACAGATCAACTACAAACTATCAGAATAGAGCTTTGATAATCTCACGTCTTCAACAAATGTGTCGTTAAAAACTTGTTCCTCTTTTTATATGAAGTTTAGAAAATAAGGAACTCTGATGGCTCTCTTTAATCATGGAAGTGCTGCTGCAATCTCATGCAATATGTATCTTTATTTATCTATGTATTATGGGCCAGTGGCCTTATACTCAATAAACTTTCCGTCTGTCTGTCTGTCTGTCTGTCTGGTACAGGAGAGCACACTGATTTTATTTTATATCTGAAATGATAAACTTTGTATAACACACTGACTGTAATCACGGTAGGCGTCGGTGTGTCATTTCTGCGTGTAGTTTTGGATGTACCGTAAAGCTGAAAGTCGGTGATTGGTGAAAGAACAGCCCCACACTTTAGAGGCGAATTCTCGGAGCTAAGCAGGAGGCTTGTGATGTATCCACCATATACCTGGAACACACAACCCAAAGCAACCATCACTCTATCATCACACTTAGAGTCCCAGTACGCCCGGGCTGTACTACACCTCCGGTACCTCCGGGTTTTACACTCTGTACTGATTGATTCAGCAGCTCTGACACACACACACACACACACACACACAAAACCAGGTGACAACAGAGATCAACCTCATCATGTAACACACACTCCATCTGCCCATCATGTCTAAAGTTAATGAAAATGTACTCATTTTTCACTGCTTGTTTCCGTGACTGTATTATTGGTCGCCATTTTGATTGACACTCTTAAACATCGCACGAGCTGTCTGGTGAGACGGTGCTATGTTTACCTTCCCCAGACCATAGTGCCCAGTGCAGGAGTCATACACGCGTAAGATAATGGTTTCGGGAAGGATGCTGTTTGATTTGAATTTAGTTCCAGGATTCGGCCGCTGAACCGTGTCTGTGAGGTTCAGTAGGAAACTCGGCTCTGATGGAAACTGTTCGAGGATGTTAAACTATTCCAACATCATGCGCAGCTGAGCAGGAACATTTCAATCTGATCTCTCAAATCTTTTCCCTATTTTAGTCTCACTTTAGTCATGGATGTCTCCTACCCTCGGATAACTTCTACCATCCAGAGAGTACGAGGGTCCGACCTCCGAAACATCTCGCACTTCAACTCCATCGCTGTGAAGCGCTGCTCCTGCAGCATCGGGGGTGGAGCAACACACTTCGAGGAAGGCCCAATCGAATCCTTTTCATATGCAGGACCTCACAGATGCCCATGATTGGCTCATGACACAGAAGCGTGTGCCGTCTCTCCCTGAGCACATAACATTTCGGAAAATTACCCCACTACCCCATACCCCTCCCCCGTCAGCTTTGTATGAATAAAATACCCCAAATTAATACAGATATCACTTTACACTGCATTCCAAACAGCTTGTGATCCCGTTTTTAGTTTCACAAACATCCACTCATTCATCCAAACCGCTGACACCTACTTGGGTTATAGGGAGGCTAAAGCCTATCTCAGTCAATGTGGGAAGAAGGCTTTGTTCACCCTGAACAGCTGGCCAATATTCAAAGAAACAAAACTGCACTCATCCCCACATCAAGGGGGCGGTGTTGTAGTGGTTAGGGTGCTGCGCTCATGATCGGGAGGGCGTGACTGAGACCCCGAGCGTGCTAAGACCCCTGGGCAAGGTCTTCACCACAAGTTTGCCTCTGTTCACCCAGCACTATAAATGGGTCCTAGTAAAATAGACTGGAAAGGGAACCTGCGATGGACTAGCGTCGAGTTGAACTCCTCGTCACTTCACGCTACAAGAAACGGGATAAGCACTGGCCTGATGAGCTGCTATGGCTTGAGTGTAAAAAGCTCACAGACTTTACCTTACCTTACCTTTACCACATCAAGGGGCAATTTGGAACAGCCAATGAGCCTAATGTGCATGTCTTTGGACTGTGAGAGGAAACCGGAGTACCCAGAGGAAACCCAGGTAGGTTACCTGGAACGTGAACATTGCTGTGAGGTGGACGTGCGAACCTCAACCTTAATTTATTTGAATCCAATTTACACCCAACAGCTATTACCCTCCCTATCACACGACCACCACCGACCAGGGAGGGGCGAAAGCATGCACATGCCCCCTCCATGACATGCAACGCTAGCCACACACTTCTTTTGAATAGACACAATTCGCATTACGACTGCGCATGTGTGGGGAACGTGACCCAACAGCTGATCCAAGGGTCACTGCTACCAAACTTTATTGCAGCCGCTTGCTGTTGTATGGAAACACATCCGAACAACTGCCACTTAAAATCTGCCTGAAGCCTTAAATTATGCCAGGTGCGCATTGTGCCGCAGTGAACTGTGGGAACGGCATGGATCATCTCGAGCGTTGGAAAAAGCTAGTTTGCAGTATACATGCCTGCAAATTTTGGACTAACGCGTGTACATGTCTGCCACCGTTCACGCTATTGACCTTCCCCACCGAGCTGAAGGATCCGGAGGGACGCAAACGTTGGATTAAAGCAGTAAGTTTATAATTAAAGTGTTCTTTATTCGAATTCATAGACCCTATAGACTACTATATTCCCTTTTATCTACCTGTTCATTTACCATAAAAATCGGCGATGCCAAATTATATATGTAAATTATCATTACACATCATAGACTTCGATCTTGGAAATTACTGTTATGTAATGTGTAAAACAGACGAACAAGAGCTGTCAGATCACTCGGTGCAGCTGTAAAACTTTTGCCTTCTTTGTAGTCATTATGAAGTCGCGCTCGTAGGGGTGCCTGGTCCTTCATTATCAAAAAATTTGCTATGTCAGCGTACATACACGGCAGCCACTTCGATAAGGCGTCATTTTCTGTCTCCCAGCCGTCTTCAAGTCCCAATCTGGCATAGTCACATTGGACTTGTTTAGATTCCTCAGCCTTTGACAAAACTATCGGCAGTTTTTGTAACGTCGCCGCAAATGCAAGTGCAACAAGTTCATCTTTACGCTCGCGGGAACAACCGGGAAGACCCCTACGTATACAATACGCCTGAAGGTCGGGAACTTTCCATAAATGAAACGCATCGATAGTGCAGTTCTCATCCACATCAAGATTTACTTCTGCCACGTTTGGTTGTAGAGATCCCATGATGCTGTGCGCGAGCCGAGATGCCGAGATTGTGTCTATTGCGCAGTGTGTGTATTTTGGGGGCGGGTCTAACACATTCGGAGGGAAAGCCCTGTCTGCCCCTCATGCAGATGAGCTCACAGACGACCATGATTGGTCGGTGATTGGTGTGAGTGACAGGAAAGTTAGTTTATGACATCCCTCCCTCCGGTGAGAGCTCGGCAAATCAGCACCCATGGACTCCTGGCCACGGACGGCTGTGGCATTAACCCGATTACAAACCTGTGATCTCCAGGTATTCACCTAATCTTTAAAGAAAAGAGAGAATGGAAACAGCACTTAATTTTTTCCATCTCTCTCTCTCTCTCTCTCTCTCTCTCCTCCTCTGCACACTCACTCCGCACAAACAGATTCATTTCCAAAAGTTAAGCCCGTACCACAGTTTAAACAGCAAAGTCTACGCTAACCGGACTGGACTTCCTGCTGCTCCTGTACTAAACTGATTTATTATGGCAATGCATAGAGCAGAAAGAAGTGAAGAGACAGCAGAGAGTTCTGTACCTGTCCAAAAGCTCCAATCCTGGTCGGGTCGATGTAGGGTTCCTTCACTAAAACACTGAGAAAAAGGGAAAAAAAAAAAAAAAAACAGAAGAAACTTCACACATTTAATATTAATCTGCAAAAATAATCAGGGCCAAGGGCAGGGAAGACCATTCTGGAAACTGGCGAACAATCACACACAGACGCCAACGTTCAGGGTGTATTCTACAACCTCAAATGTTCGAGACCTACAACTGACACCGAATTTTGAGCAACCCAATAAGATACTCACCTTATAATAATAATAATAATAATAATAATAATAATGATGATGAATCTGTGCAAACAAGACACAGAAATCTAATTTTTGAAGGTGTACCTGAGAGCCCTCAGCTGGTCCTCCTCCTCAAGTTTGCCCAGTCTACGATGTACTGTATGAAGAAGGTTGGTACCCTGAAAGCCGCTGCCACGCCCATCACACTGCACGACAATCACTCCAAAGCTGCTGACCAACACCGAGGACCAGTCCACCTGAAACCTCTCTGATACAGACTGACTTCCTGGAGAACCATCACTGAGAGTAAGAAAGATGGAGAGAAGAAAGTAAAGGATGGAGGGAAAAAGTGTGTGTGAGAGAGAGAGAGAGAGAGAGAGAGAGCGAGAGAGAGAGAGAGCCTCAAAGTAGCTGGACCAATCAGATCACAGGATTGCTCTGTAATTATATAATCTGATACCCCCATTTCACTGGAGCGCGGCAGACTTGCGGAAGCAAAAATATCGTCATCATCCAACGTTCCTCAGTCATTCCGTCATCTTCCGTGTCCTTCCGTATGATTCTGAATGTATTCCTCCGCTTCCGGCAGGCCAAAATCTTCCGTGAACGTCCGTTTGAACATGTTCAAAAGTACGCTCATGGAAAAATCTTCCGACAGTGTTCCCTTAGGTTCCTCAGTCGTTCCGCAAACGCTCCGTCATTTCCTCAAACGTTCCGTGATCATTCCTTTCATTCCGCCAGTGTTCCTTGACCGTTCTGCGAGCCTTCCCTTCTCTTCCGGATGGTCAAAAGCAGCTACAAAATCCCCATGGAATACTCACAGAAGGTTTGCGAAATGGTTGCGGATAACACGGACGACTTGCAGAACACTCAAGGAAGTCACTTCCACTATAAATATTAAATTATTTCAGTTCATTCACTTTATTTTCTCTGTTTTCCGGTTTATGTAATAAAGTTTTAAAGTTATAAATACTGTGGTTTGGACTTGTGGGCATAGTTTTTATTCTAGAATGATTTATTGAGGTGCAAATAAAAGGAACGTATTGACATTAATTATATTAAACATATTAACATATGTTCAATTTTAAATTTATTGTACATTATAAGCATATTATAAATGATAAACATATAGTATAAATGAGAGAATGAGCTTCCTTGGTCGAATCCGCGTATTTATAGGCGGTATCAGGAGCAAATCCTTTCATCTTTGCTGATTTTTTATCGTTGAAATGTGGTTACGCCGGGTATTTCCCAGTCATTCCTCAGTCATTCCGTGTTGAACGTGAACGTTCCGCCTTCATTCCGCCTGTTTCACAATCATTCCATAGCGCTTCCTTCTAAAATGGAGTAGTGCCGTAGTCGTTCCTTGAGTGTTCCTTGCTTTCCATGAATGTTCCGTGAATTATCCGAAGGTCTTCCTTTGCAATCTGCACTGGTTCCGAAGGTAATCCAAACGCTTTTACACATGTATTCCGACATTGTACCGCGGTCTTTCCGTGTCTTTTCTGCACATTCCGTGAACGTTCCGGAGGTGTCCCAAAGGTACAATTTTCCGTAGGCTTTTGACCCATTTTCTGTGTAAAAATGACGAAGCTCCTCCATAAAGTGCATTCCGTGCCTTTCCGCCATGATCAATGCATTATGCGCTCCAGTGAAATGGGGATATGAGTGCTGAAGCTAGGCTCTGTTCCTATGCTGTACGCTTGTGATTTACAGTAGTTATCAGATGCTGTTATCCGGTGCAGTGGTGGTCTAGTGGTATAGAGCGCAGAATCGCTGATCCTAAGGTTTGGGGTTCGAGTCCCCACAGGGTTGTCACTTTCCCCCCAGTGCAGCTAACTGGGTTATCAAAGGCGGGCCATGTCTCTCAATGTCTATGGTGAGAGGCATGTAAAAGAACCATTGCTGACTTTCGTAAAGAGTAGGCTGCAAAGCCGTCAGTGTGTTTCTGTCCCTTGCTAAAGGGTTGTGACAGGAAGGGCATCCGACATAAAAACCTATGCCAAATCAAATATGCTTACTGTGGCGACCCCTGAGAAAGGGAAAAAGCCGAAAGAAAGAAAGAAATCAGATGCTGTTATCCAGGATGAATAACTTTTCATTTTTCTCATTTATACAACTGACTACCTGAGGCTCACAGGCCCGACAGTGGGAACCTGGTGTTACTGGGTCTTGCACCCCTGACCGTCCGATCAGTGACCCAGAGCTTTAAACCCTAAGCCACTGCTGACTCAGTGAGATAGAGATACTGGTCTCGTCGAACACTGAGCATGTAATGAATGTTTCACCTGGAGATGTTTGGTGGTTAGCGGTATATATGAGGTTACCAAGGCAACCGGAATCATCTGGGTGATGAGAATCTGCCGAATTGAGTAAAAACCTTCACGGAGCAAAACAAAGCACTTCCTGTGAAGATAAACCTTTAACCTTAATGAGAGTGACTGCAGCGTTTCGTACCATCTCTCTCTCTCTCTCTCTCTCTCTCTCCTCCCCCTCTCTCATACACACAGATACATATATATTTGTCATTTTCAGTATAATAATAATAATAATAACAATAACAACAACAACAACAACAACAATAATAATAATAATAATAATAATAATAATAATAATAATAATAATAATAATAATAATGCCATATAGCTTCCAGTCCAGAGAAAATTCTGAGCCACTCCTCTGCAGTTCGTCTGATTGGAAATGACTGATGGCCAGCTCAGCCGAAGGCATGTGAGGTATGAGCTCATACACGATGCAGGAGTAAGTGTGGAGTATATTAGAGTACAGTAGGCCCTTGACTATTTGGGGTTTTGCACTCGCGGTTTGAGTACACGAGGTCTCCCCAGCAACCGGCACGTGATTCAAATTCAGCCAATGGCTGTCCTCCTTTCTGCTGATTTGTTGAGCTGATGTCCTGCCCCTTTTTCCTCATTCGCGCACAAGTTGTCAATGAGCCTGTTTTGTGTGTCTGTTTTAATTACCAGTTAAGCTCTATGATACCACTCAAACGCTGTGTGTCGTCTCTGGCTAAGCGATAGAAAACGCTGGATGTCTCTTCTGAAGAAATAAGACTTTCTCGTGAGAAACGATGGTTTTCTCTGAACTGTTGTACTAAAATCTTTTTCAATTATTATTCCAGTACAGTACCTAAGTTCATGTTTATGCATGAGATTTTATGTTCTGTAGCATGTTTAACAAATGATACCAAAAGGATAACCTTTATTACAGTACTCCTCATGTCCTTTTACATTGAACTCTGAGAACTCCACGATGTCGCCCACTAGGCAGCGCCATCTTGGAGACGTCACTCCAAGACGTCACTCCAAGTTCAATGTAAAGGACATGAAGCAATATAATAGTAATAAAGTTTTAAGTAATTAAAAGTAATAAAGTTTATCCTTTTGGTATCGTTTGGTAAACATGCTACAGGACATAAAATCTCACGCACAAACATTCTAAACATTAACTTAGATACTGTACTGGAATAATAATTGAAAAAGACTTTAAAACGAGTGCTTTACAACAGTATATGCTGTATAATGTTTATATTTTATCATCAATAAAATAAGAGTAAAAATTAAAAAGTTTTTCTTAAACATTACTATATTTTACTACATTAATACTGTATTAATGAGTAAGACTGCCTATAGAATGTGTTTAAGAAGCATATCGGAACCGAACCCCTGAGAATGTCGAGGGCCTACTGTATATAGAGTATGAGTTCTAGCGGCGGTACTGAGACTCACACGAGCAGCAGTAGGGGGTAATGTGATGTATCTACGAAGGTTGCGGGTTTCATGATCTGCATCGTCAGAACTAAAGAAAAACAAAAACAGAGAAACAGGCAAACTTAATATTTATACTGATTTATTACTTCATATTTTTATGAAATCACAAACAATTTCTGCTTTAGTTTAATGTTAACAAACCATTAGTAACTTAATAACAGAATATAAAAATTAATTGAGAATAAACTCTGTGGGTTTAGTTTGATGATGTCATGGTACATGTGTTATAAAAGCTTTAAATGAGACATGGTGGAAAATTAGGCATCATTCATCAACAGAGCCTCAGGATAGAACTGCACTCACACCTGGATCACATCACTACCCAGCTGCACTCACACCTGGATCACATCACTACACAGCCGCACTCACACCTGGATCACATTACTACCCAGCTGCACTCACACCTGGATCACATCACTACCCAGCCGCACTTACTCGGATTACAGTGCACGGTTGAGTTCACTTCATATTTCCTATCAGATAAAATGTGTAAACTTTTTATTAGCCAAAATACTTTCTATTGAACGACTGTGTTCATACCAAACTTCCTGTTCACACACTCTGCGACTTCCTGTAATTTATGGAAAACGCTGTACATGATCATAATTTAAACAAGCATTCAGGGAGCGCAAACCTCCACCAAGCTCACCGAGTTCTCATATGAACCAAAATGTGTTAAAGAATGTTTTAAGTCCTTTCATGCTTGAGTTTGCATATCGGCCGATCGATCCCTGCCTGATCCCTGATCCTGAACCCTGATCCTGATCCCTGATCCTGAACCCTGATCCTGAAACCCTGAGTAAAGCTGTGCTTTCTGTGCTCTTGCCTTCCCGACATTCTGTAAATAAACGCACATGCACTCCTACCACCTCAATCTTACTGATTTATTCACTAGTGATTCTCAGACTACAGGAAATCTCTCTAAAGGTAACAAGTGAAATGACTCCACCCTCTGTTTCACACCTTTATGCATATTCATTAGGGCAGTGGTGGTCTAGTAATATAAGGCGCTGGATCGCTGATCCAAAGGTTGGGGGTTCGAGTCCCACTCTCCACAAGGTTGTCACTGCCCCCCCCGCCCCCCCAGTGCAGCTAACTGGGTTATCAAAGGCGGGCCATGTCTGTCACTGTCTATGGTGAGAGGTTGATGTAAAAGAACCATTGCTGACTTTCGTAAAGAGGAGCTGCAAAGTCGTCAGCGTGTTTCTGCCCCTTGCTAAAAAGGGTTGTGACAGGAAGGGCATCCGACCTAAAAACCTCTGCCAAATCAAACGTGCCAATCAGATGATTCACTGTGGCGACTCCCGAGTAAAAGGAAGACAGACATTAGGGCAGTGAGTGAATCAGGTAAGATTTCTATGTGGCGACAGCTCCAGAGATTGTAATGTGTAGCTGTGAATGATGGGAGGTGGTCTTTATATACCGTAATCCTCAACCTCGATCTCGCGATACTCGACTCTGGGCATTTGCATGGAGTCCACGGTCCGCTGGAGGCTGTGGTTCAGTTCAATGTCTAATAGCTCTGAAAGAGAATACACACACACGCACGCGCACACACACACAACACACACACACACACACACACCTTTATGTTTTCGGTCTTCACTATACGTAATGCACTTTTATAACAGATTTTAAAGTAAAAGCTATTTTAAATAAATAATACATTATAAATATGAATGCATTATTCTATTATTAATTCATGTGCACTTGTCCCATCTTTCAGACTCAGATTGCAACGTTTGACTTCAGTAGCCACCATCAGCAAAGACTGATAACCATAATTCCACTCATAACCAACCACTGCTTTCCATTGTCCTGATTAGTAATTACCATGGTCCCACCCCAAGCACTCACTGATTAGCATGGTCCCACCCCAAGCACTCACTGATTAGCATGGTCCTACCTCCAAGCATTCACTGCACAGTATGGTCCCACCCCTAAAAAAAAAAAAAATTCACTAATTGCCTGATTCCACAATTCAGCAATGATTAATTACCATGATCCCACCCCTAATCAATCAGATCACCATGGTCCCACCCATCGGCAATGCCTAAATATCATAATCCCACCCCGAAACAATCACTAATTACCATGGTTCTAAATCTCAACAATAACTGAAAACCATGGTCCCACCCCTATAAAATCACTGATTAGCATGGTCCCACCCATCAGCAATGACTAAATACTATAATAACAGACCTAAGCAATCCTGATTAGCATGGTCCCGCCCTTCAACAATCAATGATTACTATGGTCCCATCTCTCAGCAATCACAAATTACCATGGCCCCACCCCTAATAAATCACTGATTAGCATGGTCCCACCCATCAGCAATGACTAATTACCATAATAATATCCCTAAGCAATCACTAATTACCATGGTCCCACATCTCAACAATCACTGATAACCAAGATCAAACCCCTCAGCAAGAACTAATTACCTCGCCAATCAAAATTTCAAACGATGAGTGAGTTGCTCTCTCATTGGCTGTCTCTCAACATCCCGCCCCTGCTGGCCTCCCAGATAGTGATAGAAGGAAGCTTCACTCTTTCGTTTTTAGTTTAGTTTTTTAAGTTGTTTAATTCAATAAATGTTTAATAAATGTGGGTGCATTTGAGCTCATCTGGAATTCCGATCCCTCAACGAATCAAATTAAAGTTGAGTTTGTCAAGCAAGGAATGCGCTTTGAATTCATGTCTTGTGGGTGTGGCCCGCAGCGAGGGAGAGAGAGAGAGGGAGAGAGAGAGAGAGAGAGAGAGAGAGAGAGAGAGGTGTGTGTGTGTGTGTGTGTGTGTGTGTGTGTGTGTGTGTGTGTGTGTATGTGTTAATAAAAAATGTTTAATAATGGTTTAATTAATAAATATGTTAATAAAATGGTTTAACATGTTAATAAAATGTTTAAATGGTTTAATAAATAATTTTCTTTTACTTTTAACACACACATATTTCATACAGTCTTTGGACTGGAGCCTTGCAACGAATTAGGCGATTAACGTGTAAAATGCGGCCCCTACTGATGAAATCCCAGCGTTACGAAAAAGGCTCTGGAACGGATTCATTTCGTAGGTTGGGGGCCAACTGTATATATATATATATATATATATATATATATATATATATATATATATATATATATATATATATATATATATATATATATACACAGTATATTATTAAGGGTGACCAAAAGTGCTCATAGCAGATAATAGTGTAGTTGTGGGTGACTCAGGAATGTGTTTCCACGCTGCCCTGTAAGCACTGTATATTATTAAATGTTGTGTGTACGCAAACCCGAATGTAATCTGCAGTTTGTTTCAGAAGTGTGTATCAGAATGAGATAAGAGTGAGGAGAAAACCCCCGGTCTGAGGAACAGCAAGCGGCTGTTAATGCTGATAGCATGAGAATGTGGAGACAGCGGAGCGCTAACATTATCATGATAATCACAGAGGCAATGGCAGAATTCATAAGAGCCGCACAACAATAAATTACAATTAAACCTACACAGTGTGAAAGGATTTGGACTTTAAATGGGGTTATCGGAGCACAGACAGATAGAAACACACACACACACACACACACACACACACACACACAAATTCCCAGAACAGTGTGTGTGTGTGTGTGGGGTAAAACTTTATTTGAATACAAATGTAAACAGCACTGCTGTGGGTTTATCTCTTAAAGTTACAGTAGACTGTTGGCCGTCTCCTCAGTGTATGATGGCTATTATAGTGTCGCATTTATTTTGACACATATATCTGTATTATTTCCTGGTCCAGACTCCACCCACATTCTGCTGATTGATTTGTGGTTTAATATATGCACACCTGTGCAGTAGCTCTCTCATGCTCATCCTTTGTGAAGTTTACAATTTCATTTCATTTGTAATTGGGAGGTTTTCGTCATGTTTCTGGACCCACCTTTATTTATTATTCTTTATTTTATTCACAGGGCAGCACCGAGGCAATGGGAAGCATGTCCACGTTATAGCAAGAAGGTCCTAGGTGTGAGTTACAGCTTAGTGAGGGTGTTTCCGTGTGGATTCTGTGTGGAGATTACGTGTTCTACTCATGTTTGCAATGGTTTCTCTGGTTTCGTGCTACAATCCAAAGACATGTACGGGTCAGCTGCTCCAAATTGTGTCGATGTGTGAGAGTGAAAGAGATGGCTGAGATAGGCTCCAGCCTCCCCGTGACCCTAGCAGAATCATCATCATCAACATCATGATAAAATTGAATAAAAAAATGACATTAAGCAAAATCCACTGAACCTGTTGTGACTAGTTGCTTTAGTTTAGACTACATGGGATCATAAGCAAAAATTATACAGTAAGCCCCCCCCCCCCCCCCCCCCGCTGATTCGCGGTTCAACATCTGCGGCCGCATACGGATTTTGCTCTCAAAGGCATTTTTTCATAATGTTTGTAAATTAGCTCAGTGCTTTTCAATTATTTTCTGTGATGCCCCCTATAGGAAGAAAAAGTAAATAAAATTCACACTCCCCAGCGCCCTGCACTCGACTATAAATAGTATTATTTATCTATAAAATTGCTATTAATACACCGCTGCATAACATTGTATCTTTATTAGCATTAAAATTAATTAAAAAAACATCAAATAATTAAAACACTTAATTCGAGTACAGTATGGCAAAAACGCATGTTCTCCAGGGTCATATGTGCTCCCCCTGGCCCCACTATTTAACAAGCATTGAACTAGCGGCAACCCCAGCTAATTATACATATGCATCATCACGACATTACTGGCACGTGATTCAAATTTTGCCAATGACTGAGAGCTTTTGTTTCTCTCTCCTGCTGATTGGTTGCAGATGATGTTTAAGCCTCTTTTTTTTTCTCTTTCACGCACACGTCATCAATGTGATTGCTTGAATTGTGAATTCACATTTTTCCCGTGTGCTTTAAATTATTATTTAAGCCTTATGATGTCACTCAAACACCCTAGCTTCTGGTAAAGAGCCTAAGTTCTTTAGTTATTCATAAATATTATATAACAGTAATTAAAATTAAACAAAATTAAAACAATTAACAAAAATTAAAATTTACAAAATTAAAAAGTTTTTCTGAATCATTACTATGTTTTACTGAATTATTACTGTATTAATGAGTAAGACTCTATAGAATGTGTTTAATAAGCATATTTTAGCGCATGTAATATCATACACAGGGTTTTAAAACCGCATCAATAATTCTCGCGAATAATGTGGGCTTTCTGTACAGGAATTAAATTTACATATATCATCCATGACATAGGTGTGTCAGGTGAGCTCTGCATTAAGAGATACTGTTACATGTTAGATGGCTTTATGTGTTTAACACAATCATTCAGAGACTCACACCCACAGCACAGCGACATGTTTAAACCACACGATATAAAGCGGTTTTAGTATATACTACATATAAACAAAAAATTAACATTAGATTGTTATGGTTATTTTTTTTTTCATTTGAAAGTGTGATAATGATGACAACGCCTGCTCACAGTGATAAGAGTGCCTTTACTTTTTTACTTCAGCATTATTCACTCTGTATAACCAGAGTGCACTAACCAGTGTCTCTCCCCCTCATGCCGGTCCCAAGCCCGGAGAAATGCAGAGGGTTGTGTCAGGAAGGGCATCCGACGTAAAACCAATGCCAAACTTTTATGATGCAAATCAGTAGTATTACCCCCATACCCCATTACCCCCAATCAGAGGAAATCTGAAGGACCTGATGGCATCAGTCCCAGGTTGCTGAGGACCTGCGCAGACCAGCTCTGTGTGGTACTATGCTACCTGTACAACCTGAGCCTCAGCCTGGAGAAGGTTCCCGTCCTATGGAAGACCTCCTGTGTGGTTCCGGTTCCCAAAACAGCACAAGCGAAGGAACCAGCCCACTACAGACCTGTCGCCCTGACCTCCCACCTCATTAAGACCATGGAAAGGCTCCTCCTTGAACACCTCCGCTCTATGGTGAGCCCCACCCTAGACCCGCTGCAGTTTGCCTACAGGCCCAACATCGGAGTAGAAGACGCCGTCATCTACCTTCTGCAGCGGGCACTAACCCACCTGGAGATCGCCGGCAGCGCTGTGAGGGTCATGTTCTTTGACTTCTCCAGCGCCTTCAACACCATCAGGCCAGCGGCGTCTGCGAGGAAGCTGGAGGACGTGGGAGTGGACGGGCATCTTGCTGCCTGGATTATTGACTACCTTACTAACCGTCCACAGTGCGTGCGGCGCCGGCTGGAAGTCAAAGGTGGTAGTTTGCAGCACGGGGCACCGCAGGGCACCGTCCTCTCACCCTTCCTTTTCAATATCTATACCTCGGACTTCATATATAACACAAACAGCTGCCACCTCCAGAAGTTCTCGGACGACTCCGCCATCGTGGGCCGTGGTGTCTGAGGGGAACGAGCTGGAGTACCGGTCGGTCATCATTGACTTCGTGGACTGGTGTGAGCGCAACCACCTGTGCTTGAACACCAGGAAGACGAAGGAGATGGTGATCGACTTCAGGAGAAACACTCAAACACACACACACACACACACTTACTAGTGAACATCCAGGGACAGGACATTGAGACAGTGGACAGTTTCAAGTACCTGGGTGTTCACCTTAACAATAAACTGGACTGGTCCCACAACACCAACGCCCTGTACAAGAAGGGCCAGAGTCGCCTCCATCTTCTGAGGAGACTCAGGTCCTTCGGCGATGCAGAACCTCTGCTCAGGACTTTTTATGACTCTGTGGTAGCCTCTGCAATCCTCTACGCTGCCATCTGCTGGGCCCCAGGCAGCACAGAGCGGGACAGAAAGAGACTGAACAAGCTGGTCAGGAGGGCCAGCTCTGTCCTCGGCTGCCCACTGGACTCTGTGGAGGAGGTGAGTGAGAGGAGGATAGTTGCAAAGCTCACATCCATCCTGTTCAACATCTATCACCCACTGCACCAGACTGTAGAGGAGCTGAGTAGCTCCTTCAGTGGACGACTGAGGCATCCTCAGTGCAGGGAAGGAGCGCTACCGCAGGTCGTTCATTCCCACCGCTTATCAGACTGTACAACGCCACTTTGTAACTGTCTGTGAAAATACTGGTTATGTGCAATAAAAACCCCGTGCACTTTAATCAACCACATCTACCCCACTGACTGTGAACCATATCAACCCATCTCTGCCCTCAGATACATTACACTTTAATATAGGCCAGTCTATAAAGTTGCTCCATTCTTTTCTTTTATTGTTTATTAATTTATACTATTTATGTATCTACTTATTTATTTACTTATATAATATATATGTACGTGTGTATGTTTGTATTTGTATCTATTTTTGCACCCCCTACTGATGGTACCTCAAGAGCCTGTAACAGTGAATTTCTCCATTGTGAGATTAATAAAGCTGTATCTTATCTTATACCAGATCGGTTGAGGCCCGGGTTAACAATGACCGCCATCAGTGCTGTCAATCAACAGGGTGCTGATGGAAATTGAACTACTGTTGGTCGAAGACGTCGAAGAAGGAGAGGTGGGAGGCGTGTCCGTAGGCAGAGAGAGAAGAGGAAAGGCATGAGTGTAGGACTGAGAGTGGGGACTTGAGTCTCAAGTTAGAAATCGAAGGTGTAATGCTCAATGTTGTTAGTGTTTATGCCCCACAGGCAGGATGTGAGCTAGAAGAGAAGGAGAGATTCTGGAGTGACTTAGATGAAGTGACGCAGAGTACCCCCAGAGGTGAAAGAGTGGTCATTGGTGCAGACTTCAATGGACATATTGGTGCAGGCAACAGAGGGGACGAGGAAGTGATGGGCAGGTTTGGTATCCAGGAGAGGAACGCAGAAGGACAGATGTTGATAGATTTTGCAAAAAGGATGGAAATGGCTGTGGTGAATACTTTCTTCCAGAAGAAACAGGAGCATAGGGTGACTTATAAAAGCGGAGGTAGGAGCACACAGGTAGACAACATCTTGTGTAGGCGATGTAATTTGAAGGAAGTCAGTAACTGCAAAGTAGTAGTGGGTGAGAGTGTTGCCAAACAGCATAGGATGGTGGTGTGCAGGATGATGGTGAGGAAGGTGAAGAAGGCAAAGGCAGAGCAGAAGACAAAGTGGTGGAAGTTGAAAAAGGAAGAGTGTCGTGTTGTCTTCAAAGAGGAGTTGAAACAGGCTTTGGGTGGCCAGGAAGTGCTTCCAAATGACTGGACAACCACAGCAAATGTGATCAGGGACACAGGTAGGAGAATACTTGGTGTGTCCTCTGGAAGGAAAGTAGATAAGGAAACTTGGTGGTGGAATGAGGAAGTGCAGGAGTGTGTACAAAGGAAGAGGTTAGCTAAGAAAAAGTGGGACATTGAGAGGACCGAAGAGAGTAAACAGGAGTACAGGGAGACACAGCATAAGGCGAAAGCAGCAGTGGTTAAGGTCAAACAGAGGGCGTATGATGACTTGTATGATAGGTTGGACAGTAAAGAGGGAGAAAATGATCTATACAGGTTAGCACAGCAGAGAAATAGAGATGGGAAGGACGTGCAGCAAGTTAGATTGATAAAGGACAGAGAGGGAAATGTATTGACTGATGACAGAAGTGTGCTGGGAAGATGGAAAGAGTACTTTGAAGAGCTGATGAATGAGGAAAATGAGAGAGAAAGAAGGGTAGAAGAGGTGACCATTGAGGAGCAGGATGTAGCAAAGATTAGTAAGGGTGAAGTGAGAAGGGCATTGAAGAGGATGAAGAATGGAAAGGTAGTTGGTCCTGATGACATACCTGTGGAGGTATGGAAGTGTCTAGGAGAGGTAGCAGTAGATTTTCTGACAAGAACATTCAACAAGGTCCTAGAGAGTGAGCAGATGCCGGAGGAGTGGAGGAGAAGTGTGCTGGTGCCCATTTTTAAGAACAAGGGAGACGTGCAGAGTTGTGGCAACTACAGAGGGATAAAGTTGATGAGCCATACGATGAAGTTATGGGAAAGAATAGTGGAAACTAGACTAAGAGCAGAGGTCAGCATTTGTGAACAACAGTTTGGTTTCATGCCAAGAAAGAGCACCATAGATGCAATGTTTGCTTTGAGGATGTTAATAGAGAAGTACAGAGAAGGTCAGAGAGAGCTACATTGTGCCTTTGTGGATCTGGAAAAAGCATATGACAGGGTGCCGGGAGAAGAACTGTGGTATTGCATGAGGAAGTCTGGAGTGGCAGAGAAGTATGTTAGAGTGGTGCAGGACATGTATGAGAGATGTAAGACAGTGGTGAGGTGTGCTGTCGGTGTGACAGAAGAGTTCAAGGTGGAGGTGGGACTGCATCAAGGGTCAGCTCTGAGCCCCTTCTTGTTTGCTATGGTGATGGACAGGCTGACAGACGAGGTGAGACAAGAATCTCCATGGACTATGATGTTTGCAGATGACATTGTGATCTGTAGTGAGAGCAGAGAACAAGTGGAGGAAAATCTAGAGAGGTGGAGGTATGCCCTGGAAAGGAGAGGAATGACGGTTAGCCTCAGAAAATCAGAATACATGTGTGTGAATGAGAAGGACCCAGGAGGAACGGTGATGTTACAGGGAGCAGAGATAAGGAAGGTGGAGGATTTTAAGTACTTAGGCTCAACAATCCAGAGCAATGGAGAGTGTGGAAAAGAGGTGAAGAAGCGTGTGTAGGCAGGCTGGAATGGTTGGAGAAAAGTGTCCGGTGTGATGTGCGATAGGAAAGTGTCAGCAAGAATGAAGGGAAAAGTGTACAAGACGGTGGTGAGGCCAGCGATGTTGTATGGCTTAGAAACAGTGGCGCTGAGGAAAAGGCAGGAGGCAGAGCTGGAGGTAGCGGAGATGAAAATGTTGAGGTTCTCTCTGGGAGTAACGAGGATGGATAGGATCAGAAATGAGTATATCAGAGGGACAGCACATGTAAGATGTTTTGGAGACAAAGTCAGAGAGGCTACATTGAGATGGTTTGGACATGTACAGAGGAGGGATCGTGAGTATATTGGCAGTAGGATGCTGAGGCTTGAACTACCAGGCAGAAGGCCTCGAGGAAACCAAAGAAGAGATTTATGGATGTGGTGAAGGAAGACATGAAGGTCGTTGGAGTCAGAAAATAAGATGCAGAGGACAGGGTGAGATGGAGACGGATGATTTGCTGTGGCGACCCCTGAAGGGAGCAGCCGAAAGTAAAAGAAGAAGAAAAAGAAGAAGATCGCTGTTATTCAATAAAGACAGATGAAATCATATGGCCGAACCATGTTTCATACTCATCGACCTTACTGTCCCTTGGGAAGAAAATATGGGGGGAAGCATTACAACGCAAGATACAGGGATGTTCGAGACACGTGTACCGATAAGAACTGGAAATGTTCAGCGAGGCCGGTGGAGGTCGGCTGTGGTGGTTTTGTCGACCGATTCTTGGTGACATTCTCGTCCTACCCTTACAGTGGCCATGAATTAAGTTAGCAAAGAAACACCTGACTAAATAAATTTTCATGTTCACTTACATCTCAGCGCCGTCTCCACAAGTACATCACTAAACATACGACAACCTTGCCAACTCGGGAAACAAAAACTTGAAAACTCAGACGACCTCATTATTCATTCGTTCATTTTTTACGCCGATTAATTCAAATTATGGTCTCCGTGAGGCTGGTGTCCATCGTGAGGGCAGGTGGACCTTATTATTATTATTATTATTATTATTATTATTATTATTATTATTATTATCATTAAGCTTCTCTTATGTTGCTTGTTATTTCCACCCGAAGCACCAATGACTTTTATCCATCAGTCTACACCACCTTTAAGCGACTTGCCATTTGATGAGGTGTTTTTTTTTTTTTTTTGATAAAAACTAAATTACAACACTCATACATAAAGAGGTCATATTTCAGTGTGCACACAGAGAGTTCTTCAGTAATCCAATCAGCTGTGAGTGCTCTCTGCTCAAATCCATCCTCATATAATTCCACTCAGACGCCTGCAGAGAGCCCAGCAGTGTGGACTGCATGCATGATGAGGGCAGCCTGGAGCTGCAGCTGTGTACACACACACACACACACACACACACACACACACACACACACACACACACACACACAGACACACACACACACACACACACACACACACACACACACACACAGTACTTACTCTGTCGCTCCTGGGTGCTGTACACAGACACAAACGGGACTCCGGACCCTAAAACAGAACATCAAGAAAAACACATTTAAAATTTTTATTCTCTTCCCAGGGTTCATTCCAGTTCTTTCTTAAAGTGGTCTCCCCGTGCCTGTGTGGATTTTCTCCTGGTTCTCCGGTCTCCTCCCACAGGACAAAAACAGGCACAGGTGGCTAACTGGCTGTTCCAAATTGCCCCTAGGTGTGAGTGTGAGTGTGAATGGTTGCATGAGTGCTGGCTCTGCAATGGCCTTGTGAGCTGTCCAGGGTGTCCCCTACCCTTGCCCATAGTCGGCCAAGACGGGTGCCAGTCTTCTTTTGACCCTAACTGTGATTACTGACCTTAAATAATGAATGAATCACGAAGCAGTTTGAAAATAAGTGGGCTTTGTGCTGAATGACAGCAGTGTGGGCGTGGAACCCTTGGTTATTCAGGTCCTTTAGCACGGAGAGGTCGTGCTTATGGATACTCGTCATGTGGAACATTATGCTTTGAAAGGTGCAGTTTTGGTGATATCGCATTTTCATCCAGGTACGACAATTCAAACCATGCAAAGTGTAATTCGGTCCATTTCAATTCAATAACCCTGTATATACCTCTTTTCCTATTCGAATTGCATCCATGCCTCAGTATCGCATATATACTCAACTACTACTATCTGTGTGTGCTGCAGCAGGCGATATTTATTGATGGACGTTTTGGGAGGAGTTAATTTTGGTTATTTATTTGTAGAGATTTATGGGGTTTAAATTATTTCCTTGGAGGTTATAAACGATGCGGACATTGCGGATAGAGAGGAGGTGGGGTAACGGGTACACTGCACACCTCTGCATCACAAACTCCTACATGAAATTAATAGCCTGTCAATTTTTCATCATTTTTTAAATGATTTTTGATCGAGTTTAGGTCGTAGAGAGTAAAAATAGTTTTGCTGTTTGTGTCTTTAGTTGTGAATCTTGGATTTATTACAATTTGACAGAATAATGTGGACGTGTAGCATTTCAGACAAAATTTCATGTTTCTGCTAATTTCATATAACATTCTAAATTTAAATTTTTTAATTCCGTGTTCAACCCAATTTAAATTAAGTATTAAGACACTGGGGAGCGGGTAAAAAAAATCATATTTTTTCTTGAAACAATAGAAATGAATTTATGGCATTTAGGAAAAGAGCTCCACACACACACACACACACACACACACACACACACACACACACACACACACACCCACACACACTCATGTGCACGCACACACGCACGCACGCACACTCGCGCACTCATGCGTTCACACACACGCACACACATACACACACATATATATGTGTGTGTGTGTGTGTGTGTGTGTGTATATATATATATATATATATATATATATATATATATATATATATATAGTAAGAGAGAGAGAGTGAGAGAGAGAGAGAGAGAGAGAGAGAGAGAGAGTGAGAGAGCAATCATATACCTTGACAGGTAAGGAGGAAATAGGCCATATTTATGCTGAAGGAGCCACTGACGTATCCACAGTTCTCAGTGAAGTCACAGGAGAGACAGCGGCGGTTAAAAGGGCCGATCGTATCAGCGCTGAAATCAACACCACGTTCACATCACAGACTTTTACAGCTTTAATAACATTCACAGGGATTCAAACTAATAACCTCCTGCTAACACTTCTCTGAAACACTTATCCACAGAGTAATTATAGAGTATTATAGAGTACTACAGAGTCACAGAATTATAGAGTTACACTGTTACACCGGGTATGCAACAGGGTAAGAATGTTCCCACGTAAAAGGTTAAAGTTTAAAGGGATATACCTGTACAGGTGTCTGCGTTTTGGGTTGTCCTCTGTACTCAAGAAATATCTAATAAACACACCACACAGTAATAAAACTTTACAACAGGCTAACAATGTGTGTGTGTGTGTGTGTGTGTGTGTGTGTGTGTGTGTGTGTGTGTGTGTGTTCTTACATTAGCTGTCTGTCCTCATTATAAGCGAGAATGTGAGTGACGTCCCAGTCTCCTGAAGTGATGGACTGCAGAGTGTCTGAGCTACTGTTGGGCTGGAGGATGAAAAAGAGCAACAATAATCACATGCGCGCGCACACACACACACACACACACACACACACACACACACACACACACACACACACACACAAAACCCCCCCCCACAAAAACCACACATCCACCACCCGCCCCTCCTACCAGCTTTGTCCTCATCCTTTTTTTTTTCTTTTTTATGAGGTCTTGTGTTGATAATGTGAGAGTCGGACAATGTTAAAGTCTTCTCCAGAATTCCACTGGTGTCAATAGAGTTAAAATCAGAACTCTTTCCTGGGTCGCCACATATGTATAATGCATAAGTGAACCTGATTCCTCATGACGCCCGAGAACCACTGCATTCATTCCCTTGAAACATTATTGTTGCAGAGCCTCGGCCAAACAAGCAGAAGCAACCACAGATTATTTTCTTGTAGTAGGTTTTCAGCACTCGCTATGCATGATGGGAACAGATCCTTTACCTTCATTTACACAGCACACTGTTGTTCCATTCAAATCACAGTGAGATAAACATGAAATCTCCATAAAATATTAATAAATGACAAATATATATATACAACGCTGTGTAAAGGTTTTTGCCCCTTACTGATTTTTACTTTTTTGAACCTTTGTCACATTTAAATTTTACATTAAACATTACACAAAAATAACCCAAGTATTTAAAAAATGCAGTTTTCCTGTTGTGATTTTATTTGTTCAGAACAAAATCCCATCCAAACCTACATGAACCTCTGTGAAAAAGTAATTGCCCCCATTGTTAAAAGGTGAGGTAATTGTGTTTAATTCTATTATTTGGGAAAACTGATTTCAATTTCATGGCCACACCCAGGCCTGATTGCTGCCAGTCATTTCCAACCAGGAGATCCTCAACATAAAACCTGTCTGACAAGTTGAGGTAGGCCACACTGAACACACACACCATCATGCCGTGATCCAGTGAGCTTCAAGAGCGAACAAGAACAAAGATTGTAGAGATGTCTCAGGCTGGGAAAGGATATAAAGTCCTTGATAATGCTTTGGGACTCCAGCGGACCACTGTCAGAGCCATTATTCATAAATGGAGAAGGCATGGCACAGTGATGACCCTTCTCAGGAGTGGCCGACCTACCAAAATTACTCCAGAAGCACGGTGCAGACTAACCGGAGAAGTCACAAAAGATCCAAAAACCACTTCTAAACAACTACAAGCCTCACCTGCCTCATTTAATGTTAATGTTTATGGCTCCACCATCAGAAAGACCCGAGGCAAAAATGGCATCCATGGAAGAGTTCCGAGGCGAAAGCCACTGTTGACAAAAAAGAATATCAAGGCACGACTCACTTTTGCAAATAATCATCTCGGTCATCCTGGAAGCTTTTGGGAAATTGTCCTCTGGACTGATGAAAGTAAAGTTGGGCAGTGGTGGTCTAGTGGTATAGGGCGCTGGATCGCTGATCCAAAGGTTGGGGGTTCGAGTCCCCACAGGGTTGTCACTGTCCCCCCAGTGCAGCTAACTGGGTTATCAAAGGCGGGCCATGTCTGTCACTGTCTATGGTGAGAGGTTGATGTAAAAGAACCATTGCTGACTTTCGTAAAGAGTAGGCTGCAAAGTCGTCAGCGTGTTTCTGTCCTTTGCTAAAAGGGCTGTGACAGGAAGGGCATCCGACGTAAAAACCTCTGCCAAATCAAACGTGCAAATCAGATGATTCGCTGTGGCGACTCCCGAGTAAAAGGGAAAAAGCCGAAATGAAGACAGACAGACTGATGAAAGTAAAGTTGAACTTGACATGCATCCCGTTACATCTAGAGCAAAAGCAACATTGCATTTGATAAAAAGAACATTGTGCCAACAGTGAACCATGGTGGTGGAAGTGTGATGATCTGGGCCTGCTTTGCCGCTTCAGGACCTGGGTGACTTGTAATGATTGATGGAACCATGAATTCTGCTCGCTACTAAGAAATCCTGGTGAAGAATGTTCGTCCATCAGTTCGAGACCTCAAGCTAAAGCACACTTGGGTTCTGTAGCAAGACAATGATCCAAAGCACACCTGCAAGGTGTTATTATTCACTAATAATAACTTTAGATAATAATTGTGTAATTAGTGACACTGTGCTGATTGACAGTGTACGACATGTTCAACTTTTCTTTATTATACAAAGTTAATGAATGCTGATCCATCAATGATTGGTGGAGCACAAGGTACACCGTGTAACATGGACATTAAAAGTTACGGATATCATTGATCCCGTTTTAAGTCAGGTGCTCATTTACCAATTTTGCCGGGTACATGTAGTGTCTGAGTTTCATTGTGCATATACCTCTGCTCCAATTCATGTGGTTATTGGACCTGTGGAGACCTCAGCAGAGACTCAGAAGGATGTGAAAATAATGAGGAGTTTCTCTCATTTCAAAATTGAGCGTGAAAAATGTGTAAACTGGAAATATTTGAATTATTTCATAGACTGTATTCCCCATCCTCCAGCTCTTCCGGTGGGGACACCGAGGTGTTCCCAGACAAGTCAAGAGACAATCTCTCCAGCATGTTCTGGGTTGACCCCGGATTCTCTTCCCGATCGGACATGCCTGAAACACCACACCAGGGAGGCATCCGGGAGGCATTCTGACCAGATGCCCAAGCGACCTCAACCGGTCCCTCTCAATGCGGAGGAGCAGAGGATCTACTCCGAGCTCTCCCCGGATGGAAGAGCTTCTCACCTTATCTCTAAGGGAGAACCCCGCCACTCAGCGAAGGAAGCTCATTTCAGCCGCTTGTATCCGCGATCTTGCTCTTTCGGTCACTACCCGAAGCTCGTGACCATAGGTGAGGGTTGGAACGTAGATCGACTGGTAAATTGAGAACTTTGCCTTACGGCTCAGCTCCTTCTTCACCACAATGGGCCGGTAAAGGCTCTGTTTACCAGCAGATGCTGCAGCGATCCTTCTGTCAATCTCCTGCTCTATCCTTCCCTTACTCCTGAACAAGACCCCAAAATACTTAAACTCCTCTACTTGGGGCAGGACCTCATTCCCAACCCTGAGGGTGCATTCCACCCTTGTCCGACTGAGAACCATGGCCTCAGACTTGGAGGTGTTGATTTTCATCCCGGCTGCTTCGCACTCGACTGAAGCCAAAAGGACAACATCATCCACAAAAAGCAGAGACGAGATCCGATGGCCACCAAACCAGAACCCCTCAACGCCTTGGCTGCACCTCGAAATTCTGTCCATAAAAATTATGAACAGAATCGGTGACAAAGTACAGCCTTGGTGGACTCCAACTCCCACTGGAAATGAATTCGACCTGTTGTTACCAATATGGACCAAACTCTGGCTCCAGTGATACAGCGATCGAATGGCCTGGTGCAACGGGTCCGGAACGCCGTACTCCCGGAGCACATCCCACAAGATTGTTCGAGGGACACAGTCAAAAGTCTTCTCCAAATCCACAAAACACATGTGGACAGATTGGGCAAACCCCCATGCCTGTGGAGCATATAGAGTTGGTCAAGAGTGCTACGGCCAGGACGAAAACCACATTGTTCCTCCTGAATCCGAGGTTTGACTATCGGTTGGATCCTTCTCTCCAGTACCTCTGCATAAACTTTTCCTGGGTAGACTGAGAAGTCTGAATCCCCAATAATTGGAACACACCCTCCGGTCCCCCCTCTTAAAAATCGGGACTCCCACCCCGGTTTGCCAATCCAGAGGTACAGCCCCCGATGACCACGTGATGTTACAGAGACATGTCAACCAAGACAGTCCTACAGCATCCAGAGCCCTGAGATATTCAGGGTGGAGCTCATCCAACCCCGGAGCTCAACCACCAAGGAGCTTTTTGACAACCTCGGTGACCTACACTCCAGTGATGGGCAGACCCCCACCCAAACCCCCAGGGTCTTCCTCCTCCACGGAGGGCCTGTTGATGGGATTGAGGAGGTCCTCAAAGTATTCCCTCCACCTCTCGATGACATCCCCAGTAGAGGTGAGCAGCTCCCCACCTCCACTGTAAACAGTGTTTGTGGAGAACTACTTCCCCCTCCTGAGGCATGGTAGTCCAGAACCTTTTTGAGGCCAACCGATAATCAGTCTCCAGGCCCTCACCGAACTCCTCCCAAGCCTGAGATTTTGCATCTGCGACAGCCTCGGCCTGCAGCCTGCCTGTACCTGTCTGCTGCCTCGATAGTACCACAGGCTAATAAAACCTGATAGGCCTCCTTTTCCAGCTGGATGGCCCCTTTCATCACAGGTGTCCACCACCGGGTTTGGGGGTTACCACCATGACAAGCACCGACGACCTGCCGACCACAGCTATGGGCTGCGACGTGGTTGTAGCTCTGCCGGAAGTGGGAGTTAAAGGTCTCTTGGACAGGAGACTCCGCCAAACATTCCCAGCAGACCCTGATTACACGCTTGGGCCTGCCAGGTCTGGAAGGCTGCTTCCCCCACCACCGAAGCCAACTCACTACTGGTTCAGACTGGAGAGGCTGTACCTACTGATCACACCCTTCCAGGTCACACTATCATTGCCCACATGGGCATTGAAGTCTCCCAAGACGAGTGAGTCTCTCGAAGGAGCGTTCTCCAACACAACCCCTAAAGACTCCAAGTAGGGTGGGTACTCTGAACAGTGGGGCAACAAGAATGCCCACACTGGCTCACCACCTCTCCCCACGAACAACTCCAGAATGGAATAAGGTCCTGCCTCGCTCAAGATGGGTGGTTCCAGAGCCCAGTCTATGTGTTGAAGTGAGCCCGACTATATCTAGTCGATATCTCTCCACCTCATGCACCAGATCAGGCTCCTTCCCAGCTAGAGAGGTGACATTCCATGTCCCGAGGGTCAGAGTTAATAACCGAGGATTGGTCAGACAGAACCCATGCCTTCAGCTGCCACCCAACTTACATCGCACCTGACCCATAAAACTGAATGCACTGGAAAAGTAAAAAAAACAAACAAAAAAACCCCCCCAAAAACACAAACAATGCTCACCAACTGGTCCAGGTGGATTGAGACATGATTAAGCAGGTAGATGTGCTGCTTTCAACTCCAAGAGGAGGCTGGTCAGTGAACTGAAGGGGATCCAGATGTTGTTTAACCATGGGTCTGAATTGAGCTCTCAAGGTTAGTCTCAAGAATTAGTCTCTCAAGGGTCTTCATGATAGGTGAAGTCAGTGCCATGGGTCTCTAATCCTGGGCCACTGGGATGTGGGGTCTTTGGTAGAGGGATGAAGCATGTTGTCTTCCACCATGCTGAGATCCTCTGTAGACTCAGGCTCATCATGAAGATGTAATGCAAGAGCTGGGGTCACAGGATTTAAGAACAATGGGCTCACCTCATCTGACCATGCTGACTTGTCTGAGTGCTTTCTTCTGTCTTAGCTTCTGTTGTTGACTTTTCATGAATTTTGGATCATGCTCACCTCCTCTCTGTTGCCAGTGCTAAATGCCTTCTTTTTTATCATTAAGGGGTACTGGAGTGCTTTGATATTTTAAGTCTGCCATGGGTTGTTAGTTGGGTAACAAAAGGCTATCTGGTATAATGGTATCAGTGCAGAAATTTATACAGTGTGATGTGCACTCAGTAAGTCCATCAATGGCGAGGCTTACAGTGTGGTTACAGTCTATTATGTCAAAGCAGTCTTGTAGCTCCTCCAAGGCCTCCTCCAACCATCTCCTAATGCCTCTTTGCAACAGACACATAGCATGTAGAAAGATAAAATAAGTTGCGGTCTGGTCTTCCTCGTGGGGGAGGGGGGCAGTAACTGTCGACATCCTTAGTGTTTGCATACCGCATGTGTAAAGTTCTCTACTCTCTGATAGGTCAGTCCACATACTGCACAATTGTTTTAACTTTCACCATTAAACATCACCACAGGTTCTCCTGTTGATTTATTTGTGATTCTATCTCACCATGTGTTTCAGTAATCACTGCTCACAGTCACTCAAATATTGTACACTGCATTTCCTGTGTGAACTCGAGGTTCAGCCCGATTCTGCCGGGTCTTTATAATGTGATGGACTGATTTTCCTTATTATTTGGTTTCTTTCTTCCATGCAGGATAATATTGTAGTTTCACCTTTCTGATATGCCATGATGTCATTCCACTGACTGCAGAATACATCTTCCGGCATAGTTGCTTTATGAATAGAGAAGCTGGGTTTCCGAGTCTCCTACTGATACTATCAACAAGGAGATTGCAGATTCAAATTCAGATTGATGCCGCTACTGTCTGTGGGCCTGAGCCCATGGAAGATAACAGGCCGAGCTCTCATGGGAGGAAATTGAGGGCTGCTGTATGCTCACATTCATGTCACGAGCCAATCATGAGCATTTGTGAGCTCATGTGTTTTTGGCTGCCCCTAAATGCACAAGCAGTCTGGTAAGATTTGGAAGGGAATCGATACACAATGCCTCAATGCTGCCCTTGTGAGCTTTTTCGACAAACTGGATTCCAAAAAGAGTTGGCATACTATACAAATTGTGAATAAAAACTGAATACAATGATATGGAAGTGCCAAATTTCAATATTTTATTCTGAATAGAACACAGATGACAGGGTCAAATGTCTAAACTGAGAAAAATGTATAATTTTAAGAGAAAAATATGTTGATTTTAAATTTCACGGTGTCAACAAATCTAAAAAAAAAAGTTTGGACAAGGTTGTTTTCAACACTGTGAGACGTCCCCTCTTCTTCTTACAACAGTCTGCAAACATCTGGGGACCGAGGAGACAAGTTTCTCAACTTTAGAAATAGGAATGCTGTCCCAGTCTTGTCTAATATAGACCTCGAACTGTTTAACCGTCTTGGGCCTTCTTCGTTGCACCTTCCTCTTTATAATGCACCAGATGTTCTCTATAGGTGAAAAATCTGGACTGCAGGTTGGAAATTTCAATACCCAGATCCTTTTCCTACGCAGCCATGATGTTGTAATTATTGCTGCATGTGGTCTGGCATTATCATGGTGAAAAATAAAAGGTTTTCTCTGAAAGAGACGATGTCTGGATGGGAGCATATGTTGTTCAAGAACCTGAATATACCTTTCGGCATTGACAGTGTCGTTCCAGATGTGCAAGCTGCCCCATGCTACATGCAACCCCATCCCATCACAGATGCAGGCTTCTTAACTGAGTGCTGATAACAGTCCAGTTACAGTTTAGTCCGGATGACATGGCGTCCCAGTTTTCCATAAAGAACTTCGAATCGTGATTCGTCTGACCACAGAACAGTTTTCCACTTTGCCACACTCCATTTGAAATGACCCCTGGCACACAGAAAACGCCTGCGCTTCAGAGTCCTGTTTAGAAATGGCTTCTTCTTTGTACTGTAGAGTTTCAGCTGGCAGCGGCGGATGGCACGGTGGATTGTGTTCACCGACAATGGTTTCTGGAAGTATTGCTGATGCATTCTGTGATTTCCCTTACAGTAGCATTCCTGTTTGTGGTGCAGTGCTGTTTAAGGGCCTGAAGATCACAGGTATCCAGTATGGTTTTTCGGCATTGACCTTTACGCACCGAGATTGTTCCAGATTCTGTGAATCTTTGGATGATGTTATGCACTGTAGATAATGATCACTTTAAACTCTTTGCAATTTTTCGCTGTGAAACACCTTTCTGATATTGCTCCACTATCTTTCTGTGCAACATTGGGGGAATTGATGATCCTCTACCCATCTTCGCTTCTGAGAGACACTGCCACTCTGAGAATGACTATTTTTATACTCAGTCATGTAGCCAATGGACCTCATTAGTGGTAATTGGTCTTGTATTGGTCCAGCTATTCATTATAAGTGCAATTGACCCTTCCAGCCTCTTATTGCTACCTGTGCCAACTTTTTTATGAATTGTTGACACCATGAAATTTAAAATGAACATTTTTTTCACCTTAAAATGATACATTTTCTCATTTTAAACTATTGACCCTGTCATCTATGTTCTATTTGCAATAAAATATTGACATTTGTTCTGTTTTCATTTACAATTTGTAGAGTGTGCCAACTTTTGTGGAATCTTCTTCTTAAAGGGCAGTGTGATGGGGGAAATTTGGTTTATGAAGGATATGAGGCGCATACATTAAGTTCATTAAGAGTTTGTGATACATTCTGTCTCTCTCTCTCTGTCTCTGTCTCTCTCGTGTGTGTGTATGTTTGTGTGTGACGTGTATGTGTACATGTGTGTGTTTGTGTGTGTGTATGTGTGTATTGTGTATGTGTACATGTGTATATGTGCATGCCTCTGTGTGTGTGTGTGTATGCGTACATGTGTATGTGTGTGTGTGTGTGTGTATGTGAATGTGTGTGCGTGTTTGTATATGCATACATGTGTGTGTGGGTGTGTGGGTGTGTGTGTGTGTGTGCGTGTGTGTGTGTGTGTATGCGTGTGCGTGTTTGTATATGCGTACATGTGACTGTGCGTGTGAGTGTGTGTGTGTGTGTGTGTGTATGCGTATGCATATGTGTATGTGAATGTGTGTGCGTGTTTGTATATGCCTACATGTGTATGTGTGTGTGTGTGTGTGTGTGTGTGTGTGTGTGTGTGTGTGTGTGTGTGTGTGTGTGTTTTGGTGTAGGCACATATATGTACATGTGTATATGTGCATGTGTGTGTGTGTGTTTGTGTGTGTGTGTGTGTGTGTGTGTGTGTGTGTGTGTGCATATGCATATATGTGTTTGTGTGTGTGTGGGCATATTTGTACATGTGTATATGTGCATATGTGTGTGTGTGTGTGTGTGTGTGTGTGTTTGGGTGTGTGCGCATATGTGTATATGTGCATGTATGTGTATGCGTATGTGTATGTGATTGTGTAGGCGTGTTTGTATAAGTGTATGTGTACATGTACATGTGTATATGTGCATGTGAGTGTGTGTGTTTGTGTGTGTGTGTGTGCATATGCATATATGTGTTTGTGTGTGTTTGGGTGTGGGCACATATGAGTACATGTGTATATGTGCATGTGTGTGTGTGTGTGTATGTGTGTGTGTGTGTGTATGCGTATATGTATGTGAATGTGTGTGCGTGTTTGTATATGCGTACATGTGTATATGCGTATGTGTATGTGAATGTGTGTGCGTGTTAGTATATGCGTACATGTGTGTGTGTGTGTGTGTGTGTGTGTGTGCATATGTATCACAAAGGCTTTTGACACAGTCAACAGGGAAGCTCTCTGGGCTGTGGTTGAGTGTATTGGATGTCCACCTAAATTTGTTTCGATGATTAGGCTCTTCCATGATGGCATGACAGGACAAGATAAGATAAGATAAGATACAGCTTTATTAATCTCACAATGGAGAAATTCACTGTTACAGGCTCTTGAGGTACTATCAGTAGGGGGTGCAAAAATAGATACAAGTACAAACATACACACATACATATATTATATAAGTAAAT
>CM045728.1:3567349-3572349 GCA_024760905.1 Plotosus lineatus | reverse complement strand
GCTTCGTACTTGTGGCCCATTTCACCATCGTTATATAAAATTCCCTAAAGGAATGATACAGGAGACACGTATAAAAACATAAACAACAAAAAACACCCACTAATTTATTATTATTATTATTATTATTATTATTATTATTAGTAGTAGTAGTAGTAGTAGTAGTAGTAGTAGTAGTATTAGTATCATTATTATAATCAGCAGCAGCAGCATCATCATCATTATTATTATTATTATTATTATTATTATTATTCACTTCTACTAAAATTCAACAAATTACAATTACATAAAATTGAAAACTCTTTAAAATGGATAAACAAACGTCTCTCACAACTCAGCTTTATAAATGTAAATATCTAACACTCGCTGTGGGTCAAAGTCTCTCTCTCCCTCATTTAGAGATTCATATGTACTGTTATACATTCAGGTCTCATTCTGTAAATAATAATAATAATAATAATAATAATAATAATAATAATAATACAAACCAGATTCTAATAAAGTTGGCACACTATGCACATTGTGACTGAAAACTGAATGCAATGATGCGGAAGTGCCAAATTTCAATATTTCAGCATACACATTTTTCCTTAAAATTATAAATTTTCTCAGTTTAAACTTTTGACCCTGTCATCTGTTCGATTCGGAACAAAATATTGAACTTTGGCGCTTTCACATCATTAGATTCAGTTTTTATTCACAATTTGTATAGTGTCCCAATATTTTTGGAATCCGGTTTGTAGTAATAATAATAATAATAATAATAATAATAATAATGTGTTTCATCAGTGATATTTGTACATCTCTGCAGACTGTGTACGATACATTTGTTTAAACTACACAAGAACAGCACAAACTGATTGGTCCATAATCTCGGAAATAATAAATAATTAATTTATTCATAAACTTATTCCCGGTGGATAATGCTTGGAAATGACAGCTGGAAGTGCAGAGTTCACCCGATCTGCCACTACCACAGTTAACAGTACACAGTACACAGTAAACTATACTTGTCAGACTGTGATGTAGTTTCTCATGGTTTGTATCTTTCTGGTTCCAGATGAGGATGGGTTTTCCTTATGGGCCTGGTTCCTCTCAAGGTTTCTTCCTCGCATCAACTGATTAGAATATAACCAGAGTAGTGGTGGCCCGGTGGTAGGTTCCTGGGTTACTGATCCCAAGGTTGTGGGTTCAAGTCCTACTATCACCGTATTGTCACAGCTAACTGGGTTATCAGAGGCTGGCCATGTCTCTCACTGTCTGTGGTGGAGGTTCAGGTAACAGAACCATTGCTGATGTTTGTAAAGAGGAGCTGCATATCTGTCAGCATGTTTCTGCCCTGTGATGGCCTGGTGAACTATACAGGGTGTACTCTGCCCTCGCCCAAAGTGGGATAAGGTGGGAGCCAGTCTCCCTGAGACCTTAATCAGGATTAAGCGGATCAGAAAATGAAGATGTTGCTTAATAGCATTGTCTTCTCGATGCTCCATCCTGTGGAATATTCAGTGACATCCACCTCGTCAACATACAGTAGGCCCTCGACATTCGCGGGGGTCCGGTTCCGAGATAATCCGCGAGTTCTGTACGCGGAAGTAAAACCCCATGTATCACGTCACATGCGCGAATGAGCAGCCGGAAGTAAAATACTATGTATCTATTACATGCACTAAAATATGCTTCTTAAACACGTTCTATCGACAGTCTTACGCATAATACAGTATTAATGTATTAAAATACAGTAATGATTAAGAAAAACCTTTTAATTTTTACTCTTAATTTTATTTATGATAAATATAAACATTATACAGCATATACTGTTGTAAAGCACTCGTTTTAAAGTCTTTTTCAATTATTATTCCTGTACAGTACCTCAGTTAATTCTGAGAATGTTTGTGCGTGAGATTTTATATTCTGTAGCATGTTTAACACACGATATCAAAAGGATAAACTTTATTACGCTTCATGTCCTTTTACATTGAACTTGGAGTGACGTCTTGGAGTGACGTCTTGGAGTGACGTCTTCAAGATGGCGCTGTCTAGAGGGCAACGTCGCGGAGTTCTCAGAGTCAAATTGTTTCTTTGTTCGTTTTAATTTGTTTTATTTGTTTGTTCATGTTTTGCACTATGCTCGTCTATGATCGGTCGACCCTACTATAGCTATGAGCAGCTTCAGCTTCGGGCAACTAAGCACGCAACAAGTCCTATTTTGAACTTATATGCTATGGCAGCTCAATGCTAGAGGTTAGCTAGTGGTTACCGGCTAAGCCCAGGCGGAGTTCTCAGAGGTTTGGTTAGCACTTCCGGCCATACTGCTTGAAAATGTTCAGTCCCTGTGAAACAAGATGGACAAGTTTCATGCTCAGATTGCAGCGCAGAGGGATCTACAGGACTGCTCGAGGAGAGTACACCCGATGAGGCGATTGCTCCAGCCAGCGACACGGCCTTCATCCCCTGCAATCCCAAGCACCGTGGTCGTCGATCAGCCCCTTCCCGCGTGGGCTTCTTGTCCGCTGGGGTGCGGCTCACATTGAGCTGCCTACCATAGCATATTAGCTCTGCTAGCCGCATCCCTGCTAACAAGCCCAGTTGAGCGTGCTTAGTCATACACGCCCGAAGATACTCCGATCTTATAGCTGTAGTAGAGTCGATCGGTCGTAGACGAGCACAGAGCAAAACATGCACAAACAAACAACAAATTAAAATGAACAAAGAAACAATTTGACTCTGAGAACTTCTATCATGAGCTGCTATGCTATGGGAGCTCCATGCTAACCACCCAGGTGGAGTTCTCAGAAGCTTGGTTAGCACTTCCGTCCATACTGCTTGAAAATGTTCAGTCCCTGCGAAACAAGATGGATGAGCTTCATGCTCAGATTGCAGGGCAGAGGGATCTACAGGACTGTGTTTCTGTGAAACATGGCTCGAGGAGAGTACACCCGATAAGGTGATTATACCAGCCGGCTATACAGCCTTCATCCCCTGCAATCCCAAGCGCTGGAGTCGTCGTTCGGCCCCTTCCCGCCTGGGCTTATTGCTAGCTGGTATGCGGCTCGCATTGAGCTGCCGACCATAGCATGTTAGCTCTGCTAATAGCATATTAGCTCTGCTTAGTTATACACACTCGAAGATACTCCGATCGAGTCGACCGGTCATAGACGAGCATAGTGCAAAACATGAACAAACAAACAACAAATAAAACAAATTAAAACGAACAAAGAAACAATTTGACTCTGAGAACTTCGTGACGTCACCCTCTGGGCAGCGCCATCTTGGAGACGTCACTCCAAGACGCCACTCCAATTTCAATGTAAAAGGACATGAAAAGTAGTGTAATAAAGTTAATCCTTTTGGTATCGTTTGTTAAACATGCTACAGAACATATAATCTCACGCATAAACAGGACACTAATAATTGAAAAAGATTTTAATACAACAGTTCAGAGAAAAACGTCGTTTCTCAGGAGAAAGTCTTATTTCTTCAGAAGAGACATCCAGCGTTTTCTATTGCTTAGCCAGAGAAGGCGCGCAGCGTTTGAGTGGTATCATAAAGCTTAACTGGTAATTAAAACACACACAAAAAAGAGGCTCATTGACAACTTGTGCGCGAATGAGGAAAAAGGGGCAGGACATCAGCTCAATCAATCAGGAGAAAGGACAGCCATTGGCTGAATTTGAATCACGTGCCGGTTGCTTGGCAGTCAGCGAATACTCAAACCGTGGGTGCAAAACTGCGAATATTCAAGGGCCTACTGTAACTGATGTTCATCCTCAGGTTAATGCTATAAATATGTCCACCTCACAGCAACAAGGTCCTGGTTTCAAGTCCCACGTTACGTCTTGTATGAGCTTAATCCAGGTACTCTGGTTTCCTCACACAGTTCAAAGACATGCAGATTCGGCAAATTGACTGTCCTCAAATGCCCCTCAGCGTGATTGTGAGTGAAAGTGCTTATGAGTTGCTGTGTGATGGATTGGCAAACTGTTCAGGCTGTACCCTGCATTTGCTTTGAGTTGACTGAGATAGGCTTCAGCCTTCCTGCAACCATAATCAATAACTTGTTTTAAATCAATTAACTTGTTTTATTATTATTATTATTATTATTATTATTATTATTATTATTATTATTATTATTTTGTTGTTGTTGTTAGTATGTTATTATTTGTTTTTATAATTAATGCTATGTTTATGATCATTAGTCCCCCGACCCGATCCTTTGGTCGTCTGGTTTCCTCATCTGGATGGTGTGTAGTGGTCCGTTCAGGTTCACCACATACAGAGAGATCACTGGGTTCTCCTCTCCAGCCTAAAATAGAATACAAATCTCACACACACATATCCACATTACATCATCACATTCAGTGTGTGTGTGTGTGTGTGTGTGTGTGTGTGTGTGTGTGTGTGTGTGTGTGTGTGTGTGCTGCGATGCCTACTTTGGGGTAGTGGTACTCTCGTCCTGTTGGGTACAGTGACCCTGTGAACATAGGAAGCTCCATCCTGGGCACCAGCGTGTTGTTGATGGTGGCGTATGCTAGCCGAGCCCCGTCGGGAGCCCACCAGTGTGCCACATTGGACTGGAATACCTCCTCTGTATGACAGAAACAGAGAACACAGTGTATCATCTCAGTGGGCCAAGTATTATGAGGAGTTGTATCATGCTGACCCTCCCGCCCGGAGCCTGGCCGTCGGGGATGTTGAAACTCTTGTTGCCGACCCTCCCCCAGGCTGCGACCTGCCAACTCTCGAGGAAACTCGGAGGGTGGTGTGGCGCTTGGCGGATGGCAAATCTGAGGGAGTTTGTGGTATTTACATGGAAATGGTTAAGGCGGGAGGTGAGGCCATCCTCAAATTCGTTCTCGTGTGCTCTGTGTGGAGCACTGGTGTCATCCCAACTGACTGGAAATGGGGCATCGTTGTCCCGATCTTGAAGGGGAAGGGTGATACCCGAGGATGCAACAGTTACCGGGGGGTTACTCTCAGTTCCGGGCAAGGTCTTCGGACGGATT
>CM045728.1:3554849-3562349 GCA_024760905.1 Plotosus lineatus | reverse complement strand
AATACTTTCTTCCAGAAGAGAGAGAAGCAGAGAGTGACTTATGAAAGCGGAGGTAGGAGCACACAGGTAGACTACATCTTGTGTAGGCGATGTAATTTGAAGGAAGTCAGTGATGCAAAGTAGTAACGGGTGAGAGTGTTGCCAAACAGCATAGGATGGTGGAAGGTGAAGAAGGCAAAGGCAGAGCAGAAGAACAGGGAGACACAGTGTAAGGCGAAGGTAGTGGTGTCAAAGGCCAAACAGAGGGCGTATGATGACTTGTATGCTCGGTTGGAAAGTAAGGAGGGAGAAAATGATTTATACAGGTTGGCACAGCAGAGAAATAGAGATGGGAAGGATGTGCAGCAAGTTATGTGATTAAGGACAGAGAGGGAAATGTATTGACTGATGACAGAAGTGTGCTGGGAAGATGGAAAGAGTACTTTGAAGAGCTGATGAATGAGGAAAATGAAAGAGAAAAAAGAGTAGAAGGGGTGACCGTTGAGGAGCAGGAAGTAGCAAAGATTAGTAAGGGTGAAGTGAGGAGGGCACTGAAGAGGATGAAAAATGGAAAGTCAGTTGGTCCTGATGACATACCGGTGGAGGTGTGGAAGTGTCTAGGTGAGGTAGCAGTAGATTTTCTGACAAGAACATTCAACAAGGTCTTAGAGAGTGAGCAGATGCCAGGGGAATGGAGCAGAAGTGTGCTGGTAACCATTTTTAAGAACAAAGGAGATGTGCAGAGTTGCGGCAACTACAGAGGGATAAAGTTGATGAGCCATACGATGAAGATATGGGAAAGAATAGTGGAAGCTAGACTAAGGGCAGAGGTCAGCATTTGTGAACAACAGTTTGGTTTCATGCCAAGAAAGAGCACCACAGATGCAGTGTTTGCCTTGAGGATGTTAATAGAGAAGTACAGAGAAGGTCAGAAGGAGCTGCATTGTGCCTTTGTGGATCTGGAGAAAGCATATGACAGGGTGCCGAGAGAGGAACTGTGGTATTGTATGAGGAAGTCTGGAGTGGCAGAGGAGTATGTTAGAATGGTGCAGGACATGTATGAGAGATGTAAGACAGTGGTGAGGTGTGCTGTCGGTGTGACAGAAGAGTTCAAGGTTGAGGTGGGACTGCATCAAGGTTCAGCTCTGAACCCCTTCTTGATTGTTATGGTGATGGTCAGGCTAGGTCAGGAAGGTTTAGGATTTTAAGTACTTAGGCTCATCAATCCAGAGCAATGGAGAGTGTGGGAAAGAGGTGAAGAAGCGTGTGCAGGCAGGTTGGAAGGGTTGGAGAAAAGTGTCCAGTGTGATGTGTGATAGGAGGGTATCGGCAAAAATTAAAGGAAAAGTGTACAAGATGGTGTTGAGGCCAGCGATGTTGTATGGTTTAGAAACAGCGGCCCTGGGGAAGACAGGAGGCAGAGCTGGAGGTAGCAACGATGAAAATGTTGAGGTTCTCTTTGGGAGTAACGAGGATGGATAGGATCAGGAATGAGTACATCAGAGGGACAGCACATGTAAGACGATTTGGAGACGAAGTCAGAGAGGCTAGATTGAAATGGTTTGGACATGTACAGGGGAGGGATAGTGAGTATATTGGTAGTAGGATGCTGAGGTTGGAACTACCAGGCAGAAGGCATAGAGGAAGACCAAACAGACGATTCATGGATGTGGTGAAGGAGGACATGAAGGCAGTTGGTGTAAGAGAAAAAGATCCAGAGGATAGGGTGAGATGGAGGCAGATGATTCGCTGTGGCGACCCCTGAAGGGAAAAACCAAAAGGAAAAGAAGAAGAAGAAGATATATATCTCAGTTATATAGCGTGTTACCCTTGTGTTAGGACATCGTCTCTGTGATCTTTGTGTTTACACTGTTTTGAGAACTTTTGTAACCCTAAGCAAATATGGTTGGTCAGAAGTGTAAGCCTACTGGCATGGGTGCAAATCTCATACACAGAGATGAATTAACTATCTGCTCAGATCGGCACAATCTAATGCATACTCAGTTAAGCAAAGTGAGTCGTACAATGAATGAAAACACAAATTACAGAACAATTACAGATATTTATTATCTTTTAGCAGAATCCTAATATATATATTTATATATATATATTTATATATATATATATGTATATATATATATATATATGCAGAAATATACACTGAAATAAGCAAAATTTTGGTTCATCTAAAAAAAAAAAAAAAAGGTATTTACTAGTATGAACCCGAATCTCTCTCTCTCTCACTCTCTCTTTCTCTCTCACTCTCTCTCTCTCTCTCTCTCTCTCTCTCTCTCTCTCTCTCTCTCTCTCTCTCCACCGCCACATGTTACTCTGTCTGTGTTAACTTTGATTCAGTTTTTTCTGGACTTCATGCACTGTGATGTTCACATATCTACTGCGACACAGTCAATGGTGTAACCATGGAAACCAAGGTCATCTATTAACAAACCTGATACGAACCTGAAACCTGTGATTTTAATCATTTCAGAAAATGTGGAGAGAAATGAAAGACATCAAAGAAAAAAAGCTGATTACATTATTCTCAGAGAAATAACTCTATCCATCTCTCTCTCTCTCTCTCTCTCTCTCTCTCTCTACTCGCTCGTCCTGACCCGTGCTGTAATTGGACCGCTCCTGTGTAAAGCTGTGGATCTGGAGCTTTGTCCATGGTAAATGATTGTTATAATTTTATTTAGTAATTTTCTTCTCCTATATCTGATGATGTTCCTGAGCTGAGCATCACCGACTCTCATTCTCCATAAACAGCACCAATAAGAACCTGGTGGTGCAGAACACTGGAGATGTAACCCAATACAAACCCATGTTTCAGAAGAGAAATGTAATTATTCATTTGTTTGATGTGATATGTCCAGCAGGGGGCAGAAGTCTTCTGCTTCTTCTTCTTTTCCTTTCAGCTGTTCCCTTCAGGGGTCGCCAAAGCAAATGATCTGCCTCCATCTCACCCTATCTTCTGCATCTTCGACTCTTACTTCAACTACCTTCATCTCCACCTTCACCACATCTATAAATTTTCTCTTTGGTCTTCCTCTGGGCCTTCTGCCTGGTAGTTCCAACCTCAGCATCCTACTACCAATATACTCACTATCCCTCCTCTGCACATGTCCAAACCATCTCAATCTAGCCTATCTGACTTTGTCTCCAAAACATCTAACATGTGCTGTCCCTCTGATGTACACATTCCTGATCCTATCCATCCTCGTTACTCCCAAAGAGAACCTCAACATTTTCATCTCTGCTACCTCCAGCTCTGCCTCCTGTCTTTTCCCCAGGGCCACTGTTTCTAAACCATACAACATCGCTGGCCTCATCACCGTCTTGTACACTTTTCCCTTCATTCTTGCTCATACTCTCCTATCACACATCACACCGGACACTTTTGTCCATGCAGTCCAACCTGCCTGCACACGCTTCTTCACCTCTTTTCCACACTCTCCATTGCTCTGGATTGTTGAGCCTAAGTACTTAAAATCCTCCACCTTCTTTATCTCTGCCCCCTGTAACCTCACCGTTCCTCTTGGGTCCTTGTCGTTCACACAGATGTATTCTGTCTTACTGAGGCTAACCTTCATTCCTCTCCTTTCCAGGGCATACCTCCACCTCTCTAGATTTTCCTGCACTTGTTCTCTGCTCTCACTACAGATCACGATGTCATTTCCAAACATCATAGTCCATAGAGATTCTTGTCTGACCTCGTCTGTCAGCCTGTCCATCACCATAACAAACAAGAAGGGGTTCAGAGCTGTTTGGCCTTTGACACCGCTACCTTCGCCTTACGCTGTTTCTCCCTGTACTCCTGTTTACTCCCTTCGGTCCTCTCTGTGTCTCACTTCTTCTTAGCTAACGTCTTCTTTTGTACACACTCCTGCACTTCCTCATTCCACCACCAAGTCTCCTTATCTACTTTCCTTCCAGATGACACACCAAGTACTGTCCTACCAGTCTCTCTGATCACATTGGCTGTGGTTGTCCAGTCATCTGGAAGCACTTCCTGACTACCCAAAGCCTGTTTCAACTCCTCCTTGAAGACAACACGACACTCCTCCTTTTTCAGCCTCCACCACTTTGTCTTCTGCTCTGCCTTTGCCTTTTTCACCTTCCTCACCATCAGCTTCATCCTGCACACCACCATCCTATGCTGTTTGGCAACACTCTCACCCACTACTACTTTGCAGTCACTGACTTCCTTCAAATTACATCGCCTGGACAAGATGTAGTCTACCTGTGTGCTCCGACCGCCGCTTTCATAAGTCACCCTATGCTCCTGTCTCTTCTGGAAGAAGGTATTCACCACAACCATTTCCATCCGTTCTGAAAAATCGATCAACATCTGTCCTTCTGTGTTCCTGTCCTGGATACCAAACCTGCCCATCACTTCCTCGTCCCCTCTGTTGCCTGCACCAACATGCCCATTGAAGTCTGCACCAATGACCACTCTTTCACCTCTAGGGGTACTCTGCATCACTTCATCTAACTCACTCCAGAATCTCTCCTTCTCTTCTCGCTCACATCCTGCCTGTGGGGCATAAGCACTAACAACATTGACCATCACGCCTTCAATTTCTAACTTGAGACTCATCACTCTGTCTGACACTCTTTTCACTTCTAGAACATTCCTTGCAAACTCCTCCTTAAAGATGACTCCTACTCCATTTCTCGTCCCATCCACACCATGATAAAACAGCTTAAACCCTGCTCCTAAGCTTCTAGCCTTGCTACCTTTCCACCTGGTCTCCTGAACACACAGTATGTCCACCTTCCTCCTCTGCATAATGTCAGCCAGCTCTTTTGCTTTATCGTTCATAGTTCCAACATTCAAAGTCCCTACTCTCAGTCCCTTTCCTCTTCTCTCTCTGCCTACGGACATGCCTCCCGCCTTTCCTTCTTCGTCTTCGACCAACAGTAGTCCAATTTCCACCAGCACCCTGTTGGAAAACAGCACTGATGCCTGTCGTGGTTAACCCGGGCCTCGACCGATCTGGTATGAATTTCGTTTTGATCATTTGCATGAGAAATGTGGCAGACATTTTACGCCGGATGCCCTTCCTGTCGCAACCCTCTGCATTTATCTAGGCTTGGGACTGGCGTGAGGGGGAGACACTGGTTTGTGCCCCCCCTCACGGCTGCATTCAGCAGGGGGCAGAAGTAAACCTCTGATAGGTGGTCGATGCAGGTGGTCTGCAGGTGGCTGCGGCTGGCGGTCCTAGCAGACGGGAAGCGTTTGGGTTGGGAGGATTTGGCATGAGAACAGAGGTTCTTGATGTGGAACCGTTTACATAAATTTTCACATTCAGTACCGCTGTGATGTGTCCACATCACTGTCCAATCACAGCTGTCCATGGTTTCTTTGGGCCCGGCACACATCATTACATTTTGGTGATGATCTCAACTGCGTTCAGGATTCTCCAATTTCTGAAAGGATTCTTTACAGAAAACTTTTCATACTTGTTGGATCCGTCTGTCCATCGGTCTGTCTGCGTGTCCATCATGGTAATAAGACTGCCACTGGCACAGTGGTTAACACGTCTGTCTCACAGCAAGAAGGTCCTGGGTTTGATGCTCAGCCTGTTTGCATGTTGTCCCCGTGCTTGTGTTGGTTTCCGCCAGATACTCGGGTTTCCTCCCACACTCCAAAAACAATTTTGGCAACCGGCTGTTATAAGTCACCCCTAGGTGACACTGTGAGCATGTATGCTATGAGTGCTGGCCTTGCCTGACAAGCAGTTCTGGGTGTACCCCGCTCTCAACCAGAGCCGGCTGAGATGGGCACCAGCTTCTACCCCAGTTAGGATGGAGCAGTTTAAAGTATGATGGCTAAGTTACGCTTGCAGTGTTTAATCCCAGTAACGCATTAGTGGTGTGGACTGACTTTGTGCTGCAGCCATGTTTGAATCGTGTTCCATCCAGATGTGCTCCTTCAGCGGCGAGCTCCTCGTGTACAGATGTATTTGTTTTACTTTCACTGACAGCAGTAGGTTCAGAGGATTGAGCTACACCGTGGGCTGAGGTTTGCAGTGGGTAGCAGGTCTGCCTCACTGCGAGAAGGTCCTGAGTTCGAGTCCCACGTTCGGGGAAGGCGTTTTCCTCTGCAGTTCTCATGTCCTTCCCGAGCTTGCGTGGGTTTTATCCGGGTACTCTGGTTTTCTCCAACAGTTCAAATACGTGCACTTAAGTGAACTTAAGTGAACCCCTAGACGTGAAAGTGGGTGTGAAGTAAGCTGTTCAAGGTGCACCCCACTTTAACCCTAGTCTCAGCTGAGATAGGCTCTAGCCTCCCCGTGGCCATGTTAGGAGTAAGAGGTGAAGGAAAGTGAGTTTGCAGAGCTTTTGGTGATAATTCAGAGTATATGATAGTAAGCGAGATCCGTCTGGGTTACATCGTTTGGGTCACGATTGGACCAGAACATCTGCATAGCGTGTCAGTCAGGTGGATTCAGCCATGCGGTTAAATAATTAAACACCTGGCATGATATGCGGACACGTGGATATGCAAGACAGGTGTGAGGAATGAGCGGGACAGCTTTGTTGTGAGTTTAATTTAACAGTGGACGGAACATGATGGAATAGAGTCCAAAGATGCAGATCAATTGTACTGAAATGTGGGCGTCGACCTTGTTCACTGGGGAGACACCTTTCAAGCTCTGATTCTGGACAGTGTTTAACCCTTAAAAAAAATTCTAAAAAAAAAAAGTTATTATTGTTGTAATTACATACAACACTTTCATGATTATTTAAAAATCTCGTGTATATTTTGTACTTTATTTTTATCTCCCAGTAATCGGCACCTTATGGAGGTAATAAACAGAGTGCAAATCTGCAGTAAGTCCTGCTGGGCGTCGCCTGTTTAAAGGTTATACACGTGTTGTGGAGGTATTGCTCAGGGAGATGAAGCGTGTTATGAACTATTACACACGGATGTACACTTCAGTACCACATTATTATTGTGTACGAAATACCCTTTATCACTTACCCTCGTACAGCCAGTCACTCAGACCATTAAATACCACGCCCTCCTTCCCGGTGGAAACCAGACGGATGATTCGACTCTCGACGGTGGCACGGTAATAGATATTATTCTCAAAAATAAAAATCTGAAAGGAAGGCAGAGAAAGAGGAACCTTCTCAGGATTTATAAACAACATTCTAATAGAATCAGGTTTTTCATCTAAAAAAGAATTGGGAGAGATAGATAGATAGATAGATCGATCGATAGATAGTTAGACAGATAGATAGATAGATAGATAGATAGATAGATAGATAGATAGATGGATTTTTTGATTGGTTCTTTGAGTGATTAGTGGATGGATGGATGGATGGATGGATGGATGGATTAGTAGATGTATAGGATGCAGTTGGTGGTTGCTTGCTCTCACCAGCTGTTGGCCCCGTGGTCCCCATCCTGCATACTGAAGGCGAGCGTTTCGTACTTCAGGAGGATTCAGAATCCACGTTTCCCTGTGAAGAACACAACCATATTCAAGACAAACAGCTTTGGATGGACGG
>CM045728.1:3522349-3549849 GCA_024760905.1 Plotosus lineatus | reverse complement strand
TAATAATGATGGTGATGATGATGATGATGATGATGATGATGATGATGATGATGATGATGATCTGTTTTGTACATGTTGAGTAGTGTTGAATAACCAAAGGCTTACAAACTTCCTGTTGGGAACCAGCACTGTAGTTTCATTCGTGTCCAGGCTGAGCTTGAGCACGTCCCCTTCCCGAGTACGATACAGGAGCTCTGTACCTGCCCAGGGACACACCGGGACACAAACATAAACCAGCAGAACTGTTCTGTAAACTGGACCTGCAGAGGAACGAACCCTAGACAGCAGAACACCGCTGAGAGACGTGAGATTGTAATAAGCACATGCAGCATGTTATTACCATATGATAATGCATTGAGATTACTGTATGTGTGTGAGTGTAAGAAAACTAATAGGTGTTGCAGTGTTTCTCCAGGGGAACCATTCCACGACCCACTGCACTGAGCAGAACCCACAGAGAGTCGAGAGAACGCGTGGACATGAAGTAGATTTAATACACTGTACGATAAAACAATACAACAAAATTCTATTAAAATACAATTATTATTACATGCTGGAATTGTTCATTCATTCCTTTTCTGAACTGCTCAATTCTAACCAGGGTTGTGGGGAAGATGGTGTCACAGACAACACTTGGTGAGGGCGGAGTACACCCTGGACAGTTCGTCATGCCATTGCAGGGCCAGCACGAACATAGCCATTCATACCGGTATATTCCACAATGTCAGCTCCATTCTGGAACCGGAAGGAACTTACAGGTCTGAGTTATCAGCTTTAAAGTAAGATGGGCCGGGCTTAGTTCTGCTTGGACCTAGAGAGCGTTTATATCCACAAAATACCACACGGGTAACACCAGAATAAGCAAAGCATACCATATAATCGTGAGAATAAATGCAGCCGTGAGGGGGGACACAAACCAGTGTCTCTCCCTCACGTCGGTCCCAAGCCTGGATAAATGCAGAGGGTTGCGTCAGGAAGGGCATCCGGCGTAAAACATGCCAAATAAACTATGCGAATCACAAGAAAGAATCACATACCGGATCGGTCGAGGCCCGGGTTAACAACCACCGCCATCAGTGCCGTCAACCAACAGGGTGCTGATGGAAATTGGACTACTGTTGGTCGAAGACGTCGAAGAAGGAGAGGCGGGAGGCGTGTCCGTTGCCAGAGAGAGAAGAGGAAAGGCATGAGTCTAGGACTGAAAGTAGGGACTTTGAACATTGGAACTATGGCAGGAAAAGTTAGAGAGCTGGCTGACATGATGCAGAGGAGGAAGGTGGACATACTGTGTGTTCAGGAGACCAGGTGGAAAGGTCGCAAGGCTAGAAGCATAGGAGCAGGGTTTAAGCTGTTTTATCACGGTGTGGATGGGAAGAGAAATGGAGTCGGAGTCATCTTGAAGGAGGAGTTTGTCAGGAATGTTCTAGAAGTGAAAAGAGTGTCAGACAGAGTGATGAGTCTCAAGTTAGAAATTAAAGGTGTGATGGTCAATGTTGTTAGTGCTTATGCCCCACAGACAGGATGTGAGCGAGAAGAGAAGGAGAGATTCTGGACGGAGTTAGATGAAGTGATGCAGAGTACCCCCAGAGGTGAAAGAGTGGTCATTGGGGCAGACTTCAATGGACATGTTGGTGCAGGAAACAGAGGGGACGAGGAAGTGATGGGTAGGTTTGGTATCCAGGACAGAAACGCAGAAGGACAGATGTTGGTAGATTTTGCAAAAAGGATGGAAATGGCTGTGGTGAATACTTTCGTCCAGAAGAGAGAGAAGCATAAGGTGACTTATAAAAGTGGAGGAAGGAGCACACAGGTAGACTACATCTTGTGCAGGCGATGTAATTTAAAGGAAGTCAGTGACTGCAAGTAGTAGTGGGTGAGAGTGTTGCCAAACAGCATAGGATGGTGGTGTGCAGGATGATGCTGATGGTGAGGAAGGTGAAGAAGGCAAAGGCAGAGCAGAAGACAAAGTGGTGGAAGTTGAAAAAGGAAGAGTGTCAGGTTGTCTTCAAGGAGGAGTTGAAACAGGCTTTGGGTGGTCAGGAAGTGCTTCCAGATGACTGGACCACTACAGCTAATGTGATCAGGGAGACAGGTAGGAGAATACTTGGTGTGTCATCTGGAAGGAAAGTAGATAAGGAGACTTGGTGGTGAAATGAGGAAGTGCAGAAGTGTGTACAAAGGAAGAGATTAGCTAAGAAGAAGTGGGACATTGAGAAAACCAAAGAGAGTAAACAGGAGTACAGGGAGACACAGCGTAAGGCAAAGGTAGCAGTGTCAAAGGCCAAACAGAGCGCGTTTGATGACTTGTATGCTTGGTTGGAAAATAAGGAGGGAGAAAATGATCTATACAGGTTGGCACAGCAGAGAAATAGAGATGGGAAGGACGTGCAGCAAGTTAGATTGATAAAGGACAGAGAGGGAAATGTATTGACTGATGACAGAAGTGTGCTGGGAAGATGGAAAGAGTACTTTGAAGAGCTGATGAATGAGGAAAATGAGAGAGAAAAAGAGTAGAAGAGGTGACTGTTGAGGACCAGGAAGTAGCAAAGATTAGTAAGGGTGAAGTGAGGAGGGCATTGAAGAGGATGAAGAATGGAAAGGCAGTTGGTCCTGATGACATACCGGTGGAGGTATGGAAGTGTCTAGGAGAGGTAGCAGTAGATTTTCTGACAAGAACATTTAACAAGGTCTGAGAGATTGAGAGGATGCCAGAGGAATGGAGGAGAAGTGTGCTGGTGCCCATTTTTAAGAACAAGGGAGACGTGCAGAGTTGTGGCAACTACAGAGGGATAAAGTTGATGAGCCATACGATGAAGTTATGGGAAAGAATAGTGGAAGCTAGACTAAGGGCAGAAGTCAGCATTTGTGAACAACAGTTTGGTTTCATGCCAAGAAAGAGCACCACAGATGCAGTGTTTGCCTTGAGGATGTTAATAGAGAAGTACAGAGAAGGTCAGAGGGAGCTGCATTGTGCCTTTGTGGATCTGGAGAAAGCATATGACAGGGTGCCGAGAGAAGAACTGTGGTATTGCATGAGGAAGTCTGGAGTGGCAGAGAAGTATGTTAGAGTGGTGCAGGACATGTATGAGAGATGTAAGACAGTGGTGAGGTGTGCTGTCGGTGTGACACAAGAGTTCAAGGTGGAGGTGGGACTGCATCAAGGGTCAGCTCTCAGCCCCTTCTTGTTTGCTATGGTGATGGACAGGCTGACAGACGAGGTTAGACAAGATTCCCCATGGACTATGATGTTTGCAGATGACATTGTGATCTGTAGTGAGAGCAGAGAACAAGTGCAGGAAAATCTCGAGAGGTGGAGGTATGCCCTGGAAAGGAGGGGAATGAAGATTAGCCTCAGTAAGACAGAATACATGTGCATGAATGACAAGGGCCAAAGAGAAACGGTGAGAGTACAGGGAGCAGAGATAAGGAAGGTGGAGGATTTTAAGTACTTAGGCTCAACAATCCAGAGCAATGGAGAGTGTGGAAAAGAGGTCAAGAAGCGTGTGCAGGCAGGTTGGAATGGTTGGAGAAAAGTGTCCGGTGTGATGTGTGATAGGAGGGTATCGGCAAGAATGAAAGGAAAAGTGTACAAGACGGTGTTGAGGCCAGCGATGTTGTATGGTTTAGAAACAGTGGCGCTGAGGAAAAGACAGGAGGCAGAGTTGGAGGTAGCAGAGATGAAAATGTTGAGGTTCTCTTTGGGAGTAACAAGGATGGATAGGATTAGGATTGAGCATATCAGAGGGACAGCACATGTAAGACGTTTTGGAGACAAAGTCAGAGAGGCTAGATTGAGATGGTTTGGGCATGTACAGAGGAGGGATCGTGAGTATATTGGTAATAGGATGCTGAGGCTGGAACTACCAGGCAAAAGGCCTAGAGGAAGACCAAAGAGACGATTCATGGATGTGGTGAAGGAGGACATGAAGGTCGTTGGTGTAAAAGAAGAAGATGCAAAGGATAGGGTGAGATGGAGGCAGATGATTCGCTGTGGCGACCCCTGAAGGGAAAAGCCGAAAGGAAAAGAAGAAGAAGAAGATAATCGTGAGAATAATATAGAAAGGGTGTGACCAAAATGGGCGTGGTTTCTCAATTAAATAGTTTGTTATAACCAGTGCTGTACTCAGGATGGGTCAGCTGACTCCAAACAAATGGGCGCTAAATGAGGGCAAGCGTGAGGATGTATAAGACATGGGGAGGTTGTTCCTGGGTTTCGAACAGAGCACCATCATCACACGCTGCAGGTGTTCAAGAGGAAGGGTTTGGGGCATTGACGGTGCTTATAATGAATATAGTCGGCCCCCTTCTTACGAAAACACCTGAATACGAAAAATCCAGTGTACCAAAACATTTTCATAAATTTTTGTCCTCTGTATACGAAACAACTTCTTCTTACGAAAAGCGTCAAAAGTGCCATTCAAACATTCAAACAATGCGCGATTTGATTTCTCATTGGCTGTCTCCCAACATCCCGCTCTGCTGGCCTCCCATTGGCTAGGAGGGATGACGCTGTCGTTTCAACTTTGTTCATGCTTGTGTGTGAACCGTGTTCATGTTTGTGTGTCATTCCAACTGTATTTTATGGCTCAGGCTTTTAGCCTTCCATAAACATTTGTAAGATTATAACTGCTAAGAAGACATGGTCAACACACGTGCACGCACACACACACACACACACACACACACACACACACACAGACACACACACACACACACACACACACACACGCGCACACACACACACGCACGCACACACACACGTGTGACTCCCAGAGAAAGTGATTCCCAGTGCCATGGTCATTGTAAGATTATAACTCTGCCAAGAAGACATGGTCAACATGAAGTAAGCACCTTAAACGATGTACTTTTATCGTTTTTAAAGGGTTTATGGGGTAGTCTTGGGAGCCTTGGAACGAATCATGCGTTTTACATGTAAAATGTGCCTCTACTTACGAAAACTCCAGGTTCCAAAAAAGGTGCTGGAACAGATTAATTTCGTAAGAATGGGTCTGACTGCCGTGTGTAACTAGTAAACGCACACAGAATGTGTGGACTATATCCAAATATCAAGCAACACATCTGGTCTGGTGATAATCACGAGTGACGTAGGAACAAAATACAGGAAGTGGCTTTGCTGCATTCTCCAAATACAGCATCGACAAAACAAATGGGATCACAACGAAGCACTCAATAGGATCTATTATTGCTTTGTGTCTCAGGCTTCCACAGAACCTGGCTATGTGGCCCTGTGTATGTGTGTGTGTGTGTGTGTGTGTGTGTGTGTGTGTGTGTGTGTGTGAGAGAGAGAGAGAGAGAGAGAGAGAGAGAGAGAGAGAGTCCATGAAACCAGTTGGCACCAACGTTGCCTTTTATGGACAGTCAGCGGCGTCACGGACTGGTTTCATTGATCCTCATGCAGTAATACAGAGGCTCCTCTTGGTAACGTGTGCCACTGCGGTCTGTCTGGTGCTCTGTGAATAAATTCTTCAGGTTTGATATTCTGCTGTAGCCCCAAAATGTCTCTCCAGGATCGATTCTATCCAGATGCCAAAACAACACAACTGGATATTTCGTTGGTGAATAAAATCCTGACCACAACCATCTAAAGATGTTTCTCTTCCTGAAGACACTGCCTGAGCTATGAAGTCCAGACCTTCCTCTCCCTTCCTTCAGCTTTTCCAGGGGGACACTGAGGCGTTCCCGGACTAGCCAAGAGACATAGTCCCTCTACCATGAGCTGAGTCGGACCTGAAGTGTCTCCCAGGTCGGGCATGGCTGAAACAGCACACGTTCAGAAGGCTTTCTGATTGTATTCCCAAAAAACTTCAACTGGTTTCTCTCAACACAGAGGAGCAGTGGTTCTACTAAGAGCTCCACCCAGACAACCCAGCTTCTCACCATCTCTGAGGGAAAGCTCATTTCAGCCACTTCTACTTGCGATCTTGTTTTTTTGTTTTGTTTGTTTTGTTTTGTTTTTAACACCACTCAAATCCTGTGAACATGATTGGCAGATTGTTTATAACTTTGTATTGATGGTCATGCTGTTCCTGTGGAACACTTACAAAAACCATGGTCTTTAAAATTAAACAATTCCCTTTGACCTTGAGTGATCTTGAAAGGTTAAACCATGGTTATTTTGTAAATCCTGTCAATGAGACTTTTTCCCCCCCAATAATTGGCTTACACCTATGTACCAATGAACATACACTCATGCCTTGGTTTTACGGACCTAGCTTTAACGGATTTTGGATGCAGATTTTGGACAAAATCTGTAGCTTCCGACTAGTCCGGATCATCCGGACGTGGGCCGTTTGCAAAAGTGAAGAAATCTTGCGCATTTAAATCTAGTCATCTATTTTCAATGCCGCGTCACTGTGGCGCAAAGCGGAGAGCCAATCCTTTCTGTATGCAGGTGGGTCCGATACCTTGAAACTATTTTATTGGACTCACACGCTGCAGTGTTTATGTGACAGGAAGCACGTCCCAAGTTTTGGCAATCAGCTGGTCTGTGGGTTGAAGTTTTTCCATGTCTGTCCATTTGTGTTTGCTTACCAGCTGTGCTTGGCTTCATGGAAATGAGCTGATCAAAACGAGGGGAATTTATCTCTCTACAGTACTCAAAAACAACACAGGCAGTCTGTGGCTGTTGTTATAATCCAATAAAGTTCGAGTTTGAAGGTATCGGACCCGCCCACATACTGGCGTACAGAAAGGATTGGCTCTCCACTTCGCGCTATAGTGACGTGGCATTGAAAATAGATGTATAGATTTAAATGTGCGATATTTATTCATCTGTTTTTATTTTATTTGATGGCTTTTTTGTATTTTTATTTAAATTATAGTGAAATTATGTATTCATTATTCTGTTAAGAAAGGCCACCTGATTTATCTCTTTATCTGAGAGACAGATACAGTCATCAAAACAGCCACATCTGGCTTAGGCACCATACGTTCCCGACCGATAAGATCCGATATATATATATATATAAGAGGGTGGCGGGGTGGCGGGGTGGAAAAATCTTCCACCAACAGGAGAAGTAAGGCGCCTCCTTCCCTCCGCTAGCCTGTGGGAGATCCTTGGGCAAGATCGAGCACCCACTTAGCCCCCCGTACCAGGGTCTCAGTGAAGTCACGGAGATTGCATGGCACGAGTTTTTTTCCTGTTGTCTTGCAGGTTGGCCTTGAATGGCTAAGGCTAAGGGAGTAAACCCCGACAGAAAATCCGGAGTGGAGTCCCGTAGGCGGTTAGAAGGCGTATCTCGTGCCTTTCCGGCAACTCCTGCACCCTTGATGAGTCTCCAACTGTCTTGACTCTGTCTTGCCGTGGGATCAGGCTCATCAGGACGAGAGAGTGAGGCTGGTGCTGCGCAAGCCTCCTTCACTTTAATCCAAGTTCAGCGCAAGTCATGGCAACACCACAATGGACAACCCTTTACCCTTAAAGTCCTGTGGCGATGGGGGAATGGCGAAGCAGCAGGTACGGAATCACTGGAAGCTGTAGCTGCAACCCTGCACACAGGCGGCTCAGGCCATATGGTTGTTGTTCTCTGATCAGGACAGCAGGGAAGTTCAGCAGTCCCCTGAGCGACCAGGCAGCCCTATTTAGGATAGCTCTGCCTGTCTCCATAGTCTGAGGACAGAGCTAGAAAAGGTGCTCTAAACAGCCTGTTCCACAACCACCTGGCCAGCATACCTCTCGGTGTGTGACGGAAGCTGGCGGGTTCCCATCTTGTGGTCGAAATCACAAGAAAATATCCAAGAAAATATTCAAGTTCATCCTTGCATCATGGAACGTAAGAACTCTTCTCGACTCAACCACCTGTAAGTCAGGGAGACCAGAAACACGTACGGCTCTCGTAGCCAGAGAACTCACCCGCTACAATGTCGACATCGCAGCCCTCAGTGAAACGTGCTTTCCCGACAAAGGCCAGCTCAGTGAGATTGGAGGCGGCTACACCTGTTTTTGGAGTGGCCGCAGCAATGAAGAGCGACGTGAGGCTGGTGTCGGATTTGCAATTAAAGACCATCTCGTACGAAAACTTGATTGTATACCACAAGGCATCAACTATCGCCTCATGAAACTCAAGTTCCCCCTGGACAGGGGGAGATCCGCAACCTTCATTAGTGCCTACGCTCCCACCATGACAAACTCTGAAGATAATAAGGAGGAGTTCTATGAAGAACTGGATGCCCTCATCTCCACTGTTCCACAGGCGGACAAGCTCCAACTCCTTGGCGACTTTAACGCTCATGTAGGTCAAGACCACCAGGCATGGGAAGGAGTCCTCAGACCCCATGGAGTAGGGAAATGTAACAGTAATGGTCTCCTCCTGCTCAGAGCGTGTGTCACCCATGGCATAGCCATCACCAACACCATGTTCCGCCTTCCAACCCATAATAAAACGTCGTGGATGCACCCTCGATCTAAGCATTGGCATCTCATCGACTACGTCATTGTCAGAGCAAAGGACAGGTGGGATGTGCGTGTAACTAAGGCAATGTGTGGTGCTTTCTAAGACCAATTTGCAAATTCAGCCCAAGAGAAGACCACAAGGCCAGACAATTGTGAAGAAGCTCAACATCAACAAGCTCAAGCTTCCTTCCGTTCAAGAAGAACTAGTAGCAAGTTTAGAAAGCCAGCTGACTGAGGCTACCGGAAATGACTGGGACTCTCTGAAGACATCTGTTCATTCTGTTGCCCTACAGGTGCTTGGACACGCTACCAGGAACCACCAGGACTGGTTTGATGAAAATGATGTCAAAATCAGAGCCCTGCTGGAAGAAAAACACCAACTCTTCAGAGCTCATCAGAGTGATCCCAACTCGGTCTCGAAGAAAGACCCTACGTCAGTAAGCGCAGCCAGGTGCAGCTAAATCTCCGCGCTATGCAAGACACATGGCTAACTAACAAAGCCGACGAGATTCAAGGCTTTGCTGATAGACACGACATGAAACGCTTCTACGATTCACTCAGGTGTGTATTCGGACCACCAACATCAGGCAGTTCCCCTTTACTTAGTGTGGACGGAGCAACACTCATCACCGACAAAAAGAAGATCGTAGAGAGATGGGCAGAACACTTCAACGGCGTTCTAAATCGTCCGTCGTCCATCAATGACGAAGCTGTTCAACGCCTTCCCCAGGTGGAGATAAACCCAGACTTGGACATAACTCCATCAGAGGACGAGGTTGCCAAGGCAATCAAGCAGATGTCGACTGGGAAAGCCCCCGGCGCTGATGCAATCCCTGCTGAAGTGTTCAAGACAGGCAGCCCTTATCTCCTACACAAACTTACAGTGCTATTTCAATCGTTTTGGGAAAGTGAGACCCACAATCGTTCACATCTACAAAAGAAAGGGAAACAAGCGATCGTGTGACAACCACAGAGGGGTATCACTTCTCTCTATCACCGGCAAGATCTTTGCCCAAGTGCTCCTCAATCGTCTCCTGAAACATCTCGAGCAAGGTCATCTCCCCGAGAGCCAATGCGGATTCCGCGCAGGTCGAGGGACTATTGATATGATCTTTGCTGCCCGTCAGATTCAGGAGAAAAGTGTGGAACAAAGTCAAGATCTCTATATCTCTTTCGTAGATCTAACAAAAGCCTTCGACACTGTGAGCAGAGAGGGACTGTGGAAGATCATGTCGAAGTTTGGCTGCCCGGACTGGTTCGTGAAGATTGTCAGACAATTTCACGACGGAATGATGGCCCGTGTTCTTGACGATGGAAATGCCTCCGATCCGTTTCATGTGTCAAATGGAATTAAACAAGGCTGTGTCCTTGCCCCTACACTCTTCAGTTTGATGTTTTTGGCGATGCTAACCAATGCCTTTAGGGAGACTCCCCCATCAAGTACAGGTGTGACGGAAAGCTGTTCAACCTCCGACGTCTGCAGGCCGTCACTAAAGTCAAAGAGACTGTGATTCGGGATCTGCTCTTTGCTGATGACTGTGCCCTCAGTGCCATCAATGAGCAAGAAATGCAACAGGAAATGGACGCATTCTCATCTGCCTGTGACAACTTCGGCCTCACCATCAGCATCAAGAAGACTGAAGTGATGTATCAGCCTGCCCCAGGAAAACCATATCAGGAACCAAACATCACAGTGAAGGGACAGCGACTTCAAGATGTGGAAAACTTCACCTACCTCGGCAGCACTCTCTCTCGCTACGCCAACATCGATGCTGAAGTCAGCAACCGCATTGCGAAGGCAAGCAGCGCTTTTGGGAGATTGAAGAAGTTAGTCTGGGAACGAAGAGGTATCTCACAATACACCAAGATGCACAGTGTGTACAGAGCAGTCTTCTTAACTATACTTTTTTATGGCTGTGAATCTTGGACCATCTACAGAAGACACGAGAAACTTCTCCAGCAGTTACATCTCCGTTGTCTCCGAAACATCTTTAATATCCGCTGGCAAGATATAATCACAAACACAGAGGTTCTGGAGAGAGCAGACCTCCCCAGAGTTATTACCATCATGCGCAAAGCTCAGACACGATGTGCAGGACACGTCTGCCGTATGTCAGACTCCAGGATACCCAAGCAATTACTGTACGGTGAACTCAGTCGTGGTAGCAGGAAAGTAGGAGGCCAGCGCAAACGCTATAAAGACTCCATCAAAGCATACCTGAAGGACTTCAACATCGATGTTGCAACGTGGGAAACCGCAGCATTTGACAGACCGGCTTGTCGCAACCTGATTCACAAAGGTGCCATGCACTCAGAGAATAAACGTTCGAACGCAGCCAAAGATAAACGTCAAACACGCAAGGCTTGAGCTGACCAATCTACCAACACAACCCCCTCTCACTGGTGTCCAACTTGTGGGAGGGGTTTTTACGCCCGTATTGGCCTCACAAGCCACCTGCAGACACATCACCTTAGACACTGTGTTGTTTGTGTTGCTATGGTCATACTCGATATTGAGTCCACGAACAACATCGTATATATATATATATATATATATATATATATATATATATATATATATATATGTATCTTCTTCATTTCCTTTCGGCTTTTCCCTTCAGGGGTCGCCACAGCGAATCATCTGCCTCCATCTCACCCTATCCTTTGCATATTCTTCTCTTATACCAGCTACCTTCATGTCCTGCTTCACTACATCCATGAATCGTCTCTTTGGTCTTCCTCTAGACCTTCTGCCTGGTAGTTCCAACCTCAGCACCCTACTACCAATATACTCACTATCCCTCCTCTGTACATGTCCAAACCATCTCAATCGAGCCTCTCTGACTTTGTCTCCAAAACGTCTTACATGTGCTGTCCCTCTGATGTGCTCAGTCCTGATCCTATCCATCCTCGTTACTCCCAAAGAGAACCTCAACATTTTCATCTCTGCTACCTCCAGCTCTGCCTCCTGTCTTTTCCCCAGGGGCACTGTTTCTAAACCATACAACGTCGTTGGCCTCAACACCATCTTGTACACTTTTCCTTTCATTCTTGCCGATACCCTCCTATCACACATCACTCCGGACACTTTTACATATATATATATATATATATATATATATATATATATATATATATATATATATATATATATATATATACACACACACACACCATGTACAGAGTCCGCTGGGCTGCAGTGTAGCTCTTCACCCGAGGAAACTGACTAATGCGCTGTACATGGAGTTGACTAGTGGGGCATGACAATGATAACTGACCAATCTGGATCAGCTATTTACAACAAAGGCAGTGGTGGCTCCATGGTGAAGTAATGGGTTACTGATCCAAAGGCCAGCAGTTCAATCCTACTATCACCACTGTGGGGCCCCTGAGCATGGCCCTTGACTCTCACTGTCTCGGTTGTAAATGATAATTGTAAGCCGCACTGGACACGAGTATCAGCCACATGCTGTAAATGAATGAATGAGATGAACTATTGGAATATGCTTTCTGATCATTTAATATAGAAGAGATGGGGACTGGATGCAGCTCGTTTCATTTTACAGATGGTTCAACAACATTAAATATCTCAACACTTAAAACTCATCCACCTCACAACAAGAAGGTCCTGGGTTCGATTCCCATCACAAGCATGTCTGTGTGGAGTTTACATGTTCCCCTGATGCTTGTGTGGGTTTCCTCCGGGTTCTGCGGTTTCCTCTCACAGTCTATAAACATGCACAGTAGGTTAATTGGCTGTTCGAAATTGCCCCTAGGGGTGAGTGCGAATGGTTGTGTGAGTGTTGGTCCTGCGATGGCCCGCCGATCTGTCCAGGGTGTACCCCGCTCTCAACCAGAGTCGGCTGAGAGGGGCATCAGCCCTTCCGCGACCCTAATTAGGATTAAGCGGTTCAGAAAATGAATGTAGACTGCGAAGTTGTTGTGGTTAATGAGGAACATGCACTGGCATGCTGTCAGTGGAATAATTACCTGCAGCCTGATAACTAATAATAGGGTTTAATGCAAATTAAACATAATTATTGGGTTTATAACGACTTAAACATAATCATCGGGTTTATTATGGATTAAATGTAATTATCGGGTTTATTACGACTTAAACGTAATTATCAGGGTTATTATTAATTAAATGTAATTAGCGGGTTTATTATGACGTAAACATAATTATTGGGTTTATTACACCTTAAACGTAATTAGCAGGTTCATTACGAATTAAACGTAATTATCAGGTTTGTTATGAATTAAACGTAATTCGCCGGTTTATTACGACTTAAACATGATTATCAGTATTTTATGAATTAAATGTAATTATCAGGTTTATTATGAATTAAAGTAATTATCGGGTTTATTACAACTTAAATGTAATTATCAGGTTTATTACGAATCAAATGTAATCAGCGGGTTTAGTACGACTTTAACATAATTATCTGTTTTATTACGAATTAAACGTAATTATCAGGTTTATTACGAATTAAACATAATTATCAGTTTTATTTCGAATTAAATGTAATCAGTGGGTTTAGTACGACTTTAACATAATTATCTGTTTTATTACGAATTAAACGTAATTATCAGGTTTATTACGAATTAAACGTAATTATCAGGTTTATTACGACTTAAAGGTAATTATCGGGATTATTAAGAATTAAATGTCATAGCAATTTGACTGATTTTTCACATCCTCATGAACCCGATCTGTTCCCATGCAGCATCACGCCGCATCTCCATCCTGTCCTCCTCCCCCTCCTCCCCCTCCTCTCAGAATCGATTTCTAACCCGACAGACACAGTTGTGTTGTGTTCACCAAGCTCCTCTCCACCCTGATCGCTCAGCTCCGTTAGCGCCTCGGGCCTTGTCCCGAACCTAATCTCCCCTGCTCTATTGATGTACACTATCTCCAGCACAGGGCACTTGCTGTCGCCTGCTATCTTTATAATTTGTTTCCTGGTGCAAGACTGCAGACTTTGATCCGCTCCCAACTGCCACAGCACTGTTGGTTCGGTTATCTACAGCATTCCCGAACTCCAGCGCCATCTCTGCTGAGGCGAACACACTCTTCACAGCTGCGGTTTTGTGTGAGCTGTGGTCTTTCTCCTGCACTGCGTTAAAGGGTTAAACCATCGTGCATCTGTTTGGTTAATGAATATTCGAGGTGAATATGTTGGAATTTAAAAGTGTGGCAGTCTTCTCTTCTTCTTTTCCTTTCGGCTGTTCCCTTCAGGGGTCGCCACAGCAAATGATCTGCCTCCATCTCTCCCTATCCTCTGCATCTTCTACTCTTACTCCAACGACCTTCATGTCCGCCTTCACCGCATCCATAAATCTTCTCTTTGGTCTTCCTCTGGGCCTTTTGCCTGGTAGTTCCAACCTCAGCATCCTACGACCAATATACTCACTATCCCTCCTCTGTACATGTCCAAACCATCTCAATCTAGCCTCTCTGACTTTGTCTCCAAAACATCTTACATGTGCTGTCCCTCTGATGTACTCATTTCTGATCCTATCCATCCTCGTTACTCCCAAAGAGAACCTCAACATTTTCATCTCTGCTACCTCCAACTCTGACTCCTGTCTTTTCCCCAGGGCCACTGTCTCTAAACCATACAACATTGCTGGCCTCATCACCGTCTTGTACACTTTTCCCTTCATTCTTGCCGATACTCTCCTATCACACATCACACCGGACACTTTTCTCCATCCATTCCAACCTGCCTGCACACGCTTCTTCACCTCTTTTCCACACTCTCCATTGCTCTGGATTGTTGAGCCTAAGTACTTAAAATCCTCCACCTTCTTTATCCCTGCCCCTTGTAACCTCAAAGTTCCTCTTGGGTCCTTGTCATTCACACACATGTATTCTGTCTTACTAAGACTAACCTTCAATCCCCTCCTTTCCAGGGCATACCTCCACCTCTCTAGATTTTCCTCCACTTGGTCTCTGCTCTCACTACAGATCACTATGTCATCTGCAAACATCATAGTCCATGGAGATTCTTGTCTAACCTCGTCTGTTAGCCTGTCCATCACCATAGCAAACAAGAAGGGGCTCAGAGCTGACCTTTGATGCAGTCCCACCTCCACCTTGAACTCTTCTGTCACACCGACAGCACACCTCACCACTGTCTTACAGCTATCATACATGTCCTGCACCACTCTAACATACTTCTCTGTCACTCCAGACTTCCTCATACAATACCACAGTTCTTCTCTCGGCACCCTGTCATATGCTTTCTCCAGATCCACAAAGGCACAATGCAGCTCCTTCTGACCTTCTCTGTACTTCTCTATTAACATCCTCAAAGCAAACACTGCATCTGTGGTGCTCTTTCTTGGCATGAAACCAAACTGTTGTTCACAAATGCTGACCTCTGCCCTTAGTCTTGCTTCCACTATTCTTTCCCATAGCTTCATTGTATGGCTCATCAACTTTATCCCTCTGTAGTTGCCACAACTCTGTACATCTCCCTTGTTCTTAAAAATGGGCACAAGCACACTTCTCCTCCATTCCTCTGGCATCTGCTCACTTTCTAAGACCTTGTTGAAGATTCTTGTCAGAAAATCTACTGCTACCTCCCCTAGACACTTCCATACCTCAACTGGTATGTCATCAGGGCCAACTGCCTTTCCACTCTTCATCCTCTTCAATGCCCTCCTCACTTCTCCCTTACTAATCTTTGCTACTTCCTGCTCCTCAACGGTCACCCCTTCTACTCTTTTTTCTCCCTCATTTTCCTCATTCATCAGCTCTTCAAAGTACTCTTTCCATCTTCCCAGCACACTTCTGTCATCAGTCAATACATTTCCCTCTCTGTCCTTTATCACTCTAACTTGCTGCACGTCTTTCCCATCTCTATTTCTCTGCTGTGCTAACCTGTATAGATCATTTTCTCCCTCCTTACTGTTCAACCTATCATACAAGTCATCATACGCGCTGTTTGGCCTTTGACACCGCTACCTTCGCCTTACGCTGTGTCTCCCTGTACTCCTGTTTACTCTCTTCGGTCCTCTCAATGTCCCACTTCTTCTTGGCTAACCTCTTCTTTTGTACACACTCCTGCACTTCCTCATTCCACCACCAAGTTTCCTTATCTACTCTCCTTCCAGAGGACACACCAAGTACTCTCCTACCGGTCTCCCTGATCACATTGGCTGTGGTTGTCCAGTCCTCTGGAAGCACTTCCTGACTACCCAAAGCTTGTTTCAACTCCTCCTTGAAGACAACACGACACTCTTCCTTTTTCAGCTTCCACCACTTTGTCTTCTGCTCTGCCTTTGCCTTTTTCACCTTTCTCACCATCAGTGTCATCCTGCACACCACCATCCTATGCTGTTTGGCAACACTCTCACCCACTACTACTTTGCAGTCACTGACTTCCTTCAAATTACAGCGCCTACACAAGATGTAGTCTACCTGTGTGCTCTTACCTCCGCTTTCATAAGTCACCCTATGCTTCTGTTTCTTCGTGAAGAAAGTATTCACCACAGCCATTTCCATCCTTTTTGCAAAATCGATCAACATCTGTCCTTCTGTGTTCCTGTCCTGGATACCAAACCTGCCCATCACTTCCTCGTCCCCTCTGTTGCCTGCACCAACATGTCCATTGAAGTCTGCTCCAATGACCACTCTTTCACCTCTGGGGGTACTCTGCATCACTTCATCTAACTCACTCCAGAATCTCTCCTTCTCTTCTAGCTTACATCCTGCCTGTGGGGCATAAGCACTAACAACATTGAGCATCACGCCTTCAATTTCTAACTTGAGACTCATCACTCTGTCTGACACTCTTTTCACTTCTAGAACATTCCTGACAAACCCCTCCTTCAAGATGACTCCTACTCCATTTCTCTTCCGATCCACACCATTATAAAACAGTTTAAACCCTGCTCCTAAGCTTCTAGCCTTTCTACCTTTCCACCTTGTCTCCTGAACACACAGTATGTCCACCTTCCTCCTCTGCATCATGTCAGCCAGCTCCCTATCTTTTCCTTGCATAGTTCCAACATTCAAAGTCCCCACTCTCAGTCCTAGGCTCACGCATTTCCTCTTCTCTCTCTGCCTACGGACACGCCTCCCGCCTCTCCTTCTTCGACGTCTTCGACCAACAGTAGTCCAATTTCCATCAGCACCCTGTTGGTTGACAGCACTGATGGCGGTCGTTGTTAACCCGGGCCTCGACCGATCCGGTATGAATTCTGTATTGATCATTTGCATTTTTAAATGTGGCAGAAGTTTTACGCCGGATGCCCTTCCTGTCGCAACCCTCTGCATTTATCCGGGCTTGGGACCGGCATAAGGGGGAGAGACACTGGTTAGTGCCCCCCCCCGCCTCATGGCTGCATTTATTTAAAAGTGTGGCAGTAAAGTCAAGAAACCAGATGAACGACGGCCACAGTGGGTGTTAATTGTTTAATTCCTGATGCATCATAGCGGTTTGGTTTATGCTGTAGATCCGTGTTGAAGGATCTGCTCCTCTTTTCCTTTAATGAGATGATTATAGAGTCATTTAATTACAATTGCCAGACAACTGTGAAATGCAGAGTGAGAACCAGACACTATTTTATATATATATATATATATATATATATATATATATATATATATATATATATATATATATATATATATGGTAGGCCTCCGTCAGTCCCGAAGGACTATGGCTGCACTCTGGCTGGTGATACCCCCCAGTGTGCAGAGCCTGGGCAGGGAGTAATGAGGGACAGACTGTTACCCAAGCAGCAAGTCCCCCCCCCGTCTCGGCGCCACCGGAAGGATCCAATGGAAAGGCAAATGCCGATACGACTGGGTTCCAGTGCCGCTGCAGGAGAGAATCTACGGTCAATTTAGAACGGCCAACAGTGCACGTCTTTGGATTGCGGGAGGGAACCGGAGCACCCGGAGGAAACCCGCACAAGCACGGGGAGAACATGCAAACTCCACACAGAAACGCCCAGGCCGGGAATCGAACCCGGGCCTTCTTGCTGTGAGGCGGACGCGCTAACCACTATGCCACCGTGCCGCCTCTATATATATATATATATATATATATATATATATATATACACACACACACAGTCGGCCCCCAACTTACAAAGACCCCTGTGTACGAAGTCCCCGGGTTACGATGCAACCCCCCTTTTACGAAAAGAAATTCAAAATTCAAAGGCGCCAATCGATGCGCGAGTTGCTCTCTCATCTCTCATCTTCATTCCCACCGCTGTCAGACTGTACAACGCCACTTTGTAACTGTTTGTGAAAATACCGGTTATGTGCAATAAAAACCCCGTGCACTTTAATCAACCACATCTACCCCACTGACTGTGAACCATATCAACCCATCTACTCTGCACTCAGATACATTACACTTTAATATAGGCCAGTCTACAAAGTTGCTCCATTCTCTTCTTTTCTTTTATTGTTTATTAATTTATACTATTTATGTATCTATTTATTTATTTACTTATATAATATATATGTACGTGTGTATGTTTGTACTTGTATCTATTTTTGCACACCCTACTGATAGTACCTCAAGAGCCTGTAACAGTGAATTTCTCCATTGTGAGATTAATAAAGCTGGATCTTATCTTATCTTATCTTATCTTATCATTGGCTGGATGGGAATAGAAATGAAGTAGGAGTCATCTTGAAGGAGGGGATGGTCAGGAATGTTCTAGAAGTGAAACGAGTGTCAGACAGAGTGATGAGTCTCAAGTTAGAAATTGAAGGTGTGATGTTCAATGTTGTTAGTGCTTATGCCCCACAGGCAGGATGTGAGCTAGAAGAGAAGGAGAGATTCTGGAGTGACTTAGATGAAGTGATGCAGAATACTCCCAAAGATGAAAGAGTTGTCATTGGGGCAGACTTCAATGGACATGTTGGTGCAGGAAACAGAGGGGACGAGGAAGTGATGGGCAGGTTTGGTATCCAGGACAGGAACACAGAAGGACAGATGTTGGTAGATTTTGCAAAAAGGATGGAAATGGGTGTGGTAAATACTTTCTTCAAGAAGAGAGAGGAGCATAGGGTGACTTATGAAAGTGGAGGCAGGAGCACACAGGTAGACTACTAGGCAATATAATTTAAAGGAAGTCAGTGACTGCAAAGTAGTAGTGGGTGAGAGTGTTGCCAAACAGCATAGGATGGTGGTGTGCAGGATGATGCTGATGGTGAGGAAGGTGAAGAAGGCAAAGGCAGAGCAGAAGACAAAGTGGTGGAAGCTGAAAAAGGAGGAGTGTCGTGTTGTCTTCAAGGAGGAGTTAAAACAGGTTTTGGTGGTCAGGAAGTGCTTCCAGATGCCTGGACAACTACAGCTAATGTGATCAGGGAGACAGGTAGGAGAGTACTTGGCATGTCCTTTGGAAGGACAGTAGATAAGGAGACTTGGTGGTGGAATGAGGAAGTGCAGGAGTGTGTACAAAAGAAGCGGTTAGCTAAGAAGAAATGGGACACAGAGAGGACCAAAGAGAGTAAACAGCAGTACAGGGAGACACAAGGTGAAGGTAGCAGTGTCAAAGGCCAAACAGAGGGCGTATGATGACTTGTATGATAGGTTGGACAGTAAGGATGGAGAAAATGATTTATTCTGGTTGACACAGCAGAGAAATAGAGATGGGAAGGATGTGCAGCAAGTTAGAGTGATTAAGGACAGAGTTGGAAACGTGTTGACTGCTGACAGAAGTGTGCTGGGAAGCTGGAAAGAGTATTTTGAAGAGATGATGAATGAGGAAAATGAGAAAGAAAAAAATAGACTAGAAGAGTTGACTGTTGAGGACCAGGAAGTAGCAAAGATTAGTAAGGGTGAAGTGAGGAGGGCATTGAAGAGGATGAAGAGTGGAAAGGCAGTTGGTCCTGATGATATACCAGTGGAGGTATGGAAGTGTCTAGGGGAGGTAGCAGGAGATTTTCTGACAAGAACATTCAACAAGGTTTGAGAGATTGAGAGGATGCCAGAGGAATGGAGAAGTGTGCTGGTGCCCATTTTTAAGAACAAGGGAGACGTGCAGAGTTGCGGCAACTACAGAGGGATAAAGTTGATGAGCCATACGATGAAGTTATGGGAAAGAATAGTGGAAGCTAGACTAAGGGCAGAGGTCAGCATTTGTGAACAACAGTTTGGTTTCATGCAAAGAAAGAGCACCACAGATGCAATATTTGCTTTGAGGATGTTAATAGAGAAGTACAGAGAAGGTCAGAGGGAACTACATTGTGCCTTTGTGGATCTGGAAAAAGCATATGACAGGGTGCCAAGAGAAGAACTGTGGTATTGCATGAGGAAGTCTGGAGTGGCAGAGAAGTATGTTAGAGTGGTGCAGGACATGTATGCGAGATGTAAAACAGTGGTGAGGTGTGCTGTCGGTGTGACCGACGAATTCAAGGTGGAGGTGGGACTGCATCAAGGGTCAGCTCTGAGCCCCTTCTTGTTTGCTATGGTGATGGACAGGCTGACAGACGAGGTGAGACAAGAATCTCCATGGACTATGATGTTTGCAGATGACATTGTGGTATGTAATGAGAGCAGAGAACAAGTGTAGGAAAATCTAGAGAGGTGGAGGTATGCCCTGGAAAGGAGAGGGATGAAGGTTAGCCTCAGAAAATCAGAATACATGTGTGTGAATGAGAAGGACCTAGGAGGAATGGTGATGTTACAGGGAACAGAGATAACAAAGGTGGAGGATTTTAAGTACTTAGGCTCAACAATCAAGAGCAATGGAGAGTGTGGAAAAGAGGTGAAGAAGCGTGTGCAGGCAGGCTGGAATGGTTGGAGAAAAGTGTCCGGTGTGATGTGTGATAGGAGAGTATCAGCAAGAATGAAGGAAAAAGTGTACAAGACGGTGATGAGGCCAGCGATGTTGTATGGATTAGAAACAGTGGCGCTGAGGAAAAGGCAGGAGGCAGAGCTGGAGGTAGCAGAGATGAAAATGTTGAGGTTCTCTCTGGGAGTAACGAGGATTGATAGGATCAGAAATGAGTATATCAGAGGGACAGCCCACGTAAGATGTTTTGGAGACAAAGTCAGAGAGGCTAGATTGAGATGGTTTGGACATGTACAGAGGAGGGATAGTGAGTATATTGGCAGTAGGATGCTGAGGTTGGAACTACCAGGCAGAATGCCCAGAGGAAGACCAAAGAAGAGATTTATGGATGTGGTGAAGGAAGACATGAAGGTCGTTGGAGTCAGAAAAGAAGATGCAGAGGACAGGGTGAGATGGAGGCGGATGATTTGCTGTGGCGACCCCTGAAGGGAGCAGCCGAAAGTAAAAGAACAAGAAGACCACTGTCCCTATTATCATTATTATTATTATTATTATTATTATTATTATTATTATTATTATTATTATTATCAAACAGTGGTGATCCTACGGTTGAGGGTTTAAACCTCAGTCTCGATGAGTTGTCTCTGTCCCCCCAGTGCAATGACTGGGTTATTGATGGCCGGCCATGTCTGTCACTGTCTGTGCTGGAGGTCCATGTAATAGAACCATTGCTAATTTTCGTTAAGAGGAGCTACATAGCCGTCAGCGTGCTTCTGCCCTGCGATGGCCTGGCGAGCCGTCCAGGGTGTACTCTTCCCTTTCTGTGAGTCATCTGGGGCCAGCCTTCCCACAACCTTCTGGTGCCAGCCTCCCTACAACCCTACTTTGGATTAAGCGGTTACAGAAAATGAACGATGAACTTTACTTTATGTCTGAGATAGTGAGCCACCTTGTGCCATTTCCTTCTGATTTACATTACAGGTTCTACCGGGTTATACGACAAATAAATAAATAAATAAATAAATAAATATCTTCCCAGTAAATGGTTTTACTGTCATAAAGAGATCAGCTGTATATATTTAATAAAAAAAACATGTAGAGCTTATTATAAAACTGACGTGCATCACAGTTCAGACTCATTATTGGTAAACTCAATTCCTGGTCTGTTCCCGCGTCATCGTTAATAGTCTGGAAACGCCAACCGAAAGTCAAGCAGTCTTTCTGATCCGAATCATTCAGCTAATCAGTTCTGACAGCCCAATGCAGATGAGTCGATATTGAGCTTGTGGATGTCCCTGGATCTAATCTGTAAGGTCAGGGTCCAAAGCACACAACACACCACATCAAGGAATTCACAGTGGATTTCAGCGCATGGCTCGCCCACACAGCATGCTAATCGTATTAGCACCATGCAATTCAGAGTGTCTTTCACAGACTCACAACGCACTGCATGGGTACCTAAAAAGGACGGAAATAAACGAAGCGAACACAACAAAAGATCTGAAAATTGTGAAAGCAATATTCATAGCATTTAATGATCTAAAGCGTGCCAGTGCATACCAGGAGGTCCAGTTTCTCCATGAGTCTGTTCAGTTTCTCCTTAGAGAGACACGTTTGTGGAGAATGTGAATGACAAACGTGGCGAGACAGTTTCCGGATACATTCCTGCAATGGGTTCGGCGACGTAATGATGGACTGCACTCTGACATGTTCACGCTTAAAGCTCAGGAGACAAAGCACTGATGGTGTCATACGACAGCCATGAAAGATGCTCAGAGCGTCACATTTCTCAAAGAACTTGTATTAAAGCCCTGGGGGCGTACTTCATACATTATACATTCTGTGACTATACGTTATAAAGCTGTAATAAAGATGCATTACGTAGAGCAGAGCTATGGTTATTATTCTTATGGAATATAATACAGTATTCATGACTATATAGTTTTGAGCAGTAAGGTAATGTAGTGCTGAGCACGTCCGCTTTACAGCACAAAGGTCCTCGGTTTGAGTCCCAGGATCGGTAAAGGTGTCTCTGTGTGGACTTTGCATGCAAGACAGACACCTCCTCCTCCTCCTCTTCCTCCTCCTCCTCTTCCTCCTCCTCCTCCTCCTCCTCCTCCTCCTCCCCCTCTCTGAGTTTCATGTTTTAAACAGGTGGCACCATGAATTCAAAAGGTCGAACTAGCAGGAGGTCAAAGAAAAGGAATCGATGTTGTCCATTGCTAAAAACTGAAACCAAATTTATTAAAATTGAGGATCGTACATATGATTAGAACCAGAAAAAGCAACGGAATGGAAATGCTACACACTTGGAAGAACACTATGGACACTATGGGCATCTTCACAGAGCAGATTATCAGGTTGTTCCTAAACAAATCCTCACTCACTCATTGAACCACTTAATCTTATTGGGATTACTGGGCTGTATCTCAGCTAGCACCCATCTCTGCCAACTCTGAGCAAAGGCGGGGTACACTCTGGATAGCTGGCCAGGCAATTGCAGGGCCAACACTTACACCTAGGGGAGACTTGGAGCAGCCAATTAACCCTCTGTGCATGTTTTAGGACTATGGGAGGAAACCAGACTACCCGGTGGAAATCCACACAAGCACAAGGAGAACATACAAACTCCACACAGAAACACCCAGACAGGGAATTGAACCCAAGACCTTCTAGCTGTGAAGTGCACATGGTTTATTAAGATCAATTTCTCAACATACTTTAAGGTCCCATTCAATAACTACATCTTCATTCTGATTGATTCATGTCTGCAGGCCTTTCTGGTAGGTGGGTACTGGTCCATTTTTGACAGAATACTAAAACATTCATTTGCTGTGGTCATGAATGGGGTGTGGTGGGGGTAGAGTCTATTGCAGCCAGGCTATGAGGAAAGGTGTTGTACACCCTGGAAAGCTCAGAAAGTGTACAAGTACTTGAGTGACTTCTGTGGATAGAAAAGACCAGATCTTCATCGTGTTGTAAACTGGTATGAGTGAGTCAGCTAAGCACTGTGATGTCAGCATGGCCACTGATTGTTCATGGTTACATCAAGGATCTGTGCAGTGACAGATGGTTTATAAATTGTCCGGGAATATCACAAGATCCTAAGATAGGGATGAATCAACAGCTCAGTTTTTCTTGGATTAAAGTTAATCTGATTAGCTGTTATGCACGATGAGAAGATGCCAGGCAGAAATGCTGAGATCTATGGCGAGTATGAGTGTGTGAGGGACAGTAGCAGAGGAGGAGCTGAGTGTCATCAACATACTGTAGCAGTGGTATAAAAATCCACGTGATGATATGACCTCCCAGAAAAAGTAGGCACAGAGTGAACAGAAGAGGACCCAGCATTGAGTTCTGAAGGATGCCAGTAAAAAGATTCAAAAAGCATTCATGAAACTTCATTGCAACTGAAGGATTTGGAAGGTGAATGATGATGCTGGCTTGGCTGATCTAGTTGTATAAAGCTTCTCCACGATGACTATTGAGGAGGATTGTTTATATGAATCCATTCTGAATAAAGTCTGCTTGGGATCTCGGAGGTTTCTCTTCATGACAGAGAGAAAGAGGGAGGATATGAGAGCTGGCAGATCGGGTTGAGATTTCATGGGTTTTTGAAGAAAAGAAAGTGGGCTCAGTCAGTAGCTGCTGATGTCTGATGTATCCAGAAGGGGTTTGTTTAGGATAAGAAGGAATATAAAGCCAGTGTTACACCTGCAACAACAGATTTTTGCACAATATTGGGCAACATGCTGTCAGGGACAAATTTTTGCACAACCTCTGGCTCGGCAATCTGGCTTGATTTCAAAACCTTGAAATGGAGACGACTGATGATTAAGGTGATGTTAAATATGTCAATGTTGCGTGAAAAAATGTGGTTGCATGCTTACTGTGCAACAATTATAGCAAATATTTAGAGTCATTATTGAACAACATTACAGAGCACTGTCCCTCAGTAACAGGAAGCTGTGACATAAACATACGCAGACATAACAACTCATGCAAGGAATGAATCGAAGAGGGACATGCTGTTCATTCATTCGGTATCCTACTAGAGCTGCAAGGAGGTCAATGCCTATCACAGCCAGACTCTGGGTTAAGGTTGTGACACTCTTTTAATAGCTCCCCAGTCCATTGCAGAACCACCTACGCCCACCACACACATACACATACAAAACCATTCACATTTAAAGGGAATTAGGAAATGTACATTTCCTTGGACTGTGGGCGAGCAGGAGAAAACTTGAATTCCAGGAGGAAGCCCATGCAAGCACAGAGAGAAACCTTCAACATTCTTGCTGTAACCATCTAGCACATCATCCAATGGTAAGAGAACAGAACTATTCATTCATTCATTCATTTTCAGAACCGCTTAATCATAATCAGGGCCGCAGGGAGGCTGGCACCCATCTGAGCCGACTCTGGGAATAGGCAGAATACTCCCTGGACAGCTTGTCAGGCCATCACAGGGCAGAACTAGGAATAATCAAAATGGAGAACAACAACACAGATAACACATTCAGAGAAAGATTGGTAAGTTTTATCAAATGAAACAGTTGTTTGTTATTCATATCATGTGAGTTGATTGAGAAAGTGATAAAAGCTAATGGACGTGAAGATGAACTTCAGCTTGGTGCGAGCGTTTCTGTGTGAAATGTGTTCTGACTGCATCTCTCAAGTCCAAAGACATACAAATTACATGAACTGGCTGTTCCAAATTGCCCTCGGGTGTGAGACTGAGTGCTTATGTGTGTTGTCCTGCAATGGACCGGTGAGCTATTCAGAGTGCACCTTGCCTTTGTTCAGACTGGACTGAGGTGGGCTCCATCCTCCCTGCACCCCTAATAATGTAAAGCGGTTTGGAAAAAGAATGACTCAATCTTTGGTTGTGAGACAACAGGAAACGAACATATGATATTTCTTCATTGATTATTATACGTAATAGTCCAAAAATAAAAAAATTAAAAAAGACAAGCGACTCGTGGATTTCTCTTATGATACAGAACTGGGCGCTTCAACACCTTGTGAAGCCACAGCTGGACGAGTCTGCTGTCACTGTACTTGTGACCTTAACAAAAAGATTGAGGACATGGCAGAAAAACGACGCCGTAGTCGATTAACTTTCTGAACCTGTCTTCCCAAATCCTGAAAACAATTTGTTGTACTTAACAGTCGCTCCAGATGTTTTTCACAGTTCACAAGTTTCTGCTGATATATTACAGAAGGACAGGCGTCACTCCATTCAGTGGTATGGAGCCTCCCTCCCTGAAACAAACCTCACATGAACTCGATGCACTAGAGTCAGAGAGAGAATACGTGATTGCTGTCGGTGTCAGTGAGGGAGAACATGCTGGAGAAGAGATTAAAGTTCATTCATAGGTGGATCTGTAGTATTGTTAACGTACACACAAACCACAGCCTGGACTCTGTATCATATCCCTCTGTCAATGTCTTTGAACTGGATGTTCTCAGTTGCCCCTTGATGTGAATGTAAATGTGAATGGTTGTGTTCAGTCAAAGTGTTTCGATGTGAAAGAGTTCAGGGGGATCACTGTCTTCACCTGGGGTCAGCTGAGATAGCCACACATCACGTGATCTTAGTGGGACAAAGTAGTTCAGAAAATGAAAAGAAAATGTGTGAATAGTTACAGTTAATGTTGTGGGAAGTATAAAATGATTCTGTTCCTTGGTACTTAAGCTATTTTCTCTGTAAAAGACTCACTTCCACACCCATCCACAAACGGCCACACCCACACCCACACACACCCACCCACATGCACCTGCAAACAGACACACACACACCTATACACAACCCCCACACACACACACACACACACACATGCAAACATCCAGAAAAGTGTCTGATTAGAAGAGACGGAGCAGGAGTAAGCACGGGTACTGATTGATCGTGTACTTGTTAAATTCTTTTCTGTTGAGTTTGGATCAATGCTACAATCAGGTGCACATGCTAATGCTAACAGCTCAGCACTAACTGAGCATCACTCTCAGATACAGAGATGGGCGGTACAGATTGTATCCTTTATGTGTTTGGGAAGAAGAAGAAGATCCGTGCACACTCAGACTGGTCTAGCGGCGTGATGATGTATTTCAGTTATGAGGATGCGCTCAGTATTTCAATAAAACATTATCAGAGCGTGTGAGGTGCCATGGGGAGGTCCTGCGCCGTCCGTTCAGTGTTTGAAAGAAGTTTATTATATCTGACAGTTTGTCTCTGAAAGAATTCCTGACTGCATCTGTGCACAGATTTTTCAACGAATTTGGTGTTGACACTACAATGCCGGAGTCCCAGACATGACTTGATTTGTGAATGACAAGGTTAAAGGTGAAGGTCAGCGCAAGGTCACAACGTTTGGTTTGGAGCTAGAGAGTCAATAACTTGGAAAACTTATAAAATAAACTGAGTTCAGAGAGACGCGAAACAGACATTCAAGTGAACAGGTAACTTTGATGTTGAGTGACGAGAGGGTTGCTTTTGAATTTGTTCACACCCATTTACAAATATCCATGTTGAGGGGCGGAGCTTCCTTACACAATAAGTTGAGTTTATTTCTCAGAGAATGTATTTTAAGGTAAAATCCTGCTCACCGCTAATCCATTTAGCATTGGGATCGTGGATTCTGAAGTTCTTCCCATAGATGTCCTCCACTGTCAATTTTCCCTTCAATGCCAGGCTTTCATCCTCACCTGACACCACAGACAAAAAAAATAAATAAATAAAAATACAACATTATAAACCTTCCAACAAAACAAAACAAACAAACAAACAAACAAGATTTTGTGCTGCATTCATTAACATAAACAGACCGGGATGACTTCAGCATTCGTTGTGCATGTGCTGTGATTGAAAGTGTGAATAACGTGAACGGTAACAGATGTATTAATTGACATTTGTGTAAATGTTAATGAAATTCACAGGCTTTTACTCTGCATGACAATCGTGTACTAAAAATGAACAAAAATCAGTAAATTACTGCAAGATAATTATACAAATTACTGAGCACAGCTAAGATTTTAATGTCGCGCTCAGGAGCGTGTTCCGCGGTCTCGCGCATTCATTAAAAAAAAAAAAAAATCATTATTATTTCAGTTCCTAATGGAGGTGCTGGTGTATTACTGCTCAAGTCTTCTACACTGGGAGAAGTATATTCATCCATCCATCCATCCATCTATCCATCCATCCATCCATCCATCTATCTATCTATCTATCTATCTATCCATCCATCCATCCATCTATCTATCCATCCATCCATCCATCCATCCATCTATCTATCTATCTATCCATCCATCTATCTAT
>CM045728.1:3497349-3512349 GCA_024760905.1 Plotosus lineatus | reverse complement strand
TATGTGCTTGTGTGTGTGTGTGTGTGTGTGTGTGTCTATGTGCTTGTGTGTGTGCGTGTGTTTGTGTCTATGTGCTTATATATGTGTGTGTGTGTGTTTGTGGCTATGTGCTTATATATGTGTGTGTGTGTGTGTGTTTGTGTCTATGTGCTTATATGTGTGTGTGTGTGTGTGTGTGTGTGTGTGTGTGTGTCTATGTGCTTGTGTGTGTGTGTGTGTGTGTGTGTGTGTGTGTGTGTCTATGTGCTTGTGTGTGTGTGTGTGTGTGTGTGCGTGTGTTTGTGGCTATGTGCTTATATATGTGTGTGTGTGTGTATGTGTGTGTGTGTGTCTATGTGCTTGTGTGTGTGTGTGTGTGTGTGTGTGTGTCTATGTGCTTGTGTGTGTGTGTGTGTGTGTGTGTGTGTGTAATACTCTTCCAGGTTTTTATTCTTTCATTTGTTTTCTGAACCGCTTAATCCTAATTAGGGTCACAGGGAAGCCGGCGATCCTCTCAGCCGACACTGCGTGAGGGCTGAGTTCGCCAGCCCATTGCAGGGCCAACACTTACACAACCACTCACACTCAGATGTACAGGTGATTCAGAACAGCCAGTTAAGCTGCTGTGCATGTTTTTAAACTGTGGGAGGAAACCAGAGTAGCCGGAGTAAACCCACACAACGGAGCACAGAGAGAACATGCAAACTCCACACAGAAACGGCCGAGTTGGGAATCGAACCCACTACCTTCTTGCTGTGAGGCAGACGTGCAAACCACTACAGCACCGTGTTGCCCCCAAGTTCTTATAATAATAAAAAATAAATCATTATAAAAAAACACACTAAACACTCGTATTTTCCAAAACTTTCCAAGATGGCGCCGGGTGACCTGCAGCCAGTTACAGGAGCTCTTCAGTTTATTTTATTTTTTTTTCTCTTTTCTATTGTATATAGGCGTGTTTCTTTATCTTTTTTCAAATTTTCTTTTTCTTTCTTCAATACTGCATCTGGGAAACCCACTTTTATGATGCTTTTGTTTTTCTGTGCACTTTTATTTTCACTTTTTGGATCGGCGTCAGGAAACTCATTCACCGACGGCTCTGAGCAACGCAGGTCTTACACACGTGAGACCCTCCTCGGCCTGCGCGGCCCCGCCCTCCTTCACGCGGAAAAGCCTGTTGTTCCTGTGGAAATACGGAGGAAAAGGAGAGGCAGCAGAGGGGGACGAAAGACGCGGAGGCCATGTGTTCCCTCTGTCATCATGGGAAATGTCCGCGCGATCGCCAACAAGACGGAGGAGCTGGCGGCGCTGACCCGGCAGCAGAGGCAGTACCGGGACCAGAGGGGGCACCGGGGGGCAGAGGCAGTACCGGGACTGCAGCCTTATGTGTTTCTCAGAGACGTGGCTGAATGAACTCACACCGGACTCTGTGGTTTCTCTTAACGGATTTACACTCGCGCGTGCAGATCGGAGTGTAACGGAGAGCGGTAAGAAGAAAGGAGGGGGCGTGGCGGTCTATGTGAATGAACGATGGTGCCACCCGGCCAACGTGCACGTGAAGGACCAGCTATGCACGCGGGACCTGGAACTACTCGCGGTGAGCGCGCGGCCATATTATCTACCGAGGGAGTTTTCACACGTGATTGTGTTTTGCGTGTACATTCCGCCCTCGGCTGATGCGGCGGCCGCGTGTGAGCGTCTACACAGCGCCGTTAATCAGACACAGACTCGTCACCCCCGCGCCATGATTCTGATCAGCAAGGACTTTAACCACGCCCCTCTCTCCGCCTCTCTTCCGACGTTCATGCAATACGTGAAGTGCGCCACAAGACACAATAAAACACTGGACTTACTGTATGCAAATGTGAAGGACGCTTAGAGCTCCTCCCCCCTCCCCCCACTGGGACGATCAGACCACAACCTGGTCTACCTGCTCCCCCAATACACACCCAGGGTGCGAAAGGAACCTGTGCAGAAGAGGTCTGTGAAAGTGTGGACCGAGGAGACCAACGAGAGGCTTAGGGACTGTTTCCAGACCACAGACTGGAGCATGCTCTGTAACTCCTTTGGTGATGACATCGACGGCCTCACACACTGTATCACCGACTACATGAACTTCTGCGTGGACAGCACCGTGCCAACACGGAGGGTACGGTGCTTCTCCAACAACCACCCGTGGGTCACCCCTGAGCTTAAAGTCCTCCTGAACCAGAAAAAGAGGGCTTTCATCTCGGGGGACAGAGAGGAGCAGAAGAAGGTCCAGCGTGAGCTCCAGTGGAGGATCAGGAGGGCAAAGAAGGACTATGGGAAGAAGATGGAGGAGAAGCTGGCTCAGAACAACGTGCGGGACGTCTGGAGAGGACTAAAAACCATGTCTGGATTTGGGCAGGGTGTCAGAGGGACAGCTGATGGTGACCAGCGCTGGGTGGATGAACTAAACTGTTACTTCAACAGGTTTGATTCTCCCCCCTCCCCCTCTGCCCCCTCCCCGTTCCCCCCCTCTCTTCACACGTCTCCAGACCAGCAGACACCTCCCCCCTCCCCAGGCCAACTTCACTTGACTGCTACAGCCCGACAGACACATCCCCCTCCCTCTGCAGCCCACACCAGCCCCCCCTCTCCCTCACATCAGACCAGGTGAGGAGACAGCTGAGGCGACTAAATCAGAGGAAATCTGAAGGACCAGATGGCATCAGTCCCAGGCTGCTGAGGACCTGCGCAGACCAGCTCTGTGAGGTACTATGCTACCTGTACAACCTGAGCCTCAGCCTGGAGAAGGTTCCCGTCCTGTGGAAGACCTCCTGTGTGGTTCCGGTTCCCAAAACAGCACAAGCAAAGGAACCGGCCCACTACAGACCTGTTGCCCTGACCTCCCACCTTATGAAGACCATGGAAAGGCTCCACCTCGAACACCTCCGCTCTATGGTGAGCCCCACCCTAGACCTGCTGCAGTTTGCCTACAGGCCCAAGATCGGGGTAGAAGACGCCGTCATCTACCTTCTGCAGCGGGCACTCACCCACCTGGAGGTCGCTGGCAGCGCTGTGAGGGTCATGTTCTTTGACTTCTCCAGCGCCTTCAACACCATCAGGCCAGCGCGTCTGCGGAACAGTACGTGCGGCTGCGCGGCTGTAAGTCAAAGGTGGCAGTCTGCAGCACGGGGGCACCGCAGGGCACCGTCCTCTCACCCTTCCTTTTCAGCATTTATACCTCGGACTTTAGCTATAGCACAGACAGCTGCCACCTCCAGAAGTTCTCGGACGACTCCGCCATCGTGGGCCGTGTGTCAGAGGGGAACGAGCTGGAGTACCGGTCGGTCATCGTTGACTTCGTGGACTGGTGTGAGCGCAACCACCTGTGCTTGAACACTAGGAAGACGAAGGAGATGGTGGTCGACTTCAGAAGAAGCACACTAACACACACACACACACACACACACACACACACACTCACACACAATCACTAGTGAACATCCAGGGACAGGACATTGAGACAGTGGACAGTTTCAAATACCTGGGCGTTCACCTTAACAATAAACTGGACTGGTCCCACAACACCAACGCCCTGTACAAGAAGGGCCAGAGTCGCCTCCACCTTCTGAGGAGACTCAGGTCCTTCGGCATATGCAGACCTCTGCTCAGGACATTTTATGACTCTGTGGTAGCCTCTGCAATCCTCTACGCTGCCATCTGCTGGGCCCCGGGCAGCACAGAGCGGGACAGGAAGAGACTGAACAAGCTGGTCAGGAGGGCCAGCTCTGTCCTCGGCTGCCCACTGGACTCTGTGGAGGAGGTGAGTGAGAGGAGGATGGTAGCAAAGCTCACATCCATCCTGGTCAACAGCTCTCACCCACTGCACCAGACTGTAGAGAAGCTGAGTAGCTCCTTCAGTGGACGACTGAGGCATCCTCAGTGCAGGAAGGAGCGCTACCGCAGGTCGTTCATTCCCACCGCTATCAGACTGTACAACGCCACTTTGTAACTGTCTGTGAAAATACCGGTTATGTGCAATAAAAACCCCCGTGTACTTTAATCAACCACATCTACCCCACTGACTGTGAACCATATCAACCATATCAACCCATCTACTCTGCACTCAGATACATTACACTTTAATATAGGCCAGTCTATAAAGTTGCTCCATTCTTTTCTTTTATTGTTTAGTAATTTATACTATTTATGTATCTATTTATTTATTTAGTTATATAATATATATGTATGTGTGTATGTTTGTATATGTATCTATTTTTGCACCCCCTACTGATGGTATCTCAAGAGCCTGTAACAGTGAATTTCTCCATTGTGAGATTAATAAAGCTGTATCTTATCTTATCTTATTTACAGATAAATAAATAAATAAACAAATGAATAAAAGATCAAATAGATATTAAAGCCATTGAAATATAACACAGAATATTTCAGTTATTTATTTATTTTTTTCGGGTTTCTGTTTATCCCATTTATTCCACTGAACTGTTCCTTCACATCGCTGTCCGTACCGAGAGAAACCGAAAACTACAGTATATTGATTTTAAAATCTCAGCGTTACAGCTCAGGATTGTGTCCAGAGCTTCAATCATTCATATTAACAACGGCGCGAGAACAAGAAAGAACGCGTCACTGAAAACGTGAAACGGCAGCACGGTGTTGTGACGTCAGCACGTCCACCTCACACCAAGACTTGGTCTCAGGATGGAAAAGGGTGCAACTGTGTAGACTTTACATGCTCTCTCTAGGCATGTGTGGGTTTATCATTGTCATCATCATCATCCTCATCAATATCATCATCATCATCATCACTACGATCATCATCATCATCACCCCACCATCATCATCATCATCATCATCATCATCATTATCTTTATCATCCTCTTCATCCCATCATCATTATGTGCATCATCACCATCATCATCATGATCCACCACCATGAGTATCATCATCATCATCATCATCATCATCATCATCATCATCATCACAATAATAATAATAATCATAATAATAATAATAATAATAATAATAATAATGTTCCCATCTGTCTCCTCCTCTCCTCTACCTGTGTCTGTGTGTTCAGGAGGTAAAAGTAAACGGTAATGTAATTCGAATCCCTGGATGCAGCACAGATGATTTTGATATTTTAATTGTTTGATGTTTCTGAAACTCAGTAATTCAGAACCTGAATGATTCTCTGGCACTGGATGTAATTTCAATGGCATCTGGATCCCGGACTTACATTACTGTACAGTTCAGAGACGTCAATATCACTGGAGTGACAGTCTGAGCAGATTCGCCTGGCTCCCCTGCTGTGTGTGTGTGTGTGTGTGTGTGTGTGTGTGTGTGTGTGTGTGTGTGAGAGAGAGAGAGATAGAGAGAGACAAAGAGAGAGAGAGAGAGAGAGAGAGAGAGAGAGAGAGAGAGAGATCCACTGCTCAGTAATACAGTGTGACAGAAACACAGCTTGCTGTTTGGCTCAGCTCAGCACGCTCGGCTCTCGTAGAGCTCAGTCTCATTTCCGGCACACAGATCCGCTGTTCTGTCTCTTATCTCCTCTTTTCATCTTAGACGCCTGTCTATACAAACTAAAATATCCTGTTTCTACAGGGAAAACCTCTGTGACCACAATAAAAAGATTTAAAAAATCCGTTGAAATGAAAACCAGTGGAGGAGAATATATATATATATATTCTTTTCCTTTCAGCTGTTCCATTCAGGGGTCGCCACAGCAAATTATCCGCCTCCATCTCACCCTGTCCTCTGCATCTTCTTCTCTTAGTCCAACGACCTTCATGTCTTCCTTCACCACATCCATAAATCTCTTCTTTGGTCTTCCTCGAGGCCTTCTGCCTGGTAGTTCCAGCCTCAGCATCCTACTGCCAATATACTCACTATCCCTCCTCTGTACATGTCCAAACCATCTCAATCTAGCCTCTCTGACTTTGTCTCCAAAACATCTTACATGTGCTGTCCCTCTGATGTACTCGTTTCTGATCCTATCCATCCTCGTTACTCCCAAAGAGAACCTCAACATTTTCATCTCTGCTCCCTCCAGCTCTGCCTCCTGTCTTTTCCCCAGGGCCACTGTTTCTAAACCATACAACATCGCTGGCCTCATCACCGTCTTGTACACTTTTCCCTTCATTCTTGCCGATACCTTCCTATCACACATCACACCGGACACTTTTCTCCAACCATTCCAACCTACCTGCACACGCTTCTTCACCTCTTTTCCACACTCTCCATTGCTCTGGATTGTTGAGCCTAAGTACTTAAAATCCTCCACCTTCCTTATCTCTGCTCCCTGTAACCTCATCGTTCCTCTTGGGTCCTTGGCATTCACACACATGTATTCTGATTTTTTGAGGCCAACCTTCATTCCCCTCCTTTCCAGGGCATACCTCCACCTCTTTAGATTTTCTTCCACTTGTTCTCTGAACTACACTCTCACTACAGATCACAATGTCATCTGCAAACATCATAGTCCATGGAGATTCTTTTCTAACCTTGTCTGTCAGCCTGTCCATCACCATAGCAAACAAGAAGGGGCTCAGAGCTGATCCTTGATGCAGTCCCACCTCCACCTTGAATTCGTTGGTCACGCCGACAGCACACCTCACCACTGTCTTACATTTCTCATACATGTCCTGCACCATTCTAACATACTTCTCTGCCACTCCAGACTTCCTCATGCAATACCACAGTTCTTCTCTTGGCACCCTGTCATATGCTTTCTCCAGATCCACAAAGGCACAATGCAGCTACTTCTGACCTTCTCTGTACTTCGCTATTAACATCCTCAAAGCAAACACTGAATCTTTGGTGCTCTTTCTTGCATGAAACCAAACTGTTGTTCACAAATGCTGACCTCTGCTCTTAGTCTAGCTTCCACAATTTTTTCCCGTAACTTCATCATATGGCTCATCAACTTTATCCCTCTGTAGTTGCCACAACTCTGTACATCTCCCTTGTTCTTAAAAATGGGCACCAGCACACTTCTTTTCCATTCCTCCGGCATCTGCTCACTCTCGAAGACCTTGTTAAATATTCTTGTCAGAAAATCTACTGCTCCCTCTCCTAGACACTTCTATACCTCCACAGGTATATCATCAGGGCCAACTGCCTTTCCATTCTTCATCCTCTTCAGTGTCCTCCTCACCTCACCCTTACGAATCTTTGCTACATCCTGCTCCTCAATGGTCACCTCTTCTACTCTTTTTTCTCTCTCATTTTCCTCATTCATCAGCTCTTCAAAGTACTCTTTCCATCTTCCCAGCACACTTCTGTCATCAGCCAATACATTTCCCTCTCTGTCCTTTATCAATCTAACTTGCTGCACGTCCTTCCCATCTCTAGCTCTCTGATGTGCCAACCTGTATAGATAATTTTCTTCCTCCTTAATGTCCAACCTATCATAAGCCCCATGTCTGGCCTTTGACACCGCTACTTTCACTTTACGCTGTGTCTCCCTGTACTCCTGTTTACTCTCCTCGGTCCTCTCAATGTCCCACTTCTTCTTAGCTAACCTCTTCCTTTGTACACACTCCTGCACTTCCTCATTCCACCACCAGGTCTCCTTATCTACTTTCCTTCCAGAGGACACACGAAGTACTCTCCTACCTGTCTCCCTGATCACATTAGGTGTGGTTGTCCAGTCATCTGGAAGCACTTCCTGGCCAGCCAAAGCCTTTTTCAACTCCTCCCTGAAGACAACACGACACTCTTCCTTTTTCAGCTTCCACCACTTTGTCTTCTGCTCTGCCTTTGCCTTCTTCACCTTTCTCACCATCAGCGTCATCCTGCATACCACCATCCTATGTTGTTTGGCAACACTCTCACCCACTACTACTTTGTAGGCACTGACTTCCTTCAAATTCACAAGATGTAGTCTACCTGTGTGCTCCTACCTCCGCTTTCATAAGTCATCCTATGCTCCTCTCTCTTCTGGAAGAAAGTATTCACTACAGCCCTTTCCATCCTTTTTGCAAAATCGAACAGCATCTGTCCTTCTGTGTTCCTGTCCTGGATACCAAACCTGCCCATCATTTCCTCGTCCCCTCTGTTTCCTGCATCAACATGTCCATTGAAGTCTGCACCAATGACCACTCTTTCACCTCTGGGGGTACTCTGCATCATTTCATCTAACTCACTCCAGAATCTCTCCTTCTCTTCTAGCTCACATCCTGCCTGTGGGGCATAAGCACTAACAACATTGACCATCACGCCTTCAATTTCTAACTTGAGACTCATCACTCTGTCTGACACTCTTTTCACTTCTAGAACATTCCTGATAAACCCCTCCTTCAAGATGACTCCTACTCCATTTCTCTTCCCATCTACACCATGATAAAACAGCTTAAACCCTGCTCCTAAGCTTTTAGCTTTGCTACCTTTAATCCTGGTCTCCTCAACACATCCTCCTCTGCATCATGTCAGACAGTTCTCTGTCTTTTCCTTGCATAATTCCAACATTCAAAGTCCCTACTCTCAGTCCTAGACTCATGCCTTTCCTCTTCTCTCTCTGCCTATGGACACGCCTCCCGCCTCTCCTTCGACCAACAGTAGTCCAATTTCCATCAGCACCCTGTTGGTTGACAGCACTGATGGCGGTCGTTGTTAACCTGGGCCTCGACCGATCCAGTATGGAGGTAATATTTGTGATTTGCATGGTAAAGTTTGGCATTGGTTTTACGTTGGATGCCCTTCCTGACACAACCTTCTGCATTTCTCCGGGCTTGGGACCGGCATAAGGAGGAGAGAAACTGGTTAGTGTCCCCTTTCCCCCGCCTCCTGGCTGCATTTACATATATATATATATAAACTTCAACACCTCACTCAGGCGTGGCTCTGAAACTGTCTGTTGCCAGATTTGCAATAAATTCTGGATTGTAATTGGTCAGAAAGTTTTGATTTTTTGTATTTTATAGTTTATAGGTTTGTTTATAGTGAATTCACTTGCTCTGATTCTTTTCTCTGTTTGTTTGTTTGTTTCTATAGTAACAGGTCATGTACAACAGACGTGTTGCACTCAACGGTAAACAGATTAGAAACATGTAATCATTAGTATAGTGAAGTTTGTTCATGTACCATTTCACAAAGTAGTCTCCAGGGTCAAAGGTCAAAGGTAAAACTGTCATGGAAGTTGTGTGATATCTTCAGTACGGATAAAGTTTACACTTCATGGTTACAAACAAGTGCATTCTGAGAGAGAGAATAAAAACGGCGGCGACTGAACGACTGCTTGGAGCTGCTCAAGCACAAACGAGAACAGGAAATATAAATTCTATAAGAAATAAATGTATTTTAAAATTGTATTCATTGAGATGAACTGCTCTCAGATTAAAAAAAAATCTCATGTCAAATGTTGTTTGATTCCTGCAGCCATCCAGAGGAGCCAATCGTCCAAGGTTTCCCAGGAGCTATAGATCGCCTCCACTCGCATCGCTGCAACATGTTCGCAAGTCAATGAACAACTAATCATGCGTGTCTGTGAGCTCATACATGTACACAGGCCTTCAAGTGTGTTCCATGACCCCTGAACATACTGTACATACACAGCAGTTTGTAAAGATGCCGGTGGTAGTATCATCTCATAGAGAGGGACCGAGGTGGCTCACATTGGTCACTTCCCTGGTTGGTGGTGGTTGTGTGATTCGCAGGTAATTCGAGACAGGTGAGAATTAGGTAAGGCTAAATGGAGAGAGGCAGCACAGTGGTGTACATCCATCAGGTTTGCATGTCCACCTCACAAAAAGAAGGCCTGGGTTCAATTCCCAGCTGGACATTTCTGTGTGGAGTTTGCACAAGTTCTCCCCGTGCTTGTATGGGTTTCCTCTGGGTACTCCGGTTCCTTCCCACAGTCCAAAACCATGCACAGTAGCTTAATTGGCTGTTCCCAGTTGCCCCTCGTGGTGTGGGTGAGTGTATGTGAATGGTTTTATGAGTGCTGGCCCTGCAGTGGCCTGGCGAGCTGTCTAGGGTGTACATTGCCCTCAAGCAGAATCGTCTGAGACCGCTCTCAGTTTCAATCTCCTTCCAACACATCACCACGCGTGCATGTTCATGTCTAGAAGGTTCCAGGACCAATAACGCTCAGCATCATCATCATCATCATCATCATCAGGTATAGATTTGATTTCCAGAGATTACATTGAAAATTAATTAACCACCAATTAATAAAGATTTTATCTGTGCTTTGTTGACGGAATTACAATAAAAGTTATTTTTTAAATTTTCATCAAACATCTTCTGGGGTCAGGAAAGACTTCTTTAGATTTTGGTGATGACATGAATCAAATTCTGCATTTGGAAATAAAAAGAAAAAAAAAAGAAACATTGTGAACGAGGATGAGTTTGTAAATTTGGATCAGAGGTCACACGTCTCACGTCTGCCTCACAATAGAAAGGTTCTGGTTTCCAGTTCTGGGCTCGTTGAGGATATTTCGGAGTGGACTTTGCATGTTCTCAGCATGCTTGAGTGGGTTTAATCGGGGGACTCTGGCGTCCTCCCACAGTCAGTGGACATACTCATCAGGGTACGCGCCTGTTCCATAGTGGGACCATGAGTATGTTCCATAGTTGACCATGATTATGTTCCATAGTGGCCCATGATTATCAGTGTGAATGATTGCTTCTGTGTTGGTCCTGCAATGCTAAAGCTAAAGCTAAAGCTGTTCAGGGTGTATCCTGCATTTGCTCCAAGTTGGCTGAGAGAGGCTCTGACCTTCAGGTGATCTAATTAAGATTAGCAGGTTTGGCAAATAAATAAATGAAGCAACAAATGGCTCATGAGAGTAATTTGGGGAACTCGGTGGAGGTTTGCACTCTCTTGGTGTTGTTGTTGTTGTTATATAAAGATTTTTTTTTTTGTGCTTCAGTCGCTCTCTTTGTGAACCTTTACTGTCGACTACAACTTTACAAACTAAGCACTGATTTCAGAACTTTAACATGAATATTCCTTCAATTCATGACCATGACATCTTCAGCATCAGGGATTTGAACTCACAACATTTAGAATATCGTCTCCCTGTCTGTCCCACTAGCATAATCAGCAGAGGCTGAGTTCCACTCTGTTCCACAATCCGGCCACATTATCTTTCCTTCAATAAATCCGCTCAGTCACTCCACCAGCACAAAGAAAGTTTCAGAAGATAAACAACGGCTGTCACTGCACAACGTTTTCAGCAGGAATACGCGAGCAGCTTGATTAACTCACCGTGCGCCTGCTATCGATTAGCAGCACTGTTGTGCGTGATCGTTGTTCGGCTGTTTCTCGATACTCGATGGAGCGTCAGCCATGCTGAGAGGTAATAAGTCGCACTCACGGATTGTCACATTAATGGCAATCGAACCGTGCACAAAGGCCTAGCGCGTGGCGAGCACGGCCGGGCGTCAATCTCCAGCATTACTCCAGATGATCTACAGGACATCTCAGCCCATCGCTACCATTTGACATGCTGAGAGCACAAAAGCTCATTTCTGCCATCCCCAGGTTTGGAGGACCTCATCCTGGAGGACCGTCTGGAGACGTCTTCGACTTGAGCATTGAAAACCTCCCCCACACTCAGTGTTAAGCTTTTGTAGGGACACACTTACATGCCTTTAACCAGATTGTCGGTGGTCAGGACCCAAAGATATACTTTATCTGATTTGCTATAAAAGGGACACTTATAGCAGACGCTGCAGGACGAAGAGGTTTTGTGAAATTGAGGGTGGTGTGAGAACCAGATTTAAAAAAAAGTCTATTATTCAAGGTGACTCACATTGAGGGAAACGGATTCGCGAGCAGCCGCTGTCTGGTTAATGCTGCATAATAGAGGCCTGATGATGTCGCTGGTCATTTGTGTATAAAAATTGCATGTTCTTTCAGTAGGAAACTGGCGGATTTCAGACTTTTATCCAAAAAAAAAAAAAAGCACTTTTGAAGGCCTTCCAGCTCACCACCGCTGGGGATTGTGAGGCAATTGCAACCTGCCAGGCATTTCTGAACAGCATTTGCAGATTTACAAGAGCGTGACACGAATAATTTGTTGGTTTCTACAGGCTGGGAATGCAGAGCTTGGGTTCTCTTGCTATCGTTTTGTCTTTGTTCCCTTGATGAGGTCAGGAGCAGTTGGGATCTCCCTGCTCTGTTTTGGTGAAGGAGAAGCCGGACAACTGGCAGCGACACCTGTAACGCGACCTGGGTATCTGAGGGAGGTGTAACGTCACATCAACACAGTGCAGCGAAAGCTGTGCTTTACATATCAATTATCAAAAGAATCTAAATATTTACCCCGGCATGTCTTTCAAATCATTATTCAAGCTGTGATAGGCTATTATAGCCCAGCAAGCTGCGGGAAGCGGCTTCAACAGAATTATACCGCTCGTGTCCCTCAGAGCTCGTTGGCTGGACCTAAACGCTACAGCCGAACCCTCCAGAGATCTCATGCTTTCCGAGGAGAAGCTCAGGCTCGAGCTGCAGGAGAAAAGCGACTGATACGCGTCCAATTGGGTTGTTTTGTGATTTTATTATTATTATTATTATTATTATTATTATTATTATTATTATTTGTTTTTAATTTGAAATTTTCATCAAGATGATTTGCAAATCCACACATAAGTGAATATTTTGCAAAAAAACCAAAACAAAACAAAACAAATAGATATATCACATGGAAGACAGCAGGCGTTCACTGACAGCTTTGTAGTTTATTATTATAATACCGTATTCTGATTGGTTTGCAGATGTTTAGCAAATAAAAATCAAAACCTCTGACCTTCTGACGGATCCTAAATCAGTCACGTTTTTGTTCTTAAACCATTCATTCATTCATTCATTCATTTTCTGAACCATTTCATTCTAATTAGGGTCGCAGGGATGCTGGTACCCATCTCAGCTGACTTCGGATGAGGAATACCCTGGACAGCTCTCCAGGCCATCACAGGGCCAATATGCAGACAGCCATTCATACGCCCACTCACACCTAGGGTTGATTTGGAACAGCCAGTTAACCGTGTGTGCATCTTTTGGACTGTGGGAGGAAACCGGAGAATCTGGAGGAAACCCACACAAGCACGGGGAGAACATGCAAACTCCACACAGAAACACCCGAGCTGGGAATTGAACACAGTTGAGTGACTGGTAACCCAGAGATCATGAGTTTCAATCTCGATTAATGCCACAGACGTCCATATCCAGGAGTACATGGCAACTGATTGGCTGAGCTCTCATAGGAGGGAGACACGGCGTACGCTCAGTACTCTGTCACTCACAGTGATTGCCAGCCAATCACTGGCATTTGTGAGCTCATTCCTATGAGGGAACGGATACCACTATCCCTCGGCGTGTGTAAAACACACCCCCAAATACACATAGCACAGCAGTTCAAAAAGAGGTGGGTTTCTAGGCATCTCGTGCCACGGAGAAGGCCTGTGCATGCTTTTGCTGCTCCCTGGACGGTGTGATAGGGAAGGCAATGCATGATGGGTGGGAATTTGATATGACTCAATTGGACTAAATTGGGTTGAAAAAATACATAAAGGGTTAAATGTTTTAAAACGCTTCACTATAGTGTTAAGCAGATGGAATGGCCCGAGAGAGCCAGAAATAAAACCTTGAAGAATCTGGAGGAGGGGCTTGATCACTGCTCTCACTAGTTCCAGGGGAGAACTTGTACTACAACATGTAAAGAAATGAGTACTGATAATTATTCAGGATCTGATTCTATTCAATATGACGGATCCAGTTACAGTGGTAGCTGGACTTACGAGTGTCCTTTATAACAAATTTTCCATGACACGAGCTTCGATCCCACCAAAAATCTGCCACATCCAACCAGAAAAAAATTGATTTAGGAGCTCTGCTGGGGAAATGGCCTTGCCGGGCCAATTAGCCTCGTATTCTTCTGAGTGTATTCCTTCGTGCTCCAAGAACACCTTGTGCAGTGCTTCTCAATAACTTTCTCTGATCCTCCCTATAGGAAAGAAGAAGAAAAAAAACATTTCACACCTCCCCCCAGCGCCCCGTGTCCGACTATAAACTGCACTTCACTGCACTTCATATCATTTGCTCGGTGCTTTTCCCCTATACAATAGGGAACACAGTGAGAGCTGCACTGCCACCTACTGTAGAGGATGCGCAATTACACTTAATTCTAGTACAGTATGGCAAAAAAAGCATGTTCCCCAGGGTCATATGTGCCCCCCCTTGGAATTCATATCCCACTATTTGACCCCACTGGGCCCAGTGGAACCTCAAAACGACCGTTTCCTCGCTGGCATTCCACATGACTGAAATGAGCTTCCTTCGCCAGGTGGTGGGGCTCTCCCTTTGAGAGAGGGTGAGATACTCAGCCATCTGGGTGGAACTTGGAGTAGAACCGGTTCTCCTTCACATTGAGAGGAGCCAGCTGAGGTTGCTTGGGCATTTTGTTAGAATGACCCCGAAACATCTCCCTGGTGTGGTGTTTCAGGCACGTCCAATGGGAAAGAGACCCTGTGGTGGCCCCTGAACATGCTGGAGGAACAATGTCTCTCAGCCGGTCTGAGAATGTCTCAGTGTCTATCTCCTAACTTATTCTCATGAAAAACTGCTTATTAGAGTCATGAGCAGGCTGGAGCCTATCTTAGCCAAGTCTATATGAAGGTAGGGAACACCCTGAAGAGCTTTCCAGACAAACGCATACAACAAATTACACTCATGCTCACACTTGGGCAAAATTTGGTACAGCCAGTTAGCCTAACGTGCATGTTGGTGGACTGAGGGAAGAAACCAAAGTAGCTGAAGATACCCAGACCGGCACAGGGACAGCATTAACTCCACAAAAAAAGATCCGGAATCTGGATTTGAATCGAGAACCTTTTTGCAGTGAGGATGTTGTGCACTGTGCCAGCGTGCTGCAGACTCAATTTCCTTTTTTTTTTCCCTCATGTGAGATATGAACATATTTATTTACACGTCGGTGGGCTACATATGTTTATTCCAGTAATTGCTATTCTCATGACTCGTCCTGCTCGTGCTCCGCCCTACATCGCTCTGCTGCTCGATCACAA
>CM045728.1:3482349-3492349 GCA_024760905.1 Plotosus lineatus | reverse complement strand
AGAAGCAGCACACCGTGGATTTCTCTACGGAGTTTTAGTTACACCATAATTACTACTTCAACACCATAATTACTACATTAACACTGTCATTACTACATCAACATCATAATTACTACTTCAACACCATAATTACTACATTAACATCACCATCTCCATATCAACATGGTTACCATGGCAACACCGCCGTTACTACATCAACACCATAATTTCTACATCAACATCACTGTTACTTCATTATCATCACCATTATTACATCAACACCGTTACAATGGCAACACCGTCTACTGCATCAATACCATAGTTACTACATCAACGCCACTGTTACTACATTAACATCACCATCTCTACATCAACACCGTTACCATGGCAGTGCCATAATTACTACATCAACACCATAATTACTAGGGGTGTCATTGAAAACTTATTATTGGTATCGATATATTGATAAAAAAAATTCCGACGTATCGATACATTAGAATATTGCTGTACTGTTCCATAAATGCATTAAATAGAACAGACTAAGATATATTCCACTAGTTTGTATAATGCATTGAATATTTTATAATAAAGTGACCAATTACGAAAGCCAAATATGAAATAAAAGGCAGGAAATAGTTTTCCACCGACAAGATTTTAATGAACACTTTTTTGTATTTAACAAATCTATAAACATTTGTTTACTACTTAATTTCAAGCAAGTTGTTTCGATTGTACAAACACTTGTCAATTCAAAAGTTTAAGAGAGATGCATTTTTACAATTCATAATTATGATGCAAGAAGATGCACATATCTGCATTATCCCGTGATAAATGTCTCCTCTTGTTCTAAATGTTCCGTGCTGGTAGCGCCCCCCCCCCCTTCCTCCCCCTTCCTCCCCGCCTTATGGCTGCATTAATGTTAGTGTACATGTATTATTATTATTATTCTTATTATTATTCTTATTATTAAATATTTATTGTTTTTACGTCTTTATCTTTAATATATTCGGTGAAATATACATGCTTGTGTCAGGTTATATGAGTTTGGGAGGGGCTTGGAACGGATTAATTTGATTTGTGTTATTTCTGATGGGAATAATTGTTTCATGTAACCAACTTTTCGGTTTACGAGCTCGCCCTCAGAACAGATTCAATTCGTAAGTCAAGGCATCACTGTATTTGGATTCCAGGCTCTGAGTTTGAATGGTTACGTAACAATGATGACATCACAGTGAGTTTCTGGTTATTCTGTTGAAGTGGGTGACGGGATGGTTATTTGATGGTATTGGTAACTGAAGAACCAACTGGAATGTGTTTGACATTTCTCAGTGGTTGGTGGAGTTTGAGTAATGGATGTTGTGGGAAGTGTCGGTTGGGTAACTAGTGCTGGGTATCACAGAACTGGAGATGGGCGGGTCTTAGTGATTTAATTACCTGTGGTTAGTGATTTGCAGCTGTGAATGCCAGTAATTTGATGGTGTGCAGTGTTGGCTTGATCTGTCTTTATCCTTTTCTGTGTGTGTGTGTGTGTGTGGGTGTGTGTGTGTGTGTGTGTGTGTGTGTGTGTGTGTGCGTGTTGTCAGAAGAGTGTGTTCAGATAAAATGGGTTTGAATAATTGACATTGGGTGATGTGGTTTGGCTGATGGAAGGCTCTGAATGTATAATCAGTGCGGGTTGCAGGCAGTGGAGGACTTGTACACAAACAGACTGATACGAGCAAAGATTGTCCTGACTATGAACTGAAAGCACCACTCAGTCAACAAACATATCTGGATATTTTCAAAAGGAAATAAAGGCTTCATGTTCGATGGTCCTGATGGTTGAGCATGAAGGTGGAGAGCAGAGGAAAGCAAGCAGGGTGATCTCGGGTTAGCTGGTTATTAGGGAACACCCTGAACAGCTCAGCAGACCGTTAAAGCCGTCAGTGTGTTTCTATCCTTTGCTAAAGGGTTGTGTCAGGAAGGGCATCGACCTAAAAACCTATGAACCAAATCAAACGTGCGAGTCAGGTGCTTCGCCGTGATGACCCCTGAGAAAAGGAACAGCTGAAAGGAAAAGAAGTAGTAAACGAGAATAAACAGTAAGTCAACTAACGCTTCCGATCCTCATCTGTGGCAAAGATGTCACATGGGTAGGCATGAAATGGTGCGTAACAGAGGAGGAGGACGAGATGGTGGAGGAGGAGGAGGAGGAGGAGGAGGAGGAGGAGCAGGAGAACTTTGTGCATGTGCATGCTACTACAAATTCCAGCAAAGAAACGCTCGTGATGAGCTCCCACAAGGCCAGTGCTTCTCAAATAGTGGGGCGTGGTGTGATGCTGGAGGGGGGGTTTATGACCTCGAGGAACATGTTTTTTGCCATACTGTACTAGAATTAAGTGTCATTGTTCATCCTCTACAGTAGGTAGCAGTGGCGCTCTCATTGTGTTCCTCATGGTGTAGGGATAAAGCACGAAGCAAACGATATGAAGTGCAGTAAACACTATTTATAGTCGCGTGCAGGGCTCTGGGGGAGCATTGAATGTTTGTTTTTTTTTCCCTTCCTATAGGGGACGTCACAGAAAACAATTGAGACACAAGGTGTTCTCGGAGTGCGGAGGAATACAGGTGGGAAAATACGAGGCTAATCGGCCCGGAAAAGCCATTTCCCCAGCAGAGCTCGTAAATCAATATTTTTTCTGGTTGAATGGGACAGATTTTTTGGTGGATCGAAGCTCGTATCATGGAGAATTTGTTATAAAAGACACTCGTAAGTCAAGGTACCGCTGTACGTAAAATATATATCGACCAGTGCTAGTCATCAAGCCCACTTAACAAACACCTGGTCCCCAAATACAAGCCACAAACACCACCGACGCAGTGGCCAGTTAACCAAACACTATTCACCTAAACACCAACCAGTTTAAAGAAAACCCAACCTCCAGTCATTCATGTATCGCACACTGCTAAAACTCCTACAGATCCCCAGTGTTCTGTATTTCTGAACAGATCGAAAAGGTCTTAATGTTTAATCTCATAACAAATATCACTTTCTCTCGGTTAGCAGTTCTCAAGTTTGGCACTGAAGCTAAACTGAATAAGTGTAAGGATGCTGATGGTAAAACTTCCACCGTCCCTTTAATTAAAGTCTATAATTTGTCATTGCTCCAGTGTTGGCGACAGTATATCAGTATATCACTGGAGACTGGAGACTTTAAATTGGACACATGGTAACAAACCTGCTCGTTACGAGACAAATGGAGATAATCGCCATGACCTTTAACCAAGGCAGTCATTTCAATCAGCCAGAGGAACGTTCATTACAGGCATAATGAGCGCGAGAGCAGGGAATATACCGGGTGTATAACATATACCTGGAATACAGGGGCCACCTGATCCAGGTGTTATGAGGGCAGATATCATCAAAAGGCGAGCAGGATAGCCAGCAGGAGAATTTTAAACAGAAAGAGTAAAGAAGGAAAATGTTATTCATGGACTTTATGATAATTATTTGAAAGTTTGAGTGAAAAGTTATATCCACAGAAAGCCAGAAAATCAGGCAGGAATTGAGTGGACATTACTGTGGACATCTTTCAGACCTGCTGTGATATCAGTATTTTAAAAGACCTCACATGGGGTGGTTCTGACGGTGGTTCAGTGCAGCTCCAAACCAAGCAGCACCACCAAATATGACACCAGTGAAGAAAAACACCCTCATACTGGAGCGGATTTCAACGCGGTTCAAAAGTTTAAAAAAATAATGGTGGTGCAGCGACATAATAAGGATCAGAGGGTAAAAACACAATGTGAATCAGGGTGCAATGATACTGAACTGAGACTGAAACGAGGTTATATTGGCTCAGAAAGTTTGTGAAAGATGACGACATTGCAGCTACAAGTCAGTGAAACCCTGAGGCAAGGTTCTAAGAACCACCATGAAATATCAAGCAGTGTAAACATGTTATTTATGGTGATCAGCGCCACTCAATGGTGAATACGATCTTGATCTTAAGATGATGTCACTGGGGCTCAACACACAATCGTCTCAGCCTGAACCCTGAACACACTTTTAGTCTCACACAGAACCCTGAACATGCACTCAGTCTCAGAGTGAACCCTGAACACACCCTTGGTGACAGTGTGCAGAGCCCCAGAACAGATGGAGCTGTTTATTTGCAGGCTGCATACTCGCTGCATTTATTTCTCTTGAGTCATAAAATCTTCAGTGTCCATCTGGTAAGTGTCAGAATCCTGTCACCACTTCCTGCCACCACTTCCAATTTTAAATAAAGGAGAGCCACAACAGGGGAAAAAAAAAAAAAAAAAAAATATATATATATATATATATATATATATATATATATATATATATATATACACACCCATCGTTACTGAGTATTTATTGAGAATCTAATAAATCATCCAGGTGTTTTTTGATGAATGAGGAAAAATGGAATGTATTTTTGTGTAAACTTTATAAATCCTGATTCTCAGCTTCTTGATGGATCCGGTATCTCGTCTCACTGTGGCAGCCACAGACCAGCTGATCATCATCTCTGTATTTTAAACAGAAATAAAGCAGTACAGTGGGCCCGTTGGCGTAGTGGTTAGGGTGCTGCGCTCATGATCAGGAGGTTGTGTTTTCGAGTCCCAGTTAGACCCCCACTGTACTAAGAGCCCTGGGCAAGGTCTCAACCACAAGTGTGCCTCTGTCCACCCAGTAGTATAAATGGGAACCAGTAAAATATACTGGGAAGAGAACCTGCAATGGACTAGCGTCCCATCTAGGAGGAGTTGAACTCGTGGTCGCTTCACGCCACGGAAACCGGGGATAAGCACCGGCCTGATGAGCCGCTAGACTGGGGTGTAAAATTCGCAACTGACGTTACCTTACAGCTGACGCCATGCTGTACGTTACAAGAACTGAGGACGTAAGAAAATGTAATTATTTACTCTGCCCACTTTCATCACTGAGAAACTGCTACCCAATACTTATAAACAAAAAAAACAACCCAAAACCTCCCATCCAAACGAGTTACATTGTTGTGAAGTGCACATCTGTATGCACGTGCACATCTGGGTGTGTGTGTATTTATATTTTATTTACATCTTATACATTATTTTTAATGCTTAATAGTTATTATACGGTTTTATATGATTGTGATAAATGTTCCTGGAGGGGTTCAGTACAACCTCTCAGTTTTAGTGACAATCGGCATTAAATTCTGGATGGAATTTTTTAAAAGGTTCTTTGGTATTGCGTGATTGGATAGTTTGTTGTATGGGGCAGTGGTGGCCTGGTCGATGGCAGCGGTGGCCTGGTGATAAAGGGCGCTGGATCGCTGATCCTAAGGTCGGGGGTTGGAGTTCCACTCTCGACAAGGTTGTCACTGTCCCTCCAGTGCACTAACTGGGTTATCAAAGTCTGGCCATGTCGCTCACTGTCTATGGTGAGAGGTTGATGTAAAACAATCATTGCTGACTTTCGTAATGAAGAGCTGCAAAGCCGTCAGCGTGTTTCTGTCCCTTGTTGTGTCAGGAAGGGCACCTGACGTAAAAACCTATGAACCAAATCAAACATGTGAATCATTGGCTGTGGCGACCCCTGAGAAAGGGAAAAAGCCAAAAGGAAAAAGATGAGGTTTTTTTTGGATGTGTGGTATTGCTGCACGACCAGCAGGGGGTGCTGTATGTCTACTTTTTATGACTTCATTCGTTCCTCGGAAATCTCTTTGAGGGACATGTGTAAGATGAAATACAAGTGTTAGGAAACAAATAGGGACAGTAGGAGTGCACCGGCGAAGAAGACAGACAGAAGAACACAGAGCAGATGTGAGAGATCAAACAGAATCCACAGGCCAGTAATAAAACAAAGAGAAAGACCTACGAGAATTCCGAATGGTGTCTCTGTCTGTTTCGGCTGACTGGCAGCATGGCGAGGGTGAGACTGGCTCACTGCGGTCTGTTCTCCAAAGCTAATTTTACGAGGTCCAATTTTCATAAGCTCGACTCAAAGCCTTTCAGCTGCTGCTCTACTGGCTGGTACAACATCTCGATAAGATCCCAGACAAGAACATCCACACAGAGAATCTTAGAACAATCCAGAATCATTCATCTAATATGTGATTGTTACTACGGTAACAAATGGCTCAAAGGTACATGTACGGTGGATATGGAGGTTAGAGGTTTATAGTGAGGACATTTTATGGGCGGAGTTTATGGGGTCACAGTCCCTGGGTGAAGGAATGATATTTCTTAAATAGCGAGAATAAAGAGATGTCATGGAGGGACAAGCGTTTATAGCTGCTATAACATTAAGAGCGGGAACACGGATAGATTCCTCTGCGAGAACATCGCGATGCTTAATTTTTTTAACCCTTTAACACCAAAATTATTTTTTGCAGTTAAAAAAAAACCCCACTACTTTTTCTGAATCAAAAAGGCTGAAGGAAACACCCTGAACACATTTGTTTCAACAAAATTATAATAACACAAATTAATAATAATAACATAATAATAACAAATAATAACACTCTCACAAATTCATGACAATGCATCTAGTAGTTATTGGCATTTTTCACACACACACACACACACACACACACACACACACACACACACACACACACACAACACAAATCCAAACCCAACACAAACACCCACACACAAACACACTCACACATAACACTCTCACAAATTCATGACAATGCATCCAGTAGTTATTGGCATTTTTGACACACACACACAAACACACACACACACACACACACACACACACACAAACAACTCTCTCTCTCTCTCTCTCTCTCTCTCTCTCTCTCTCCTCTCTCTCTGCCCCCTGTCATTGGTATTTTTGAAAGAGGACCATATGGTCCTGATGGGCATTAAAGGGTTAAAAAATAATAAAAATGTAATCTGGACAAGACCTGCGATGGCCTGGCGAATTGTCTGGGGCATACTCTGCCCTTGCCCCAAGTTGACTGTGATGTGCGCCAGCCTCTCTGCGACTCTAATTAGGATTAAGCTGTTCAGAAAATAAATGAATGAATGAATGAATGACTACGACATAAATTTTGGTTTGGGCGGTTCAACATTTTCCGAAGTGTACAGAGAGTATGCTTTTTTCAACCCCCCCCCCCTCCTCCTCCTCCGAAAGTGTACAAATAAATGTTGATGATCTTTCGGCAGGATTTTTTAATAAGATATTCAACAAAACAATGGTCAAACCTCTTTTATAAAATAAATCAATGTATTTCCTTGATCAATACTTCTTTTATACACCAGTCAAATAATAATGAAATCAATAAAAAATATAATTTTAAAGAAATCTTTTTAATGACACCTGCTTTAATATTAAAATTAAAACATTTAGTTTTAATAATAAAAATGAAGTTGTTTTTAATAATATTATTTTATATTAAAATATAATTCTAAATGTCTGCATTTTTTTATTTGTCATTGGCTTTTGGACGACCACGCTTCAGTTTGTGATCAGCAAGGGCGTAGGCTGGTCTGACCATGGGGGGTGCACATCTTGGGTGTCCGGAGCAGAATCCAGCCTGACACTAGTGGGCATTTTAAATCCTCAATGGCACTAGTTCATGCGTACCGTGGCAGAATGAATTTGTGTTTATTTCACCTGTCAGTCAAACAGTTTGTGCCAGAGAGGAATAAGCTTTGCTCATAGCTTGCTCATTTGTACCATTGAGGATGTTCCGCGACGTTCCACTCGATTCCTCACCATTACGGTATTTTTGCGAATAGTTTGTGCTGCAGTGCTCCAAGTTCCTCAACGTCACTCAATGGCCAGACAAATTTGCTCCACATCACGCTAAAAAGGTGACCGCGCTTCCGTTTTGTGACACTCCTTGTCACGCCTCACAAGTGTATATGTATGTATGTATATATATATATATATATATATATATATATATATATATATATATATATATATATATATATACACACATAAAAAATGCAGCCGTGAAGGGGGGGGCACAAACCAGTGTCTCTCCCTCACGCCGGTCCCAAGCCCCGATAAATGCAGAGGGTTGCGTCAGGAAGGGCATCCGGCGTAAAACAAATGCCAAATAAACTATGCGAATCACAAGAAAGAATGACAGACCGGATCGGTCGAGGCCCAGGTTAACAAAGACCGCCATCAGTGCTGTCAACCAACAGGGTGCTGATGGAAATTGGACTACTGTTGGTCGAAGACGTCAAAGAAGGAGAGGCGGGAGGCGTTTCCGTAGGCAGAGAGAGAAGAGGAAATGCGTGAGCCTCGGACTGAGAGTAGGGACTTTGAATGTTGGAACTATGCAAGGAAAAGATAGGGAGCTGGCCGACATGATGCAGAGGAGGAAGGTGGACATACTGTGTGTTCAGGATTCCATGTGGAAAGGTAGCAAGGCTAGAAGCTTCGGAGCAGGGTTTAAACTGTTTTATCATGGTGTGGCTGGGAAGAGAAATGGAGTAGGAGTCATCTTGAAGGAGGAGTTTGTCAGGAATGTTCAAGAAGGGAAAAGAGTGTCAGACAGAGTGATGAGTCTCAAGTTAGAAATTGAAGGCGTGATGGTCAATGTTGTTAGTGCTTATGCCCCACAGGCAGGATGTGAGCTAGAAGAGAAGGAGAGATTCTGGAGTGAGTTAGATGAAGTGATGCAGAGTAACCCCAGAGGTGAAAGAGTGGTCATTGGAGCAGACTTCAATGGACATGTTGGTGCAGGAAACAGAGGGGACGAGGAAGTGATGGGCAGGTTTGGTATCCAGGACAGGAACACAGAAGGACAGATGTTGATCGATTGTGGAAAAAGGATGGAAATGGCTGTGGTGAATACTTTCTTCAAGAAGAAACAGGAGCATAGGGTGACTTATAAAAGTGGACGTAAGAGCACACAGGTAGACTACATCTTGTGTAGGCGATGTAATTTGAAGGAAGTCAGTGACTGCAAAGTAGTAGTGGGTGAGAGTGTTGCCAAACAGCATAGGATGGTGGTGTGCAGGATGACACTGATGGTGAGAAAGGTGAAAAAGGCAAAGGCAGAGCAGAAGACAAAGTGGTGGAAGCTGAAACAGGAAGAGTGTCGTGTTGTCTTCAAGGAGGAGTTGAAGCAGGCTTTGGGTAGTCAGGAAGTGCTTCCAGATGATTGGACAACCACAGCCAATGTGATCAGGGAGACCAGTAGGAGAGTACTTGGTGTGTCCTCTGGAAGGAAAGTAGATAAGGAAACTTGGTGGTGGAATGAGGAAGTGCAGGAGTGTGTACAAAAGAAGAGGTTAGCCAAGAAGAAGTGGGACATTGAGAGGACCGAAGAGAGTAAACAGGAGTACAGGGAGACACAGCGTAAGGCGAAGGTAGCGGTGTCAAAGGCCAAACAGCGCGTATGATGACTTGTATGATAGGTTGAACAGTAAGGAGGGAGAAAATGATTTATACAGGTTAGCACAGCAGAGAAATAGAGATGGGAAAGAAGTGCAGCAAGTTAGAGTGATAAAGGACAGAGAGGGGAATGTATTGACTGATGACAGAAGTGTGCTGGGAAGATGGAAAGAGTACTTTGAAGAGCTGATGAATGAGGAAAATGAGAGGGACAAAAGAGTAGAAGGGGTGACCGTTTAGGAGCAGGGAGTAGCAAAGATTAGTAAGGCCGAAGTGAGAAGGGCATTGAAGAGAATGAAGAATGGAAAGGCAGTTGGCCCTGATGACATACCAGTTGAGGTATGGAAGTGTCTAGGGGATGTAGCAGTAGATTTTCTGACAAGAATATTCAACAAGGTCTTAGAAAGTGAGCAGATGCCAGAGGAATGGAGGAGAAGTGTGCTTGTGCCCATTTTTAAGAACAAGGGAGATGTACAGAGTTGTGGCAACTACAGAGGGATAAAGTTGATGAGCCATACAAGCATGGAAGCAAGACGAAGGGCAGAGGTCAGCATTTGTGAACAACAGTTTGGTTTCATGCCAAGAAAGAGCACCACAGATGCAGTGTTTGCCTTGAGGATGTTAATAGAGAAGTACAGAGAAGGTCAGAAGGAGCTGCATTGT
>CM045728.1:3462349-3469849 GCA_024760905.1 Plotosus lineatus | reverse complement strand
TAGAATGGTGTACAGTGGTCTTGAGTTGTGTACAGTGGTGTACATTGGCGTAGATTGCTGTACAGTGGTGTAAAGCGGTGTAGTGTGGTGTACAGTGTTGTACAGTGGTGTACAGCAGCGTAGAGTGGTGTAGAGTAGTGTACAATGGTGTGGAGTGGTGTAGAGTGGTGTAGAGTAGTGTACAGTGTTGTACAGTGGTGTCGAGGGTGTACAGTGGTGTAGAGTGTGTACAGTAGTGTACAGTGTTGTAGAGTAGTGTACAGTGTTGTACGGTAGTGTATAGCGGTGTAGAGTGGTGTACAGTGTTGTACAGTGGTGTAGAGCAGTATAGAGTGGTGTACAATGGTGTGGAGTGGTGTAGAGCGGTGTAGAGAAGTGAACAGTGTTGTACAGTGGTGTACAGCGGTGTACAGTGGTATAGAGTGGTGTACAGTGTTTTACAGTGGTATAGAGTGGTGTACAGTGTTGTACAGTGGTGTAGAGTTGTGTAGAGTAGTGTACAGTGTTGCAAAGTGGTGTACAGTGGTGTACAGTGTTGTACAGTGATGTAGACTGGTGTAGAGTGGTGTACAGTGGTGTACAGTGGTGTGCCGTATTGTACAGATAGGATAAGATACAAATTGATTAATCTCACAATGGAAAAATTTACTGTTACAGGCTCTTGGAATACTATCAGTAGTGGGTGCAAAATAGCTCAGAAAGGTGTAACATCCTTGAGTTATTTAGAACAGAACAATAAATATAAAATGTTTGTTGTAGATAAAAGAGTGGTGTAGACTGGTGTAGTTCAGTGTACAGTGGTGTAGAGTGGTGTAGACTAGTGTAGAATTTTGTAGAGTACAATGGTGTAGAGTGGTTTAGAACGTTGTACAGTGGTGTACAGTGGTCTAGAGTTGTGTACAGTGGTGTACAGTGGTGTAGATTGGTGTACAGTTGTGTATAGTGGTGTACAGTATTGTACAGTGTTGTACAGTGGTGTACAGTAGTGTAGAGTGATATACAGTGTTGTATATTGGTTTAAGGAGGTGTACAGTGGTGCAAAGTGTTGTACAGTGGTGTAGAGCAATGTAGAGTGGTGTATAGTGGTGTACAGTGGTGCAGATTGGTGTACAGTGTTGTACAGTGGTGTAGAGTGGTGTAGATTGGTGTACAATTGTGTAGAGTGGTGTACAGTGTTGAACAGTGTTGTACAGTAGTTGTGTAGCATGGTGTACAGTGTTGTAGAGTTTTGTACATTGGTGTAGAATTGTGTAGAGTGGTGTACAGTGTTGTACAGTGTTGTACAGTGGTGTAGAGTGGTGTACAGTGGTGTGCCTGTGCCGTATTGTACACTGATGTAGAGCAACGTAAGATACAGCTTCATTAATCTCACAATGGAGAAATTTAGTGTTACAGGCTCTTGAAGTACCATCAGTAGGTGGTGCAAAATAGCTCAGAAAGGTGTAACATCATCATCATCATCATCATCTTCTTCCGCTTAGTCCAGGGTCGGGTCGCGGGGGCAGCAACCTTAGCAAAAAGGTCCAGACATCCCTCTCCTGAGCTACTTCCTCCAACTCTCCCGGGGGGACACCGAGGCGGTCCCAGACAAGCCGAGAGACATAGTCCCTCCAGCGTGTTCTAGGTCGACCCCGGGGTCTCTTCCCCACCACACCAGGGAGGCGTCCGGGGGGCATTCTGACCAGATGCCCGAGCCACCTCAACTGGCCCCTCTCAATGCGGAGGAGCAGTGGATCTACTCCGAGCTCTCCCCGGATGGCGGAGCTTCTCACCCTATCTCTAAGGGAGAACCCCGCCACCCGGCGAAGAAAGCTCATTTCAGCCGCTTGTATCCGTGATCTTGTTCTTTCGGTCATTACCCAAAGCTCGTGACCATAGGTGAGGGTTGGAACGTAGATTCGCCTTGCGGCTCAGCTCCTTTTTCACCACAACGGACCGGTACAAGGCACCGCTTAACAGCAGAGGCTGCAGCGATCCGTCTGTCGATCTCTCGCTCCATCCTTCCCTCACTCGTAAACAAGACCCCAAGATACTTAAACTCCTCCACTTGGGGCAGGACCTCATTCCCGACCCGGAGGGTGCATTCCAACATTGTCCGACTGAGAACCATGGCCTCGGACTTGGAGGTACTGATCTTCATCCCGGCTGCTTCGCACTCAGCTGCGAATCGCTCCAATGAGAGCTGGAGGGCCCGATTTGATGAAGTCAAAAGGACAACATCATCCGCAAAAAGCAGAGACGATATCCGATGGCCACCAAACCAGAACCCCTCATCGCCTCGACTGCGCCTAGAAATTCTGTCCATAAAAATTATGAACAGAATCGATGACAAAGGACAGCCTTGGCGGACTCCAACTCCCACTGGAAACGAATCCGACCTGCTGTTACCAATACGGACCAAACTCTGGCTCCGGTGATACAGCGACCGAATCGCTCGTAGCAACGGATCAGGAACGCCGTATTCTCGGAGCACGCCCCATAAGATCTTTCGAGGGACACGGTCGAAAGCCTTCTCCAAATCCACAAAGCACATGTGGACAGATTGGGCAAACTCCCATGCCCCCTCCAGAATCCTCTGGAGCGTATAGAGTTGGTCAAGAGTGCTGCGGCCAGGACGAAAACCACATTGTTCCTCCTGAATCCGAGGTTCGACTATCGAACCTCGAACCTCGAAGGTGTAACATCCTTGAGTTAATTAGAACAGAACAATAAATATAAAAAAGTATAGATATACAGTAGTGGAGAGCGATGTAGATCGGTGTAGAGTGGTGTAGATCGGTGTAGAGTGGTCTAGAGTTGCGTAGAGTGGTGCACAGTGGTGTAGATCGGTGTCCAGTGGTGTGGAGGAGGGTAGAGTGGTGTACAGTGGTGTACAGTGTTGTAGAGTGGTGTAGAGTGGTATAGAGTGGTGTACAGTGGTGTAGAATGGTGTATAGAGGTGTACAGTAGTGTAGAGTAGTGTAGAATTGTGTAGAGTACAATGGTGTAGAGTGGTGTAAAACGGTGCACAGTGGTGTCTAGTGGTCTAGAGTTGTGTACGGTGGTGTACAGTGGTGCATATTGGTGTACAGTTGTGTAGAGTGTTGTACAGTGTTGTACAGTGGTGTAGAGTGGTGTACAGTGGTGTACAGTGTTGTAGGGTAGTGTATTGCGGTGTACAGTGGTTTAGAGTGGTGTAGAGTGGTGCAAAGTGTTTATAGTGGTGTAGAGCAATGTAGAGTGGTGTATAGTGGTGTACAGTGGTGCAGAGTGGTGTACAGTGTTGTACAGTGGTGTACAGTGGTGTAGAGTGGTGTACAGTGGTGTACAGTGGTGTAAATAGGTGTAGAGTGGTATAGAGTGTTGCACAGTGTTGTGCAGTGGTGTAGAGTGGTGTAGAGTGGTGTAGAGTAGTGCAGAATTGTGTAGAGTACAATGGTATAGAGTGGTGTACAGTAGTGTAGAATGGTGTACAGTGGTCTAGAGTTGTGTACAGTGGCGTAGATTGTTGTACAGTGGTCTAAAGCGGTGTAGAGTGGTGTACAGTGTTGTACAGCAGTGTAGAGTGGTGTAGAGTAGTGTACAATAGTGTGGAGTGGTTTAGAGTGGTATAGAGTAGTGTACAGTGTTGTACAGTGGTGTACAGCGGCGTACAGTGGTGGCGAGGGGTGTACAGTAGTGTACAGTGGTGTACAGTGGTGTAGAGTAGTGTACAGCGGTGTAAAGTGGTGTACAGTGTTGTACAGTGGTGTAGAGCAGTATAGAGTGGTGTCGAGTAGTGTACAATGGTGTAGAGCGGTGTAGAGAAGTGTACAGTGTTGTACAGCAGTGTACAGCGGTGTACAGTGGTGTAGAGTGTGTACAGTAGTGTACAGTGGTATAGAGTGGTGTACAGTGTTGTACAGTAGTGTACAGCGGTGTAGAGTAGTGTACAGTGTTGTAAAATGGTGTACAGTGGTGTACAGTGTTGTACAGTGGTGTAGAGTGTGTACAGTAGTGTAGAGTGGTGTAGAGTAGTGTACAATGGTGTGGAGTGGTGTAGAGAAGTGTACAGTGTTGTATAGCAGTGTACAGTAGTGTACAGTGGTGTACAGTGGTGTACAGTGTTATACAGTAGTGTACAGCAGTGTAGAGTGGTGTACAGTGTTGTACAGTGGTGTCGAGTAATGTAGAGTTGTGTAGAGTAGTGTACAGTGTTGTAAAGTGGTGTACAGTGGTGTACAGTGTTGTATAGTGGTGTAGAGTGGTGTGCTGTATTGTACAGTGATTGTACAGTAAGATAAGATAAGATACAGCTTGATTAATCTCACAATGAAGAAATTTACTGTTACAGGCTCTTGAAGTACCATCAGTAGGTGGTGCAAAATAGCTCAGAAAGGTGTAACATCCTTGAGTTAATTAGAACAGAACAATAAATATAAAAAAAGTATAGATATACAGTAGTGGAGAGCGATGTAGAGTGGTGTAGAGTACATTGGTGTACAGTAGTTGTGTAGAGTGGTGTACAGTGGTGTAGAGTGGTGTACATTGGTGTAGAATTGAATAGAGTGCTTTACAGTGTTGTACAGTGGTGTACAGTGGTGAAGAGTGGTGTACATTGGTGTAGAATTGTGTAGAGTGGTGTACCGTTTTGTACAGTGGTGTAGAGTGGTGTAGAATGGTGTACAGTGGTGTACAGCGGTGTACAGTGGTGTAGAGTGGTGTAGAATGGTGTACAGTGGTGTACAGCGGTGTAGAGTGGGGTACAGTGTTGTACATTGGTGTAGAATTTTGTAGAGTGGTGTACAGTGTTGTACAGTGGTGTAGACTTGTGTAGAGTGGTGTAGCATAGTGTACATTGGTGTAGAATTGTGTAGAGTGGTGTACAGTGGTGTAGAGTGATGTACAGTGGTGTAGAGTGGTGTAGAGTGGTGTACATTGGTGTAGAATTGTGTAGAGTGGTGTACAGTGGTGTAGAGTGATGTACAGTGGTGTAGAGTGGTGTAGAGTGGTGTACATTGGTGTAGAATTGTGTAGAGTGGTGTACAGTGGTGTAGAGTGATGTACAGTGGTGTAGAGTGGTGTAGAGTGGTGTACATTGGTGTAGAATTGTGTAGAGTGGTGTACAGTGTTGTACAGTGGTGTTGAGTGGTGTAGAGCGGTGTTGTGGATATTACAGCCCATCACAACATAAGGTTCGAATCCTTGGCTAAGTAGCCGTGTGTGTGTGTGTGTTTGTGTGTGTTGGGGGGGAAGGGGTTTGCATGTTCTCATTATGCCCACTAGGGTCTCCTCTGGGTATTACAGTTTCCTTCCACAATGCACACAAGCATATTAGGCTAACTGGGTGTTTCAAATCGCCCTACGTGTGAGAATGAATATGAATGGCATGTTGAACCGTGATTGAGAGTAGTTCATGGTGTACCCCACCTTCAGTCAGCAGATATAGGCTTCAACCTCCTGTGACCCTTGTAGGCTCGCTCAACTTCCGAACATGCCGACCGTCTCAGTATTGTCTGTGACCGTCTGGAGCGCTGTTTCTCGTACAGCGGGACTGAAGGTAAGTGTGTTTGGTGCAATAAAACCTGCAGAGCGAGTGTGGAGGTGTTTCGCGAGAGGCTCGTGATTAATCTCCACAGGCGCACAGTCTCCTCTGAGCTCATATTTCAGGGAGACGGATGGCCGGTTCTCCAACACCTGCGAGCCGCCAGCCCGCTGATGTCTTCCACTTTCACCATCAATGAGAGCAGTACAACGGTGCAGTCAATTACGCACAGCGTCCTGCACACAATCACCTCCATATGCTGGTGTCATTGCTTTTAATAACGCCGCCGAGGGCTTCACGCTCGTCATCCCGAGGATGAGCCGAGATGTTTAATGAGCCGTGGCTCAAACCGAACACCTAATGCTCAGTGTACTCACAGAATAGTCCACGAACTGCTGGATTACAAGGAGCCAAGCTGGGGTTAAGCTTTTATTTTTAATGTTCACACCGTTCATTCATTCATTCATTTTCTGAACTGCTTAATCCTAATTAGGCTCACGGGGAGGCTGGTGCTCATCTCAGCTAATTCTGGGCAAGGGCAGAGTACACCCAGGACAAGTCGCCAGGCCAACACATTGCCAACATTCACAGTCACACCTTGGGGAGATTTGGAACTGCAGTTAACCAGCTGTGTATATTTTTGGACTGTGGGAGGAAACCAGAAAACCCAGAGGAAACCCTCACCAGCATGGTGAGAACAAGCAAACTCCACATGAAGAACCCGAGCTGGGAATCAAACCCAGGACATTCCTGCTGTGACGGGGCTCACCACTGCATCACCATGCCACCTGGAGATCAGTTTAAATGACATAATTATAATAATTGTATTGAATATTTAAATAATATATTATATCCTCTACATGAATATTCATAACTGAGGGTTTTCTGAGGGTTTATATATTTCTGAGGGTTATTGGGGGATATTGTGGGACCAGTGGCGTAGTGGTTAGGGTGCTGCGCTCATGATCGGGAGGTTGTGAGTTCGAATCCCACTGAGACCCTCACTGTGCTAAGCCCCCTGGGCAAGGTCTCAACCACAAGTGTGCGTCTGTTCACCCAGCAGTATAAATGGGTACCAGTAAAATATACTGGGAAGGCAACCTGCGATGGACTAGCATCCCACCAAGGGGGAGTTGAACTCGTGGTCGCTTCACGCTACGGAAACCGGGGATAAGCACCGCCCTGATGAGCCACGAGGCTAAGCCATTAGGCTCGGGTGTAAAAACCCAACAGACTTATCTTTTTACAGAGGGTTATGACCTGGAGCTGTGATGGATGTAATTTGGAGTGAAACACAGAATGGTAGTATCATACAGAGCATAACGCGAGCGGCACAGTGGTATAATGGTCGGCACTTCCACCTCACAGCAAGAAGGTCCTGGGTTTGAGTCCCAGCTGGGTATTTTTGTGTGGAGTTTGCATGTTCTTGTATTTGCACGGCTTTTTCTTCTGTGTACTCCAGTTTCCTCCCACGGTCCAAAAACATGCACAATAAGCTAACTGGCTGTTTAAAATTGCCCCTAGGTGTGTGTATGTGTATGGGAGGAGGGGTGGTGGTGGTTGTGAATGATTTGTGTGTCAATGGTTGTGTATGATTGGCCCTGCAGTGGTCTGGTAAGAATTTTTAATAGTGTACACCACCTTCGTGGGCAGTTGGCTGAGATGGGTGCAAGCCTCCCTCTGACTTTTTTTTTGGCCAAAACAAGCAGAATGAAGTAAACTTTTCTGAGCTGTTCTGAAAATATCGGGAAACTAAGAATTTTCTCCTGAGAGCACATCATTACTGAGCGTGCTTCTATTCACCGCCACAGTCGCACCACGATCATTCAGAACGCCTCCTCTAGCTTCACTTCATTTCAGCTCATTTTGGCCAAAAAGCCATTCCGAGCCGCCCGTCGCGTGAAGAATCTGCTCGCCAGAAGCGTTCTGCTGCCAAAACTGTAAAAACAGAACATTATTGAGTAAATAAACACGATGGCAGCGTTTACACCGTAATG
>CM045728.1:3422349-3457349 GCA_024760905.1 Plotosus lineatus | reverse complement strand
GGTTTGGACATATACAGAGGAGGGATAGTGAGTATATTGGCAGTAGGATGCTGAGGTTGGAACTACCAGGCAGAAGGCCTCAAGGAAGACCAAAGAGAAGATTTATGAATGTGGTGAAGGAAGACATGAAGGTCGTTGGAGTCAGAAAAGAAGATGCGGAGGACAGGGTGAGGTGGAGGCGGATGATTTGCTGTGGCGACCCCTGAAGGGAGCAGCCGAAAGTAAAAGAAGAAGAAGAAGAAGTGCTCGAGATTCATTTTCAGAAACACCTACCACCTACAGCCCTACTGAGGGACACTGAGTCCTGGTAATGCTGGAAAAGAAAATCTGACATCCCAGGTCAGAAAATGGATTCAGTGCAGTCAAAAGCACACTGGATGTGTGGAACCCGAGCTGCAAAGCTGTCACCCATCCGGATCTCTCAGACGTATGTTTCTTAGAACAAACACGTCAGACTCAGACCTCTCGATGTAACTGTGGGGCCATTTACACCGCCGTACTCGCGCTCAGCTTTAATAACACAACCTAGAGCTGAGACATATATACAAGGAAAAGAAGAAGAGCTGAGACATGGAACAAGGAACAACCAAACAACACTGGAGTGAGAAAAGAGAAAGAAGAACCCTTCTTCTTCTTGTCCTTTCGGCTTTTCCCTTCAGGGGTCGCCACAGCGAATCATCTGCCTCCATCTCACCCTATCCTCTGCATCTTTTTCTCTTACACCAACTGCCTTCATGTCCTCCTTCACCACATCCATGAATCGTCTCTTTGGTCTTCCTCTAGGCCTTCTGCCTGGTAGTTCCAACTCAACATCCTACTACCAATATACTCACTATCCCTCCTCTGTACATGTCCAAACCATCTCAATCTAGCCTCTCTGACTTTGTCTCCAAAACATCTTGCATGTGCTGTCCCTCTGATGTGCTCATTCCTAATCCTATCCATCCTCGTTACTCCCAAAGAGAACCTCAACATTTTCATCTCTGCTACCTCCAGCTCTGCCTCCTGTCTTTTCCTCAGGGCCACTGTTTCTTAACCATACAACATCTCTGGCCTCAACACCATCTTGTACACTTTTCCTTTCATTTCTGCTGAGACCTTCCTATCACACATCACACCAGACATTTTTCTCCAACCATTCCTACCTGCCTGCACACACTTCTTCACCTCTTTTCCACACTCTCCATTGCTCTGGATTGTTGAGCCAAAGTACTTAAAATCCTCCACCTTCCTTATCTCTGCTCCTTGTAACCTCACCATTTCTGTTGGGTCCTTGGCATTCATACACATGTATTCTGTCTTATTGAGGCTAACCTTCATTCTCCTCCTTTCCAGGGCATACCTCCAACTCTCTAGATTTTCCTGCACTTGTTCTCTGCTCTCACTACAGATCACAATGTCATCTGCAAACATCATAGTCCATGGAGATTTTTGTCTAACCTCGTCTGTCAGCCTGTCCATCACCATAGCAAACAAGAAGGGGCTCAGAGCTGACCTTTGATGCAGTCCCATCTCCACCTTGAACTCTTCTGTCACACCGATAGCACACCTCACTACTGTCTTACATCTCTCATACATGTAATGCACCACTCTAACATACTTCTCTGCCACTCCAGACTTTCTTATACAATACTACCGTTCCTCTCTTGGCACCCTGTCATATGCTTTCTCCAGATCCACAAAGGCACAATGCAGCTCCTTCTGACCTTCTCTGTACTTCTCTATTAACATCCTCAAGGCAAACACTGCATCTGTGGTGCTCTTTCTTGGCATGAAACCAAACTGTTGTTTACAAATGCTGACCTCTGCCCTTAGTCTTGCTTCCACTATTCTTTCCCATAACTTCATCGTATGACTCGTCAATTTTATCCCTCTGTAGTTGCCACAACTCTGCACGTCTCCCTTGTTCTTAAAAATGGGCACCAGCACACTTCTCCTCCATTCCTCTGGCATCCTCTCACTCTCTAATACCTTGTTAAATGTTCTTGTCAGAAAATCTACTGATACCTCTCCTAGACACTTCCATACCTCCACCGGTATGTCATCAGGACCAACTGCCTTTCCATTCTTCATCCTCTTCAATGCCCTCCTCACTTCACCCTTACTAATCTTTGCTACTTCCTGGTCCCCAACAGTCACCTCTTCTACTCTTTTTTCTCTCTCATTTTCCTCATTCATCAGCTCTTCAAAGTATTCTTTCCATCTTCCCAGCATACTTCTGTCATCAGTCAATACATTTCCTTCTCTGTCCTTAATCACTCTAACTTGCTGCACATCCTTCCCATCTCTATTTCTCTGCTGTGCCAACCTATATAAATAATTTTCTCCCTCTTTACTTTCCAACCGGGCATACGAGTCATCATACGCCATCTGTTTGGCCTTTGACACCACTACCTTCGCCTTACACTGTCTCCCTCCCTGTACTTCTGTTTACTCTCTTCGGTCCTCTCAATGTCCCACTTCTTCTTAGCTAACCTCTTCTTTTGTACACACTCCTGCACTTCCTCATTCCACCACCAAGTCTCCTTATCTCCTCTCCTTCCAGATGACACACCAAGTATTCTCCTACCTGTCTCCCTGATCACATTAGCTGCAGTTGTCCAGTCATCTGGAAGCACTTCCTGACCACCCAAAGCCTGTTTCAACTCCTCCTTGAAGACAACACAAAACTCCTCCTTTTTCAGCTTCCACCACTTTGTTTTCTGCTCTGCCTTTGCCTTCTTCACCTTCCTCACCATCAGCGTCATCCTGCACACCACCATCCTATACTGTTTGGCAACACTCTCACCCACTACTACTTTGAAGTCACTGACTTCCTTCAAATTACATCGCCTGCACAAGATGTAGGCGACCTGTGTGTTCCTACCTTCACTTTTATAAGTCACTCTATGCTCCTCTCTCTTCTGGAAGAAAGTATTTACCACAGCCATTTCCATCCTTTGGTCAAAATCTACCAACATCTGTCCTTCTGCGTTCCTGTCCTGGATACCAAACCTGCCCATCACTTCCTCGTCCCCTCTGTTTCCTGCACCAACATGTCCATTGAAGTCTGCCCCAATGACTACTTTTTCATCTTTGGGGGTATTCTGTATCACTTCATCTGACTCACTCCAGAATCTCTCCTTCTCTTCTAGCTCACATCCTGCCTGTCGGGCATAAGCACTAACAACATTGAACATCATGCCTTCAATTTCTAACTTGAGACTCATCACTCTGTCTGACAGTCTTTTCCCTTCTAGAACATTCCTGACAAACTCCTCCTTCCACTCCTACTCCATTTCTCTTCCTGTCCACACCATGAAAAAACAGCTTAAACCCTGCTCCTATGCTTCGAGCCTTGCTACCTTTCCACTTGGTCTCCTGAACACACAGTATGTCCACCTTCCTCCTCTGCATCATGTCAGCCAGCTCTCTATCTTTTCCTTGTATAGTTCCAACATTCAAAGTCCCTACGTTCAGTTCTTGACTCCTGCCTTTCCTCTTTTCTCTCTGCCTATGGACACGCCTCCCGCCTCTCCTTCTTCGACGTGTTCGACCAACAGTAGTCCAATTTCCACCAGCACCACTGTTGGTTAACAGCACTGATGGCGGTCGTTGTTCACCCGGGCCTCGACCGATCCGGTATGACTTTTCTTGATATGACTCGCATGTTTTATTTAGCATTTGTTTTACGCCGGATGCTCTTCCTGACACAACCCTCTGCATTTATCCGGGACTGATAAATTTATTGATTTATTGGGACTGGCACACTGGCTTGTGCCTCTCCCTCACGGATGCATTTTGCAAGAACCCAATAAAACAAAAGTGTCATGGACTCGAAAACGGGTCGGACTGTGCTACACATCTACTGGAGAAAAACCACTTCCACTCTAGGTTCATCAAGACCTTCCTTCAAATGGCTAATGTAGAGAACGTTTGGGTCTGGCGGCTTGAGAGGGCCAAGGTAAGCTTGGCTCAAAAAAAAAATCACAAGCCCCGCCCACCAAAGAGAAAAATCAAAAGAACACCCCTGTGTTTGAAACCAGATTTGTTGTTGTATTGTAATCACTGGAGCTCATGAGTCAGTTCCACACCCAGACATGGACGTACACCAAACTTGGTGAGGTCACGACCCAACCTGAGTCTCAAATATAATCTGATTTTGGAACGTCTGGGTCCAAAGTCAGAGCAAAGTCAAAAGGCTTTGGAGAGAACCGTGTCCTTGGGTGAATTGAAATAAAATGCAGTGAGGGAGGGCCTCATGGTGGCGTAGGAGTTTGCACGTCTGCCTCACAGCAACAAGGGCCTGAGTTTGATTCCCAGCTCGGGCTTGTCTGTGTGGAATTTGCATGTTGGCCCTGAGGTGTCCTGGTAAGCTGTCCAGGGTGTGCCCTTCAACCTTAATAAATAATACCTTCATTCCCGTAATGAAGACAAGTGGATGTGTAATTAAAGTCAGTCCCGTGTGGTACCTGCTGACTGCAGCGTCCTTGCTGCGTGGTGGAACTTCCTCACTTTACTCGCGCCGTGTGCATGTCCGATTTATTTTAGTTCATTCGCTGAAATTGTATCTTTCTTGTAACTAAACGATGAACCAGAACTAATCACGGACTCCTTACGTAAAACTCATCACCTGACTGAACATGGGATCAGTGGACCTGTGCATTGAGACCTTTTCATGTGAAGGTTAAAACCCCCGGGGTGTTGATCACCCGCCAGTAGTCACAGTAAGGTGAGTGATACCACACTATCTGAGTTTTTTGTAAATGTTGAATTTTGTATCAAAGTGTTTTGTGACTTGACATGCAAACGGATATTTTTCAGAATAAATTTGGCGATCACACAAAAGTCACAGGAAGATTTGCGAGTAATTTGCAGTTGGTTTGCAGATGATTGGTGGAAAATAGTAAATCTCGTCATAAATCAGTCATCGTTTGTCCACGGGTTTTTACTCGCACATCATTAGCGTGAATAAAATGCGAATGATGATAAAATCATGTGGTGGATGCCAGCAAGTCTTAAGACTTCCACACATAAAACCTGTCGCTTCTTCTTAAGAATGAAAAACGAATAATTTCCCGACTCTGCAACCATCTCGCCACATGTGCACGCGCTGTGAGAAGAATTTGGAGTTAGTCCATATCAGAACCTTATGTACACAGAACTTTCAAACATTTACTTTTTCTTGTGATGATTTTATAAAAAAAGTGACTGAACTGCGATGCTGCGAGGGTTGCATGTGACAGCCAGGAAGTGCCGTTTTTCAGGATTTCTTTTTTTGTTTTTTTCTTTGCATCCTCGTGTGACCCTCTAATTGACCCAGAATTGTGCCTGGCAGTCAGTGTAGGTCATCACGACAGAGAGACGATACTGTCTAGCTGACATTTAACTAAGAAACATTTTTAGCATTTTATTAATTCAATGAGCTGTTCAGGGTGTACTCTGCCCTCGCCCAGAGTCGGCTGAGATGGCACCAGCCTCCCCGCGACCCTAATTAGGATTAAGCGGTTCAGAAAATGAATGAAAGACTGAATAATTCGGGCAGTGGTAGCCTGGTGGTAAAGGTGCTGGCTCACTGATCCTGAGATTGTGGCTTCAAGTCACACACACACACACACACACAAACACACCTGTATTTAATAAAGCTCACAGTTCTCTTGGTGTGAGAATGTGAGAGAAGCCGATAATAACACACTGTTTAATACACTGATGGAGCAGTTTCCTAAAACACGGCTTTCATTGTATTTATAGTTATTTTATTCCCCACAGTCACGACTAATAAAAACTTTTGAGTGGCTGTCAGTGCTGGAAAAGAAACGTGGAATATAAAAGTGAGAGAATGCCAACGGGGTGAAACCTCAACTGAGAAGATAATAAAGTAAAACTTCTCATCTCTCACAAGCCCTCAAGATAAACAAGTCAGATCAGGAGGCGGATTCAGATCCATTCGCACCTCTCAACTTCTTCAATATCATCCATTCCAGATCTTCACCTGAGGCTCAAACACACCTATGGGGGGCATGCATGTATATGTGTGTGTGTGAGTGTGAGAGACAGAGAGAGAGAGACTATGTTTATGGGTGTTTGTGTGTGTGTGTGTGGATGTGTGTGTGTGTGTTCGTGTGTGTGTGACTGTATGTGTGTGTGTGTGTGTGTGAGAGAGAGAGAGAGAGAGAGAGAGAGACAGAAAGAGACTGTATGTTCATGTGTGTGTGTGTGTGTCTGTATGTGTGTGTGTTCGTGTGTGTGTGTGTGTGACTGTAGGTGTGTGTGCTTGTGTGTGACTGTATGTGTGTGTGCGTGTGTGTTCGTGTGTGTGTGTGAGAAAGAGAGGGACTGTATGTTTATGGGTGTTTGTGTGTGTGTGTGTGAGAGAGAGAGAGAGAGAGAGAGAGAGAGAGACTGTATGTTCATGTGTGTGTGTGTGTGTGTGTGTGTGTGTGTGTGTGTGTGTGTGTGTGTGTGTGTGTGTGTCTGTATGTGTGTGTTTGTATGCGTGTGTGTGTGTGTATGTGTGTGTGCACGTGTGACAAGCTTTTTGTGCTTGGGGACCTCAATGCCAGAGATGTCATCACCAGGAAGAGGGACGTACAGGATGTGAGAGTGACAAGGGCCATGTGTCGTGCTGACTGCTGGACTGATCATTGACTCATAGTGTCCAAGTGCAAACTTTACATCCTGCTCATGAGAAAACCACAAAGCCAGAAGACTGCAAATAGGCTCAACATCTCCAAGCTGAAGAACAGCAACAATGCACAAGAATTCACCAGGGACCTTGATTACAGGCTGCCAGACACACCCAGGATGATCCAGACATCACCGAGGAACAGTGGGCAGCATTCAGAGATTTGGTGTTCTCCACAGCGTTTGAACACCTCAGACCAGCAACCCGCAAGCACCAGGACTCGCTCAATGAGAATGATGATGAGAGACAGGCACTCCTGTCAGAGAGACGGCAGCTTTTCAGAGCACATCAGAATGATCCCTTATCATAAGCAAAGAAAGACACCTTTGTCAGCATAAAAAAGCAAAGTACAAAACAAACTCTGTGAGATGCAGGACTCGTGACACAGCAGGAAGGCCGAAGAAATACAGGGCTATGCAGACAGCCATAACACCAAGCATTTCTTTGACGTCTTGAAGACTGTGCACAGACCTCAGTCCACTGGCTCCTCCCCCTGCTCACTGCAGATGAGATGCAGCTGCTGACCAAGAAGAAACAGATTCTAGAGAGGTGGGCCAAACATTTCAACCAGGTTCTGAACTGCCTTGCCACTATCAACGACGAGGCCATCACCCACATACCTCAAGTGGAGATCAAGAGGAACCTCAACGTTCTCGCTACAGTTGAAGAAGTCAGAAATGACAACAAACAACTTTCATGTGGCAAAAGAACCAGGATCAGACGTAATCCCTGCAGAGATATACAAAGCAGGAGGACCAGCCTTGATGCAGAACCTGACAGAGCTCCTCCACTCCATGTGGAGGGAAGGCAAGGTCCCACAACAGCTGAAAGATTCCATCATGGTCCACATCTACAAATGGAAAGGAAACTGCCAATTATGCAAGAACCATCAAAGGATCTCTCCTCTGTCCACAGCTGGGAAGATCTTGGCCCATATCCTGCTCAACCACCTCCTCCAGGCTCTCGAGTTTCGAGTTGGGTCTCTTCCCAGAAAGTCAGTCTGGCTTTCATGCCGAACATAGAACAGTTGACATGATATTTGCTGCTCACCAACATGGAAGATAATGGAGAAGTTTGGCTGCCCAAGCAAGTTCATCATGATGGTCCGTCAGTTACATGATGGTGAAAGCATTGAACAACGGAGATGAGTCAGAGAATTTCCCTGTGACAAACGGCGTGAAACAAGGCTGTGCTCTTACCCCGACGGTTTTCAGCATGGTCTGTTCAACCATGCTGAGCAATGCTTTCCGTGATTGCCAGGATGGGATGCAGGTACAGGTCTGATGGTGGGCTGTTTCACCAAGGTGCCTGTGACAACGTTGGTCTCACCTTAAACCTAAATAAGACTGAAGTAATGTACCAGCCTGACCCAGGACAGCTCTACCAAGAACCACATATCATGGTGAAGGGACAGGAACTCCAGGCTGTCAACAGCGTCACTTATCTGGGCAGCACACTTTCACGAGCGGTGAACATCGATGCACAAGTCAACAACAGAATTGCCAAGCCCAGCTCTCTGCCTTTGGAAGACTCTGTGAGAGTGTGTTTGAGTGGAGAGGACTCAGTCTTACCACCAAGCTGAAGGTCTACCATGCATGTTGCTTACCACCCTCCTCCATGCCTGTGAGACCTGAGCTGTCTATGGCAGACATGCCAAACAGCTCAGCTGCTTTCACTTGAGGTGCCTCTACAGACTCCTCCGCATCAAGTGGCAGGACAAAAATCCCTGACACGAATGTTGTGGCGCAAGCCGGCACTCCCAGCATCCACACCCTCAAGAAAGCGCAGGTCAAATGGGCATGCTATGTTTTCAGAATAATTGACAGTTGATTGCCAAAACAAGCACTGTACAGAGAGCTCTGTGAAGGCAAGCGTTCTGTTGGGGGACAGAAGAAACGTTTCAAAGATGGCCTTAAAGCGTCCCTCATGGACATGAATATCAATGTCAGCACAGGGAAGTTGCTTGCTACCAACTACTCAGCTTGGCCAAGTAGAGTCTTAACAGGTGCCCGTGCTGCAAAGAAGTGAAGGACTGCAGAGGTGCAGCAGAAACGCAAGGCTCGAGCTGCCTCCCCTTCCAATGCAAGGACCCGCCCACACATATCCTGGGTGTGGGCAAGCATTTTGGGCCCGGATTGGCCTCACTAGCCTTCTGTAGACCCAGATTCACTAATCATGGATCTGATATGAAGTCATGGTCATCTTCAGCCTTGAAGGTAGAACACCAGGAATTGTATCTATTGTCTATGTGTAATGTGTGTATTGTATGTATTTTGTGTATTGTGTTTACTGTGTGTATTGAATGTATTGTATGTATGGTATGGATTCTGTTTATTGTGTGTCTTGTATGGATTGTGGTTATTGTATGCATTGTATGAAGGGGCAGTGGTGGTCTAGTGGTATAGGGTGTTGGATTGCTGATCCTAAGGTTGGGGGTTCGAGTCCCCACAAGGTTGTCACTGTCCCCCCCAGTGCAACTAACTGGGTTATCAAAGGCGGGCCATGTCTCTCACTGTCTATGGTGTGAGGCATGTAAAAGAACCATTGCTGACTTTCGTAAAGAGCAGGCTGCAAAGCCGTCAGCGTGTTTCTGTCCCTGTGTCAGGAAGGGCATCCGACGTAAAAACCTATACCGAATGAAACATGCCAATCATTCGCTGCGGCGACCCTTGATAAAGTTAAAAGCCGAAAGGAAATCTCTGTATGTATTGTATGAAATGTATGTATTTTGGGTATTTTGTTAATCTATGTATTGTGTGAATTGTATGTATTGTATGTATTTTCAGTATTGTGTTTATTGTATGTATTATGTGTATTTTATTTATTGTGCATAGTGTACATATTGAGTGTATTGTATGTATTGTGTTTATTGTATGTTTTGTATGTATTGTTTGTATTGTGTGTATTTTATGTATTGTGCATATTGTACATATTGAGTGTATTGAATAACTACAATAACTACAATGCATACAATGCACACAATACATACAATAAAAATAATGCATACAATACATAAAATCCCTCACTATCTGCAGTTAATTGAGACCGAGATCCCACCTGCAACCGCCGAATTCTGCCAAGTAGGATCAAACCCCCAACCCCCACCCCTCCCAACTGATGTATATGTTTCTGTGTATATAATATCAATAAATACATATTCAATGCTATAAAGGATTATAATAAGAATTAACCATTCAAAATTTATGCATAAGGTGTAAATAAAATATAAATATGAATTGTATGTATTGTGTGCATTGTATCTACTGAATGTATTGAATATACTTGTAGTTATTGTGTGTATTGTTGTGTGTATTGTACTGTTCCAAATTCCCCCAGTTGTAAGGGTGAATTATTATATCTGTGCGGTCCTGTAATGGACTGGAGGGGTGTTTAGTGTGTGCGCCACCTTCATCCACAGTTGGCTGAGATAGGCCCCCTCCCTACCTTTGTAGTGTAAAATCTTTGTCCTGTGAGTGAGACCCACTGAGCGCTCCGCCGTACACTATAACTGTTGTATGCTACGCTAGAAGCAGGTTGGCGTCTCACTTTTCACCTGTTTCCATTTCAGCTCAGGATCTCTCTGTGTGACAGCGCAGTAACAGTAATCCCACACAGCTGTCACCACCCTCACCTCAATTTATTTACCGTCCATCAGCCATCGTGCTGTATGAAGCGTGAGGGGTTTGAATTTATTTCACAGGAGCTTCCTGAATGTGTAGAGTTCGGGGATTAGCTGTGAGTCTTCAGTCAATTATATAAATAACAGTATGAGTCAGGTCTGGGGGCGGAACTGTACAGTGTGGCGTGGTGGTGTGATGGTTAGTACTGTCACCTCATCACAACAAGATTCTGAGTTCAAATCTTTACTGGGTGGGCTTGCATGTCCTCTCTACACCTGGGTGGGTTTCCGTGGATACTCTGGTTTCCTCCTGCAGTTTCAGGACATGTATATTTAGTAAACACATGAGTGCAAAAGGTTGGTAAGTGTCTGTGCTATTCCGATAATAAACTGATGACCTGTTCAGGGTGTACCTCTGCCCCTCACCAGAATTCTTATGGGATTCAGTCCAGAGTTCCCTGATCTCTGATGGATAAGCAGTGCAGATAACGAATGGAGGGTAGAAGCAGCGCTGGCCCCGAGACAATAGTGATTGTACTCAGACTAAGTAGTGTCTGTCTGTCTGTCTATCTATCTAATACCCTTGCACCAAGAGCCACAGAAAAGCTTATCTAGTCCTGCCTCAAAGAGACCTACAAAGCGCCTCCTACTGTCATTACACATCAACTTCAGTCGAAGGTCCAACTCAAAAAACTCAGCTCCTGGATGACAGATACTGTACAAACCTGGTGTAGTGGTTAGCATGTCAAACTCAAAGCAAGAAGGTCCTCGGTTCAAGTCCCAGACTTAACAAGTGCATTTCTATGTGGAGTTTACATGTTTGCCACTCATGTATCTCCTGGTACTTTGGTTTCCTCACACCATCCTTTGACATGCTACTCTAGTTTCAGATGACACTGGGTACACCATAAAGCAAGTCCATTGCAGAGTCAATATGCATTCAACCATGTGGCAATAATTATTACATAGAATGACAGATTCTTGTTGTTATATAACAGACTAACGTTGGTTTATGTTACCTGAATGACGTGTTAATGTTAATACAGCCAATAAATTACTACTATTAGTCCTATTGGAAGATTCCTGTAGATGTAAATTTAATGACAATAGTAACATCACTTTAGTTTTGTACAATTTCTGTAAGCTCTTCAATGTATAATAATAATAATAATAATAATAATAATCACATCAGCAATATATATCTCATGCCAAGAGTAATAACATTCCTTTTTCTCAAGGGTCACCACAGCGAATCATTACACATTTGATTTGGTTCATAGGTTTTTAGGTCAATGCGCTTCCTGTCACAACCCTTTAGCAAGGGACAGAAACACGCTGACGGCTTTGCAGCTCCCCTTGTCGAAAGTCAGCAATGGTTCTTTTACATGAACCTCTCACCATAGACAGTGAGAGACATGGCCCGCCTTTGATAACCCAGTTAGCTGCACACGGGGGGATGGCAACTTTGTGGAGAGTGGGACTCAAACCCCCAACCTTAGGATCAGCAATCCAGCACCCTTTAGCACCATGCCACCACCGCAAATACATACAATTTCCTGTGGAATGAAAATCGAGTCGAGGGACCTTCCGTGTAGTTCACACGAAAGCTAATAATGAAATTTTGATCAAAACATCTGGAGAATAAAATAGTGAGTCGGTGTGTGTTCTGTTGCAGCCATTTCCTCCGAAATGTGATTTTCCTTCAACAGCCTGGTCTCACTCAGTCAGCTCACAAATTCTAGGAATCATCTTAAACCCAATTCAGATAATCTGAGACTCAGTGCTGAGCACACAATGTACTCTAGAGTCCATTCAGAGACTTTTCTCAGCTTTATACATGTACCATACCCATTATTAACCCAAATATTCTCAAATGTGCTCATCATATGAATCAAGTTCTGCCGGGTTATAGACCATACTGTGCACAAGCCCGCCTTCCGTCTCACAGACACACCTTTTCCAACCAGGCAGCCTGAACTGGGGGTCCAGTTATTTCTGGAGTGCAATAGAGTGCACCATGAACACTAACAGTCTACAACCAAGCATTCATACATTCAGATCCATATTAATTCCTCTCTCTGGTCCCAAATGGGGCACAGCCACGGCCACTGGTTAGAAAAGCAAATTCGGAACTAATAGGTCACAGGCTTGATTTCCAGAGCGGCAGGAAATAGAGTCCTGAATATAACAATATAACAGAATTCAGGGTGATCTTTGGGTTAAAAAGTTTCCTGTTAAAGCAGGTGCATCTGTACAAACACCCTGAATGTTCACGTGAGGTGGGCATTGCCTCTATGCGTGAGGATCACATCTCCCCGTGTGGATCACATCTCCCCATGAGGATCACATCAACCTGTGAGGATCGTATTGGCTCAGGCCGCCGAGTATTTTGGGATTCAGATATCCGTGCAGAACAGTATGAAAGTCGAGAAGATGAACATGACTGTGTCTCTGCTGAGGGAATGAAAATAGGTGCAGGATGGAGTTCTTGACATTTCATAACTACGGTGACTCATCCGGCGGAGCTGGATAACAGTGCATCTCCAGAATGGCTGTGAAGAGGGTGAGATTTCTGCTCGTTACACCCTCAGGTATCACACGCAGCTCGTTTTCTTTCATCATGACTTTAGGTTGGCGTTTAATCGTTTCGTATCCTCCATGCCCTCGGCCCGGGGAGAGACAGACGCCCCAAACCAGCACAATTATGAGATAATAACCCAACAGCCAGTTAAAGTTTAGCAGACTTGTACAAAGAAAGATGCAGTAATTAAAATTCACTAATGACTGAGACGCTCACGTGTGTGTTTGATACCGTGACATGAGGACCGGCGTGTCTCTCTCTCTCTCTCTCTGTCTCTCTCTCTTTCTCTCTCTCTCTGAGACTGTAAACAACAGAATGTAGTGTTATATGTGAAAGCAGATCATGCAGTGAATGATAGTCATCAACTCTCTCGCTAAACAATTAGTAACGTCTCTAAAAAGTTTAATCGATAGAGGGATTGAGTGAGTGTGTGTGTGAGAGAGAGAGAGAGAGAGAGAGAGAGTCTATCTACCAGTGTCTGTTTTTTGTCAACTAATAAATAAATCCACTCCCCCTGTTGCTGCAGGGTGTGGACCTGGTCAGAATCTGTCACATTTTAGACCAAGTCCTGTCTACAGTCCTGAAACGGATTCAAAGATTCTTCACCAGGATTTATTGAAAGCTTTTTTTGTTTCTTCCTGTTACAGCGTTACACAGAATGTACTGATCTACTGATATACTGGAGGAGTCTGGAGGGAAAGTTAAATATTTTAAAGATTACCCATCTATAGGATCCGTATGTTTAATTAATATAGGCTGACATATTCATCCAACACCCACTAGGGGGAGATATTTTATTATAACTATGCTAAGTTATAACAATCCCTTTGTGCCTGGTGGCAGTTCTTTGCATTCTGTGAGTGGACTTGTAGTTTAATTGACTGTTTTATGGTCAAGATGTAAATCTGAGGGTAGCATATGATGGCTTCTTAGTGGTTAAGGCTCTGGGTCGGTGGTCTGAAGCTCAGGGGATCAACCCTCAATTCAACCATCATGTCACTGTTGGTCCCTTGGGCAAGACCCTTCACCCTCAACTGCTCAGTTATATAAACATAGCAAGTGTCAATCACTCTATATAAGGATGTAAATGAAAATATGCAACCATTGCATCAAAGTGACAAATGGTGACGTGAGACTGAACTCAAGCTGATATCAAAAACGAGAACTTATAGAGCCATGGACGATCTGAAGCCTGTAGTTATATCTGAGGGCTGAACACAGACCACGCCTCAGTAAATTCTCCATTGCAATGTTACCAGTAGGATTCGGATGAAGATGGGAGAGGAACATGGTGTAATTCAGCCCTGTAGAGAAAAACCTCCACACATCACAACGCTCCCTATTACTGAACCTTCTACCCAGTGTACCGCCTCCTGCACCGCACATCCTTCCATCCATAATGAAACGATTTCAGCAGATATTGACGCTCGCTTCAGGTGAGGAGAATGAAAAGCACAAGGCTTCGTTAGAAAACATCTCGGAATGATATCTGTACAAAAAAAAAATGAACGAAGAAAAAGAGAAACGATGCCATTAAACTGTTAAACGCCGGAGACAGTGACGAGCGAGACTTTGAGATTGTTCATTCCAGCTGACGGTTTAAGTAGGAATAAGACGAGCACGCTGAGAGGCGCGAGGAGTGGCAAGAGTACAACGCGCAGAGAACCTGGAATTGAGGGGGGAGTGGACATGGGGAAGAAGTTTCAGACTTCTGAGGGATCAGGTGCATGAAATGCTAAAGGTTTGGAGGTCAGGATCTTAATGTTGGGCGTGTAGAAGGTCATGAGGTCGAGGATGTTCCTGACTCATACAATCCTGTTCTAATTACTCAAGCTGAAAACATCTGCTCAGGTTCTTGAGTCGAGACAGCTGAAATCCGAGGTCAGGACCAGGGCCATTCACAACACTTCTCCTTATAACGCACACAGAATACTACAGCTATGCACACAAAATACACAATACCATCAGAGTCTCACTCTCTCGCTCTCTCACGCACGCTCTCTCTCCCCGTCTCACTCTTTTTTTGTGTGTGTGTACATTTGTGTGTGTGTGTGTGTGTGTGTGTGTGTGTGTATGTGTGTGTGTGTGTGTGTATGTGCGCGTGCACATGAGTGTGTGTGTGTGCGTGCGTGCATGTGTGTGGTTGTGTGTGTGTGTGTGTGTGTGTGTGTGGATATGTGTGGTTGTGTGTGTGTGTGTGTGTGTGTGTGTGTGTGTGTGTGTGTGTGTGTGTGTGTGTGCGTGTGTGTGTGTGTGCATGCGTCTGTATATATGTGTGCGTGCGTGTGTTTGTGCGTGTGTGGGTGTGTGTGCGTGCGTGTGTTTGTGCATGCGTGTGTGTGTGTGAGTGTGTGTGTGTGTGTGTGTGTTGACTCTGCGCTGGCCTGGTAAGCTGTTGATAGTGTACCTGCCCTCGTGCTGATTAAGGTGAGATTGGTACCACAATCGTAATTAGGATTAAGCATCTTCGAAATTAATGAACATGAATACAAATGATTGTGTGTCCTGTCCCCATGGCACACTGGTGAGTTTTTCAGATTGTATGCCAGCTTTGCTCAAAGTCGGCTATGATAGGCTCTCAGAAAAACATGCAGACCCCACAGAGAAACAACCTTTGCGGTCATTGGGCTTGAACGAGGACCACCTTTCTTTGAGGTAACAGTGCCAACCAATCCACCACCATCCTCCTCAGCTAACCAAACAAAAGACCCAAGTTGAAGACTGGAGACTTTCAGATATCCCCCGGACGGCCATCATATGTTTATATCCAGTATATGGTGAAGCATGGAGCCCGTGGATCTTCAGTTCAAACTCAGACTCTTATAAAGATAGTATGAATCAGGGACACCAGTCTGCACCAGGATAAAATCCGCAGGCCTTTCAGCATAATCACCGTCAAAGAACAAGTCTGAGCCCACTGAGCAACAGCTTCGGGAACGTTCTGGAACCGTCGTAGAGCCCAAATCGAACGCCTTCTTTAATGATTCAACATGATAAGGGGTCACACACTTATGCAACCGGGGTATTGCAACCTTGACTTTTCAAATTCTTCATGAGGTTTCTATGAGCTGTGATTAGTTATTATGTTGTACATAGACAGCTTTCAGCATTTTTGATAACTGGCAAACATTACAGCCAATAAGCACCTTGTATATGGGACAACCAATCAAAATAAAGTCGATGGGTGAGTTTTAAACATCGGTGCGTATACACGGGACAAACTCCATGACTGTGGGGCTCCACTCCCACAGGATGAGACAAGAGCCCGGCTTCAAACCAAACACTGAGTCATCAGATTAAAGGCACTGCGACTCTGCGGGTATCATCTCGTGCACCGCCGGACTCTCACAGCCAATAAACAGTTCCAATAATCCACACCTCCTGACCAATCAGAATTTAGCACTTAAACACAACAGAATTTAGCATTTACTTTTGTGGATAAAAAGCAGCAACCCAGAGCCAGAGAGCTCCAACAGCCATTCATCCACTGACCTATTTGTTCAACTGATTAAAACAATTATGATTGCAGGGGGTGGAGCCTTTGTCAGCCAACACTGGGAGGGAGGGGTATATCATAAACAGCTGCATCCCAAGGCCAACACATCCAACAGTTCACACTCAGCCTCACACCTGGGGGCAATCTGTATTAGCTATTTAGCCCAATGCACACGTGTCGGGGGTGTGTGTGTGGGGGGTGGATAACACAGAGGAAACGCCTGCAAGCACAAGGAGAATATGCAAAGTCCACACAGAAAGGCCCTGCCCGAGCTCAGGACTCAAACCTAGGACCTTCTTGCTGTGACGTGAACATGCTAACCACTACACCACCGTGCCATCCTGTCTGACAGTGGCCACCTCACAACCTCCCACCCAACCCACACACTTTGAGTTTGCTGCCAATCGGAGCTGATCAATCCCCACGAGATAAATAACCGTTAATCATGATTAGTGTTCCGCGCTGGGAGTAAACACAATACTGAGGACGACTGAGTGAGTGGGAGAGCATCACTCACAGTTCGGGTCGCTCATCGTCCTGTTTGGTGTTAAGAGGACTTTAGGTACTTGTCCTGGCCATCACCTCCATCCTGCATTCACAACCAATAAAAACCTCGCAATCATTCTTCACATGGATCAACAGCCAATAAACTATCAGCACATGAACCCAGAGCATCTCATCCGCCAACCATTTCAAAGAAACACAACACACTGGATCCTGGAGGTCCGATTTAAATACAAAACAGCACTAACTGAAAGAAGGTCACATAAACAAACAAACAAACAATTACATGAAATCATTACCAGGTGGTGCTGAGGTTTTGGTAATTACTACAACATCCTGGAACATGAAGTAGGTCTTTGGGTGGACGATTCCGTTAGATTTACGAGATGATCCAGCTCAGATTCAGGATTTAGGGATTTTTGAAACTGTTCTTTAACATCAAACAACTGTGGCTTTGGTTCATATGGAGGATTTCTGGACTCGGTGGAGGTTTGCGCTCTCTGGGTGGCTTTGTTATAGCTTCTATAAGATCATCATCATTCATTTATTGGTAAGAAGCTTAATTATAATTACGGTCACAGGGAGACTCGTCTCAGTCCATTCTAGGCTGGACTCTCACCCTGAACAGTTCTCTGAATCACTGCAGGGCCAATACACATGCACACACTCACACACACACACACACACGTGTGCACAAACATACACACACACACACACACACACGCACGCACGCACACACACGCACACACGCGCACACACACACGCACACACACATACGCACACACATACGCACACACACACACGCACACGCACACACACGCACACACACGCACACACACGCACACACACGCACACACACGCACACACACGCACACACACGCACACACACGCACACACACACACACACACATACACAGGGATGGGTTGGAACCACCAATCAGCCCTCCGCGCATGTTTTTGGACTGTCGGCGGAAACCGGAGAACCTGGAGGAACCCCATGAAAATATGAGGAGAACATGCAAACTCCAGACGGAAACGTTTTATGCTGAGTGCGGGGGACCTGTTCGCTGTGAGGCGGACGTGCTGATCACTATGCCACCGTGTCACATGATCGCAAGTAGATAAATGACATATGATAATATAAGATAGTAATGGTTCTCTTGGATGATTTGGTGCAGTTCTAAGGGGGACAGGACACGAGCAGACCTGCTGTCAGAGCCCACAAATCCTCTGGTGGGTGTTTACAGGATCACTGCTTCACCACACCAACAGGTTATTGGTTATTTCCCTATGACAGTACACATTGAGTTTTATTCCTTATGCATTCCTTCAGTGTTTAGTGGTGATGCTGTTCACAGTGTTGTTTTAAAGTCCCTCAGGTTCTGTCCCCGTGACGGACAAGAACAGATAAAGCTAGAAGGTTCTACTCATCACATATAGTAGCGCTGTAGGAAAGAAATAAGGAAAGACTCAGTGTAAGAATGTTGAAAACACGCGTATGTTGATGTAAAATGCAAATATAGTCACGCGGACTGGGTTCCTGTCCAACCAACAAGAACCTCTTCTGTGTGCGGGTGATTTCCTTCTCCGTGTGTGTTTCACTCCAGCGTGCGATAACCCAGTTCAGGCCAAAACGTCCTGCCATGATATGACTTCAGTTCCACTTTTCACTTCCATTATGGGGTCAGAACAGCCGTGCAGGCTGAAGTGAGGTGTGGAAATGAGCTGCTGCTGCGGGAAAAATAACAACAGCCCTCCCACAAGTCCGAACCTGAAAAGACCGGTGCAGGAGACGGAGCTGGTGAAGGAAAACTAATGAGCTGAACAGGAAGTCGGCAGGATGCGTTTCGAGGTCAGAGGGAGATTACACACAGAGATGGGTTTAAATTAAAGGGGAGGAGGACAGGACCATCCTACAATCCACAACATACTGTATCCTCTGCTTCACATGAATCATGGCTAAGTCAGGACGTCCAGCCCTGGCTATCGGTCCTCTCTCAACCCGGGGAGAGGCGTCGCCTAGATACACAAATGAAGAAGTGACAGAATGAAGAAAAAAGAAAGAAAGAAAAAAACCCCTAAAACAACAGGATTCCATGGGGAACCGGAAACAGATCACATGGTGCATGAGCCAGGCTTGTGTGAATGAGACCGCGTTACGTGCTGACAACCATGACGGAGACCGTGACGTCCAGAGGGAAGAGCATAACTGGGCTATTTCCATTTATTCAATCAATTTCTGCACATCTGAATCCTAGCTCGGGTCGTGGGGAGGCTGGTTCCTATTTCAGCCGACTCCGACCGAGGGCTGAGTTCACCATAGACAGCTCGCCAGACCATCGCGAGGCAAAAACATGTTAACGGCTATGCAGGTCCTGCTGACAAAACTCAGCAATGGTTCTTTTACATGAACCTCCACCATGGACAGTGAGAGACACGGCCGGCCTTTGTTAGTGCACGGGGGGACAGTGACAGGCTGTTGAGAGTAAGGCTTGAACCCCCAACCTTGGTATCAGCGATCCAGCACATTTTCGACTGGGCCATCACTGTCTGTGAGTTATTTCCATCTCAGATTAAATTCTAATTGATAAAATTGGTGGTTGGACTACAGCTTTGAAATCAGAATCATTATTCTAATAAACAGTGTGTGTGTGTGTGTGTAGTGAGAGAGAGAGAGAGAGTCTGTAAGTAGATATGTGTGTGTGTGTGTTTATGAGGGAGTGTGTGTGTGTAGTGAGAGAGAGAGAGAGAGAGAGAGAGAGAGTCTGTAAGTAGATATGTGTGTGTGTGTTTGTGAGGGTGTGTGTGTGTGTGTGTGTGTGTAGTAAGAGGGAGAGAGAGAGAGAGAGAGAGAGAAAGTCTGTAAGTAGATATGTGTGTGTTTGTTTGTGAGGGTGTGTGTGTGTGTGTGTGTGTGTGTGTGTGTGTGTGGGTGTGTGTAGTGAGAGAGAGAGAGAAAGTCTGTAAGTAGATATGTGTGTGTGTGTTTATGAACGAGTGTGTGCTTGTGTGGTGTGTGGGTGTAGTAAGAGAGAGAGAGAGAGAGAGAGAAAGAGAGAAAGAGAGAGACTAAGTAGATATGTGTGTGTGTGTGTTTGTGAGGGAGTGTGTGTGTGTGTGTGTGTGTGTGTGTGTGTGTGTGTGTGTGTGTGTAGTGAGAGAGAGAGAGAGAGAAAGAGAGAGAAAGTCTGTAAGTAGATACGTGTGTGTGTGTGTGTGTGTGTGGTAAGAGAGAGAGAGAGAGAGAGAGAGAGAAATTCTGTAAGTAGATATATATGTGTGTGTGTTTATGAGGGAGTGTGTGTGTGTGTGTGTAGTGTGAGAGAGAGAGAGAGAGAGAGAGAGAGAGAGAGTCTGTAAGTAGATATGCGTGTGTGTGTTTGTGAGGGTGTGTGTGTGTGTGTGTGTGTGTGTGTGTAGGAAGAGAGAGAGAGAGAGAGAGAGAGAGAGAGAAAGTCTGTAAGTAGATATGTGTGTGTGTGTTTGTGAGGGTGTGTGTGTGTGTGTGTGTGTGTGTAGTAAGAGAGAGAGAGAGAGAGAGAGAGAGAGAAAGTCTGTAAGTAGATATGTGTGTGTGTGTGTTTATGAGGGAGTGTGTGTGTGTAGTGAGAGAGAGAGAGAGAGAGAGAGAGAGAGTCTGTAAGTAGATATGTGTGTGTGTGTGTTTGTGAGGGTGTGTGTGTGTGTGTGTGTGTGTGTGTAGTAAGAGGGAGAGAGAGAGAGAGAGAGAGAAAGTCTGTAAGTAGATATGTGTGTGTTTGTTTGTGAGGGTGTGTGTGTGTGTGTGTGTGTGTGTGTGTGTGTGTGTAGTGAGAGAGAGAGAGAAAGTCTGTAAGTAGATATGTGTGTGTGTGTTTATGAGGGAGTGTGTGCTTGTGTGGTGTGTGTGTGTGTGTGTGTGTGTAGTAAGAGAGAGAGAGAGAGAGAGAAAGAGAGAAAGAGAGAGACTAAGTAGATATGTGTGTGTGTGTGTTTGTGAGGGAGTGTGTGTGTGTGTGTGTGTGTGTGTGTGTGTGTGTAGTGAGAGAGAGAGAGAGAAAGAGAGAGAAAGTCTGTAAGTAGATACGTGTGTGTGTGTGTGTGTGTGTGTGTGGTAAGAGAGAAAGAGAGAGAGAGAGAGAGAGAGAGAGAGAGAGAAATTCTGTAAGTAGATATATATGTGTGTGTGTTTATGAGGGAGTGTGTGTGTGTGTGTGTAGTGTGAGAGAGAGAGAGAGAGAGAGAGAGAGAGAGAGAGTCTGTAAGTAGATATGCGTGTGTGTGTTTGTGAGGGTGTGTGTAGTAAGAGGGAGAGAGAGAGAGAGAGAGAGAAAGTCTGTAAATAGATATGTGTGTGTGTGTGTGTGTGTGTGTGTGTGTGTGTGTGTGTGTGTGTGTGTGTGTGGTAAGAGGGAGAGGGAGAGGGAGAGAAAGTCTGTAAGTAGATATGTGTGTGTGTGTGTGTGTGTGTGTGGTAAGAGGGGGAGAGAGAGAGAGAGAGAGAGAGAGAGAGAGAGAGAGAGAGTCTGTAAGTAGATATGTGTGTGTGTGTGTGTGTGTGTGTGTGTGTGTGTGGTAAGAGGGGGAGAGAGAGAGAGAGAGAGAGAGAGAGAGAGAGAGAGAGAGAGAGTCTGTAAGTAGATATGTGTGTGTGTGTTTGTGAGGGTGTGTGTGTGTGTGTGTGTGTGTGTAGTGAGAGAGAGAGAGAGAGAGAAGGTCTGTAAATAGATATGTGTGTGTGTGTGTGTGTGTGTGTGTGTGTGTGTGTGGTAAGAGGGGGAGAGAGAGAGAGAGAGAGAGAGTCTGTAAGTAGATATGTGTGTGTGTGTTTGTGAGGGTGTGTGTAGTAAGAGGGAGAGAGAGAGAGAGAGAGAAAGTCTGTAAATAGATATGTGTGTGTGTGTGTGTGTGTGTGTGTGTGTGTGTGTGTGTGTGTGTGTGTGGTAAGAGGGAGAGGGAGAGAGAGAGAGAGAGAGAGAGAGAGAGAGAGAGAGAGAGTCTGTAAGTAGATATGTGTGTGTGTGTTTGTGAGGGTGTGTGTGTGTGTGTGTGTGTAGTGAGAGAGAGAGAGAGAGAGAGAGAGAGAGAGAAGAGAGAGAAAGTCTGTAAGTAGATATGTGTGTGTGTGTTTGTGAGGGAGTGTGTGTGTGTGTTTGTGAGGGAGTGTGTGTGTGTGTGTGTAGAGAGAGAGAGAGAGAGAGAGAGAGAGAGAGAGAGAGAGAGAGAGAGAGCAAGTCTGTAAGTAGATGTGTGTGTGTGTGTGTGTAGTGAGAGAGAGAGAGAGAGAGACTGTAAGTAGATATGTGTGTTTGTGAGGGAGTGTGTGTGTGTGTGTGTGTGTGTGTGTGTAGTAAGAGAGAGAGAGAGAGAGAGAGAGAGAGAGAGAGAGAGAGAGAGAGAAAGTCTGTAAGTAGATATGTGTGTGTGTTTGTGAGGGTGTGTGTGTGTGTGTGTGTAGTAAGAGAGAGAGAGAGAGAGAGACTGTAAGTAGATGTGTGTGTGTGTGTGTGTGTGTGTGTGTAGTAAGAGAGAGAGAGAGAAAGAGAGAGAGTCTGTAAGTAGATGTGTGTGTGTGTGTTTATGAGGGTGTGTGTGTGTGTAGTAAGAGAGAGAGAGAGAGAGAGAGAGAGTCTGTAAGTAGATATGTGTGTGTGTGTGTGTGTGTTTGTGAGGAAGTGTGTGTGTAGTGAGAGAGAGAGAGAGAGAGAGAGAGAGAGAGAGAGAGAGAGAGAGAGTCTGTAAGTAGATGTGTGTGTGTGGAGAGAGAGAGCGAGAGAAAGAGAGAGAAAGTCTGTAAGTAGATATGTGTGTTTGTGAGGGAGTGTGTGTGTGTGTGTGTGTGTGTAGTAAGAGAGAGAGAGAGAGAGAGAGAGAGAGAGAGAGAGAGAGAGTCTGTAAGTAGATATGTGTGTGTGTTTGTGAGGGTGTGTGTAGTAAGAGAGAGAGAGAGAGAGAGAGAGAGAGAGAGAGAGAGAGAGTCTGTAAGTAGATATGTGTGTGTGGGAGTGTGGGAGTGTGTGTGTGTGTGCGTGTAGTAAGAGAGAGAGAGAGAGAGAGAGAGAGAGAGAGAGAGAGAGAGAGAGTCTGTAAGTAGATATGTGTGTGTGTGTGTGTGTGTGTGTGTGTGGTGTGTGATATCAGTAATAGCGCTCAGGTGCACTGAGTGGTTTGTGGTTACTGCTCCATCACTCATTCTCTGGACTTGCGTGCATCAGGACATATTCAAGGTAATGCACTTTTATAAAGGATTTATAAAGCATCATGGGACATTACTTAAAAAGGATCATCTGGGCAAAATAAATAAATAAATAAAAAGTTTCATTGTATCTTTTCATTTATTTTCTGGACGACTTATTCCTGACCAGGTTCACGGGTGGTGGTGCCAATCTCAGACAGAGTGCACCCTGGACAACCTTATGACCTTTATCAAAGTCAGCAGTGCTTCTTTTACATGGCTCCAACTAGACAGTGAGAGACATGCAAAAGCCTCTGAGAACCCACTTCGCTGCACTGGGGGTGTGCCATCATCATCATCATCATCATCATCATCGTCATTATAAAAATAATAATAAATAATAACAACAACAACAATAATAATAATAATAATAATAATAATAATAATAAAATAATAATAATAATAATAACAACAATAATAATAATAATAACAATAATAATAATAATAATTGGGAGCAGCGGTAGCCTAGTGGTATAGGGTGCTGGATCGCTGATCCTAAGGTTGGGGGTTCAACCAAGTCCCACTTGCCACAAGGTTGTCACTGTACCCCCAGTGCAGCTAACTGGGTTATCAAAGGCCGGCTGTCTATGGTGTGAGGTTTATGTAAAAGAACCTTTGCTGATTTTTGACAAGAGTTTCTGCAAAGCCGTCAGAATGTTTCCACCCTGTGATGGCCAAGCGAGCTGTCCAGGGTGTACTCTGCCCTCGCCCGGAGTCAGCTGGGATGGGCACCAGCCTCCCCGCGACCCTAATTGGGATTAAGCGGTTATAGCAAATGAACTGATGATAATAATCATTATCATCATCATCATCATCATCATCATCACCACCATCATCACCATCCTCCGCTTAATCCGAGGTTGGATCGCGGAGGTAGCAGCCTAAGCAATGAAATTCAGACATCCCTCTCCCCAGCCACTTCCTTCAGCTCTTCAGGGGAACACTGAGGCGTTCCCAGACTAGCCGAGAGACATAATCCCTCCAGCATGTTCTAGTTCGACCCTGGGGTCGACTGCACCAGGGAAACATTCTAACCAGATGCCCGAGCCACCCCAACTGGCTCCTCTCAATGTAGAGGATTACTGAGCTTCTCGATGTATGTCTAAGATCCCTGCCACCCGGGGAAGTAAGCTCATTTCAGCTGCTTGTATCCATAATCTTGTTCTTTCAGTCACTACCCAATGTTCATGATCATAGGTGAAGATTAACATAAATTGAGAGCTTTGCCTTGCGCTTAGCTCCATCTTCACCTCAATAGTCTGCTTTACAGCAGAGGCTGCAGTGATCCTCCTGTCAATCTGCTGCTCCATTCTTCCCTCACTCATGAACAAGACACTGAAATTCTTGAACTTTTCCACTTGTAGAAGGAGCTCATTCCCGACCTGGAGGGTGCATTCCACCCTTTTCTGACTGAGAATCATTGCCTCGGACTTGAAAGTGCTGCTTCTCACCCCGGCTGCTTCGCACTCGGCTGCGAATTGCTCCAATGAGAGTTGGAGGTCTCAGATTGATGAATCAAAAAAGGATGACCTCATTTACAATACCAGAGACGAGATCCGATGGCCACTAAACCAGAACCCCTCAATGCCTTGGTTGCACGTAAAAATTCTGTCCAGAAAAATTATGAACAGAATCGGTGACAAAGGACAGCCTTGGTGGACTCCAACCCTCAACATAAAATAATCCAACTCATTGTTACCAATATGGACCAAACTCTGGTTCTGGTGATACAGTGACCGAATGGCCCATAGCAATGAGTCTAGAATGCCGTACTCCCGGAGCACACCCCATAAGATAGCCTGAGGGACACGGTCGAAAGCCTTATCTAAATCCACAAAACAAATGTGGACAGATTGGGAAAACTTCCATTGCCCCCTGCAGGATCATGTAGAGTGTATAGAGTTGGTCATGAGTACCAGGGCCAGGACGAAAACCACATTGTTCCTCCTGAATCCAAGGTTTAATTATCAGTTAGATTCTCCTTTCCAGTTTCCCTGCATTGACTTTCCCGGGTAGGCTGAGGAGTGTGATTCCATCATATTTGGAACACACCCTCTAGTCCCTCTTTTCAAAAAGGGGGACCACCACCCCACTTTGTCAATCAAGAAATATAGCCCCTGATGACCATGCGATGTTGCAGAGATATGTCAACAAAGCCAGTCCTACAACATCCAGATTCCAGATATTAAGGACAGATCTCATCCACCCCCAGAGGCAACCACCGATGAACTTTTTGAATACCTCAGGGACCTCAACAACTACCTTCCACCTCAACAATGGAGGCATGAAATATGGCCCATTCGGATTCCATGTCACCCGCCTCCCTGGGGACATGGTTATAGCTCTGACAAGAGACTCCATCAAATGCTCTGAAGAGACCCTACGTACATGCTTGGGACTGCCAGGTCTGGAGGTGCCAGCTTACCACCAGGCAGTGATTGGTTGACAGCTCAGCCTTTCTCGTCACCTGAGTGTCCAGAACATACAACTGCAAGTCCGGTGACACAACTACAAAGTTGATTATCAAACTGCTGCCTCAGGTGATCTGGTGCAAAGAGCACTCATGGACACTCTTATGTTTGAACAATGTATTTGTGATGGACAAAGCTTGATAAGCACAGAGATTCAAAAAAAAATGACCATTCAGATTCAGGCTGGAGAGGCCGTACCTACCAATCACACCCTTCTTGGTCAAACTGTCATTGCCCACATGGGCGATGAAGTCTCCTAGGATAACAAGTTCAAATTCTCCAACACACGCCTCAAAAGACTCCAAGAAGGATTGGTACTCTGAACTGGCATTTGGAGCATCAGCACAAACAACAATCAGAACCCGTCACCCCAGCCAAACGCAGAGAAAATCTATGCTTTTGTCAACTGGGGTGACCCCAATGTGTGGACCCCAAGACAGGCAAGAAGGATGTGCACAACATCTCACCGCCTATGCCTATGACCAACTCCCAAATGGAATAAGGTAAAGCCCCTCTGGGGATGGACGGTTATTATTAATAATAATAATAATAATAATAATAATAATAATAATAATAATGATAATAATAATAATAACAACAAGAATGAAAGTGCAGGAGTGACCTGGTGGGAAAGGTGCTGCATCACAGTTTCTAAGGTTGGGTTCAATCCCCACTCTCACTGAGAAAGAGGAGCTGTATAGCCATCAGCGTGTTTCTGCCCTGCAATGACATGGCAAGCTGTCCCGGGTGTACTCTGGCCTCGCCCAGAGTCAGCTGGGATGGGTGCCAGCCTCCCCGCGGCCCTAATTAGGATTAAGTGGTTACAGAACATGAAAGAATGAATGTAATAATAATAATACTGTATAGATGGATAGCATGGTAGTGTAGTGTTTAGCACGTAACTCACAGCATAAACGTCCTGGGTTCGAGTCCCAAGTCTGTTCTGTAAGGATTTTGCATGTTCTCTTTGTGCATGCATGGGTTCCATCCTGGTACTCTGGCTTCCTCCCATAGTCCAAAAACATGTACTGTACATTAGGCTAACCGGCTGGTTCAAATTGCCATTAAGTGCAAGCGCGCGTGTGTGTGTGTTTCCCTATGATGGCTTAGTGAGCTGTTCAGAGAGTACCCCACCCTCAACCAGTTTTGGCTGAGATAGGCTCCAGCCTCTATGCCACCCTGACAGGATGAAGTGGTTTGGTAAATGAAAGGAGATAAGATAACGCCGTGCCTGATAGCGACTCTGTTCAATGGTTGCGATCTTAAATTAACGTGTTGATGTTTTTATTAGATGAATTGTAATCTTCTTCCTCTTCTTCTTCTTTTACTTTCGGCTGCTCCCTTCAGGGGTCGCCACAGCAAATCATCCGCCTCCACCTCACCCTGTCCTCCACATCTTCTTTTCTGACTCCAACGACCTTCATGTCTTCCTTCACCACATCCATAAATCTCTTCTTTGGTCTTCCTCGAGGCCTTCTGCCTGGTAGTTCCAGCCTCAGCATCCTACTGCCAATATACTCACTATCCCTCCTCTGTACATGTCCAAACCATCTCAATCTAGCCTCTCTGACTTTGTCTACAAAACATCTTACGTGGGCTGTCCCTCTGAAATACTCATTTCTGATCCTATCCATCCTCGTTACTCCCAGAGAGAACCTCAACATTTTCATCTCCGCTACCTCCAGCGCTGCCTCCTGCCTTTTCCTCAGCGCCACTGTTTTTAAGCCATACAACATCGCTGGCCTCACCACCGTCCCTTCATTCTTGCTGACACTCTACTATCGCACATCACACCGGACACTTTTCTCCAACCATTCCAGCCTGCCTGCACACGCTTCTTCACCTCTTTTCCACACTCTCCATTGCTCTGGATTGTTGAGCCTAAGTACTTAAAATCCTCCACCTTCGTTATCTCTGCTCCCTGTAACATCACCGTTCCTCCTGGGTCCTTCTCATTCATACACATGTATTCTGATTTTCTGAGGCTAACCTTCATTCCTCTCCTTTCCAGGGCATACCTCCACCTCTCTAGATTTTCCTGCACTTGTTCTCTGCTCTCACTACAGATCACAATGTCATCTGCAAACATCATAGTCCATGGAGATTCTTGTCTCACCTCGTCTGTCAGCCTGTCCATCACCATAGCAAACAAGAAGGGGCTCAGAGCTGACCCTTGATGCAGTCCCACCTCCACATTGAATTCGTCAGTCACACCGACAGCACACCTCACCACTGTCTTACATCTCTCATACATGTCCTGCACCACTCTAACATAATTCTCTGCCACTCCAGACTTCCTCATGCAATACCACAGTTCTTCTCTTGGTACCCTGTCATATGCTTTTTCCAGATCCACAAACGCACAATGTAGCTCCCTCTGACCTTCTCTGTACTTCTCTATTAACATCCTCAAAGCAAACATTGCATCTGTGGTGCTCTTTCTTGGCATGAAACCAAACTGTTGTTCACAAATGCTGACCTCTGCCCTTAGTCTAGCTTCCACTATTCTTTCCCATAACTTCATCATATGGCTCATCAACTTTATCCCTCTGTAGTTGCTGCAACTCTGCACGTCTCCCTTGTTCTTAAAAATGGGCACCAGCACACTTCTCCTCCACTCCTCCGGCATCTGCTCACTCTCTAGTACCTTGTTGAATGTTCTTGTCAGAAAATCTACTGCTACCTCTCCTAGACACTTCCATACCTCCACAGGTATATCATCAGGACCAACTGCCTTTCCATTCTTCATCCTCTTCAATGCCCTTCTCACTTCACCCTTACTGATCTTTGCTACATCCTGCTCCTCAATGGTCACCTCTTCTACTCTTTTTGCTCTCATTTTCCTCATTCATCAGCTCTTCAAAGTACTCTTTCCATCTTCCCAGCACACTTCTGTCATCAGTCAATACATTTTCCTCTCTGTCCTTTATCAATCTAACTTGCTGCACGTCCTTCCCATCTCTATTTCTCTGCTGTGCCAACCTGTATAGATCATTTTCTCCCTCTTTATCCAACCTATCATACAAGTCATCATACGCCCTCTGTTTGGCCTTAGCCACTGCTACTTTCGCCTTATGCTGTGTCTCCCTGTACTCCTGTTTACTCTCTTTGGTCCTCTCAATGTCCCACTTCTTCTTGGCTAACCTCTTCCTTTGAACACACTCCTGCACTTCCTCATTCCACCACCAAGTCTCCTTTTCTACTTTCCTTCCAGAGGACACACCAAGTACTCTCCTACCTGTGTCCCTGATCACATTTGCTGTGGTCGTCCAGTCATTTGGAAGCACTTCCTGGCCACCCAAAGCCTGTTTCAACTCCTCCTTGAAGACAACCCGACACTCTTCCTTTTTCAGCTTCCACCACTTTGTCTTCTGCTCTGCCTTTGCCTTTTTCACCTTTCTCACCATCAGAGTCATCCTGCACACCACAATCCTATGCTGTTTGGCAACACTCTCACCCACTATGACTTTGCAGTCGCTGACTTCCTTCAAATTACATCGCCTACACAAGATGTAGTCTACCTGTGTGCTCCTACCTCCGCTTTTATAAGTCACCCTATGCTCCTGTTTCTTCTGGAAGAAAGTATTCACCACAGCCATTTCCATCCTTTTTGCAAAATCTATCAACATCTGTCCTTCATTCCATCCTGTCCTGGATACCAAACCTGCCCATCACTTCCTCGTCCCCTCTGTTGCCTGCACCAACATGTCCATTGAAGTCTGCACCAATGACCACTCTTTCACCTCTGGCGGTACTCTGCATCACTTCATCTAACTCACTCCAGAATCTCTCCTTCTCTTCTAGCTCACATCCTGCCTGTGGGGCATAAGCACTAACAACATTGAGCATTACACCTTCAATTTCTAACTTGAGACTCATCACTCTGTCTGACACTCTTTTCACTTTTAGAACATTCCTGACAAACTCCTCCTTCAAGATAACTCCTACTCCATTTCTCTTCCCATCCACACCGTGATAAAATAGTTTCAACCCTGCTCCTAAGCTTTTAGCTTTGCTACCTTTCCACCTGGTCTCCTGAACACACAGTATGTCCACCTTCCTCCTCTGCATCATGTCAGCCAGCTCTCTACCTTTTCTTTGCATAGTTCCAACATTCAAAGTCCCCATTCTCAGTCCTAGACTCATGCCTTTCCTCTTCTCTCTGCCTACGGACACGCCTCCCACGTCTCCTTCTTCGACCAACGGTAGTCCAATTTCCATCAGCACCCTGTTGATTGACAGCACTGATGGCGGTCGTTGTTAACCCGGGCCTCGACCGATCCAGTATGGGGGTAATATTTCTGATTTGCATCATAAATGTTTGGCATTGGTTTTACGTCAGCTGCCCTTCCTGACACAACCCTCTGCATTTCTCCGGGCTTGGGACCGGCGTGAGGGGGAGAGACACTGCTTAGTGCCCCCACCCCCCCCACCCCCCACGGCTGCATTTAGATGAATTGTAATGTTTGTGAAAAATCCTGTGTGGATGAAGGATTGAGAATTCTGTGATCAGAAGTTTTGGATCGCGGAAAGAGTGTAAGAGTAGTGCGTGTCTGTGTGTGTGTGTATGTGTGTGTTTCTTTTTCTGTGATGAAAAGATTCTGTTAGTGATTTGGGAAGAAATAAAGATTTTACTTTGATACGGAATCGTTTTGATTTATTGCACTTTAATGTTGTTTTGGTTAAAATATCACTGAGTTTATTTCATCTTCCTCCTTTCAGCGCACACTCCAATTATAACCCACATCCAGTGGCGTCACAGCCTGGGCTACAAATTCTGTCTGTCTCATACAGACACACACACACACACACACACACACACACACACACACACGAATGTATACTCACAGAAATAAATACATACAGACCACACAAAAACGCAAACATTTTCAACACCAAAAATTAATTAAAAATAACATCAATCCTCTTGATAAAGTGATTTGAATAAAAATGTCAAAAACAAACCAGATCATTCAATTTCAGTTCAGCTTGCAAAGTCACTTTCCTGAGCTCGGTTCTAATGTGAGAAGCATCCAAACACAACCAGTCCTGCCATCATGTCCCATGGCAACCAACTCACCATGGAAGAAGACTCGCTGGATAATTGTGAATTTTAAATAAAACACGAAGCTCTGCTGGGGAAATGGCTTTTCCAGGCTGATTAGCCTCGCATTCTTTCGCGTGTGTTCCTCCGCGCTCCTAGAATGCCTTGTGCAGTGCTTTTCAATTATTTTCTGTGATGCCCCCTATTGGAAGAAAACATTTCACATAAATAGTGTTTACTGCACTTCATATCGTTTGCTCAATGCTTTTTCCCTACACACAGGGAACACAGAGAGAGCGCCACTGCCACCTACTGTAGAGGATGCACAATTACACTTAATTCTAGTACAGTATGGTAAAAAGCATGTTCCTCAGGGTCATACTCATCACCCCCCCTCCTTCTCCCCGACATTACACCGTGGTCCCAAGGGGGGCGTTCCCCACTAATTGAGAAGCACTGGCCTTGTGGGAGCTCACCACGAGCCTTTCCTTGCTGATATTTGTAGCATCCACATGCACAAAATTCTCCTCTTCCTCCTTCTCCGTCACGCACCACCTCATGTCTGCCAAGGTGACATCTTTGCCGCAGTCGATGATCGGAAGAGTTAATTGATTTATTGTTTATTCATGTATTATTATTATTATTATTATTAATGTTAATGTACATGTATTATTATGGTGAGCTATTGATTGCTTTTACATGTTTATCTTTAATATATTAGGTGAAATATAGGTGTTTATATGAGTTTGGGAAGGGCTTGGAACAGATTAATTGGTTTTCTATTATTTCCGATGGGAATTTTTGTTTTATCTATCATACGTTTTCCGAGCTTGCCCTGGGAACGGATTAATTTTGTAAGTCAAGGTACCGCTGTATTAAATATAAGCCAGTGGTTTGGAATGAAATGGAGCACAGTTTCAAAAGATATGAATCTAACAAGTCATCACTTTCAACTTTTTACTTTCATTTCAATAAGTGCTTCGAGAACATCTTCAGTCGAAATGCACTGTAGAAAAGATCCAGTATCAGTCTTTAGTAAATACAAGCTTTGAGAATAGGTTTATAGATCAGAGGACCACCGCGTAATATTCTGCTGAGAGAAGAATTTGAACTTTCCAGTATATATATATATTTTTTAACAGTTTTTCAGAATTGTGTTTGGTTTTTACCAGCATCTGAAAGGGATTTGAAATAAAACTCATTTAAAGGAGGCTGCTCGTCGGCAACAGAATAAATACTGAGGAGACAATCTGAGGTGAAAGCTCCGTTTCAGGAAAAGCAGAGACGCCATAAACATCACAATGATTCAAGTTATGAAGGAAACATTGAACATCTCACGTTTTATAAATTCTCCTTTTAACTGGACGAGACTCGCACCGTCAACATATTGTTGTTCTAATGCATGCAAAGGGACAATGACCACTAAGATCACATGCAAAACCTGCATTCGCTGAATACCTGTGAGGATTATTTCTAATAATAACAACATCAATCAGTGAAGATTTCCCGGATCTTTTAAATTTGGGCTTACGGGCTCTGAAACTGTGTGGAACAGATTTAATTGAAAAAAAAAAAAAAAAAAAATATATATATATATATATATATATATATATATATATATATATATATATATATATATATATATATAGGATTTTCTGAGTAGATCCTTCCGTAGGAGAGTGCTCAATACTTTTTGGTAGAGCAAATAACAAAAATAAAAAGACAGGACAAAGACTTTCGATTGAATTCTTCTACAATCACCTGAAGAGAGAGGATGGTTTCACCACCCATCGAAACAGATCTGTAGTGATAAATGGAGTTTCAATAGAAAGTCTTTGTCCTGTCCTTTATTTTTGTTATATATATATATATATATATATATATATATATATATATATATATATATATATATTCATTCGTAAATATATGAATTCATATATATATATATATATATAAATAAATTGAGTTAATATATATTATATATACACAATGCAGCCGTGAGGGGGGGCACAAACCAGTGTCTCTCCCTCACGCCGGTCCCAAGCCCGGATAAATGCAGAGGGTTGCGTCAGAAAGGGCATCCGGCGTAAAACAAAAGCCAAATAAACTATGCGAATCACAAGAAAGAACCACATACCGGATCGGTCGAGGCCCGGGTTAACAACGACCGCCATCAGTGCCGTCAACCAACAGGGTGCTGATGGAAATTGGACTACTGTTGGTCGAAGACGTCGAAGAAAGAGAGGTGGGAAGCGTGTCCGTTGCCAGAGAGAGAAGAGGAAAGGCATGAGTCTAGGACTGAAAGTAGGGACTTTGAATGTTGGAACTATGACAGGAAAAGGTAGAGAGCTGGCTGAAATGATGCAGAGGAGGAAGGTGGACATACTGTGTGTCCAGGAGACCAGGTGGAAAGGTCGCAAGGCTAGAAGAATAGGAGCAGGGTTTAAACTGTTTTATCATGGTGTGGATGGGAAGAGAAATGGAGTCGGAGTCATCTTGAAGGAGGAGTTTGCAAGGAATGTTCTAGAAGTGAAAAGAGTGTCAGACAGAGTGATGAATCTCAAGTTAGAAATTAAAGGTGTGATGGTCAATGTTGTTAGTGCTTATGCCCCACAGGCAGGATGTGAGCTAGAAGAGAAGGAGAGATTCTGGAGTGAGTTAGATGAAGTGATGCAGAGTAACCCCAGAGGTGAAAGAGTGGTCATTGGGGCAGACTTCAATGGACATGTTGGTGCAGGAAACAGAGGGGATGAGGAAGTGATGGGTAGGTTTGGTATCCAGGACAGGAACGCAGAAGGACAGATGTTGGTAGATTTTGCAAAAAGGATGGAAATGGCTGTGGTGAATACTTTCTTCCAGAAGAGAGAGGAGCATAGGGTGACTTATAAAAGTGGAGGTAGGAGCACACAGGTAGACTACATCTTGTGCAGGCGATGTAATTTAAAGGAAGTCAGTGACTGCAAAGTAGTAGTGGGTGAGAGTGTTGCCAAACAGCATAGGATGGTGGTGTGCAGGATGATGCTGATGGTGAGGAAGGTGAAGAAGGCAAAGGCAGAGCAGAAGACAAAGTAGTGGAAGTTGAAAAAGGAAGAGTGTCGGGTTGTCTTCAAGGAGGAGTTGAAACAGGCTTTGGGTGGTCAGGAAGTGCTTCCAGATGACTGGACAACTACAGCGAATGTGATCAGGGAGACAGGTAGGAGAATACTTGGTGTGTCATCTGGAAGGAAAGTAGATAAGGAGACTTGGTGGTGGAATGAGGAAGTGCAGGAGTGTGTACAAAGGAAGAGATTAGCTAAGAAGAAGTGGGACATTGAGAAAACCGAAGAGAGTAAACAGGAGTACAGGGAGACACAGCGTAAGGCAAAGGTAGCAGTGTCAAAGGCCAAACAGAGCGCGTTTGATGACTTGTATGCTCGGTTGGAAAGTAAGGAGGGAGAAAATGATTTATACAGGTTGGCACAGCAGAGAAATAGAGATGGGAAGGACGTGCAGCAAGTTAGATTGATAAAGGACAGAGAGGGAAATGTATTGACTGATGACAGAAGTGTGCTGAGAAGATGGAAAGAGTACTTTGAAGAGCTGATGAATGAGGAAAATGAGAGAGAAAAAAGAGTAGAAGAGGTGACTGTTGAGGACCAGGAAGTAGCAAAGATTAGTAAGGGTGAAGTGAGGAGGGCATTGAAGAGGATGAAGAATGGAAAGGCAGTTGGTCCTGATGACATACCGGTGGAGGTATGGAAGTGTCTAGGAGAGGTATCAGTAGATTTTCTGACAAGAACATTCAACAAGGTCTTAGAGAGTGAGAGGAATCCAGAGGAATGGAGGAGAAGTGTGCTGGTGCCCATTTTTAAGAACAAGGGAGACGTGCAGAGTTGCAGCAACTACAGAGGGATAAAGTTGATGAGCCATACGATGAAGTTATGGGAAAGAATAGTGGAAGCTAGACTAAGGACAGAAGTCAGCATTTGTGAACAACAGTTTGGTTTCATGCCAAGAAAGAGCACCACAGATGCAGTGTTTGCCTTGAGGATGTTAAGGGAGAAGTACAGAGAAGGTCAGACGGAGCTGCATTGTGCCTTTGTGGATCTGGAGAAAGCATATGACAGGGTGCCGAGAGAAGAACTGGTATTGCATGAGGAAGTCTGGAGTGGCAGAGAAGTATGTTAAAGTGGTGCAGGACATGTATGAGAGATGTAAGACAGTGGTGAGGTGTGCTGTCAGTGTGACAGAAGAGTTCAAGGTGAAGGTGGGACTGCATCAAGGGTCAGCTCTCAGCCCCTTCTTGTTTGCTATGGTGATGGACAGGCTGACAGATGAGGTTAGACAAGATTCCCCATGGACTATGATGTTTGCAGATGACATTGTGATCTGTAGTGAGAGCAGAGAACAAGTGCAGGAAAATCTAGA
>CM045728.1:3347349-3414849 GCA_024760905.1 Plotosus lineatus | reverse complement strand
TCTCTTTCTGTCTCTCTCTCTCCCCTGCTTCTCTAGTTAATCAGCACAGAGCAGGAGTGGATTTATTGAAATGACCTGGATAGTATTTGCTGGATATTTATAACGGGAGCGCATGTGATTCTGCACCGCTGCAGGAGGTCGGGCTCTCTCTGTATTAAAACTGTTACAGCATTTAAAATCAGTGTTGTTTCTAGGGAGCCAGCTTGTGGTGGCAGAAACGTGGGGTTCGGGTTCAGACCTGGTACAAACACAATCCCCCTTTAACACTGCTCCAGAAAGACCGGAACCTTCGCCCAGAATTTACATTTTTTGGGGGGGATTTTTTAGGCCCTTCAGGAACTGAAAAAGTAAAAGCATGATGTCAGAAGCCCCCGGGCGTCCCTTTCACGCCAGCGGTCTCTCATTCACCACAAACATTTTGTTCATCCTCCAGGCACTTCAGAAAAGATACTGCACAAACTCACTCAATCAGTGACGACAGTGATGGTGATGATCAGGATGAAGATTTTGTTGATGATCATAGTGATGATGATGATGATGATGATGACGAGGGAGGAGATGTTGATGAATTGCACTTACAGCATTTGGCAGACACACTTAAAACAGATTAACTTACAATTATCTTTAATTTAATTAATTTCAATATGAATTACCCCCAGTGCACTAACTGGGTTACCGAAGGCCAGCCGTGTCTCCCACGGTCTGTGGCGAGATGTTCATGTAAAAGAAGCACTGCTGCATTTCATAAAGATGAGCTGCATAGCCGTCAGCGTGTTTCTGCCTTGCGATGGCCTGGCGAGCCGTCCAGGATGTACTCTGCCCTCTCTCGGAGTCGGCTGAGACGAGCGGCAGCCTCCCCATGACCCTAATTAGGATTAGGCGGTTACAGAAAATGAATGAATGATTGAATAATATAATATTAATTAATTTAATTTAACTTTAATACAACCATGCAAGTGAGGGTTAAGGGCCTTGCTCAAGGGCCCAACATTGGTGATAGTGTTGCTCGAACTGTAGGGGATCAGATCAGTAACCCGGGGCTTTATCTGCTCAGCATATCCCACAAGATAATCTGAGGGACATGATCCAAAACCTTCTCCAAGGCCACAAAATACATGTGGACATATTGGGCGAACTCCCAAGCTCCCCGTCCAGGGGCCAGTAGCATGCAGAGCTGGATCTGTTGTTTGCGATCAGGCACTTCAGACTCTCTGCTGTGGATACAGCTCACGAATTATAAATTCTACACACATCACACTCAATTTACCCATGATCCTCTGGGCACACTAATGCACTGTAGCTCTGATGTTTATTTGAATGGTAGTGGTGAAAACAGTTCATCTCTTTCTCCTGAAATGCGGTGTTCTTTCATTCCTGTCATTATTTCTGACGCAGCACGTCTCAGCCACTCACCCAACCGGGGGAGTGTCCTTCACCCTCGCACGTCATCACGTAGCTCTTACTACTGCTACATACATCTCTTTAAGGTGGGGGTGGGGGGGTGTAGTGGCGGTCTGGTGGTGAGGTGCTGGATAACCATTTCTAAGGGTTCAAGCCCCAATATCACCGGGCTGTCACTGCTGCCCCTCCAGTGCACTAACTGGGTTATCAAAGGCCAGCCGTGTCTCTCACTGTCTGTGGTGGAGGTTCATGTACAAGAACCTTTCCAGACTTTAGTAAAGAGGATCTGTGTAGGGGCAGTGGTGGTCTAGTGCTATAGGGCGCTGGATCGCTGATCCAAAGGTTGGAGGTTCGAGTCCCACTGTCCACAAGGTTGTCACTGTCCCCCCCAGTGCACTAAGTGGGTTATCAAAGGCGAACCATGTCTGTCACTGTCTATGGTGAGAGGTTGATGTAAAAGAACCATTGCTGACTTTCGTAAAGAGGAGCTGCAAAGTCGTCAGCGTGTTTCTGTCCCTTGCTAAAAGGGTTGTGACAGGAAGGCCATCCGACGTAAAAACCTTTGCCAAATCAAAAGTGCGAATCAGATGATTCACTGTGGCGACTCCCGAGTAAAAGGGGAAAAGCCGAAAGGAAGACAGACAGTAAAGAGGATCTGTGTAGCTCTCAGCAAGTTTCTGCCCTGCGATGACCTGGTGAACTAGAGTCCAGGGTCGACAGGGACTGTGTTGCACACGTTTACAGTCCACATCACCTGTGTGTGCACTCACTACTTACTGGTTCAGATCGCACCGAGAAACGTGAAAATGAATTTCACAGCTTTTACTCTGAGAGTAAAGTGCTTAATTACACTCCTACATGTGTGCATGTGCGTGAGTCTGACCCTTGTACATGTCTCTACTCGCTCTTGAATGTGTAGCTCTCATTAGCTGCTGAGTGTTGGCGTGCCGCTCGCGTGGGAGGAAAATGCTAATCATGTCCAGCAGTGAGGGGGATGCGTGAGAAATCCTATTTGTTGTGTATGTGACCTCATCCCTCACGAAACGCTAAAGAGTCAATGTGGGTGAACTTCAAGTGCATCTTTCATAAAAATTATATATTAAAAAAAGAAAAAAAACAAACAAATAAACAGCAAACAAAAACAACCAAATCTCTGTACCAAAAATTTTATTAAAATAATACTACTACCACCTTTAACACACACATACACACTATATATATGTATAAAAATAAAAGGACAGGACAAAGTCTTTTATTTTTATTTGCTCTCCGAAAAAGTATTGAGCACTCTCTTACGGAAGGATCTACTCAGAAAATTCTCTCTCTCTCTCTCATATATATATATATATATATATATATATATATATATATATATATATATATATATATATATACACACACACACACTAGTCCTTCTCAAAAAATTAGCATATTGTGATGAAGTTAATTATTTTCTGTAATGTACTGATAAAAATTAAACTTTCATATATTTTAGATTCATTACACACCAACTGAAATATTTCAGGTCTTTTATTGTTTAATCCTGATGATTTTGGCATACAGCTCATGAAAACCCAAAATTCCTATCTCAAAAAATGAGCATATGATGTTCAGGTAGTGTAAACGAGCTATTAACCTAATCATCTGAATCAACCAATTAACTCTAAACACCTGCAAAAGATTCCTGAGGCTTTTAAAAACTCCCAGCCTGGTTCATTACTCAAAACCACAATCATGAGTAAGACTGCCGACCTGACTGCTGTCCAGAAGGACATCATTGACACCCTCAAGCAAGAGGGTAAGACACAGAAAGAAATCTCTGAGCGAATAGGCTGTTCCCAGAGTGCTCGATCAAGCCACCTCAGTGGGACGTCTGTGGGAAGGGAAAAGTGTGGCAGAAAACGCTGCACAACCAGAAGAGGTGACCGGACCCTGAGGAAGATTGTGGAGAAGGGCCGATTCCAGACCTTGGGGGACCTGTGGAAGCAGTGGACTGGGCTACAGGTGCCGCATTCCCCAGGTCAAGCCACTTTTGAACCAGAAACAGCGGCAGAAGCGGCTGACCTGGGCTACAGAGAAGCAGCACTGGACTGTTGCTCAGTCGTCCAAAGTACTTTTTTCAGATGAAATCAAGGTGCCAGAGTCTGGAGGAAGACTGGGGACAAGGAAATGCCAAAATGCCTGAAGTCCAGTGTCAAGTACCCACAGTCAGTGATGGTCTGGGGTGCCATGTCAGCTGCTGGTGTTGGTCCACTGTGTTTTATCAAGGGCAGGGTCAATGCAGCTAGCTATCAGGAGATTTTGGAGCACTTCATGCTTCCATCTGCTGAAAAGCTTTATGGAGATGAAGATTTCATTTTTCAGCACGACCTGGCACCTGCTCACAGTGCCAAAACCACTGCGAAATGGTTTACTGATCATGGTATTACTGTGCTCAATTGGCCTGCCAACTCTCCTGACCTGAAGCCCATAGAGAATCTGTGGGATATTGTGAAGAGAAAGTTGAGAGACACCAGACCCAACACTGTGGATGAGCTTAAGGCCGCTATCGGAGCATCCTGGGCCTCCGTAACACCTCAGCAGTGCCACAGGCTGATTGCCTCCATGCCACACCCCATTGAAGCAGTCATTTCTGCAAAAGGATTCCCGACCAAGTATTGAGTGCAGAACTGAATATAATTATTTGAAGGTTGACTTTTTTGTATTAAAAACACTTTTTTTTTTTTCATTGGTCGGATGAAATATGCTAATTTTTTGAGATAGGAATTTTGGGTTTTCATGAGCTGTATGCCAAAATCATCAGTATTAAAACAATAAAAGACCTGAAATATTTCAGTTGGTGTGCAATGAATCTAAAATATATGAAAGTTTAATTTTTATCAGTACATTACAGAAAATAATAAACTTGATCACAATATGCTAATTTTTTGAGAAGGACTAGTGTATATATATATATATATATATATATATATATATGATTTTCTGAGTAGATCCTTCCGTAGGAGAGTGCTCAATACTTTTTGGTAGAGCAAATAACAATAAAAATAAAAGGACAGGACAAAGACTTTCTATTGAAACTCCATTTATCACTACAGATAGTGATAGATAAATGGAGTTTCAATAGAAAGTCTTTGTCCTGTCCTTTTATTTTTATTATATATATATAATAAAGACTCGTCGGCTTGTCCAGCTGGGTGTAGAAACGGTTAAGCAGGTGTCCTCGACTCCGAGATGAGGCTGGTAGGCGAATTGAAGGGTGTCCATTTGTTCTCTAACCATGGGCTGGAGTTGCTCCAGTATTAGTCTCTCGAAGGTCTTCATTCAAAGTCAGTGCCACGGGTCTGTAATCCTGGGGCCACTGGGACGTATAGATAAGTGGTGATGCAGGTGATGGTTGGCGGTGATACAGCAGGGTGAAACTGGTCTCACAAGCAGAAGTAGAGATCTTGTTCAGGAGTCATCACTCTCTCTTTTGCTCGAGACATGGCCTGTCATCAACTGACCCCACTATGTTATGGTGGCCAATCAGTATTCTGCTGGGTTGTGTACAGCCCATACACCTAACTACTGAGCTACATTGAGGCAGTTACGGGTATGAGCTGTGAGCAGCCCAGCCTCCACCATACCCATTGTCTGTCCATTATGGCATGCACTAGACTAACAATCGTGGCATTCCAAACCACTCCTCAAATCGTGCAGCAACACATTGTGTTCTGCTCAGATTAATATTTGACCCACTTTTTGCAAAGACTAATGCCACAGGGTAAACTTGCCCCGCCCCTTACAGGTACAGAGAAACAGAAACTTCTCTCTCAAAGGTTTTAACGACTATCAGGATTTTCCTCTATTTCTTTCTCTAGCTGTTCATCCTTTCTCCCAATCCATCCACCCATCCATCCACACACCCTTCCTATCCATCTATTCATCCATTATCTATAGATAAATCTCTCTCTCTCTCTCTGAGTGCTGACCCTATGACTGGAGAGATCTGGTGACTGCAGGATGGGAATAGCTGCCTTATTAAATCCCAATTGATCTGGAACCATCACTTATACTCTCACATCCCACATGTCAAAGTATACATGCTGAATTATTCTTCCTTTCTTACAGAGTCTGATTCTCAGAGGATCTTTATTGGACTCACATGAATAAAATCTACATTTTTCACTTATTATGACCTTGTCTTTTGGTTTTAATGAGGAAGAGGTTAGCACTCCCGCTTCAAAGTACGAAGTGTCTGGGTTTGAAGATGACTGGAGCGTTTTCTGATGGAGTCCATGTTCTCTCCCATGTTTGTGTGGGTTTCCTCAGGGTACTCTGGATTTTTTTTTTTTTTTACATTCTCTGTTGGTGTGACTATGAGTGTGAATGGTTGTTCATCCCTGTGTTCGTATTGTAACACACTGGCACCTGTTCGGAGTCTCTCATGAGGTTAACTGGGACTGGTTTCAGCTTTCTTCCCAACACTGACAGATACGGTTACAGATAATGGAATTATGGTTTCAATCAATCCATCAGGTTCCAGCATACTGTTATTCCTTGTGAACGTTCCTGCTGGTTGGACCATACTAACAAGAGAACATTGAGAAAGCTAAAAAAAAATGCAAAGCAGAGACAAGTACCCTGATGGTACGTCAGAAGAAATGCCCAGTCTTGCGGGTATCTTTCAGCCTGAGATGCTCCTTTTCAGTGTTGTACTTCCTACAGACTGATTTAGGTGAAAATCTCTTTCAACACTTGTCAGAGAACCAACAAATTTCTGTGAGAAGGATACAAGTTATATTCCAATCTTTTGCATCCTCACAGGAGTACCACAGAGCTGCATTCTCTCACCACACTGTACTCAATGACTCAATGACACCAATGACTCAATGACAGAGATCTCCATCAAAAACTCTATCAATGGTGACACTCCATACAGAAGTGAAGAAGGCTGTCTTACAGGCGTGATGTGCTCACACCAACCCAGTCATTCAGATCCTCTGGAAACACAATCACTGGCTCCATAACACAAAATCAACAACATACCCACCATCCTCCAGAACCTACTCCAAAGCCTGTTCCTTCCTTCTACACCATGTGAAGGAGTTCAGTGTGTCTCAGGCAGTCCAGAAGATACTCACCACCACCACCATAGAGTGGTTCCTCTCTCCCTCTTTCGTCCGGATTGCCAGGCTGCAGTAAGTGCTCCACATGGTGGAAAAGATCATCAGTTGTATACCCACCAACATTAAGCACCGATACGACATCAGGGCAAGACAAGAGCATTGAGTAGCGGCTGAAATCAAGTACCCAAAGAACCATCTGCCCTGTCCTGTCACACAGTGCGACAAGTCCATCATCTCCTGGAGCATCGTTTCTGGATGTTTCCATTCTCATGCCCAACTATCCCAGTCCAAAGCATCTGCCAATGAGCAAACCCAATTTCTCTGAACTCCTGTCTCATGAATTAAAGTGATTCTGTATCAAACTGGCTTTCAATGTCATGTGAAATTTTAGTATTTTTTAAAACTTATGTACATTCATTCACTGAACTGTTTAAAACCATTCGGCTCACAAAGATGCCGGTGCCTATATCAGCCAACTCTGTTTGAGGGTGTGGTACATCCTGAATAGCTTACCAGTCTATGTCAGGGAAACACTCATACAACTATTTTCACTTAGTCTCACATCAAGGTGTAATTTGGAACAGTCAGTAAGAGCAACTGCATCACCGCCATACTGGAAGTCCTGCAGTGGACTGTGGGTAATGTACAACAGCTAAGTACAGACTCAAAGTGTCGGGTGTGTGCCTGGATGCTTTAATAATTTTATATATATATATATATATATATATATATATATATATATATATATATATTCATATTCTTCTATAATCACCTGAAGAGAGAGGATGGTTTCACCACCCCTCGAAACAGATCTGTAGCGATAAATGGAGTTTCAATAGAAAGTCTTTGTCCTGTCCTTTTATTTTTGTTATTTGCTCTACCAAAAAGTATTGAGCACTCTCCTACGGAAGGATCTACTCAGAAAATCCTCTATATATATATATATATATATATATATATATGGAGAGACAGCGAGAGAGAGAGAGAGAGAGAGAGATGCTAGCTCCATATTGCTAATCTTGCTGGAGTTATGCTAGCATTGTGTTCATGCTAAGAGGGCTCGTTAAATAATGTGGCACCTTCATGTTCCATCATAAAGCAGTCACATGCCCCATGTTCTTGAGGTTATTAGGATGAAGTAGTTTTATCCACTTTTATTGTGCCTGCTTGAATATTGGTGTTCAGATGGTGAATGTATGGGATTCACACTCTGAGAGGGTTCTGTAGGCACTAACTGGTCATAATATGCCTCGCTATTAAATGCAATTTCTTGCTTTTCAGACTGGCAAGTCTGCATCTTAACCATCGTTTCAACTCGGATACTGTTGCTGCCTTAAAGGATAAATAAAGAACTGCTCCAAGTCCATCATCTGGAGACAAAACAGGCTCTGAAACAAAAGAGCCCTGCCATATTTACATGGCGGACATTCATGTCGTACATCCATCTGCTCCCATGGTGCAGTGCACAAACGGTGTTTCCAGGCATGTGCAGTGAGACATCTTTATGAGAAGAAAACAGCAGTATCCAGAACATGCACACTCCATGAAGAACCACTCTCACCAAGCCTGGGACTTGAACCCAAGAGCCTCTTGTGCTGAGGCACACATGCTAATCAATATATACCAACCAGGCTATTATTATTGATGATGGATGGATTGGCTGAATGGATGGATGTGTTTGAGGATTATGGATGTGGCTTTTGGGAGGAGAAAACTAAACAAAGCACATTCGGGTGCAGGATGATTACAACTGCTGAGATATTAAAAGAACAGAAGCTTTTATGATCACAGTTTACTTTGTACTCCTCAGATCCCTCAGATCCGCCTCAGGGAAAGATTTACACTCGACTGGACAACCAACATCCCTTTTCCTCTGCACAGTCTTTTATACATCAATTCAGCTGATTCAGTAACCAGTACCGCGCTGCCGGAGGAAACCATCGTTATCATCCACGTATGATGTCATGTTTCTGATGTAGAATCCTCGCTTCTCCAGGGCAACCTCGATGATAAACAATTCCCTCTGCAGTAAGGAAACAGGGGCGTAGTACAGGAACACGCTATATACATGGCACCCTGTCCAGACTCTGCCTTTTCCTCCGGCTGACCTCAAGAGCTAATGAATCTAGAAGTCCTCTCAAAAGAAGACCTGATTAGGACGTTGGTCCACCTGGACATCATTATCTACCGGTGCACACCATAACCTTCTGTGTAGTGCTTAATAAAAATAATATCAGTGCTACTGTAACTACCTCCGAGTCCCAGCAGCACACACCCAAGGGCTGTCTTCTTACACCACACCAATTTGCCAGCAAATGTATCCATCCATCAGATATATGACTTATCCATCAGGGCCAAGGGGAACCTGGAGCCAATCCCAGCTGCTTTTTGGTGAGAGGGGGCGGAGATACATTCTGAACTGTCCGCAGTCTATTACAGGACTAACACAGACACTACCAACCATTCACACTTGCATTCACACCTGTGGGGATCTGGGACGCATGTCTTTAAACTGTAGGAGGAAACCGGGGACAGTGAGGAAACCCAGAGGCATGAAAGGATCATGACTGAGATTCAAACCGCGGAATGTCTTACTGTGAGACGACAGTAATAACCCCAAAAACGCCACGTTACCCCAGCAGCTACACAGTAGTCAAGAGGTAGTCGACAGGTAGTCGAGGCGAGCAAGTCTCAAGGTAAGACGGTGGTTGGTTCAAGTCCTATGGCTTGGAGGGGCATTTAAGTGGAGAGTTCGCATGTTTTGACCTTCGTCTTACCGTCCAAAAATATACACTGTAGGCTAATTTATTGCCTCAGATTGCCCCTAGGTATGAGTGCGTGTGTGAATGGTTTTATATTTGTTACCCTGTGATGGTCTGGTGAGCTGTTCAGGGTGTAACATGTCTTCACCCAGATTTGGCTAAGATAGGCTCTAGCCTCATCATGACACTAATAGGATAATGCAGATTGAAAAATAAATAAATAAAAGTGTCTTTGGACTGTGTGCGGATGCCAGAGTACCCGGAGGAAACCCATGCAAGCGCAGGGAGAAGGTACCACACAGACTCGCCCTTGCCAAACCTTGAACTTGAGTCCAGGCCCTGTCACATAAACATGCTCCATTCAGCACACACGACCGTGCAGACGAGCTGTTGCTATAGAAACAATAATGTATTGTGAGATGTGCAGGACTGTACACCTGCGTTACGGTCAGAGCTGCGGTTCTGGACAGTGTCCGCGTGCTGGTTTCATCACACCAATGAAATCCAGAAGGAACAGGACTGAGAGCTTCGCGGGTTCTATCATGCGTCACATTCAGAACCATCTGCTGCCAGGTAACGGACATATCGAGCTTGAGCCTTGAACACACCATGCGTTTCTTGAGCATCCACAGATCCACCCTGAACACGCTCTCAGGGAAAACGAGCGCGAAACTAACCATGGCTTTGTTCTTCCTCAGACAGGGATCATGTTCCGAGTGTAACCTGCAGCGGTCTGAGGGGGAAAGGGGAGGAGTTTCAGTCACATGGACCTTCACTCAGAGTGCAACCTCTCTAGCTCTCTCTCTCTCTCTCTCTCTCTCTCGCTCTCTCTCCACCTCTACCCCTCTCTCTACACTTCTACTCAACCCCTCTCACTCGCTACCCCTACTTCTACCTCTCTGTCTCTCTCCACCTCTCAAACCTCTCTCTCTCTAAAGTTGCCTCTCTCTCTCTCTCTCTCTCTCTCTCTCTCTCTCTCTCTCCATGTTTCTCTCGCTCTCTCCACCTAGCTCTTCATTCTCTTGGCTTTTTCTCTGAGAACTCATTACCCTCAGAGTGTTACAGGTGGAGATTATTGTCTCTCTCTCTCTCTCTCTCTCTCTCTCTCTCTCTCTCTCACCCCTGAACCCGGTCTGGTTTCGAACATGTTCAGGGAGTCCGTGCGAAAGGAATATGGAATAAAGAGCTGAATGGAAGAGACGAGAAAACGGTGAAAGCAATTAAAATATGTTTTGTGTAACAGAGAATCAAAAATCCATCAGGAAAGTTATTCAAACACCAAAAATTATTCAGATGAATGATCAAGCTGTGATCTCTGAACAGCACAAGTCCAAAATAATTCATATCCAAATTAGAATATTTAATTCAAAGATTAATTCAAGTGACATCATTCCCAAATCACTTCCTGTTTATATTAAATGGTTTCAGTCACATTTGATTAGTCAAGAGTCCAGAGTAGAGGACTCCGTGACCATATCTGATTAGTCCACTGTCCATCAGATCACTGCATATCTGATTAGTCCACCTTCAGACAGTACTGGCTGAGATAGGTCTCGCTGCGATCCGTGTCATGGGTTTGGTAAATAAGTTGTAGTAAGTGAAAGTGATTAGGTCACGTCTAGAATAGATAAAACAACGTCCCATTTACACACATCACTATCATATCAGTATCATAACCAGATCCGTCCACGTGCAGACTTGACTGGTACGCAACTGATGAGTCCACGTCTAGATAAGCTCAGGTCCAGATTAGATTATTGTTGGTCAAATTAATTTGTGTCTAAATCAGTTTAGTCCATGTCAAGATTCAATCGGAGGAACCCATGTACGATTAGTCCATGTCCAAATGAGATTAGTATACACACACACACACACACACACACACACACACACCCTCAAATAGTCCGTGTCAGGTTCAGTCCATGCCCCTCATGGGACAGTTATTGAGGGACCGTATGTGAAGCTCAGTTAGCAGTGGATACAGACACCTGCACACAAAGCTGTTCTGATGACTGAGGGAAGGTCCGTAGAACCGAGAAAAGTATGTTAAAATGAAAAAGAGATGAAAGAAAGCACAAGCACACACACACACACACAAGCGCACACACACACACACACACACACAAACATGTGCACATACACACACACAAACACTCACACACACACACACACAAACATGTGCACATACACACACACACACACACACACACAACCATGTGCACATACACACACACACAAACACACACACAACCATGCGCGCGCACACACACACACACACACACACACAAATAACACACACATACACATGCTCTCTCTCTCACACACACACACACACACACACACATTCTTCTTTTCCTTTCTTCTGTTCCCTTTAGGGGTTGCCACAGCGAATCATCTGCCTCCATCTCACCCTGTCCTCTGCATCTTTTTCTCTTACACCAATTGCCTTCATGTTCTCCTTCACCACATCCATAAATCTTCTCTTTGGTCTTCCTCTAGGCCTTCTGCCTGGTAGTTCCAACCTCAGCATCCTATTACCAATATACTCACTATCCCTCCTCTGTACATGTCCAAACCATCTCAATCTAGCCTCTCTGACTTTGTCTCCAAAACATCTTACATGTGCTGTCCCTCTGACGTGCTCATTCCTGATTCTATCCATCCTCATTACTCCCAAAGAGAACCTCAACATTTTCATCTCTGCTACCCCCAGCTCAGCCTCCTGTCTTTTCCCCAGCGCCACTGTCTCTAAACCATACAACATCGCTGGCCTCATCACCGTCTTGTACACGTTTCCTTTCATTCTTGCCGATACCCTCCTATCACACATCACACCGGACACTTTTCTCCAACCATTCCAACCTGCCTGCACACGCTTCTTCACCTCTTTTCCACACTCTCCATTGCTCTGGATTGTTGAGCCTAAGTACTTAAAATCCTCCACCTTCTTTATCTCTGCTCCCTGTAACCTCACCGTTCCTCTTGGGTCCTTGTCTTGGGTCTTGGGTCGTTCACACACATGCATTGATTTTTTTTTAGGCTAACCTTCATTCCTCTCCTTCCCAGGGCATACCTCCACCTCTCTAGATTTTCCTCCACTTGTTCTCTGCTCTCACTACAGATCACAATGTCATCTGTAAACATCATAGTCCATGGAGATTCTTGTCTAACCTCATCTGTCAGCCTGTCCATCACCATAGCAAACAAGAAGAGACTCAGCGCTGATCCTTGATGTAGTCCCACCTCCACCTTGAATTCGTTGGTCACGCCGACAGCACACCTCGCCACTGCCTTACATCTCTCATACATGTCCTGCACCACTCTAACATACTTCTCTGCCACTCCAGACTTCCTCATGCAATACCACAGTTCTTCTCTCGGCAGCCTGTCATATGCTTTTTTCAGATCCACAAAGGCACAATGCAGTTCCCTCTGGCCTTCTTTGTACTTCTCTATTAACATCCTCAAAGCAAACACTACATCTGTGGTGCTCTTTCTTGGCATGAAACCAAACTGTTGTTCACAAATGCTGACCTCTGCCCTTAGTCTAGCTTCCACTATTCTTTCCCATAACTTCATTGTATGGCTCATCAACTTTGTAGTTGCTACAACTCTGCACATCTCCCTTGTTCTTAAAAATGGGCACCAGCACACTTCTCCTCCATTCCTCCGGCATCCTCTCACTCTCCAAGACCTTGTTGAATGTTCTTGTCAGGAAATCTACTGCTACCTCTCCTGGACACTTCCATACCTCCACCGGTATGTCATCAGGACAAACTGCCTTTCCATTCTTTATCCTCCTCAGTGCCCTCCTCACTTCACCCTTACTAATCTTTGCTACTCAACAGTCACCTCTTCTACTCTTTTTCTCTCTTCCTCTGTCTCCCTCTCTCTACCTCTCTCACTATTCTCTTTCTCTAACCCCCCTCTCTCTTCCTCTGTCTCCCTCTCTCTACCTCTTCACTCCTCTTTCTCTAACCCCCTCTCTCTTTTTCTCTCTCTCTCGATCTCTCTCTACCTCTTTCCCTCTCTCTCTCTCCCTCCCTTTTCCACTCCCACTCTGACTCATCCCCTCTCTCCACCTGTTTCTCTCCCAGCTCTCTTCCTTTCACTCTTTGTCTTTTTCTGAACATTTTTATTTTTCTACCTTTCATTCTCTTCTCATCTTTTCTGTCTCTCACCCTTAATATCTCTCTCTCAATTTTTTTTTTCCATTTCGATTTACTCTTCACCTCCTCTTCACCTCCAGAGTCAACCCGTCTCTCTTTACCCCAATCACCCATCTCTACTCTTCTTCCTCTCTCCCTCCCCTTCCTTTCCAGTCATCTGTTGTAATTTCAGGCCGTAGCCCCACCCAGTGTCCGTGTCACTCTCTGAAACAGCGGCGCTTGTTAAAGTCATCAGCTTCCAGGGCCCATCGGACTGAAAACGTCTGCAGCAGGTCCACGGCGAGCTCTGCTCTGTGATCTAGCTGCTCTATAACAAGCTTCGAGCCCAGGGACGTCCCCTGAGGGGCAAACACAAGAGCGAGAAGTCCGAACAAAAGGCACATGACTACGGCCATAATCTTGTGATTGATGAAATCAGAAAAGAAAGGGAGGTGATGCGGTTGAGGAGAGTCGAAAGGGAAAGTTTCGGAAGTCTTGCTTTAAGTGCTTCTAAACGGATTTCCTGACAAGTGTGTAATTAAATTCTGCGCTGAGGTTCTGCACTCGATCCACGGCTGTGTACAGGACAGCCCTCATAAATCATGCAGCACATCAATCCATCAATCGATGCTCAGCCTCATCTGTTTCACAATTAAGCAGCACCTGAGGGAGACACCGCTTCCCGACTGAACCCCGGGCCGTAAAGCCGCTGGTGATAAAACCACTCTGTTCAACACCGTGATTGATGTGGGAGTCCAAGACTAATTTATAATCGTTACCACTGTGCGTGTGTGTGTGTACACGTGTATGTGTGCGTGTTTTCAGAAATGGCAAAACCAGGATTAGCACTAACAAGAAAAATACAAATATAAAGCAACAAGCCTGATTTCTCCAAACCTGCTCACACACCCTCACTTCTCTCCCAGCTGGATCTTCAGGGAGAGTGTGGAATTGAACTGTATCACCTCTAGTGGTCACAACAAGGAATTGCAACCACCAGTGACTTCACTTTTACACCACCACCACCACCACCATCATCTTCCACTTAATCCGGGGTCGGGTCACAGGGGCCGCAGCCGAAGCAATTAGGTCCAGATGTCCCTCTCCCCAGCCACTTCCTCCAGCTCTTTCGGGGGTACGTCGAGGCATTCCCTGACCGGCTGAGAGACAATCCCTCCAGCATGTTCTAGGTTGACCCCAGGGTCTCTTCCTGGGTGGACATGCTCCAAACAGCAAACCAGGGAGGCATTCAGGGGGCATTCTAGCCAGATGCCCCAGCCACCTTAACTGACACTCTACTCTGAGCACCTTCCGGATGGCTGAGCTTCTCATCTTATCTCTAAGTTAGAGATCACCCTCCCCCCCATCCACCGCGATTATTATTATCGATTGACAGCTCTGCTCCCCTTGTCACCGGAGTGTCCAAAACATGTAACTGCAAGTCTGGGGACACAGCTACGAAGTCGATCATTGAACGGCAGCCTATGGTGTCCTGATGCCAAGTGCACTTCTGGACATCCTTTTGTTCAAACCTGGTGTCCATGATGGGCAAACTGTGATGAGCACAGAAGTCCAACAACAAAAAACAATTCGGGTTCAGACTGAAGAGGCCGTGCCTACCGATTACAACCTTCCAGGTCAGACTATCACTGCCCACATGGGAAAATCTCCCAGGACAACAAGTGAGTCCCCTGAGGAACCATCCTTCAATACACCCTTGAAAGACTCTGAACCATCATTTGTTGCTTAAGCACAAACCACAGTCAGAACACACACACCCCCACCTGAAGGTGGCGGGAAACTACCCTTTTGTCAACCGGGGAGAACCCAACTTGTGGGCACCGAGACTGCGGTCAACAAGGATGCCCACATTGGCTTGCTGGCTCTCCCCATGACCAACTCCAGAATGGAACACGGCAGGTAAGGGGCTGACATTCCATGTTACAAGAGTCAGAGCCAGTATCTGAAGATCGGTCCAACAGAGCCCATGCCTTCAGCTGCCACCCAACCCCTATAGCCCCTCCCACACGTGGTGGGTCCATAGGAGGGCGAACTCATGTCTCCTTTTCTGTGTGTGTGTGTGTGTGTGTGTGTGTGTGTGTGTGTGTGTATGTGTGTGTGTGTGTGTTACATGCTGACTCAGGTTTCACATTTTTTTCTGATTTCTACCATCTGGCATTTCACACATTCATTATTTCTGTCCTCAGTTCCTCAATTCTGTCCATCGTGTCTGATCAACCGCATCCCCTCTGCTGAGCTCTCTCTCTATCAGTTGTTTGTAAATATAATCTGGGAGAATGATTGTTCTGTGAGGTTCCATCTCGTACTAGCGTGGCGTTTATCCCAGAGCGTGTGGCAGGTTGGCGTGTTTTTGGGGAGTATTTGGGAATCAGTACGTAAAGACCGTTTTAAATTTAATATGTAATTTAAAATTCAGTTTTCTGGCTTAACATGGACCTGGTGAAACTGCCCCACCCCTAGTGTCCAGGTTCTAAGCCCTGATTGGTCAAAAGCTCTTCAGGTTGGTTTTCACACGATGCGCATGTCTCCATATCGAGTTGAAAGTTTATCGGTTCGACGAGAGAATCTGGCTGTTAAAGGAAGACTGATGTCCTGCAGGCTCGCTGTGGAAACATCTCCTGCTGCCGGAGATGAATGTGTGTCCTGTAAAGATGCCATTATTAATGATCGCCATCTGTCGCATCACCGAGAGAATAATTACACAATCACACACTAATGTCATCTTACATACATAGATCCTCACCTAAAATCCTGAGAGACGCAGAGAGAGATGAAAGTGACATTGAGAAAGAGTGACAAAGAGTACAGAGATGGAAAGAGAGAGAGAGAGAGAGAGAGAGAGAGAGATAAAGAAAGACAGAGAAAGAGAGATAATGAAAGACAGAGTGAGAGAGAGAGACAGAGAGAGAGAGATAGACAGAGAGAAAGAGAGAGATAATGAAAGAGAGTGAGAGAGAGAGAGAGAGACAGATGAAGACACACACAGAGAGAGAAAGAAAGAGAGAGAGAGAGATAGAGACAGAAAGAGACACAAAGAAAAACAGACAGGTAGAGAGAGACACAGAGAGAGACACCCAGAGAGAAGAAGGGACAGAGAAATAGAGAGGGAGACACAGAGAGAGACAGAGAGAGAGAGAGACAGAGAGAGACAGAAAGAGCGAGAAATACAGAAAGAGATAGAGATACAGAGAGCGACAGAGAGATAGAAAGGACAGAGAGAGAGATAGATTGAGACACACAGAGACAGAGAGAGAGAGAGAGAGAGAGAGAGAGAGAGAGATGTAAATTGCTGTTTAATGATCTACACTTGGCTATGTCTGCTACTCTTCAACTGTGTGTTGTTTTTCTCATCCAATTACCCAGCATGCATCACAACATGACATTTCACACAGCGCTACGATTCCGGCCGCTCTGGGTACGAGGCGGCCTGCTAACTCTCCCCGTCAGCTCGAATATCACCAGGGAATTGTTACAAAAACCTCATTTTCTCCGCCCGCTTATTTTCTCTCGCATGTTTCAGAGTGTTAGCAACGGACGGCTAATTTCAGCTTTACAGCCAAACACAGCGTTGTGCCGAACCAGCAGCTGCTCATTTACCTCAGTCCTGTCCCTCACGCCCATCGCTCAACCGCGTCCCAACAGCAGCTGAGCACTCACGCTCTCTCTCTCTCTCTCTCTCTCTCACACACCCACACACACACACACACGCTCTCTCTTTCTCTCTCATACACACACTCTTTCTCTCTCTCTCTCACACACACACACGCTCTCTCTTCTCTCTCATACACACACTCTTTCTCTCTCTCTCACACACACACACACACACACACACACACACGCTCTCTCTTGCTCTCTCTCTCTCTCTCACACACACACACGCTCTCTCTCTCTCTCTCTTTCACAAACACACACACACACACACACAGACTCTCTCTCTCTCTCTTTCACACACACACACACTTTCTCTTTCTCACACACACACACACACACACTCTCTCTCTCGCTCTCTTTCACACACACACACTCACACAGAGACACACACACTCTCTTTCTCTCTCTCACTCTCACACACACACACACACACACACACACAGAGAGACACACACACTGTGTCGAGCTACTAATGCGTCTCTGTTATGCAGCTTATTGTGGACATTAGTGCTGAGACATGTCTCAGAGAAACAGGTTTCCTCTATTATTTGTTCACTTTGGTGCCACACGTGTTCTTACTGTTAGTGTTTCTGAAAAAAAATAAAGTGGTTCTTGCGCCGGAAAACTTTCAGCAGATTAAATATTTAACCCTTCGATGTCTGGACTATTTTTGCGAATGCTAATAAATGTGCCTGAGCACGGTATTCATGCTGGAGTATAAGGTCGGACGTCCTGGACCTGAGTTTTAGCCGAGTGCCTTCTCTGCACGTCACTGAAATCAACTGAATGACAACAGCACTGATATGGGGTGGACAGAACCTAACGGTCAGAAAAACAGTGGCTGGATCAATTTCATACCAGCAAGAAGTGTGTGTGTGTGTGTGTGTGTGTGTGTGTGTGTGTGTGCATGCGTGCGTGTGTGCATGCGTGCCTGTGTGTGTGTGCCCATGTGCATATGTGTGTGCACGTGTCCATGTGCCAGTGTGTGTGCATGTGTGTGTGTGCGTGCATGTGCGCGTGTGTGTGTATGTGCATGTGTGTGTGCATATGTGTGTGTGTGTGTGTGTGTGTTCACTTTGGTGGTCTAAATTCTGAGGCAATCATTTTCCTAGCAGAATTTATACAATATACAAAAAACAAACTAATTAAAGAAACGAGAAAGAACACAAGGGCATTAGTTGCCAGTCTGTGCAGCCTGGTGAGGTACAGCATGGCATGGTTGGGCTTGGGGAAAAGTCTCTGGCCGTCGCAGGGACACTTGGATGTGGTTCCTCATGAGTGGCATCCATCCATACATTCATTTACTGAGTTGCTTAATCCAATTATGGTAACAGGAGACTGGAGCCTATCTCAGCCACTGAAGTTGGAGTACACCCTAAACAGGTCACCAGTCCATTACAGGGCCAACAAACACACAATCATTCCCAGTCCCACTTAGGGTGAATGTGGTACAGCCAAATCGTTGAAAGTGATTGTTTGTACCGTAGGAGGAAACCGGCGTACCTGAAGGAAACCCGCACAGGAACTGGGAGAACATGCGAACTTCACCCAGGTATCGACCCCAGAACGTTCCTGCAATCGCGTTGCCACATGCTGTCCTCGCAAGAGTATCGTGTGCTCCTGATTTATGCAGACGCTCAGTAAGAACCCTCCGCCCTGTCTGTGAGACTATCGCATGGTCTCTGCAGGGCCCATGACTTCAGTCGCAGTTGTTTGTCGTCAGCGTGTGCAGGCGACCCATTGCAACCACACAGGCCATGGAAACAACATTCATCCTGCAACCTGCAACCAAGCTAAAGCACCAGGCTGGTCTTCCCCACACTGACCCTGAGACTGTTTCTGCACCAAAACTGACGTGAAGAACATTAAACAGGAATCAGTCAGCGAGAGGCAACATGGTAAGAAGGCGATGGGTTCGAGTCCCGGGCTGGGTCACAGGGGTTATTGTGTAGAATTTGTATAAAACTCTACATTTACTCCCTTACCATAACCTTGTCATCAGGTTTTGATGAGGCAGGTGAGGAAGCAGGAAGGTTCTAGGTTTGAACCTCGTGGACGACTGTTTGCATGTTCTTCACGTGTCCGAGTGGGTTTCCTCCGGGTATCCTGGTTTCCTCCCACAGTCCAAAAACCTACACAGTAGGAACATTGACTGTTCCAAATTGTCTCATGATGCGAGTGTGAATGTAAACGGCTGTGTGAGCATTGGTTCTGTGATGGACTGGCGAGGTGCTTACTTCACCTTCATGCAGAGATGGCAAAGATAGACTCCAGCTTCTCTGAAAACCTGGTAAAGTGAAATGATTTAGAAAAATGAATGAATGGACCGGTGACGACCGGTAGAGTACCGTCACTGTGCAGAATCCGCTCTCCGCGTTCTGATCCGAGAGAGGCGAACACGTTGATTAACCAGCGACCTCGTACCGGTTACACTACCCGCGAGAAGGTACTTGAGAACGCGGATATGATCTGTGGTGCAGAGCCAACGTACAGTCCGAGTCCTTTGCTCTGAAACAGACGCACGCTTCACATGCATGTGCTTTCGAAACAAGAAAGAATCTTAAAGTCAAATGAGTAGAAAAGCAGCGAAATGAAAGACAAAGGCTAAATCCATTTCACCGCCGGCTGATCACAGACCTGAACCGGCGGCGTTTCAAAGCCATCAGAGGGAGACGCAGAAACACTGCATGTGTCACTAAGGCACTAAAATAAGCACAACGAGCCAGGAAGACTAATATATACACTGATCATATATATATATATATATATATATATATATATATATATATATAAACTGATAATATATACACTGATTATATAGACACTGATAATATATAGACACAATCAACACGTCATGTGATTTCAGTACCGCACGAAGGGCAAGGGCAACTGGAGACTACAGTCACCGGGGTCTCCACACACCGAGGGGACGGTGGGGAAGAGTTCAGGGTGTTCTCCTCAGAGCTCCAGCCCGGTTTCTGTCCCATATCACGAGCTCGGTGGTGAAATGTTGATGCTGTTTGTGGTTTAAACGATATGAGGATGCGTCAGGTGGTATTTCTCTGACTTGGTGCTGTGTAAATGCAGTTTGGTTGCACGGCGATGGCGGCACACGGCGTTCTTGTCGGGTTTAGGCAATGTCAGCGCATTGTGTGGGTCATGTGCAGTAGGTTTGAAAGCTTCAGTGTATTTCAGTGACTCTTCTACAGGGAAAGTTTGAAGAATTCATGAAGACACAGTTGAACCTCCTCCAGTGGTGCAGCACAAAGCCAAGCGTGACCGCGGGAGTGGAATTCATGGTTGTCAAACACGAGTTGTTCCTGTAGAAAGAGCCGGAGGGAGGCCGAATTTCCCTGCACAGCTTTCGAGCTGTGATTCAGCCATCTGCTCCTTTCACTCAGCTCCTCTGGGAGGCACGAACCCTGGGGGGTGGAGAGAAAGACTCGAGTCTCACTCGCTCCCAGACAGCGCCGTCACCATCCCGAAAATCAGGAGCAGATTCGCAGGAAGTCTGAAATCTACCGGGAGGTGCAACGGCGCTGGCGGTGAGGTGTAAATGCTTCTGACGCGAGATGAGCTGCAGCTCATGTGGTTTTGAGGTAAACGGGGTGAGATGGAAGTGTCGCGTCCGCTGAGTAAACACGACAGACTGTGTGATGAAGAGAGAGGAGTATATTTAATAAAGGATTTAACAGGAACAACATCTGGGGTTTATTTATTTTAAACATGTGGGGTTTATTTCCCATCCAAACTCGACTTTATTAGACGGCTAAAGGAACAGAACGTCTGCTCGTCGGCTCGCGCTAGACTCATGTTTCATTTCAGATTTTTTTCAATTATTATACTGTATTAATCTTAGAAGATAAATTCATTTCTCTGTATTTGACCACCCAGAGTGATCACACACACACACATATATACACACACACATATATATATACACACACACACACACACACACATACACACACACACACATACACACACATACATATACACACACACATACACATATATACACACACACACACACACACACACACACATGCATATACACACACATACACAGAGGAATGAAGGTTAGCCTCAGAAAATCAGAATACATGTATGTGAATGAAAAGGACCCAGGAGGAACGGTGAGGTTACAGGGAGCAGAGATAAAGAAGGTGGAGGATTTTAAGTACTTAGGCTCAACAATCCAGAGCAATGGAGAGTGTGGAAAAGAGGTGAAGAAGCGTGTGCAGGCAGGCTGGAATGGTTGGAGAAAAGTATCCGGTGTGATGTGTGATAGGAGGGTATCGGCAAGAATGAAGGGAAAAGTGTACAAGATGGTGGTGAGGCCAGCGATGTTGTATGGGTTAGAAACAGTGGCGCTGAGGAAAAGACAGGAGGCAGAGTTGGAGGTAGCAGAGATGAAAATGTTGAGGTTCTCTTTGGGAGTAACGAGGATGGACAGGATCAAAAATGAGTCCATCAGAGGGACAGTAAGATGTTTTGGAGACAAAGTCGGAGAGGCTAGATTGAGATGGTTTGGACATGTACAGAGGAGGGATAGTGAATATATTGGCAGTAGGATGCTGAAGTTGGAACTACCAGGCAGAAGGCCCAGAGGAAGACCAAAGAAGAGATTTATGGATGTGGTGAAGGAAGACATGAAGGTAGTTGGAGTCAGAAAAGAAGATGCAGAGGACAGGGTGAGATGGAGGTGGATGATTTGCTGTGGCGACCCCTGAAGGGAACAGCCGAAAGGAAAAGAAGAAGAAGATACACACACATTTCCTCTCTTACTTCCTGTTTCGTGAACATGTAATGAATGGTTGTACGTGTATCACCTTCCAGCACAAAACCTTGTTATTTTATAATTCCCTGCATGTGCTACTCATGTCCAGCGTTGTTAATCGATCCACATTCATTATCCTTGGCGGGACGTTCGGAGGTGTTTTAGAGGCCCGGGGGCCGATTTAAAGGCCAGGGTTTGACTTTTCTGTTTCAGGGACGAGGCACTGGGGGAGCCACTGAAAATGAAAGACTCGCATCGATACGCTCAACATTACCAGATTTTGTTTTTATGATTTCATTCATTTCCATGCGTCGGCGTGCTTTAAAGGCCGGCCCACTGAGCCCGGTGTGTGCGGCAGCTAATTAAGTCTGATTATCTGATTCTGGTGGTGAGAATTAAGAAGCGGTTTTAGTGAAAGAAAATCTCCTGTGAAGGCTGAACTGCAGGTTATTCAATCAGTCCTGTGATCAATACCGGATTAACTGTTCAGTCCGAGCTCCTGAGACGCAAATAAACCAGAATCAGAACCAGTCCATAAAAGTTAGAGACGACTTTCTAACCAATGTATTAAAGTCCATGTTCTCAAGCAGGACAGAAAACGTGCACTTCACTTCACTCTGTATAATATCGGGTCATTTCCACCCCTCAGCTATCAGCTTGAAACGGCGCCACCGCCACCGCCGCCCGTGTACACGTTGCTGTTCCCGTTCCAACTGACACACCCATTTTAAGGCTGTTCCTTCGGACCTGCTGGGCAGATCTTCCCGATAGGTTGCAGGGTTCCTATAGTGTGCAAGTGTGCGTAGGCGTGTCAGTTTCTCTGTCTGACCTTTGACCCTCTCACAGCAGCATTGAAGCCGGCATGGGATAGCATGTCCGCCTCACAACTAGAAGGTCATGGGATGGGTTCTATTCTGACGGTGTGTGGAGTTTTCATGTTTTCCCTGTGCTTGTCTGGTTTCCTCCAGGTACTCCGGTTTCCTCCCACATTCCACAAACATGCACACTGGGTCAATTCTGTATCACCTGCAGATGTGAGACAGAGTGTCAATGGCTGTGCGTGTGTGTGTGTGTTGCCCTGTGATGGTCTGGTGAGTTGTTCAAGGTGTACCGCACCTCTGCTCAGAGTCGAGTGAGATGGGCGCCAGCCTCCTCACAGCCCAAATTAGAATTAAGTGGATTAGAAAGTGAACGAATGAACGCTGGGCGTGACCTTGTAAACTATATCTGAAGAACCGCCGAGCAGCTGACGGCGTTTTCAGCTCCCTGGTGGTTATTTGTTTATTTCTGCGCCGGAAGCTCCTGCACAAGGACACAATTAAATTGAGTGTTACCACCGAAAGAAAACCGGTTTTATATTTATTATTATTATCTGTAAGTTATATTTATATTGAATATGATGTCACATTGAGAATTAAGACTTACTTCCTGTTCTCACATTAAATGGCATTAAACGAATCATCAAACGCCCAACAGATGAACACATATTGATCAGAGCATGTGCTCGTGGATACGGTTCTGCGTGCTCGGGGAACTGAACCGCGTCCTTGTGCGTGAAGTGGTCAGCCTGCAGCTACTGTACTCCGAGCTCACGGGAGGAACACCATCCTCGCAGGTAGCATGTTCTGTTCACAGAGATCTTCCTGCATGCTTCCAGTCGACCAGTACTGTTGATCGTGTCATATAATTAGCGTGCGCGATACATTTACGTGATGTGGATGCTATTTTTACATGAATGACAAAGCGCAAATCCGGGTGATTTTATCCTGTGGATTACTCGCGGTGTGCTAAACTGCAGGAGTTAGCAGCTCACCAGTTGTTCATCTCTGAAACTGATGTCGACACAACGGGCGGGGTTTGGTGTCTCTTGTGGAGACGGTGCATTGTCACATTTTAGTGACTCTGAGGATGAGACGCTGCAGAGATTAGCGTGACGGCAGCTCTTAGACGGTTTCTCCAGCTAACATTTCACCGACTCGGCTTTCCTGATGTCAGCAGGTTCAGAAATGAAAATAAAAAATGTTTTCCGTGGTTTCTGTGGTTTGTTCTCACGCGGCTCATCACCAGAACCAAATGTGTTATGATGCACGTGGTCAGTGATGCAGCACAAACAATCCAACGAGTTCACGACACTGCCAGGCTGGAACAGCCAATCAGAGAGGAAACATGAGTGGGCAGGCCTCGAGTCGTAACCCTCGCCGTTTGAAGACTGGTATCGCCCGAAGGAATCGCTCATGGTGTACGTGATTGTTTTAAAGAGCAAGTAACATTAATTCATCACAGGTCCCCTTTAAGAACCGCGCTCTCGCGAGTGTGGTTATCTGCGTGCAGATACTGAACTGTGCCTTCCCAAAGCAGAACAGCATCATGGCCAGCATGGTCTCCTGTCATGGATTTCGTTTTCTGTGCTCCAGGTACAGACGTGTGTCCTCGCGAGTACGGTTTTCTGCTGGCGGGTACGGTTCTGTATGTTCACACCTTGCACTCATGTGGGTTTTGTGACTAATTAAATACCATATGATGAACCTTCATTCCTGCACCATCCGTTCTCGACGTTCACAGATGATAAACACAGCTTGCGCATTACTGAGAATCCACGGCGTGTACAGGCGCCTGTCCTGAAAACGTCCCCCACAACAGGAAAGACACAAAACTACAATTAAACACATGAATATCTCATTATTCCTCAGCTGCATAAACCACTCCCACATCCTGCTGGAAAAATGAACCGAGAGCCGATTCGGATCGTTAATGAAACTATAACGGCGTGCGGCGGTGCTGATTTCCTCCTCGGAGCCGGTGTGCTTTATTCATAATAAACGGCTGCACTCGCTCGCATGGACGTGAAAGAGTCTGTTTACCGACCTAATCACCGCGGGGACACACACAGTCTCGTAAGTATTGGGACAGTGCCACAGGATTGAGGTGTTGAATTTCAGCTGTAATTTACGAGATAAACAAAAACATCATCAACACTTTAAGGAATTACAGACAGTTTAACGGGACCAAAAGTAATTGGACAGTTGACTGCTCAGCCGCTTCCTGACCATTCATGAGCGGACACTTCATTATTGATGAATGGATGTATGGATGGATGGATGGATGGATGAATAGATAGATACATAGCTAGCCACCCTCAACAGTACATGTATATTTCTGTATATTTTATCATTTTTCGTGTAATTATTTTTAATCATCGATATTAGGGAGTTGTCAACCAGTAAGTTTTCATTCAGCCACCCCAGAACATTGTGTCATGCTCATTGAATGGTTTTAGATCATAGATGTTCATGTGGGGTCCATGTGGAAGAGGGACAGAGGGCATCAGGGCGGGGCTCCAGGTACTCAGCGGGCTTTACGTGGTTGATTTCAATGGTAAACATGTCACGCTCACAGAGAGCTTCTGCACTGTGATGATGGAAAAACAATACAGTATATAAAACCATCAGTGGTTCCCATGGCTGTGTACAGGATTGGTACGGTACCTCCAACTGTGCAGAACATGGTGATGTTCTTGGCTGTAGGTTTCCCACAGAGACCCCAGAATAAAATTCCATCTCATCCTCAAGACTTCCATCATCAATAATAAATATTTAAGAACAATGTGCAAATCATTCATATAAACACTGTAGCCTAAAGGTTAGCAATTGTAACAGTGTGTGTGTGTGTGTTCATATGTGCGAGTGTGACTGTGTGTGTGTTTTGTATGAAGTTCATATGAGGGTCACTGGCTCTTTTTCTTTTCAGTAATTTCTTTCTATTTAAATTTGTTGATCATGTCTCTTCGCATCAGCAGGTCAGGAACAGAAATAATAAAAGAAATGACAAGACACACAACTTCAGGTTTTGGATCTTAGGAGCATACAGATGTTTTCTTGGCGAAGGAAACACGATCCAGATCATTCCATCAAGTCAACCACACCCTCGAGGAAGAAGCATCATGACTGTAACTCGATAGAATCGAAGGACGCTTTCACTCAGGAAATGCAGAGGTTCGATCTCACCGTACAAACCACTGGAACCTGATTCTGTGGTCCGGTAAGAGCCAACCTTACTCTTACCAGAACGATGGGAAGAGATGAGTGTGGAGCAGGAAACAAAGTGCGACACGCAAAATATTATCTGGCAAATGTGGTAGACATGAGCATGGATGGCCACCAGTGGACGCCATCCATGCTGCAGAGCGATGATGGGACGCATAATAGGAATGCAGCATGAGTTCTGAAATGTAGAGACATTTACTTCCTGCTCAGATTCAGTCGAGCGCGGTTATTCGAAAAGCAACATGAAGGATTTTGAAGAAACTGTTCTTTGATTGCTGGGTCAGTCGACGAAACGCAGCAGCTTTTGTTACCTTCTGACAGCACAGAGATCCACAAACAAGTAAAAGCTGAAGGTGGCTTCAGGAAAAACACCACAAACCGTCTCAATGGGGAAACTCCTCACCTGGCGATGTCCATGAGTGCCAGATCTTCAGCAGTGATTAAGTGACAGAAATGATGTGTAAAAGTGCAGCACGTCCCTTTAATCACACCGTGACCTTTCCATTTCAAATCCAGTGTGGCGGACAACAGAAACAAAATTAAAAACATTGTGTTTCCTTCATTAATTAAAAATCAAAGTCCTTCCTGTGGAAACGTCCTCGTCATCAAGTTTCCTTCCTGTATACAACCACACAGGTTTGAATTTCATATCAAGGACGACTGCTACGGTACAGTTTCCATACTGAGCATGCACAGGAAATACATAACAATAAAGCATCGTCCCATCACAAACAAAACAACAAAGAACTTTAATGTTTAATAAAATAAATCAACACTTAGAGACCAATCAGAATCAAGATTTCAACCGCAATGAAACATCAAACTACGTCACCTGACTGTCTCCCTGGTACAATTTACTATGAAATAAACATGCGATGAGTCCGAATTAAGAAAAATCCACCCTGTAATTAAATCAACCTGAACACATTGAATCCCTGAACAGTGACTCAACACTGACATCTAGTGGAAGTGTAACACCACCAAACGTCAATCTTCTGGAGCTAATATTTAAACCTGGGTAAAAATCAGAAGGAGACGATACTGATTATATCAGGACCCCCTGTGCCTCTCTTTCTCCGCCCGTCTCCACAGACTGAAAGGCCGGGGAGCTGGTTCTCTGAATTCTCTCAGCACTGTGTGATGGATGGTTTCTCATCCCTCATCCTGCTCCTCATCATCTCAAAACTCCTGCTTTCTTCATGACTGGCTGCAAAAAAATTATACCTGCGACATCTCCATGCACAAAACCACCCAGCCAACCAACCACCCAGCCACCCGACCATCCAACCAAACAACCACCAGACCACCCAGCCACCCGACCATCCAACCAAACAACCACCAGACCACCCGACCATCCTTCCACCAGATCACCCGACCACCAGACCATCCGACCACCCGACCATCCAGACCACCAGACCACCCGACCATCCAACCACCAGACCACCCGACCATCCAACCACCCGACCATCCAACCACCAGACCACCCGACCATCCAACCACCCGACCATCCAACCACCAGACCATCCAACCACCAGACCACCCGACCACCCGACCACCCGACCATCCAACCACCAGACCACCCGACCATCCAACCACCCTACCATCCAACCACCCTACCATCCAACCACCCGATCATCCAACCACCAGACCACCAGACCACCAGACCACCCGACCATCCGACCACCCAACCACCAGACCACCAGACCATCCGACCATCCAACCACCCAGCCACCCGACCATCCAACCACCAGACCACCCGACCATCCAACCACCAGACCATCCAACCACCAGACCATCCAACCACCAGACCACCCAGCCACCCAGCCACCCGACCATCCAACCAAACAACCACCAGACCACCCAACCACCCGACCACCAGACCATCCGACCACCCGTCCACCAGACCATCCGACCACCAGACCATCCGACCACCAGACCACCCGACCACCAGACCATCCGACCACCCGTCCACCAGACCATCCGACCACCCGACCATCCAACCACCAGACCACCCGACCATCCAACCAAACAACCACCAGACCACCCGACCATCCAACCACCAGACCACCCGACCACCAGACCATCCGCCACCCAGCCACCCAGCCACCCGACCATCCAACCAAACAACCACCAGACCACCCGTCCACCAGACCACCCGACCACCCGACCACCAGACCACCCGACCACCAGACCACCCGACCACCCGTCCACCAGACCATCCAACCACCCGACCACTCGACCATCCAACCACCAGACCACCCGAGCACCCGACCATCCGACCATCCGACCACCCGACCACCCGACCATCCGACCATCCAGCCACCCGACCACCCTGTCCACTCCATATTTTACACACACTCACTGTTTACTACCTTATCTTTCAAAAGATCAATAAACCTGCAGAGGACACACAAACAGATATACAGTGGTACCTCACCTTACGAAATTAATCCGTTCCAGAGCTTTTTTCGTAACCATTTTTTCACAAGTTGAACCGCACTTTACATGTAAAACCCGTGATTCGTTCCGAGGCTCCCAATACTTCCCCCTAAACCCTTTAAAAATGATAAAAGTATACCTTTTAAGACATTCTTCTGCTTCAATATCGTACCGAGGGTAGATGGGTTTGTCCATATTCCTTTGTGATATCATTCAAGCCGTTTCTTCTTCTCACCCGCACCGGAAATCACATGCACACATGTGTGCGCGCTTGTTGACCATGTCTTCTTAGCAGAGTTATAATCTTACAAATGTTTATGGAAGGTTAAAAGCCTGAGTCAAGAAATAAAGCATAAAACAAGCGTACCTCTGTCCTTTACACGAAAAGCATCATGGTGGATTCAGCTCTATAATAGCCAATGGGAGGAAGATGCGTCATTCATCCGAGGCAATGATGTCCAAGATGGCGTCCAAGATGGCGTCAGGTCAAAATGGCGTCCCTGTCCAAGATGTCGTCAGGCGGACCTGTCCAAAATGGCACTCGAGTGAAGGCGACATGAATGACAACTCAGTTGTTAGCCAATGGGAGGCCAGGGGGGCGGGATGTTTGAAAGTGATTGATGGGAGAGCAGCTCGTGGATTGTTTGAATGTTTGAATGGCGCGTTTTAATGTCGCCTTCATTCAAGCGCCATCTTAGACAGGTCCACCTGATGCCATCTTGACAGGGCGCATTTCAATTTTTAATATGGCACTTTCGTAATGTGAACTTGTTTTGCATCCTGAGACAAAAATTTTAGGAAACTGCTTTTCATAAACTAATTTTTCGTTTGGTGAGAATTCCGTAAGGAGAGGCACACACACACACACACACACACACACACACACACACACTGGAGGCACCAGAAGAGCAGCTGGAGTTTGAGTGACTTGCTCAGGGCCACCTCAGGCGTGAATATGGAGAAAGGGAAGGTGCTGTCAGTCCAAAAGCCTTTTCTTGAATCATTAATCTATAAACCTTCCCCAAATACTCACATTCATACTGGAAGACAATTATGACCATAAACCATATTAGATATGTTAAACCCCACCCCTTAAACATATTGTGGGGCCAGTGGCATAGTAATTGGGTGCTGCGCTCATGATCGGGAGGTTGTGAGTTCGAATCCCACTGAGACCCTCACTGTGCTAAGCCCCCTGGGCAAGGTCTCAACCACAAGTGTGCCTCTGTTCACCCAGCAGTATAAATGGGTACCAGTAAAATATACTGGGAAGGGAACCTGCGATGGACTCGCGTCCCATCCAGGGGGAGCTGAACTCCTCATCACTTCACGCTACGGAAACCGGGGATAAGCACAAGATGATGAGCCACAAGGTTCGTGTGTAAAAAACCAACAGACTTACCTACCTACCTACCTTAAACATATTAAACCCCACCCTAAACCATATGAAATATTTTAAACCACATTAAACATTTTAAACCCCACTCTAGGTAAAGTCTGTTGGGTTTTTAAACCCGAGCCTAGCGGCTCATCAGGCCGGTGCTTATCCCTGGTTTCTGTAGCGTCAAGCGATCAGGAGTTCAACTTCTCCTAGATGGGCCGCTAGTCCATCACAGGTTCCCTTCCCAGCATATTTTACTGGTACCCATTTATACTGCTGGGTGAACAGAGGCACACTTGTGGTTAAGACCCTGCCCAGGGGTCTTAGCACAGTGAGGGTCTCAATGGGATTCAAACTCACAACCTCCCGATCACGAGCGCAGCACCCTAACCACTATGCCACCGGCCCCACAAACCCCACCCTAAACCACATTAAATGTTAAACTCCACCCTAAACTACATTGAATATGTTAAATCCCACCCTAAGCCACATAAAATATTTTAAACTTCACCTTAAATCATTATAAATGTGTTAAACTCCACCCTAAACCAAGTGCATCATGTTAACCTTCACTTTACAAGCATTATAAATATGTTAAACTCCGCCCTAAGCAACATTAACTAAAGCAGGGTCTCAAACTCATTCCACTAAAAGCCGCAGTGACTGCAGGTTTTTGCCTCAACCAAGCAGCAGCAGCCCAATCTCTGTACACCGCACAAAGACTGACCAATCAGGTGCCTGAAGACTCGGATCAGTTAATTAAACAAGTCATGTCAGGTGTGCTGCTGCTTGGTTAAAATAAACCCCTGCAGCCACTGCGGCCCTGTGTGGAATGAGTTTGAGACCCCTGACCTTAAACACCACCCTAAACAAACAACATTAAGGATGTTAAACTCCGCCTTAAATGGCTTACAATAACCAGCACTAAAATGCATCAGTAAATAAATAAATATATAACTTGGAAAAAGCCAATTTAAGTGAATGGAGTTTGTATAAAGATGACTATGTAAATCTTTATAGAATAGAATTATATTTCTCATAAATGAATGATGATTCGAGTGACGTAGTAAAAGAATGCTGCAGCAGTTCCTGGATGGTGAGTCTTGGTCAAACGCCTGCGGTCGTAACGCCCACAGTTTGATTGACATGTTGGGATTTTATGGATTTACTGATGCGTAAATAAATAAAACCTCCCCTCAACGCCACGCTTTGGGCTCCACGTGTCCCTTTATTACCCGAACCTGATTCACACAATGAAGTTTTTCAACCCACCACACGTGTGTAGTAATAATAATCACATCCCAGACCATATAAACCCCATCTAACTGCACCACTGATATTTAGGGTGTAGCTGTGGATCGGGACGCAGCCGGGGATTGCTCCTGACTGCGTCTCTCTCACAGCTCTCGGATTAGGACTCCTTGAGCTCCAGTTTTCCCCCACGTTATAAAATCTTTTAAAAGAAACACTCACACTCCCTTACTTCTCATTCAATTACCATGCAGGGAGGCCGGAGACTATCTCAGCCGACACTGGAAAAGGAAAAATACACTCACAACAGCTCACCGGACCATTGCAGGGCAACACTCACACAACCATTTACACTTCCAAATCAAGGCAATTTGGGACAGTCAATTAGCTGGATGTGCATGTTTTAACCTGTAGAAGAAAACCAGAGCACCCGGTGGAAACCCACACAGGAACAGGAAGAACATGCAGAAACAACATAGAAACATCTGAGCTAGGGCCTCAAACCCAGGACCTTCTTCCTGTGAAGTGGACATGCTAACCACTACAATACTGTGTGGTCTCAGGAAATTCAGTTTGCAGTAATAAGATCTAGCTGTCCAGCATGCACCAAGTCTTGTTCCGAGTCGGCTGAGATGGGTGCCAGCCTCAGAGCAACCCTAATCATGATAAGCGGCTTAGAAACCATAATTAAGTTTAAACGCCTCAGAGCCACATCTGTTTGCCTGGATTATTCCTGAAGGCGTTCGGTACCCTGGACAGCAACTGGTTCGGTAAGACATTTATCTAACATCTATGTAAGGAGTCTCCAATGTCAGTGCTTTGGTTCCATCACTCCCTTCTCTTTCTCTTACTAATGCAATATATCCTCCTTTATTCTTTTGTTGTTATTTTTTTATTTAATCCATAATCCAGAATATAAAAATTCCAAAGCAACCCAGGACGCGTCTGTCATTTAAAAATAACAGGAAATGAGTCTCCTCCTTCAACACTCCATCGGAAACTTTTTATGTGAGACCTGGCAGGCAGATGAAGGCTGATCATAATTAACATATTCCTCGTCATGAAGAGAGATGGAGAATGACGGGGGGGGGGGGGGTTTCCCCATAACTGTGTTCTCATTCTTCATTCGTTTGTCAGACTCATCCCTCATTCCAAATGCTGTCCAGCTTCAACATTCATTTCACACTTTCACTCACACAGTCAGGATTGATAGTGACATTACAAAACATATTTCACAGGCTGTACCCAAACTGGAACACACACTCAATCAGTGCAGTGATAACAAACAGCACAGCATTCTGGGTAGGGAGTAAAGGACAAAGCAGCGGAAAAAAACGAGAAGAGAAGGAAAACAGAAGGGAGGAGAGGAGGCTGAAAAAATAAAAAAAGATGTTTAATATTATTGTGTATCACTGAATATTACAGAAGGGTTTATATTCAAGCAATTAAACGTAAAGATGTGAGAATGTGAGGCAGGAGTGAAGAGGGCAGAATGTGGGATATAAGGATTAGGTTGACAATCAGCACACGAGGGAGAGAACATGAATTTGAGAAAATAGTTTGAGAAAGAGATCATAAGGAAGTGGTTCAAAGGAGAGGTCAGGAGGTTGGACATGGATGGACATGAGGACATAAGCAAGGGTGCTTTAATTGAACAGGAGGACAAGAAAGTGGATGTGATGATGAGGAAGTGGATGTGAAGACCTGGAGACATGGAAGTAATAATGAGAAAGTGGATGTGGGGACCGGGGAATGTGGAAGTGAAGATGAGGACCTTGGAATGTGGAAGTAATGATGTGGAAGTAAATGTGAGGACCTGGGGACGTGGTAGTGATGATGAGGACCTGGGGACGTGGTAGTGATGATGAGAACCTGGGGACTTGGTAGTGATGATGAGCAGCTGGGGACGTGGTAGTGATGATGAGGACCTGGGGACATGGTAGTGATGATGAGGAAGTGGATATGAGGACCTGGGGACGTGGTAGTGATGATGAGGACCTAGGGACGTGGTAGTGATGATGAGGACCTGGGGACGTGGTAGCGATGATGAGGAAGTGGATATGAGGACCTGGGGACGGGGTAGTGATGATGAGGACCTAGGGACGTGGTAGTGATGATGAGGAAGTGGATATGAGGACCTGGGGACGTGGTAGTGATGATGAGGACCTAGGGACGTGGTAGTGATGATGAGGACCTGGGGACGTGGTAGCGATGATGAGGAAGTGGATATGAGGACCTGGGGACGGGGTAGTGATGATGAGGACCTAGGGACGTGGTAGTGATGATGAGGACCTGGGGACGTGGTAGTGATGATGAGGAAGTGGATATGAGGACCTGGGGACGTGGTAGTGATGATGAGGACCTAGGGACGTGGTAGTGATGATGAGGACCTGGGGACGTGGTAGCGATGATGAGGAAGTGGATATGAGGACCTGGGGACGGGGTAGTGATGATGAGGACCTGGGGACGTGGTAGTGATGATGAGGACCTGGGGACGTGGTAGTGATGATGAGGAAGGGGATATGAGGACCTGGGGACGTGATAGTGATGATGAGGGCCTGGGGACGTGGTAGTGATGATGGGGACCTAAGGACGTGGTAGTGATGATGAGGACCTGGGGACGTGGTAGCGATGATGAGGAAGTGAATATGAGGACCTGGGGATATGGTAGTGATGATGAGGACCTGGGGACGTGGTAGTGATGATGAGGAAGGGGATATGAGGACCTGGGGACGTGGTAGTGATTATGAGGGCCTGGGGACGTGGTAGTGATGATGAGGAAGGGGATATGAGGACCTGGGGACGTGGTAGTGATGATGAGGGCCTGGGGACGTGGTAGTGATGATGGGGACCTAAGGACGTGGTAGTGATGATGAGGACCTGGGGACGTGGTAGTGATGATGAGGAAGTGAATATGAGGACCTGTGGATGTGGTAGTGATGATGAGGAAGTGGATATGAGGACCTGGGGACGGGGTAGTGATTATGAGGACCTGGGGACGTGGTATTAATGATGAGGACCTGGGGACGTGGTAGTGATGATGAGGAAGTGGATATGAGGACCTGGGGATGTGGTAGTGATGATGAGGACCTGGGGACGTGGTAGTGATAATGAGGAAGTGGATATGAGGACCTGGGGACGTGGTAGTGATGATGAGGACCTGGGGACGTGGTAGCGATGATGAGGAAGTGGATATGAGGACCTGGGGACGGGGTAGTGATGATGAGGACCTGGGGACGTGGTAGTGATGATGAGGACCTGGGGACGTGGTAGTGATGATGAGGAAGTTGATATGAGGACCTGGGGATGTGGTAGTGATGATGAGGACCTGGGGACGTGGTAGTGATGATGAGGAAGTTGATATGAGGACCTGGGGACGGGGTAGTGATGATGAGGACCTGGGGATGTGGTAGTGATGATGAGGACCTAGGGACGGGGTAGTGATGATGAGGACCTGGGGACATGGTAGTGATGATGAGGACCTGGGGACGTGGTAGTGATGATGAGGGCCTGGGGACGTGGTAGTGATGATGAGGACCTAAGGACGTGGTAGTGATGATGAGGAAGTGGATGTGAGGACCTGGGGGACGTGGTAGTGATGATGAGGAAGTGGATGTGAGGACCTGGGGGACGTGGTAGTGATGATGAGGAAGTTGTAGCGGCAGACTCAGCCCTGAGGTGTGTATTGAGTGTCGCAGTGGAATAATGAGTCAGAGGCTTCACTGAAACCGTGCTGATGATGAACGAGCATGCGGAGAATCCCATATTTCTTATTTTCCCCCATAAAAATCATTATTTCTCACAATGCGCATCATGCCATCTGTCATTTCTGCTGCGTGAAATATGAGTAAATCAATGCTGGAACTGATTTGTTTGTGTGAGCAGTTTTTCATTTTTGTGGTTATGATTTTTATCGATACTTCATGCATGCTGCAGCGCAGGAAATGACGACGGTAAAATTCATGAACTTTGAAAACTTTGATCCTTCTTCGGAGCCGAGTTACACTGGAGAGGTCATGTTTATTTGGGTTCATGTCTTTGTAAGAGTGGATCAGTGTCACGCCTCGTCAGAGCCACACTTGTGGCGAGATCAACTGACGTGAATTGTGACAGATCCAGGTTAATTATTTTTCTACTACAGAAGAACACAAAGTGTTTTATTCTTCACTGAACTACAGCACTTCACCCAAAAATGTTCAATCCCTTATTAACCTCTTCATTTCCTCTTTGTTACTTGGGCCAGGGGGTTGTGTTTACCTGTGTTGACTTGTTTGTTTGTTTGTTTGTGTCCAATATAACTCCGAAAGATGTCCCTGGATTTGGTAGATTTTTCTTGAGTGGATGGTGCTACAGTGACAAACCTTTTTCCGGTGACCTGTGCAGGGTTTGTGTTAAAATATTTATTAAGGTCAATACATGGAAATAATGTGTGAATAGTTGTTTAACTGTCACCCACTAGGAGGAGACAATTCATTTCCACCATGGCACGTTATAGTCACGTCTAGCTTCAGGAACATTTCATTCATCAATTTTCTGAACTTTTTTTTTCCCCCTAATTAGGGTCACAAGGAGGATGGCGCCCATCTCAGCTGACAGTGGGCTACACCCGGGACAGCTCACTTAAGGCAGACATTTTTCAGGTTAAATCAATGTGCTTGTCGTCATCATACATGCGTGTCTGGTGGAGGTACTTTGCACTTGATAAGTAAGAACCAGGTTTACTCTTATAAATGTGAGCCATTTGATTTGTGTATAGTTTCATCTCATGCCTGTGATGGCAGCACAGTAATGTAGTTGTTGGCATCCCTGTCATACAGCATGGGGACACCAGGACAGAAAGACAAAAACAGGACAGTATCAGTCACATTGGCTTCACTAGCGCTACAGATTAGAATTCATTCCTTCATTTTCTGGGCCGTTTCATCCTAATTTCAGTCGCGAGGAGACTGGCAACTATCTCAACTGACTCGAAGTGAGGGTGGGGTACACAGCTCACCAAGCCATCACAGGGCCAACACACACACACACACACACACACACACACACACACACACACACACACACACACGCATGCACACAGAAACATGCACACTCGCACACACATACACAGACACACACACACACACACACACACACACACACACACACACACACACACACACACACACACACGAACCCACATGCACACACACAGGAGCCCACACACACTGAAAGTGCTGACAGAGGCATCCTGACACCACACACACACACACACACACGCACACACAAACACACACACGCACACACAAACACACACACACACACACACACACACACACACACACACACACACACACACACACACACACACACACACACTTGAATTGACAACAAGGCCATGAGGATAAATTTATCCCAGCAGCTGCATGTTATAGTTGAACATTAGCAGCAGGCAGAATGGCATATAGCTCCGTTTGTGAGCCTGGTAATGACCGAGGCAAGGATCAGGACAGGAAGCAGCCAAGAATAGTTTGTCATCTAAAATGTGAGAAGTTAATTAGTCAGTAATTAGCAAGAAATTAGCGCTGCATAATCTGTTAGTATCCGACATAATGCAGAACAAACATCAGGATTGTGTTGCTGCATGATATGACAATGACACAGTACATTCATACAGAGACAAAACACAGTCATCTGTATCACGTGTGGTTTGTAAACATCAGAAGTGTTGAGCAGTAATGGCGGGAAAATGTGTCTAACCAGGATCCAGGAATCATCACACGCTTAGAAACGTAACATCACCTCCTGAGGGAATTGTTTTCATTGCCGCTACGTGAACTTAGTTATGAGGTTCTTTTGTTCACAGGCGTCAAAGCCAAAGCCCACAAGCCAAATCCTCCTCGCTATTTCATTCTATGTGTCTGCGCAAGCTTTCGAAGTGTATGATTATCGTACGCCATACGCCATTACCACGAAACGCAATTCATCATACATTCTCTAGGTGGCAGCAACTTACAATTAAACAGCCAGAAATTCACGACTGAAGAAGGAGCGGAAGCTCGATTATCGATTATCGCTGTTGAGCGATGTTTATTTCAAAAATAAAAATAATAAAATAGAGGATGAATAGCTCAACAAATTAGAGATAGGACAAGCCTTCCAAAAACCCTAAGTGTATTTCATCAATTGAGCGCATGAGTAAATGAGTTCAAGGGAAGTGTGCTTACATCACTTCCTGTCAGTTCATGGATTAAGCTTTATTAAGCATCAGCAGTGAATGAGGAACATTTCTATTGATAAATCAACATTTAGTGGATCCCCCCCCACACACATCATACAGTGGTTATTTACACACACACACACACACACACACACACACACACACACACACACACACACACACACACACACACACACACACACACACACAGACACACACACACACACACACACACACACAGACACACACAGACACACACACACACACAGACACACACACACACACACACACACACAGACACACACACAGACACACACACACACACACACACACACACACACACACACACACACACCTCATCACTATGATTGCTTTAGCATTACTGAGACAGTGATTAATGACGTTAGTGATTGCGATGATGCTGAAGTCAAGAAAGAATTTCAGAATGACAAAATGTTGAGTATTCATTCGCGCTGTGATGATGGATGATTGCCACTCGACAGGAAAAGAATAAATAAACACCGAATACCACATTGCCACTCGTTCATCATGAGTGATTGTTCCAGGCATCAGTGTGGGATTCTGGGAGAAATTATATCAGCATTGGTCAAAATGAATCAGCACCATGGTGATGATGATAGCGGTTTTAGATGATAGTGATGATGATGATGATGATGATGATGATGATGATGATGATGATGATGATGATAAAGTGTATCTAAGCACTGAAAGGCCTGTGTTTTATGTGCAAACAGGATGATGAACATACTGCACTATACATGCTGCTTATTGGAGCACAGAGGATTCACCTGTACAGATGCTCCAGATGTGCACTTCCTCTTCAAACGGCTGAATAAAAGAAAACAAAAATGCTGAACAACTTTAACTCATGAAGAGTGCAAACCTCCAACTAGTCCAGAAACCCCTGATATAAAAAAATACTGAAAATTATCCGATCGCATAATGTAAACATTCCTTCATTCATCTTCCGCTTCTTCTGGGGTTGGGTTGCCGTGGCAGCAGTCTAAACAATGAGGTCCAATCGTCCCCCTCCCCAGCCACTTCCTCCAGCTCTTCTGGGGGGGGACACTGAGGCGTTCCCAGACCAGCCGAGAGACATATTCCCTCCAGCGTGTTCTAGGTCGACCCCATGGTCTCTTCCCAGTTGAGCATGCTAGAAACACCACACCAGGGAGGCATTCGGGGGGCATTCTGACCAGATGCCCCAGACACCTCAACTGGCCCCTCTCAATGCGGTGGAGCTGCGGTTCTACTCCGACCTCCTCCCGAATGGCTGGGCTTCTCACCTTATTTCTAAGGGAGAGCCCCGTACTTCCGCCAAAGGAAGCAAATAATCATTTAAAAAATGTGTGCACCCTCTATTGATTGAGCTTGTATAATAGAATCCAATACTCACATCTTCCTAAAAATCCAAAAATATTTTTGTGCAACAAATCAGAGAAAGAAATTAATGATTGAAAAAAAAATAGAAAGTACGCAGCACCTCTTTTTGGTCGGCAGCAATGGTTCTCAAAAGTGGGGCGCCCTCTTGGAGGGGGGGGATGCAATGCCGGGGGGTGTATGTGACTCCAGGCAACATGCTTTTTAAAATTTTCTTTATTTCTTTATTTTTGCCGTATTAAGATGAAGTGTAATTCTACATCCACTACAGCAGGTGGCAGTGGCTTCTTCACTGTCAGAGTGTGCCCACAGGTAAAATAAGAAGTGAAGTTAATAAACCCACCATGAAAATTTTTAACAGGGACAGAAAGAGAGACGGCGACAGATGGAGACAGTGAGAGAAACGAAAGTCTCCCAGACGCTAAGTAGAGGAGGTATGATGAAGTAGATGTAGCACTCGGTTTCTCTGTGCTGCGGTGAGAAACGAGGAAAGACCGCCGTGTTAATGTGTTTACTGTGTCTGAAAACATTGGCAGCGGACAGCATAAACCCAAATAAATTCAGGCATCACTTAAAGACATCACACCCCAATCATGTGATGAGCCACGTGGTTTTTCTCCGTGAAAATGCATAGAATATTTCCAACAGCCATCCCGCTTTGTGAATGCTACTCCAGCACACCAGCGAGCTCTGTTAGCATCAGATAAGGTGGAGTACCAAACCGCTCAGTGCAGAAAACCCCACAGCAGAGGAACTAATCCGACCTGCAGCACACACGGTCTCTGTCATGCTGGATGACGTCACTGCTGCGGAAATAAGTCCAGGTTCCAGTTCAGCATTGAGCAGGAGCTGAGAGTTCAGTATCGGGCTTTAAACCCGGCTTCGAAAAGCTGTGCACTGCAAACGTCATCTGGAAGCACTTCCTGACCACCCAAAGCATGTTTCAACTCCTCCTTGAAGACAACACGACACTCTTCCTTTTTCAGCTTCCACCACTGTGTCTTCTGCTCTGCCTTTGCCTTCTTGACCTTCCTCACCATCAGCATCATCCTGCACACCACCATCCTATGCTGTTTGGCAACACTCTCACCCGCTACTACTTTGCAGTCACTGACTTCCTTCAAATTACATCATCTACACAAGATGTTGTCTACCTGTGTGCTCCTACCTCCGCTTTTATAAGTCACCCTATGCTCCTGTCTCTTCTGGAAGAAAGTATTCACCACAGCCATTTCCATCCTTTTTGCAAAATCGATCAACATCTTTGTCGATTGTTGGGGCAGTGGTGGTCTAGTGGTATAGGGCGCTGGATCGCTGATCCAAAGGTTGGGGGTTCGAGTCCCACTCTCCACAAGGTTGTCACTGTCCCCCCAGTGCAGCTAACTGGGTTATCAAAGGCGGGCTATGTCTCGCACTGTCTGTGGTGAGAAGCATGTAAAAGAACCATTGCTGACTTTCGACAAGAGTAGCTGCAAAGCCGTCAGCTTATTTCCGCCCTGCGATGGCCTGGCAAGCTGTCCAGGGTGTACTCGGCCGTTGCCCGGAGTTGGCTGGAATGGGCACCAGACTCCCCGCGACCCTAATTAGAATGAAGCGGTTACAGAAAATGAACTGAACTGAACTGAACTATCAACATCTGTCCTTCTGCGTTCCTGTCCTGGATACCAAACCTGCCCATCACTTCCTCGTCCCCTCTGTTTCCTGCACCAACATGTCCATTGAAGTCTGCACCAATGACCACTCTTTCACCTCTGGGGTTACTCTGCATCACTTCATCTAAGTCACTCCAGAATCTCTCCTTCTCTTCTAGCTCACATCCTGCCTGTGGGGCATAAGCACTAACAACATTGAACATCACACCTTCAATTTCTAACTTGAGACTCATCACTCTGTCTGACACTCTTTTCACTTCTAGAACATTCCTGACAAACTCCTCCTTCAAGATGACTCCTCCTCCATTTCTCTTCCCATCCACACCATGATAAAACAGTTTAAACCCTGCTCCTAATCTTCTAGCCTTGTTACCTTTCCACCTGGTCTCCTGAACACACAGTATGTCCACCTTCCTCCTCTGCATCATGTCAGCCAGCTCTCTACCTTTTCCTGTCATAGTTCCAACATTCAAAGTCCCTACTTTCAGTCCTAGGCTCACGCATTTCCTCTTCTCTCTCTGCCTACGGACACGCCTCCCGCCTCTCCTTCTTCGACCAACAGTAGTCCAATTTCCATCAGCACCCTGTTGGTTAACAGCACTGATGGCGGTCGTTGTTAACCCGGGCCTCGACCGATCCGGTATGAAATTTGTCTTTACGTTTGCATTTTGTGTTCTGGCAAAAGTTTTATGCCGGATGCCCTTCCTGTCGCAACTATCTGCATTTATCCAGGCTTGGGACCGGCGTGAGGGCGGGCACTTGTTTGTGCCCCCCGTCACGACTGCATTTATATAACAATACAGTGTATGCAGAGGATTACTTATAACATTTTTTTAGACAAATAACATGACTTATATTGGGGGGGGGGGGGGGGTGAAATGTTTTCCTGTTCCTTGGGGGGGGCACAACAGAAAATAATTGAGAAGCACTGATCTGCAAGAATATCACACATCTAAAATAAAAGAAATCTTTTTTACAATATTATATAATGCTTTAAAAAGTCCCTGGATCCAGAAAATAATCTGTGCCATCTTCAAAATTTAAGAGTCTGTCTGTCTTCCTTTCGGCTTTTTCCCTTTTACTCGGGAGTCACCGTTGTTAAAAAAATCGCCTCTGGTAAATTATTAAAATCTGCACAAAATGTTTGTACAACCCTGTTAGCAAACATACAAACAAACAAACTTTGGGTAAAACCAACCCGAGCAGAAATCATATAAACTGAAGGGTTGTTTAAAGATCCTGTTCGGTATCACGAAAGGAACAATGAGATGACAGTATCACTTGGAACGGTTATATTGAAATGTCTCCACCTAGTGGGAATATGATGAACATTTTCCTTCAGGTGACAGAAATTGGAATTTTCGGGAGGATTTCAGGGTGTTTTTTTTTTTTTTTTTTCCTACATGATTCCTCTGATGGACACTTGCATGCTCCAGAGAAAGATTTAATCAAAAAACATCGAACATAAAACATTGAACACAACTGTAAGATCTTAGAGATCAAGAGAGGTTTGATATCAGTCTGTAGTTGGACGTCTAACCCCCAACATCCCAGAAGGTCACCCTGGTGTAGTGTTTCTGGTGTGTCCAACCCGGAGGAGACCCTGGAGTTGATCTAGAACACACTGGAGGGACTATGTCTTTTGGCTGTTCTGGGAATGCCTTGGTGTACCCCCGGAAGAGTTGACAAAGTGGTTGGGGAGAGGGACGTCTGGATCTCATTGCTTAGGCTGCTGCCCCCGCGGCCGACCCAAAATAAGCAGAAGAAGAAGATGATGATGATGACGACGATGACGATGATGCTGATGACGACGATGATGATGATGATATGATAATGATGATGAGGATTCAATTTTTTGACAGATATTTTCTATTTTAATATTAAAAAGTTTAATACAACTAATTCTGCAAAAACATTAAAGTATTTCAGATTATTTTTAATTTCTAATAGATTTGAGAAATATTCTGCTCCAGCAGCACTCAGAGCTTTTCTGTAATTCATGAGACTCTCCTTCCATTCTAATTATAAAACCCGTAATTTAGTTTGATTCCATTTTGGTTGTCGTTTGTGCTCGTTCTGTTTCAGTGGCCATGTTTCATCATTATTCCAGGAGGATAATTCTTTCTCTCTGATTGGTTTTCTTTTAAGAGGAGCTACATGATCTAGCGCATGGCGTAAATTTGACTCGAAGCACTTGGTGGCTTGATGGAGTTCTGTGGGTTCTGATGGTGATCCGATCATAGTTGATCATTCTGGAAGATTATTAATGAAACTCTGTGCAGTCGTTGATGTAAAAGTGTCGCTGAATGCGATAACATGGCGAGGTGTATATACTGTATTAGTACTAAGCGGCGTGTAAACGAGGTAAGATAATAATCTGAAATAGTTTCTGTCTCTGGAACTGCGACTCTATTTTCAATAATTATTCCTAAAGTTGGTATTAGATAGAGAGTGTGAGCAGCTTTATGCGAGGATCCGATTACATTCTGATACTAATGTGTCTGATATTACATACTGAATCTAGAATAGATCCGAACGCTGTTCTTAAAGGGTCTTCTGGATTAGCAAAATGAATATTAAAGTCACTGATAATTAAAACTTCATCTCAAGAATCAACCAGGTTTGAAACGAAATCTGCAAATTCATAGAGGAATTCAGAGTCCGTCCCTGGGGGGGTCAGTAAATAACAATTACAGGAATCAGATGTGTTTGTATTTTTTTGAGGATCATACGTAATATTTGTATAAAATTTCAAAGTTGTTAAATTCATGTCTGGATTTTTGTATAAGTTTGAGATGATCGGTATGAATAAATGCGGTGCCCCTCTGCTGCCGGTTAGATGAGATCGGTGTATATAATTGTATCTGGGAGGAGGAGCTTGATTTAATGCTACATATTGATTGGGTTTAATCTAGGTTTCTGCTAAACACATTACAGTCAACTCGTGATCAGGAATTATTTCATTAATTATAAAAGCTTTAGATGTAAGAGATCTAGTCTTTCATAACCTGATCTTTAGATCAAATTTGTAGGCGATAGGTTCAGTATGATCTAATTTTATATTAATCAGATTATTACAAAAAAACCTCTTTGAGAGTTTTTACCCTTTTGTGTAGTTTGGGAAGCAGTTTCTATAGCTTTGAACTTGACCCTGAGTGACGACTCTGAGCAGCCAGCAGACGCTCAGATTAGCCGGTTTGTCACTCTCTGGCTTTGCCTCTGGATAGTCACTGACTGCCTGTCCTTTTCTTAAACTATTTGCTTAGCTGCAAGAAATGACAGCAGTGCCTTCTTGTCGTTTATGATCGGACACGCCCCCTTAGATCAAAAGGTACAGGATGCTTAGTGATACCTCGAATAATAAAGACTACTGTCGGGGGCGGAGCTTCTCTTACAAAGCCCCACAGTTATGGAATAACCTTCCAGTTAATGTTGAGGACTCAGACACAGTCTCTGTTTGTAACACGAGGATGAAAACTCACTTGTTTAGTGGAGCATTTAGTTAAAAGGCTTTTATTATGTAAAGCATTTATTCAGAGCCCTGTCGCCATGGCCGATGGTCATTTGGGATGTACAGGGACTGAAGGAAATGTTTATTTATTTATTTATTTTGTAAACTCCAACTTTTATTGAGAAACACTACTTTGCAACGATGTCAATTGTACAAAGTGCAAATACAAATAAAATGGAATTGAATTGAATCAAAAACAGTTCTAAGCAGGTTGAGTTATATTACAAACAAACAGATAAACAAACAGGTGAGAGAAGTCGGCTTTTGGAAGAGGTGCGGGTTGAAAGAAAAACTCACATCTCCACCTAATATCTGCCATTTATTGTGATGAACACAGAGATGGTCACGAGAACAAAATTCCTTTATCCAATGAGGTTCTCCGGAAACCTTTCAGAGATTCTTAAAGATACCGCGTTACTAAACTCTCCTCACGCAGAAACTGATGAAGACGAAAATAGAGAAGTGGAAAAGAAGCAGGAGGATAAATAAAGAAAGACACATCGCATCCCTCCATCTGAGCCTGATTAGCATACAGAACACCACGCCCAAATGGATTTCTCAGCTGATTGGATCTTGAGAGAAGAAGAGTGCCCAATGTTTCTACACACACACACACACACACACACACACACACACACAGCTCTGTGGAGAGAAAGAAATCTCACTCCTGGAAAAAGCCCAGTTGTGTCTCTGACTCCTGAGAGAGGACATGGACAGGGTTCTCACCCATCCTCTGGGCGATGACTTCAGCGCATCTCCAGTCCTCGATCAATCTGGTGTGTGTGTGTGTGTGTGTGTGTGTGTGTGTGTGTGTGTGTGTGTGTGTGTGTGTGTGTGTGTGTGTGTGTGTGAGTGAGTGAGTGAATGAGATAGAGAGTGAGAAAGACAGAAGAGTGAGAGAAGAACAGTGAGAGAGAGAGAGACAGAGACAGAGCATAACAGAGAGAGAGAGAGAGAGAGAGAGAGAGAGAGAGGTCGAGCGACAGAGAGCGCGTGACAAAGAGAGTGCGACAGAGAGAGAGAAAAAGAGCACGACGGAGAGAACACTACAGAGAGAGAGAGAGCGTGAAAGAGAGAGAGAGTGACAGAGAGCAAGAGAGCATGACAGAGAAAGAGAGAGAGAGAGAGAGCGAGAGGAGTGCTGTGCTCTGATGCAGATGATATCGTGCTTTGTTGGGTTTTAATGAAGTGTGAAGTTTGCAGGACCACAGAGCATCAAGAGAAAAATACATTCCTTCATTTTCATCTCCACAGAAACATTATGGAGATTTTTTTTCTCCTCAAACTATGTACAGCATTTTTATCCTCCACCTGATCATGGTGGAGGGGTTTTTCTGTCCTAATGATCCCAGGAGCGATGTCGTCAGGGGCATTATGTTCTTGGTAAAGTTACCCAGGGCAAGTAAGTCCTAAGTGAAGGTCCAGACAAAGTGTGGTTCAGATGATGTCTCTGGATAAAAGAGAGAAAAAAACACGGCTTTCTTTGCCCAAACTTGGGTCACCAGACCCCCTGTAGCAAGGCCCGGTTGTGGGGCTCGAAGGCGAGCACCTGGTGGTTGTTGGAGCCGACTGGGCTCAGTCCAAAAAGGAGACATGGGTCCACCCTCCCATTGGTCTAGCCCCTGTGGGAGGGGCTATTCAGGTCGGGTGCATTGTGAGTTGGATGGCAGCCAAAGGCATAAGTTCTGTCGGACATGATCCTGAGTTGGTGCCTGAGAATGAGAGATACCGACTCACCTCGATGCAAGGCTTTGGCTCTGGAACCACTCATTTCGTGAGGGGGTGGATGTAGTTGCCTATGGGAAGAGGCAGTGTGTCAGTAAGGGCATCCTTGTTGCCCCCAGTCTCAGGGCCCACATGCTGGGGTTCTCCCTGCTTGGCGAAAGGTTAGTTTTACTTTGCCTTCAAATGGGGGGGTCAGATCCTGACTGTTTTTGCTTATGCACCAAAATAATTCAGAGCACCAACCCTTTTTGGACTCTTTAAGGAGTGTATGGGAGAACGTCTCCATCGGGACACCTTCATTGTCACGCCCATGTGAGCAATGACAGTGGAAGGATGTGATCAGTAGGTCCTGTCTTTGCAATCTAAACCCGAATGGTGTTTCATTGTTGGACTTCTGTGCCCATCACAGTTTGTCCATCATTAACACCATGTTCAAACATAAGGGTGTCTATAAGTGCACTTGGCACCAGGACACCCTGGGCCACATTTTGAATTTGTAGTCATGTGGCTGCATGTTCTACACACTCGGGTGAAGAGAAGAATGGAGCTGTCAACCAATCATCACCTTTTGGTGAGCTGGCTCTGATGGTGGGGAAGGTCGCCTTCCAGACCTGGCAGATCCAAGTGTATAGTTAGGGTTTCCTATGAATGTTTAGTGGAGTCTCCTATCAGAGGAAATCCATGGAAATCCAAATGGGGCATGTTTTGTGCCGTTATGGAGTCAGCAGTCCATAGTTGTGGCTGGAAGATCATTGGTGCCTGTCGTAGCCGTAACCCCCAAACCTGGTAGCAGCCACCTGTAGTGAAGGGGGGGGCCATCCAGCTGAAAAAAGAGGCCTATCAGGTCTTACTGGCCTGTAGTACTCCCGAGGCAGCAGAAAGGTCCTGGCAGTCCAGACATGCTGCAGCCTGAGGTGTTGCGGATGTAAAATTTCAGCCACGGGAGGAATTCAGTGAATAACTGGAAATGGGAAGAGACCCCAGGGTCGACTGGTCTGGGAATGGTTTGATGTCCCCCAGGAAGTGCTGGAGGAAATGGCTGGGGAGAGGGATGTCTGGACTCCCTGGATTAAGCAAAAGATGAGGAGGACCACTCAGGTATCATACATCACCCATATACGATAATGGCCTATTCCCCGTCGAGGGGATCCATGCATTAAATTTTGGTGATCCTGTGTCATTTCCTTCCAAAGTTGTTGCGTTCAAAAGTTGGACGGACGAATGGACAAAACACATTTCCATAGCTCCCAAACCACCAATCACAGAAACTTAAATGACGATTTCTCGCTGTTTGACGCACTCACATGGCATAGGCAATCATCACGATCACTCTTTAAAGTTAACCATAAGAATTGGGATTCAATTTGTTGTTCCTATGGTTAGAAAACTGGAGCACCAGAAGGAAAGCCACACAACCACAGGGAGAACAGGCACCCAAAAACACTCGCACCAAACCCAGGACGTTCTTTCTGTGGGACGAATGTGGTAACCGCCGCAATACTGTATAGCCCAGGGGTGCTCAATCCTCCAACCCTAATGTAGCCCATGTGACATGTAAGATCCATTCAGGTCTTGATTAGATGATTGGATGGTTAGGAGGGCATGATTAGGGTTGGAGCGAATGTCTTCTGGAAGGTAGATCTCCAGGAGCAGGATGGAGCACCCCTGGTATAGCTGTTCCTGAATTTCTCAAGGTAAACTCTTTACTCATTTTACAAGCTGCTCAATCCTAATTGTGGTCACGAGGAAGCTGGTGCCTAGCTCAGCTATGTCTGAGCAAGGAAGGGGTACACCCTGAACAGCTTGCCATGCCATCACTGGTCAACACACACACACACACACACACACACACACACACACACACACACACACACACACATACACACACACACACAAAACCATTCAAATGACTCAGATGTGATTTTCTTTGATTCTTTCTCCATCAGAACTTTTCTGCATCATTAATAAACAATGAACTTGTATCTTGTTATTGGTGTCACTGAGTCCATTATTCCAAGGGAGCTGGTCCAGATAAACCTGAGGGCTGGACAGCAGGGTATCTGCTGAAGAAGGAGATCTGAGAGAAATTCTTCTGAAAAAAAAATTGTAATGCTGCCAGTTTCCAATGCTCCCACATGTTCCACTTAAAACTAGAACTAATGTTTTATTCCATTTTACTCATTAAACTGGAGCATACACAAAACACACACACACACACACACACACACACACACAGACACACACACACACACACACACACACACACACACACACACACACACACACACACACACACACACACATAAAATCTCAGTGATTAATTTCATGCTGTCAGAAATTAGGATGAGCATCAACACATATTGTTTGTCACCGGATTTAAGTGTGAAAACTTGTTATTGATAATCACAGTGTCGGACATCTTCAGGTGTAAGAAACTGTTCCTGGCAACGTCAGGAGTATGAAAGTCTCACAGACGAGTTTAATACTCTGTATGAAGAGTAACCTGAGTGGAACCTCATCCTGAGTATTTCCTCAAGTCAAAGCTGATCCACCTCCCAGTGTCGGTCCTGGACTCTGAATACAGCACTAAGTAAGATGAATGGCTTGTTATCACTGTGCGCACACAAACACACACAAACGGTCACACGTGAGCGCGCGCACACACACACACACACACACACACACACACGCACACACGCACACTCACTCCAGTATTCCTATCATTGTGGGGACATTCCTTGATTCAATGCCTTATAGTTAAAGTCTTGAACCCAGGACTTTCATGCTCTCAGGTGGAATACTTTCTTCAGGTGGCGGTTCTAGTCCCAGGATAAGTGCGAAGGCGGGGTATTTCTTTTTGAAGTCTATCTTATCCAGTTATCTGTTCTTTCTCTCATGGGTCTCCATCGGATCTCTTATTTCTTCCTGCACGTCCAATTGTAAATGTTTGTATGAAACCACAGCACCTGGAGGAAACCCAGACAAGCACAGGGAGAACATACAAACCTCCCTCAGAAACACCCAGCCCCAGGTATCAAACCCACAAGGTTCTGCTGGGAGGTGGACTCGCTAACAGCTGCACTGCCGTGAGGCACTCTGGTAATAACTACTGTTTAAATACAATCACACATGGAGAGAGAGGGGGGGGGGGGGGAGGGAGAGAGGGGACAGAGAGGAGGGGGTGGGAAGAGAGAGAGAGAGAGAGAGAGAGAGAGAGAGAGAGCTCCATGCTAACCCTCCATGCTCGTGTTTGCTAGCTTGCATATTAAATGTGTTGATATCTCATGCCTTAAATCGTATTATTTTTAAATTGTATTATTTTAAATCATATTATTTTTAAATCTTATTATTTTTAAATGTTTTTTTTTTTAAATTGTATATTTAAAAAAAAAAAATAATAATCGTATTATTTTTAAATCGCATGATTATTAAATGTTTTTTCGGTGTCCTCCCTTGACACATATAAATGAACTGAACAAGCACACGTTGTGTTTTGAGAGGAATCATACCCTGCAAGGCTCGAGAGCAGCCCGTGCAGATATTTCATCGTCAGGTGCGGCAATACAGAAGCCATAAAAACTTTAGAGCGCCATAGAGGAACTCTCACTCTACACCGCAGCCGTGCTCCTCTTCCCGCTGTTCCGTTTGAATCCCCAACGAGGGCTCAGCCGCTACATTAGCACTGCATTAGAGATCAGCGCTAACAAAACCAATTTACCTTCGAAGAGATGCGGCCACAATACAGCGTAGCCTACAAAACGAGCTAATGAGCCTTATCAGACTCTATTAGCATTAATGGCCGTGTCTCACTGTGTTGTGTCTCACTGACTGAACTAGAGACGTCCACTTTTCTGTCCTCAGGACACATTTACAAACATCATACTTGCACAAAACACACATTTCTATACGTGTACGCCATTTCCCCACACTGATGCCGCTAAGACTGGGCTAGAATGAAGCGGTGTCCTCAGGATACCTGCCAATCACAAAATGTGCTAAAGCTAGCCAAGCGTAGAATACATTAGCATTGAGTAGTTAAAAGCTTATAGCGTGGAACAAGAAGATCAGATTAGCTTTGAGGGACATGTCCACTAATCAACTCAAAGTAGATCTCATGAGGTCTACGTAGCTCCCGGCAGTTTCCTGTCGATAATAAATTTGAACCGCGTTAGGAAGCAGTGATGTAATGCTAATAATAAACGTGTCACTGATGAAACTGGAACCTTCTTCTTTTCCTTTCGGCTGTTCCCTTCAGGGGTCGCCACAGCAAATGATCTGCCTCCATCTCTCCCTATCCTCTGCATCTTCTACTCCTACTCCAACGACTTTCATGTCCGCCTTCACTGCATCCATAAATCTTCTCTTTGGTCTTCCTCTGGGCCTTTTGCCTGGTAGTTCCAACCTCAGCATCCTACGACCAATATACTCACTATCCCTCCTCTGTACATGTCCAAACCATCTCAATCTAGCCTCTCTGACTTTGTCTCCAAAACATCTAACATGTGCTGTCCCTCTGATGTACTCATTTCTGATCCTATCCATCCTCGTTACTCCCAAAGAGAACCTCAACATTTTCATCTCTGCTACCTCCAACTCTGACTCCTGTCTTTTCCCCAGGGCCACTGTCTCAAAACCATACAACATTGCTGGCCTCATCACCGTCTTGTACACACTGATGAAACTGGAACCAACTGACGTTAATCATCTCAGCTACAGATTTACCTGAAGCATAAGTATCTGTCCTGTCACCAACATTTCAAAGTGTTTCCAGCTGTGCTCTACTCCGGTACATCGTGCCTGAAACGGACCGAAGCCTTCATCCGCCTAATGTTAGCACTGTTAGTATGATACTGTTCCGCGCTTAATCTCCGGCCCACAGCTCACCCGGATCAGGTTCACAAGAAACAACAGCTTATTGATTACTGTTGTTCTGTTGTGTCGTCTCAAACAGGTGTTCATATTTCATTCATCTCTCAATCTATCACTCTATCCTCCCCACTCTCTCTCTCTCTCTCTCTCTCTCTCTCTCTCTCTCTCTCTCTCGCTCGCGCTCTCTCTTTCTGTCTGTCTCTCTCTCTCTCTCTCTCTCTCGCTCGCGCTCTCTCTCGCTCGCGCTCTCTCTTTCTGTCTGTCTCTCTCTCTCTCTCTCTCTCTCTCTCTCTCTCCCCCTCCCCTCAGTATAGTGTGAATTAATTTTGATTGACAGTATTAGATTGCAGTTGTTTCCTGGTTCTGAATCGGAGGTTGTAAATTGATGCTGTTGGGTCCGAGACTGTCAGGCTTATGTTTTATTCACTTTCTAATCGTAGTCAATGGTTCTGGGGGTTTCTCACCTTCTACCTTCTCCAACTACGATTCCCTGAGCAAGGGACTCTGTCCTCACACAAATCAAATGAACCAAACTGATTTGGGTATGGAACCAATCTCCTGCTGTGAGTACTCCCTTATGTTCCTGCTTAACATTCATCCAACTGTCAAATCCCTTCGTCCATCCCAGTTCTGGACAAGAGTGGGGTACACCCTGAACAGCTCACTAATCCATTGCAGGGCAACACACACACAACCATTTACACTCACACACCTATAGGCGCTTTGGAACAAACAATCATCCCAATTTTGACCCTGATTCCTTGGAATGTGGGAGGAAACTGGACACACAGAAACACCCACCCCAAGCCCAGGACACAAACTCATTCTTGCTCTGAGTAAGATGTGGTAACCACTAACGACACCATAAAAATCCACCATCGTGAATCTAAAGTCGCATCAGCAGTGACATGGTGAAGAACTATGTAGGTTCTGGTATGTATAGGGACCAGAGGGTGCAGCGAAGTAGAGGGTGTAGTGAGGTAGAGGGTGTGTGAAGTAGAGGGTGTAGTGGAGGGTGCGGTCTGGTAGAGGATGTGGTGGAGGGTGCAGCAAGGTTGAGGGTGTAGTGAGGTAGAGGGTGTGTGAAGTAGAGGGTGTGTGTGAAGTAAAGAGTGTAGTGAGGTAGAGAGTGTATGAGGTAGAGGGTGCGGTGAGGTAAAGGGTGTGGTGGAGGGTGCGGTCTAGTAGAGGGTGTAGTGAGGGAAATGGTGTGTGAAGTAGAGGGTATAGTGGAGGGTGCGGTGTGGTAGAGGGTGTAGTGAGGTAGAGGGTGTGTTGGAAGGTGCACTGAGGTAGAGGGTGTAGTGAGGTAGAGGGTGTGTTGGAGGGTGTGTAAAGTAGAGGGTGTAGTGGAGGGTGTAGCGAGGTAGAGGGTGTGTGAGGTACAGGGTGCGGTGAGGTAGAGGGTGTGTTGGAGGGTGCAGTGAGGTAGAGGGTGTAGTGGAGGGTGTAGTGAGGTAGAGGTGTGTGAGGTAGAGGGTGCGGTGAGGTAGAGGGTGTGTTGGAGGGTGTAGTGAGGTAGAGGGTGTGTTGGAGGGTGTGTGAAGTAGAGGGTATAGTGGAGGGTGTAGTGAGGTAGAGGATGTGTGAGGTAGAGGGTGCGGTGAGGTAGAGGGTGTGTTGGAGGGTGCGGTGAGGTAGAGGGTGTGTTGGAGGGTGTGTGAAGTAGAGGGTATAGTGGAGGGTGTAGTGAGGTAGAGGATGTGTGAGGTAGAGGGTGCGGTGAGGTAGAGGGTGTGTTGGAGGGTGCACTGAGGTAGAGGGTGTAGTGAGGTAGAGGGTGTGTTGGAGGGTGTGTAAAGTAGAGGGTGTAGTGGAGGGTGTAGTGAGGTAGAGGGTGTGTGAGTTAGAGGGTGCGGTGAGGTAGAGGGTGTGTTGGAGGGTGCGGTGAGGTAGAGGGTGTGTTGGAGGGTGCGGTGAGGTAGAGGGTGTGTTGGAGGGTGTGTGAAGTAGAGGGTATAGTGGGCGGTATAGTGAGGTAAAGGGTGTGTGAGGTAGAGGGTGCGGCGAGGTAGAGGGTGTGTTGGAGGGTGCGGTGAGGTAGAGGGTGTAGTGAGGTAGAGGGTGTGTTGGAGGGTGTGTGAAGTAGAGAGTGTAGTGGAGGGTGTAGTGAGGTAGAGGGTGTGTGAGGTAGAGGGTGCGGTGAGGTAGAGGGTGTGTTGGAGGGTGCGGTGAGGTAGAGGGTGTGTTGGAGGGTGTGTGAAGTAGAGGGTATAGTAGGCGGTGTAGTGAGGTAGAGGGTGCGGTGAGATAGAGGGTGTGTTGGAGGGTGCGGTGAGGTAGAGGGTGTAGTGGAGGGTGTAGTGAGGTAGGGGTGTGTGAGGTAGGGGGTGCGGTGAGGTAGAGGGTGTGTTGGAGGGTGCGGTGAGGTAGAGGGTGTAGTGAGGTAGAGGGTGTGTGAGGTAGGGGGTGAGGTAGAGGGTGTGTTGGAGGGTGCGGTGAGGTAGAGGGTGTGGTGGAGGATGTGGGGAGGTAGAGGGTGTAGTGAGGTGGAGGGTGCGGCGTGGTAGATGGTGTAGTGAGGTAGAGGGGGTGGTGAGGTGGATGGACAAGGTAACTCACACAAGCACAGCTGGAGCAGAGGTCACGTAGAGTGGTAATGTTCAATGAAGTGGCAACGTAACCTTTTGAAGGTCTGTGGATGTAGACAAGCTGAAATCTGTATTTCCTCTCCAAGTGCACCATCAAACATTTTCTTTAAATTGAGATTGTATCCATCAATCAGAACCGGGTCAGCATCACTCAAGTGCTGAGTGAAATGTCACACACTCGCTCTTACACCACACACACGCGCGCACACACACACACACACACACACACACACACACACACACGCACACACACACACACACACACACGCACACACGCGCACACACACACACGCACACACACGCGCGCACACACACACACACACACGCACACCCACACACACACATACACACACACACACACACACACACACACACACACACACACACATATACACACACACACACACACACACGGGCAGGTGTGTCCTGTACTCATCCTATAAAAAGCTTCAGTGGAAGTGTGGGATACATTGTGTGTGTCAGCAGCTAGTCCACTGCACCGCAGGTGGTGATTTGAACCCTGGCCTCACCTTTATTGCATCTCATATCGAGGATTAGCTTTCTGCTCATTAGATTAGAGCCCAGAGAACAGGAAATGATGCAACATGGCAGACATACATATATATATATATATATATATATATATATATATATATATATATATATATATATAAAATGTCATCCCTTGCCACTTGGCGATTTGAGCATCGCAGTCTTGGTACATCGCGGTATTTTAACAAAGAATAAAATAAAATAAAAAATTCAAAGTTTGTGCTGAAACTCGCATGTAAGCAAGCGGAAGGCAGGGTCCCAAGGCAGGCTGCGTCCATTGTTTACAAACGACAGACTGAAGTGCCCCTCCTCCCCAGTTCAAGCAGGGACCGTCCACTCAACCCAATCTCGCAAGCTGATTGGCTTAGACGCGTGACGCTGTTGCCTCGCACATTCCTTCGGGATTTTTTGTGATTTTGTGATCTTATAGTGTTTGTGAATGTCCTGCACCACGGAGAAGAGCTATTGTCAGAGGTGAATACAGTACTTAAAGTATTTATCTATAAATTCCATTTAAATATTAATACATTACAGTATTTACATATGCATATAACCGTGTAACGTTTAATATACACTTCTTGATATTGTATAGACACAAAAACATATAGAAATGAGACAACAGGGTAGAAATTAGAGGGGCGTTCCTACTTCACGGTTTTTCGAATATCACGGCCAGGTCTGGTCGGTCCTCCTGCAGACTGCAGTGCATCCCATTATCTAACGCTTTTATTTCATGATGGGTCTTCATGAGGTTTTGGATCAGCCACATGCTGAGCTTTAGATTAGCCAACAAAATGAGCACAAGTTCATGAAAGTAAACATTGAAGTTTGCCTAAACGGAACAATTTACTACAAAACAAAAGCATGGCTTCCAAAGCTCTGAACAGCAGGGTGGTGTGATCAAGCACAGACACTGCCACAACTTCGTATACTGATCCCTCGCTGCTTCGTGTCATGCGGCTTCAGTGCCACTTTTTAATTTTTTTTTTTTTTAATTTTCATCAAATTAAAGAATAAGGAAATTAAGGAAGAATAGGAGAAAAAAGTTCAGGAAAATGCAGCAAAACAAGGCCAATTATCAAAAATAAATACCACTAACAAACAAAAAAAATCAAAACTACTTACATTTTTATGACGTGCCCAACTGTGTGTGTTTATATTTTATTTACATCACATGCATTATTTTTGAATGTTTGATAGTTATAAGCATTTATATCAGTGGTTGGGAACCTAGTCCTTCTCAAAAAATTAGCATATTGTGATAAAGTTAATTATTTTCTGTAATGTACTGATAAAAATTAAACTTTCATATATTTTAGATTCATTACACACAACTGAAATAGTTCAAGCCTTTTATTGTTTTAATACTGATGATTTTGGCAAAAAAATAAAGAAAAATCCCATCTCAAAAAATTAGCATATTTCATCCGACCAATTAAAAAAAAATAACTTTGATAGCGGCCTTAAGCTCATCCACAATGTTGGGTCTGGTGTCTCGCTCAGGGTCCGGTCACCTCTTCTGGTTGTGCAGCGTTTTCTGCCACACTTTTTCCTTCCCACAGACGTCCCACTGAAGTGGCTTGATGCAGCACTCTGGGAACAGCCTATTCACTCAGAGATTTCTTTCTGTCTTACCCTCTTGCTTGAGGGTGTCAATGATGTCCTTCTGGACAGCAGTCAGGTCGGCAGTCTTACCCATGATTGCGGTTTTGAGTAATGAACCAGGCTGGGAGTTTTTAAAAGCCTCAGGAATCTTTTGCAGGTGTTTACAGTTAATTGGTTGATTCAGATGATTAGGTTAATAGCTCGTTTACACTACCTGAACATCATATGCTAATTTATCGGGAATTTTGGGTTTTCATGAGCTGTATGCCAAAATCATCAGAATTAAAACAATAAAAGACCTGAAATATTTCAGTTGGTGTGCAATGAATCTAAAATATATGAAAGTTAAATTTTTATCAGTACATTACAGAAAATAATGAACTTTATCACAATATGCTAATTTTTTGAGAAGGAATAGTATATATATTAATACTGAATGCAACTATAATATTGAAAAAGAAGACAGACAATTTTAGAATATAATACGACTCTGAATTTATTTTAAATGACATTGTCATAATGAAGTTATTTATTCTTCTTCTTCTTTTCCTTTCGGCTGTTCCCTTCAGGGGTCACCACAGCTAATGATCTGCCTCCATCTCACCCTGTCCTCTGCATCTTCTACTCTTACTCCAACTACGTTCATGTCGCCTTCACCACATCCATAAATCTTCTCTTTGGTCTTCCTCTGGGCCTTCTGCCTGGTAGTTCCAACCTCAGCATCCTACTACAAATATACTCACTATCCCTCCTCTGTACATGTCCAAACCATCTCAATCTCGCCTCTCTGACTTTGTCTCCAAAACCTCTAACATGTGCTGTCCCTCTGATGGACTCATTCCTGATCCTATCCATCCTCGTTACTCCCAAAGAGAACCTCAACATTTTCATCTCTGCTACCTCCAGCTCTGCCTCCTGTCTTTTCCTCAGTGCCACTGTTTCTAAACCATACAACATCGCTGGCCTCACCACCGTCTTGTACACTTTTCCTTTCATTCTTGCCGATACCCTCCTATCACACATCACACCGGACACTTTTCTCTATCCATTCCAGCCTGCCTGCACGCGCTTCTTCACCTCTTTTCCACACTCTCCATTGCTCTGGATTGTTGAGCCTAAGTACTTAAACCTTCTTTATCTCTGCCCCCTGTAACCTCACCGTTCTTCTTGGGCCCTTGTCGTTCACACACTGTATTCTGTCTTACTGAGACTAACCTTCATTCCTCTCTTTTCCAGGGCATACCTCCACCTCTCGAGATTTTCCTCCACTTGTTCTCTGCTCTCACTACAGATCACGATGTCATGTGCAAACATCATAGTCCATGGAGATTCTTATCTAACCTCATCTGTCAGCCTGTCCATTACCATAGCAAACAAGAAGGGGCTGAGAGCTGACCCTTGATGCAGTCCCACCTCCACCTTGAACTCTTCTGTCACACCGACAGCACACCTCACCACTGTCTTACATCTCTCATACATGTCCTGCACCACTCTAACATACTTCTCTGCCACTCCAGACTTCCTCATGCAATACCACAGTTCTTCTCTCGGCACCCTGTCATATGCTTTCTCCAGATCCACAAAGGCACAATGCAGCTCCTTCTGACCTTCTCTGTACTTCTCTATTAACATCCTCAAAGCAAACACTGCATCTGTGGTGCTCTTTCTTGGCATGAAACCAAAGTATTGTTCACAAATGCTGACCTCTGCTCTTAGTCTTGCTTCCACTATTCTTTCCCATAACTTCATTGTATGGCTCATGAACTTTATCCCTCTGCAGTTGCCACAACTCTGTACATCTCCCTTGTTCTTAAAAATGGGCACAAGCACACTTCTCCTCCATTCCTCTGGCATCTGCTCACTTTCTAAATCCTTGTTGAATATTCTTGTCAGAAAATCTACAGCTACCTCTCCTAGACACGTCCATACCTCACGTATGTCATCAGGGCCAACTGCCTTTCCACTCTTCATCCTCTTCAATGCTCTCCTCACTTCTCCCTTACTAATCTTTGCTACTTCCTGGTCCTCAACGGTCACCCCTTCTACTCTTTTTCTCTCTCTCATTTTCCTCATTCATCAGCTCTTCAGAGTACTCTTCCCATCTTCCCAGCACACTTCTGTCATCAGTCAATACATTTCCCTCTCTGTCCTTTATCAATCTAACTTGCTGCACTTCTTTCCCATCTCTATTTCTCTGCTGTGCCAACCTGTATAGATCATTTTCTCCCTCCTTACTGTCCAACCTATCATACAAGTCATCATACGCCCACTGTTTGGCCTTTGACACAGCTACTTTCGCCTTACGCTGTGTCTCCCTGTACTCCTGTTTACTCTCTTCAGTCCTCTCCATGTCCCACTTCTTCTTGGCTAACCTCTTCTTTTGTACACACTCCTGCACTTCCTCATTGCACCACCAAGTTTCCTTATCTACTTTCCTTCCAGAGGACACACCAAGTACTCTCCTACCGGTCTCCCTGATCACATTAACTGTGGTTGTCCAGTCATCTGGAAGCACTTCCTGACTACCCAAAGCCTGTTTCAACTCTTCCTTGAAGACAACATGACACTCTTCCTTTTTCAGCTTCCATCACTTTGTCTTCTGCTCTGCCTTTGCCTTTTTCACCTTCCTCACCATCAGCGTCATCCTGCACACCACCATCTTATGTTGTTTGGCAACACTCTCACCCACTACTACTTTGCAGTCACTGACTTCCTTCAAATTACATCGCCTACACAAGATGTAGTCTACCTGTGTGCTCCAACTCCGCTTTCATAAGTCACCCTATGCCCCTGTCTCTTCTGGAAGAAAGTATTCACCACAGCCATTTCCATCCTTTTTGTAAAATCGATCAACAGCTGTCCTTCTGTGTTCCTGTCCTGGATACCAAGCCTGCTTATTGCCTGCACCAACATGTCCATTGAAGTTTACCCCAATGACCACTCTTTCACCTCTTGGGGTACTCTGCCTCACTTCATCTAACTCACTCCAGAATCTCTCCTTCTCTTCTAGATCACATCCTGCTTGTGAGGCATAAGCACTAACAACATTGAACATCACACCTTCAATTTCGAACTTGAGACTCATCACTCTGTCTGACTCTTTTAATTTCTAGAACATTCCTGACAAACCCCTCCTTAAAGATGACTCCTACTCCATTCTCTTCCCATCCACACCATGAAAAAACAGCTTAAACCTGATCCTAAGCTTCTAGCCTTGATATCTTTCCACCTGGTCTCCTGAACACACAGTATGTCCACCTTCCTCTTCTGCATCATGTCAGCCAGCTCTCTAGCTTTTTCGTTCATAGCTCCAACATTCAAAGTTCCTACTCTCAGTCCTAGACAGTGAAATTATGCATTTGTTATTCTGTTAAGAAAGGCCACCTGATTTATCTGAGAGCCAGATACAGTCATCAAAATAGCCACATCTGGCTTGCGAGCCATAGGTTCTCGACCCCTGATTTATAGTGTTGAATATGTCTGTCTGTCTTCCTTTCGGCTTTTTCCCTTTTACTCAGGAGTCGCCACAGCGAATCATCTTGATTCGCATGTTTGATTTTGCAGAGGTTTTTATGTCGGATGCCCTTCCTGTCACAACCCTTTTTAGCAAGGGACAGAAACACGCTGACGACTTTGCAGCCTACTCTTTACGAAAGTCAGCAATGGTTCTTTTACATGCCTCTCAACAGTGAGAGACATGGCCCGCCTTTGATAAGCCAGTTAGCTGCACTGGGGGGGACAGTGACAACCTTGTGAAGAGTGGGACTCGAACCCCCAACATTTGGATCAGCGATCCAGCGCCCTATACCACTAGACCACCACTGCCCCCATAGTGTTGAATATGTATTTATTTATATTATATAAACATCTACATGTAAGTTGGGGGGTGGGGGGTTGGGGTGGCTGAGCCTACTTAGCGGAATTCGACAGTCGCGAGGGTATCTCGGTCCCAATTACCTGCGGAAAGTGAGGGATCCTTGTATAGTGTGTGTGTGTGTGTGTGTGTGTGTGTGTGTGTGTGTGTGTGTGTGTGGGAGGGGGGTGTGTGGGAGGAGGGGGTGGTCTGATAACATTTAATTTTCACACTGTCCTCAAACTACTCACCATAGATTTAAATATCTGGGAAGCGTTTGATATTTCAACATCTATGTCAGAGTTTGATCGCTAAGACATCAAAACTCTCCACAAACACAAGAGTTCCTTCAACATCACTTCTGGGTTTCTTTGTTTTTTCTAATGTTACTCGTATCTCATTCCCACCCATCAGGTATTGCCTTCCCAATCACAGGGGCACCACCAGCCAGGGAGGGGCATTTCCATGACATGTGATGTTCGCCGCCCGCCTTGTTTCGGCACTGTGGCACCATGTGCATTTGGGGGCTGGTCTAACATTTTCTGGGAGGGAAAGTACTATCAGCCCCCTTGTACGAATGAGCTCACATACGCTCGTGATTGGCCGGTGATCGCTGTGAGTGACAGGGAGGTGAACGTATGTCGTCTCTCCCACCTGTGAGAGCTTGGCCAATTAGCTTCTGTTTACTCCTGACCACAGATGGCCGTGGCATTAAATAGGATTCAAACTTGTGCTCTCTGGGTTAATAGTCACAGGCCTTCTCCGGAGCCTACTTACGTATTTCTAACGGTTTGTCGTATATTTAGTTCAGCTCTTGGTGGTGGTGGTGGTGTTATGTGTTCATCACTGCCAGTTTGTTTGTTTTTTTGTTTGTTTCATAGCAGGATTTAAAAAAAAAAAGGTCACACATCTGATTTTTATGAAAGTTAGTGGAGGGCTAGGTTATGGATCTGGAAAACAAACATTCCATTGTGGAGCAGATCTGAATGATGATTCAGATCCAGGTTTGTGTTATACGATTATAAAAGGATTGGGTCTGTTAGCAGGATTATGGTGGAGGGGAGGGGCCTGGAAACAGAAAGAGCACGATGGATGGATGCACAGACGGCTGTGAAGATCACAGACAGGTTTTAAGGCTGCATCGTTTTATAATCATGAGGATGTTCATCTAAAATCCACGGCTGGAGTCTTCCTCACCTTCAGCTACTCTTCATCCCAAACCATGATACAGTGTAACCAAAAGCTCCTCCCATCTGTTAACACGGTGGATTCCGGATCCTGAGGAAACCTGGTCTGAAGATCCCATACCTCTGAGAGTTTGAATGAAACCTTCTGCTCTATAAACCTCACTTCTGGTACATGAAAAAACTACAGTGTCAAACTACAACTGAAATCACCACTGTTCAACAACCAATCACTGATTAGCACTGTTCAACAACCAATCACTGATTAGCACTGTTCAACAACCAATCACTGATCAGCTCTGTTCACAATGACCAATCCTGATTTTTATGATCCATGTGGTGTGCCTGCATGATGTGGTTTGATAAGTAACCGTGTCCGTGGTAACCTCATGGTCCGCTTACAGAGAGGAGTCGGGCTGTGCCTGAAACCAAAGCCCACGTCCCTCAGTGAGTGGCCACCTCGCGGAACTGAAGTAAAGATCACGTGAGAAGGTTTGTAATGAGTTGTGTGAGTATCATACATGCAGGGCTGTGAGAGAAGTCCGTCGACGTGGGAGATTTCCATCAATTCAGATGGCTTGAATTCTCTGCCTGCCCAAGACAGGGAAAAGTGCCCAGTCAGTCTGACCCATTCGGTGAGAGAGAACTCGTACTGAGCAGTCTCTGCGAGGGCTTCCTCTGTTATCCAGTTCTTTTGTGACACATTTATTAAAAATGATGAAGCCGTCCTTCTAGTTACAATCTAGATAGATTATCTTGAGCTCACCTGACCCACAGATGGAGCTGTGGGGCAACCATTCATTCATTCATCCATCTATCCATTCATTCATTCATTAATTCATTCGTCCGTCCATCCATTCATTCATTAATCCATCAATCCATCCATCCATCGATCTATCCATTCATTCATTAATTCATTCATCCATGCATCCATTCGTCCGTCCATCCATTCATTCATTAATCCATCAATCCATGCATCCATTCGTTCGTTCATTCATTCATTCATTCATCCATCCACCCATTTATTCATTTGCTAACCCGCTGAGTCCTGAGTCCTAATGGGGATGCAGTCTGAAGCCACTCCACACCCTGAACACTTCGGCAGTCCATCACAGGGTCAACACACGCATTTCACAACCATTCACATTCCCATTTAGGGGCAATCAGGAGCCGTCACTCAGCCTAATGTGCACGTGTTTGCACGTTCGAAGGAAACGGGAGCTCCCAGATGAAACCCGCGCAACTATGTAAACGACATGCAAACATTACAATCAAATGCCTTCACTGACCGGGGACTCGAACCTGGGCGCTGAGATGGGTGGGATTAGCCTTTAAGGTGCTGCCTGAGTAGACCAGTGCATCACTAATGGACCATGTCTCCACCTCGAAAGCTTTCGATCTTTTAAAATGAATAAATGATCTGCTTTTTTGCAGACTTTATAAACACAAGTTGATCGCGTGGACACACAGGGCAACCATGAGTCAAACATTCGGAGCCGTCGAGCCTTCAGGCTGTGTGAGTAAACTCGGGAGTTGCTCATCAAAAGTCGGCACAGACACGGAACTCCCCAGCGAGACAGGCTGAGACTTAACATACCTCCTGAAGGGCGGCGTTTTAGTGATGGAAGAAAAGAGGAAATAAACGCGGCGGAAATGAAGATGAGTGAAAAGGAAAGCTGGAGATATACGGCAGATCCCCAGGTGCAATGCTATCAGGAATAATAAACACGCACACGCACACACACACACACACACACAGATGGTTAATCAAGGTCTCGCGATGGAAACAGGAGCATCTGAATGCCGGCTGAAGGTTAACGAGAGGCCGCAAAATGCCAAGAAAAGCCCGAGCTGAATATGAAATGATCTGAGCAGGTAATAAACACAGAGGTCACGCCCGAGTAAACATGGCGTCCCCACCATACCGAGTGTTTCTCTCCCCAACACATTCTTTTATTTTCTCTACTCTTTGTTGGTCTGAAATATGAGATTCGGTCTTTTGGGATTAATCTGATCAGCAGAGCTGTCCAGGGTGTACTCTGCCCTGGCCCGGAGTCGGCCGGGATGAGCGCCAGTCTCCCCGTGACCCTAATTAGAATTGAGTGGTTACAGGAAACCAAGGAATGAATGATCAGCAGGACGACCTGTAACACTCACTGCATTCCATAATATGCATCTCACCTTGTACTGTATGTTCTGTGGATCACATTGAAGGCGGTGCGATGGGAGAACTGCGTCGATGGCGTGCTCTCATCTGAGCGGGTTGTCTGACTGACGAAGGGGTGTGGTCATGGTATGCATGTCTTGTCTTCCTTTCGGCTTTTTCCCTTTTACTCGGGAGTCGCCACAGTGAATCATCTGATTCGCACGTTTGATTTGGCAGAGGTTTTTAGGTCGGATGCACTTCCTGTCACAACCTTTTTAGCAAGGGACAGAAACACGCTGACGACTTTGCAGCTCCTCTTTATGAAAGTCAGCGATGGTTCTTTTACATCAACCTCTCGCCATAGACAGTGACAGACATGGCCCGCCTTTGATAACCCAGTTAGCTGCACTGGGGGGGGACAGTGACAACCTTGTGGAGAGTGGAACTCGAACCCCCAACCTTTGGATCAGCGATCCAGCGCCCTATACCACTAGACCACCACTGCCCCCTCGGTCATGGCATGCATGTTTAATTTAAATTAAACGGGATAAGCACACTGCACCTCCAGCTTTAAACTTTTGAATTGTATTGATTGTTTATTATCCTGCTCGTGAAGGTTTCTTCTCCAAACGTGAAGGTTCTGTGGCCGTCCCCGCAGCAACTGAACAGAGGTACACGCTCATGTCCACGTTCGAGTCTTCTCTGGGTCACACGCTTCTTTGGGTCACCAAATGATGGTATGATGCATCTTGTGGACTTCTCCAGTCATGGCCTGAGAATAAAGCATGGAACCTCGTGGATGAGGATGAACCCCCTCGCTGATCCGGGCACTGAGATGGGCTCTGATCCAATAGCTGGGAACGATATGGTCCACTGCTGGAACAACATGTCCAGTTTGATCGATCCCAGCCCAGAGACGCGCCTCGAAACCATGGTTATGTCATGGCTGAATGTCAGAGCTGTGTGTGATCACACAGCCGTAATGAGCGTGGCGGAGGGAAATGAGGAGGCTCGTCACTAACACGCCACGCGGACGTCTGTTCACCTCTAACACCCTCTTTGGCATTAATTGGTAAGTTATGATGATGGTGAGCTCTTGTCTATAGCAGAAGGTTTGTGATCCTGTGAGCACCGAGCAGACCGGTATCGACCCAGAGAATTCTCTGAAACGACCAGGGGGTTCTTCAGCTTAGAACCCAAACAGATCTCAAATACACCAGAGTGGGTTTCAATTATTACTCCTAAACCTCAAACTGAGAGAGAGAGAGAGAGAGGGGGGGGGGGGGGGGGAGACTGGGAGAGAAAGACAGAGAGAGAGAGAGAGAGAGAGAGAGAGAGAGAGAGAGAGAGATTAAGCGTCTGGGTAGCGTTGTGTAATGTTCTCTGTGCGTTGTCTCCGGGCGCACGGCGGTGCAGTCATGATCTCGTCCTTACAGTAAGAAGTTCCTGGGTTCGAATCCTCTGCTCACTGAGACTTTGCATGTTGTGTGTGAGTGGGTTTCCTCCAGGTACTTCAGTTTCCTCCCACAGGCTAAAGGCATGTACATCAAGCTCCCTGCCTGTTCCAGATTGCCCTCGGGGTGTAACTATGAATGGTTGTGCGTTTATCAACCAATCAGGAACAAGAGTTTAAATACACCATAGGGAACACAGTGAGAGCGCCACTGCCACCTACTGTAGAGGATGCGCAATTACACCCAATTCTAATACGGTATTGTAAAAAATCATGTTCCCCAGGATCATTAACCCGCGCGCATCACACCAAGCCCCCAAAGGGGGACACGCCCACTATTTGAGAAGCACTGGCCTTGTGGGAGCTCACCACAAGCCTTTTCTCGCTGGAATTCATAGCGTGCACATGCACACAATTCTCCTCCTGCTCCTTCTTCTCTGTTATTCACCACCTCATGCCTGGCCACGTGTCATCTTCGCCCCAGTCAATGATCAGAAGGGTTAGTTGACTTATTGTTTATTCTTGTTTTATTTTTTTATTATTATTATTCTCTCTCTCTCTCGCTCTCTCTCTCGCTCTCTTGCCCCCCCCCCCTCCCTTTCTGTCTGCAGTACCACACCCTTTATCCTGTGCTTTTGTTTATTATTGATGGCTTATATAATCGTGACTTGATCGTGGTGGTATTATGAGGCGGAGTAAGTCCGTGTAGTCCCACTGAAGGTCCAGGTCCCAAAACGGACCGCCCAGTACTGGTATGAAGATTGGATTGAGGCTGCACCGAATGCAGTTCACAACGGTTGTGAAAGGCGAGATGCTGCTTGAATGAATAAAAGCCGCATTCCTTTATTTTCTTTAATGTTCACCCTGGGAGGATCTCTGTGTTTGTTCGTCTATAACGAGCGATGCATCTGGACTCAGGTTTTCTATCCCAGACTTTCCGAAGCTGCTCCCGGTTAACCTGGATCCACACTGACCCGGTACAGTTCAGATCAGTCTCCATTGTTTATTTTGTGATAAAATCCGTGAACCTACGCTGGGCTTGTAAAATATGTAACATAAATGTTCTGAGGTTAAGTTCCTGTTTTATGAAGCAGGATGTATATGGTTCCATAAATATATAAATATTGGACCTTCTTGACTACCATGTAAACCATATGTCCCGTGATTTCAAGTAAAGATCCATAACGTGGTCACCTAGTGATAAGCCGTGTGTGGGTATGGACTGCAGATGATCACATGGAGATGAAGGATAATAAACCTCGGAGTGAGATGGCAGACGGGTGTTTTATATATTCAACAAACAAAATGAGCCAGCAAGGTCCAGAGAAAGCGGTTCCTTACAGTACACAGGCTTAAGAACCGGCATGAGATTTCAAGCATTATGAAAATCGTACAGTTTATGGTGGTCAGTTACGGTTAATGGCAAATATTATCATGGTGTAAAGTTGATGTCACTATGGTCCAGCATGGTTCGGAACCAAGCTGAAAGCCCATAAGAACCACTCTGCGTCAGGCCAGCTTTAAGTTCTGGTAGCTACCATTGTGCAGTAAAGCCTAATGGTTTACCGTTAACATTGCACCAAAGTAACAAAGTCCGGACCACAACCCTGCTAGCAGTCTGAGTTCGAGGTCAAGGTGACATCAAGGTCATAACTTTAAAACGAGTGTTGATAAACAAATGTCGTTACTATCAAATACTAATAGGAATCCAATCATGTGCTCCATGTGCTCACGCAGTGTACTTCGCTTTCCTTTCACAGTCCAAAGACTTGCACAGCTGGCTAATTCGCTCATCCATATTGCCCTACAATGGCCTGGTGACCTGTTCAGGGCGTACCCCGCCTTCACCAGTGTCTAGTGAGAGGGGATTAAGCAGTGCAGCAAATGAATGAAAGAACTAGGTAGTGACGGCCCGGTGGTAAGGCGCTGGATTACCAATCCCGAGGTCAGGGGTTCAAGTCCCACTATCACTGGGTTGTCACTGGTGTCCCCTCAGTGCACTAACTGGGTTATCAAAGGCCAGCCACGTCTCTCATTGTCTGTGGTGGAGCTTCATGTAAAAGAACCATTGCTGACTTTTGTAAAGAGGAGCTGCTTTGCCGTCAGCATGGTTGTGCCCTGCGATGGCCTGGCGAACCATCCAGGGTGTATTCTGCCCTTGCCCAGAGTCGGCTGAGATGGACACAAACCTCCCTATGACTCTGATTAGGATTGAGCAGTTCAGAAAATGAATGAATGAAAGAACTAACAGGAAATCATATATGAACTTTCAGAATAGAGAGCGACCTTTGACCTTGTGTGACCTTGATGTCGTAGAAGCGAATAAACAAAAGATTAAATTTCACTAATGTTGTCACAGTAACATAAGATAGAACATATCATAAGACACAGCAGTAAAACCCGTCCGGTGTAGGGCCTGTTCATTACATCATCCATGCAGCATGATGACGGGACCATGTTAATTAAGACTGTGATCCGGTGAGAAGCTCCGCCTCCGTTTGCTTTCACAGAGTTAACAGCCGAAGCTCAGCGTCAGGGCCGTTTCCTTCTGCGCAGAGCCACTGTAGCCGTGATATTAACGTCCCCTCCATTAGCACGGCGCACCACTGCTATCTTCATCATTAATGCTACAGCACATTATCATCCAGCCGGAACCGGCGCTCTAACCATCCTCCAAATTTCCCAGCAGCGCTAAATGTACAAACAGCATCGTTCTGAAGAGCCCAAACGCATCCTTCTGATCTTTCTATTGGACGAACAGCTGCCGAGGGAGAACGCTGATGCTAACACTGCCACTACTGAAACCACGTGCTTCACTAACGATGTGTTGATAATTTATTACACAGCGGCGTCACTAAACTGCAGTGAACATTCGGGGACACGACGCCATGTGGAAGATTCATCTGTTCTACACCTGAACCATCCAGCCTGGATTCAATGTGATTCATTACTCAGGAGTGGAGGGGGGCCGTGTGTGTGTGTGTGTGTGTGTGTGTGTGTGTGTGTGTGTGTGAGAGAGAGAGAGAGAGAGAGAGAGAGACAGCGAGAGAATGCTGAGCTGGCTTTTGTCCGAGTGTTGGGAGGGGGTTGCGTTGCCCCTGAGTGGTCTTCCGCACTGACAGTCAGACGTCTGCTTGAGAGATGTAATTCCGCAGGTTTTTATATCGCAAAAATAATCAGCCACCACAACCACTTCGTTTTAAATCTTTTCTAGGATTCGGACTGAAGAGAATCTCCACGGTCAGATATGCAATCACGGAGAAATTAAAATCCAGAATGTAATGACATGAAGCTCAGAGATGATCCACGGCCCCACCACGGGCGGGACCGCGCCCTGTGGGGGGAAATTTACAGCGAGAGCCTTCCTGTCTGTAGTCTCTGCACCCAGAAATGATTCTGCGTCACTTCCTAACCTTACATGAGACTTCAGCCTCTTTCACACCGCCGTCCGGTACCAACAACTTTCACACGGAACAAGCTGCAACGGCAAAACTAGCTGTTCTTACACGTTTTCACGGTGGACATGTTGGACCAGAACATGTTCCTGGTGCCGGTTGCCGTATGAAAACCATCAGTCCCAGGTGCATAGAAGGTTGTTTTGTGAGCTTTCGGACCAGGCGGTCGGGACGAGTTCGGTGGTTTTGTCCTTGTCACCGCTGAAAGATTCTGAAATGACAAAGTTGTGTTGATGATATTTAGGCCGGGCTTGCCAGTCATTTAGTAGTGACTGTGTAAACATGAGAGAAGTGGATGTAACCTGCCCCCGCTGCCCAT